>JAJTUV010000067.1:827500-1462500 GCA_021653895.1 Mastomys natalensis
TTGCCACTGTTCAGCTCTTGTGACAGAGGCTAAGCTCCAACATTTCTAGGTCAACAAGCCACCTATTTCTTCTTCCAAAGCAATTGGTTTACTAAAGTCACTCAGATGACAGTAGGCTGCACAGTGCTTTCTTCTGGGCTCTTTATCAATAACCCAGTCTTTCTCCCACCTTGGGCTAACACATTCCAGTATGTTCATACATATGATATATATAAGATATTGTATATATGGCCCTTTTAAGCAGCTAGTACTTGTATCTGCCTGGCACTGGAGGTAGGAAGGTGGCAGCAGCTCTTGTCCATCCTTGGATAGATTTGTGCTGTGATGATAAGGCTATCCTCCTCTATTTTTTTTGCTGCTTCTTACTCACAGCCTCGTCTGTCTCAGACCCCAATATCTTTGCTGCACCCAACACTGCATTTGGAAATTTATTTGCAGGAATAACATTAAGCCTAAAATTGTAGAGTCTACCCTGGAAGAGGCAGTTCCTATATCTCTGTCAGGTAACCTGAGACCTCTGAAATTCAAGTTCAAAGTTGAAGTTGCCTGGCGCCCTGGACTATCTGGTAGTTGACTGCAGGTACCACACTGTTGGTTTATTTCCATTCACATTGCTTGCTCTAGGACTGTGGCTTATCAGAGTTCCTGCCTTAGGTGACTAAAGGTCTCTCCTGAGCCTGGAAGGCTGAATGACCCTCACCCAGTGATTCAGGTGTTCTTTCAGATAAACAGCTGCTCTCAAGACAAAAGCAGACTTGACTAGAGACTAGCAGTCCCCACCTCCTGTGTTTTGTATAGTAATTATCCACTGTGTAGATAACTGCTTGCTGCCTAACTGTCTTCAGGAAGGTTACCATTCTGAAAGGCTCAGTTTAACTAGCCTTTCCATGTTGTTGGCCTCACATGTCTGACTTCCAAGATACATCTCCATTATTGTCACAAAACACCCTGATCAAAACAACTTAGGGGAGAAAATCATTTATTTGGCTTACTTTTTAAGACACAGCCCATCACTGGGGGCAGTCAAGGCAAATATTCAAGCAAGAACTTGAAGGCCGGCCTGCTTGCTACTCCAATTAGCATGACCTCCAACTAAAGAACTCACAGGCAGTAAGGAAAACAGAGCAGGACCCAAGAAGCACGCTGCCTGCTGGCGCACAGATGGAACTCTGATCACCTACTTTCTTTTATAGTTCACTACCATTCACCGAGGAATAGCGCTGCTCACACTGGAGCTGACTCTCCTATATCAACAAGATAATCTACAGAGGTTCCCAAAGGCAATTGTTCAACTGAGGTTCTCCTCTTGGGTGATTCCAGGTTGTGCCAAACTGATAGTTAAAACTCACTAGGACCCCTTTGAAAGCCTAGGGGTGAACATGAGCTAAGGTCCTACACTTTATAGGTACAGCTAATAGTCAGATTGCTTGAAGTCTAGAAGCATTGAGCATTTCATCTATAGGACACCCATTAAACAAATGCTCATTATATATGGTGCCCACAACCTCTAACAGCACACAGTAATAACTATTCCCTCCCATCCTTCTTGCAAACAGGCACAGTAGCCTGTAATCTAAGTGCTGCTTGGAAAAACGTGTTTTCAGAGTTAAGAAGGAGGCAGTATCCAGCAATATCTTGAAAAATACATATCTTTTTAAATTAACATCAAAGTTCTAATTGGTAAAGATTTGTATCATATAGTAAAGTAGATAACATTTGAAAAAATATTTTCTACCATGGCAATTTCCACATTGCCACAAAACTACCTACAATAATGAATCCCATCATGAAATTTTTGCTGCTGCTTTTAATACCCTAGGGAGGCTGCACTGGCTAGGACTAAGTCACTTGTCTATTTTCATTGTCTACTTGCAAAAGAAGGAAAGGAAACTTTTGAAGAGGTTGGGATGGATCTTCCGTGAGTACAATTGTTTATGATACATGCCAGAATTAAAGTGTGACCAGTATCACTCCCAGTGAAGAATGGAGAGAGGGGGTGGAGGGAGAGGGAGAGAGAGAAAGAGAGGGGGAAGAGAGAGGAGGAGAGAGGGAGGGAGGGAGAATGAGTTATGAAGGCTGATCTCCAATCTCTAGCTTTACCCCTAACTTTAGGGCATGACTTATTTATCATTTGCTTAAAATTTATAATTTATTTTTTTGAAACATAGACAATGTGTATCTCCAAAGGATAGATGGAAAAATATCTAAAACACCACACATAAGTTAGATGCTAAGCAAGCCTGACTTGTTACTACTTCTTACTGACTTAGTCATTGCCTGCTTTGTCTACTTTTGTCCATCTAAATGTTTGCTTGGCAAATTCACCGTGAAGCTTCTGACTTGAACCAGTCGCAGTACTGGTTCTCACTGCTGTTCCCAACAACACACAGATACGCAGCACCAACAGCCAGACAGTTTCAGTAAGTCTGGAATTAAAACTTTTCTTATGTCTGCACTAAACAGTAATATCTGTTTGTACTGTGTTGGGCAGTATTGTCAGGCATGTATTCAACACCAGCAGATTAGATATATATACTCCAGATTCTTGCAGCTTGCATTTTGATTTTTCAAAGGAAATTCAAGATTCTTAACCATTCATATGTGCTAACGAAAAGAAGAATGCAAACACTCCTATAGATTGTTGAGGAGCTTCCCTTTGGATGTTCAAGGGCTACCCATGTTCCAGTCTGAAAGAACATGCTAATCTCCTTCATGTCATCATTAGTTAGGGCACAGCTAGAGATGCACTGCCTAGATGGCTCTCCATATTAAAAGACATCAATCCAGAGAACTGGGAATCCTCAGCATCAGTCACCAGATGTAGAATCATCTCAATTTTCTCCAGGGTTTTCATTAACCTATTGCCTTTGTCATCTTTGTATTCTCTTCTGCCAGAGCAAGCTTGTTCCAAGAGTATGGAAATGAGTGCACTGAGACGACAAGACAAGCAATGAGAAGAGGGGACATTCAACCACAGTGAGGAAGAGGGGACATTCAACCACAGTGAGGAGATGTGGGGACATTCAACCACAGTGAAGAAGAGGGGACATTCAACTACAGTGAGGAGGAGAGATGAACATTACCCACAGTGAGGAGAGGAGGTACTCAAACCTTTTGAATTGAGGTTCCTAGGAACTAGCCACATTCATAAACATCAGGTTAATAGCAGCTTTTTTGCTTACCCTTCAAAACAAATGCAAATTAGCAAATTACAAAGACAGCAGTTAGCACAAATATTCACATAAATACTTTGAAAGAGCAAGCTGTTGGTTCACTGTTACTTCTGGATTATGGCAGGCATCGTTAGGAAGGAGCGCTGACAGAGTAATAGAGAAAACACACGGAGAGGGGAAACTGCAGTTCCAAAGTTGAGTGTTCAACCAGAGATGGTTCACAGGAGAGTAACAGGCATCAAACATTGCATCAGTTCTCACATGCCAGAGATTCTGTGCACGTTGATGTGGATGTTTCAGAGTAATCAGCGAACCAAACATATAGCCCAGTTCATGGCCACACTACAGAGCTGCCCAGTGGTCACATGTAGCGTTTCATCAATGTTACCTTCATCATGAAAAAGCTGATTGTGCATTTTAATACATAGGCTATTATCATTTTAGAAAGTAAAGAATGAATCTAGTATATAATACATATATAACCTGATATATAATGTTTAATATAATATTAACGTTAGGAGAATGTTGTTGATGCTAATAATAAAGCCACCAGTCACTCTCAAAAGTCTAAAAGACATCTACAGTGATTTGTGGAAAGAATGTCACCTCAGAGATAACCTTCTACACATCTATGGCAATGCAAAACAACATTCATGCTTCAGCAAGAAGTAGGATATTTTAATAGTAACTTGTAAATACCTTAATAATTTTTCAAACATTTTTTTTTGTTTGGTTTTTCGAAACAGGGTTTCTCTGTGTGTAGCCCTGGCTGTCCTGGAACTCACTCTGTAGACTCAGAAATCCATCTGCCTCTGCCTCCCAAGTGCTGGGATTAAAGGCATGTGCCACCACAGCCTGGCTTCAAAATTTCTTAACAGCTAGTCTAGAATACTTTTCAATTTAGTTAAAAAATTTTTTATTGGATAATTTATTTACATTTCAGATGTTCTCTCCTTACCCCATTTCTCCCCTCCCTCCCAGGAACCCCCTATCCCATCCCCCCTCATCCTGCTTCTATGGAGGTGTACCTCCACCTACCTCCCCACACATCACCTCCACACCCTCAAATTCCCCCACACACGATGTTCAGCCTTCATGGGACCAAGGATCTCTTCTCCCACTTATATATAGCTCCCTTGCATATATAGCTGGAGCCATGGGTCCCTCCCTAAGCGCTCCCAGGCTGGTGGTTTAGACCCTGGGGGCTCTGGTTGGTTGGTATTGTTGCTCTCCTCATGGGGTCTCGAACCCTTTCAACTCCTTCAGTCTTCACTCTAACTCCTCCATTGGGAACCCCATGATCAGTTTAATGGTTAGCTGTGAGCATCTGCCTTTAAATATGTCAGACTCTGGCAGATCTCTAAGGAGACAGCTATATCAGGCTCCTGTCAGCATGTACATCCTGACATCCACATCAACCTCTACCTTTGGTGACTGCACATGGGATGGATACCCAGGTGGAATGGTCTGCAGACGGCCCCTCCTTCAGTTTCTGTCCTGCACTTTGTATCGATATTTGCTCCCTTGAGTATTTTGTTACTCCTTCTAAGAAGAACTGAAGCCCCGCCACTTGGTCTTCATTCTTCATGAGCTTTATGTGGTCTGTGAGTTGAATCTTGGGTATTTCAAGTTTCCGGGCTAAAATCCAATAATCAGTGAGTGAATACCATGTGTGTTCTTTTGTGAGTGGGTTACTTCACTCAGGATGATATTTTCTAGTTCCATCCATTTACATAAGAATTTCTCAAATTCATTGTTTTTAATAGCTGAGTAATATTCCATTGTGTAAATGGATACCACATTTTTTGTATCCATTCCTCTGTTGAAGGACATCTGGGTTCTTTCCAGCTTCAGGCTATTATAAATAAGGCTGCTATGAACATAGTAGAGCATATATCCTTGTTATATGTTAGAGCATCTTCTGGGTATATGCCCAGGAGTGGTTTAGCTGGGTCCTCAGGTAATGATATATCCAATTTTCTGAGGAACCACCAGACTGTTTTCCAGAGGGGTTGCATCATCTTGCAATCCCACCAACAATGGAGGAGTGTTCCTCTTTCTCCACATCCTCGCCAGCATCTACTATCACCTGAGTTTTTGATCTTAGCCATTCTGACTGGTGTGAGGTGGAATCTCAGGGTTGTTTTGATTTGCATTTCCCTGATGATTAAGGATGCTGAACATTTCTTTAGGTGCTTCTCGGTCATTCACATTTCTTCAGATGAAAATTTTAAGCTTATAATATCGTGTGTGTAAGGGGATAAATTATTTAGATGTATTTCAGTATTAATGATCACCATAGTATAATGACTATAAAATACATGCTTACTATAAATTTTTACTCTACATATTACTAAGTAATTTCTTCTTGTACCTTTATGTAGTTCAAAGTGCTCTGAATTTTATAGTAAACAAACATACAGACTTTTTTCATGTCTTCTAAAATCACTCATTACAATATTAAGCAAATCATCTCAGACTTGAAGGTGTACTGGAAATCTTAATTATCTTTGGAAGCAGGATCTGCTTCTACCTGAGTCTTGATGTGTTAAATGAGGACTTCTGTTGAGGTAGAGGCATCTGTAACTCGCAATGCAGCCAGTCACTGCGTAGTGTAACTTGCTGGAAATGTGCTTTCTATTTTGACCACAAATCTTTTGTTTGCCTTTATTTTTCCTTTTTTGGTGAACAACATCTTTAAAGACTATGAAAGAAGAAGGCATGCTTTCCTTTGGGTTTCTGTTTTCCAATCTGGGCACTCTTCATGACGAAGACCACAAAACCCCTACTGGTGGAGCCAGAGAAGTGACTCAGGGGTTGAGATCACTGGCTGCTCTTGCAGAAGACCCAGGTTCAGTTCTCAGCACCCACATGACAGCTCACAATCATCTGTAACTCTAGTTCCTGAGATCTGACATCTGATCTCCATTAGCACTTCATGGACACATGGTGCAGAGATGTAAACGCTCGCAAGTCACTCATACACAGGTGGGTTGTTTTTCCTTAAGAAACTGTACTGATATTTAGGGAGATAGTGTTTTATTTTAGGCTAATGTTCATCATCATAAACAGCAGAACCCAGAGTTTAACTCTACATACTAAATGCATTGATCTGAGGAAGTTTTATTTTCCAAGATATTTCTATTGTTTAAGTTATTTGTATACATAATGATGCATAAGCCACTGAAATGAGCACAATCACTGAGGTCCTGAGTTCTAGAATTACATGTTGGTTCTTCTACAGTTTAACACTGTAGCCCAAAGCAGCAACACACTTTCAGTTGTTTGGTTTAAACACCTATGTACAATATTATTATCTACTCTGATCTCTTTGGTGAGGGACCAAAGGTATGCTTTCTGAAAACTCTGAAGACACTGGGACAAAATTTGTAGAACTGGGCATCTTTGTGGATTTGAATCATAAGGCCCTTCATTTACCCTTTACATAAGTGTAACCTCAGTATTAATTTACTCAACAGACTGCCAGAAATTTCTTTGAAGAAATTTCTTAATGACTTTAAGAGAAATGACTTTGAAACTGGCATTTGAGCATCCTCTAGTAGAAAATGTTAGCTTGGTTTCCAGTCCTTGTGGTGTTGTGAGTGAGAATGGCCCCCACAGTCTCCTCATATACTGAAATGCTTGGGAGAGATTAAGAGGTGTGACCTTGTTACAGGAGGTGTCATTGCAGGTCAACTTTGAGATTACAAAGGGCCCCACTATTTCCAGTCTTTTTTTCTCTTTGCCTGTTGCTTGTGGATCAGAAGAAAGCTCTCAGCTACTTCTCCAGTGCCGTGCCTGCCTGCCTGACATCATGTTCCTCACCATGATGGTCATGACTCAACTTCTGAAATGGTTAAGCAAGTCCTCAACTAACTGCTTTCTTTTATAAGTTGCCTTGGTCATGATAGTTTGACATGGAAATAGAGAAGTAGCTAAAACAACATTAGTTGCCAACAAATCCTAGCAGTCAAAAGAATTTATTCTACACATTTAACCATCCTTTGTTTCTTATGATTATGTATAAACAGCCATGGATCATCAGTTGTTTAGCAAGAAGAAGGAAAATGAAAATAATCTGAATTGCAAACACTACATACGTGTACTGTGTGCATGTGCTCATGTCCATGGGTTTGTGTCTGAGGTCAGTTTTGAGTGTCATTCCTCAGGTAACTTTTATCTTGTTTCTCCAGACAGAGTCTACCACTGACCCAGAACTCACAAAGTCAGTAGGCTGGCTGGCCAGTGAGCCCCATGGGTTCTCATTTCTCTGTTTCCCTAGGGAACAGAGTATAGCCTGGTGATTGAAGTCAAGTTCTTAAGTGCTTGCATGGTATATTAGTCAGGGTTGTCTATCTAGAATAATAGAATTTAAAGAATGAATCTCATATATATAATTGGAATGAGTTACAGGCTGCAGTCTAGCTAATCCAACAATGGTTGTCTGTGAACAGAATTCCAAGAATCTAGTAGTTGCTCAGTTCACGAGCTGGATGTCTCAGCTGGTCTTCAGAATGAGCTGGAATTCTGAACAGTTAGGCCCTAATGCCAGTGAAGGAATGGATGCGCTAGCAAGGTGAGAGCAAGTAGGCAAAGAACAAAAGCTTCCTTCTTTCATGTCCTTATATAGACTTCCACCAGAAGGTGTAGCCCAGATTAGTGTACCTTCCCACCTCAATGTTGTGATAAAAGGCATGTGTCTTCCTGTCTCCATGTACAGACTACAAGTGGATTCACCCACTTCAGACAAAGTAGAAAATCGCTCACAGGTGTGCTCTCCTTTTCTGGGTTATAGTTCATTCTAGATATAGTCAAGTTGACAGCCAATAATAGCTATCAAAAATGGTTAGTGCCTTACTTACTTAGCCTTGTCCCTAGACCTAATAATGTGATATTTTTTAAAGCTTCTAGAGGATGCTCATAGCACATGCCCTAATGAAGCTTGATTTCAAATTATTATACAATCTAATTATATTAACTGGAAAACACACATTCCACTGGAATTACTTTTATTCTTCTTATTGTGGGCTCTGAAGTAATTGAGAGAAAACTCAAAGCCCTCAGAGCACGGTAGCTTGCAACAGCTGCAAAGGCAGCTGAAGTCAAGGGCAAGGAGGGAACTTGCAGCTCCACTGCACCTGACAAGTGCTGCTACTTCTGGCTAGCTCCTTAACTGGCTCTGCTAACTTCCTGTTGCCACTGGTCATGGAACTAAAGAATTCCATGCTCTAATGTCTTATGCTGCTTTATATTCCAAAAAACCATCCTTCCACTTGACAGTAGTCAAGACACCTCAGGTA
The DNA here is from genome assembly GCA_021653895.1 of Mastomys natalensis. NCBI lineage: Eukaryota > Metazoa > Chordata > Mammalia > Rodentia > Muridae > Mastomys > Mastomys natalensis. The sequence continues at coordinate 835,974 of JAJTUV010000067.1, forward strand.
GATACTGCTTTAGGCCAATACTAACTGCTTTGGATCTTGTAGAAATATGATGTATTTTAGTAGTAAGAACATAATGTTATGAAAAGGGAAATGTTAAATAAAAAAACTCTAGGAACATTTCCTAAAGGTTTAAATGTCAGCATAAAAGTCAAAGGGTATAGAGAAATTTTAATCCAGTAGCATGGCTGCTCTTTCAAGGGATCACATTGAAAGACTCTCTAGGTCTGTGTGGTCGGGCTGGAATACAGGTATGTCCCTAGTACACACCTTTAATCTCTAACATTGAAGGTAAAGTAAGTTTGTAGAAGGAAGCAGCCATGTTTGAAAGTGATGTCTAATTGAGGGACAAAGTAATGAATCAAAGATTTGTTAGTCAGAGATAGGATATGCCCAACTCTCACAAGAACAGCATAGGAAAGGGAGGCGACTTAACAGAGCAGCACAGATAGATAGATAGACAGAGTGACAGGGGTAGTTTATACCAGGACAGTTTTACAGAGACAGGTTCCAGAGAAATGTTGCTAGACACGGGTGAAGACAGAATGAGTCAGAGAATGAGAAGGAGCCAGAAGATTAGAACAGATTGCCAGAGTCTGAGGACAAGCAGAGCAATTCAGTGAGAAACTGAGAGATCCAATTCGAATCACTCAACTTGGAAAGGAATTTGAGCCAGAACAGCTGAGTTCACCAGTTAGCCAGAGTTCAAAAAGAACTAGCAAGAGTGAGCATATTCAGCAGAAAGCTTCTAAGATGACAATAACATCTGGGGAATAAAAGCTACATTTACAATAGGGAAAGCTCTCAGAAAAGAAAAAAATAGAATAAAAATGGCCCAACTAAGGAGAAGGAAGTACAATCTAACAGAATTAACAACTGAACTCTAGAAGCCCAGTGTCCTACCAATAAGCACTACATTGAAAGAAATAGAAGAAAAGCTGAAGTAAGGGAGTGATCACAGGAATAATACACTATTGATCCTGAAAACACTCCATGTAAAACACTCATGAAAGTCATGCCAGAAATTTCAAAAAGTTCAGAGGTAGAGAAAGGATAAAACCCCCTGTAGTGACTGTAAACTGCTCCTGAAAGGACTGACACATCACGACCACATACCCCTCAAGCCATTTTCAGCAAGAAAAGACTGACAGGAGGTTTGGCCACTCAGGCAAGATCTCTGACTCTTCCAGAGAATAACTTTGGCATCAGAATAACGCATCCACGTATTTCTACTCTTTTGAAATGGCACTTCTGTTCCAACATCTTCTCTGTTGCCTTCCTCCTCTCATTCATTACATGGGTATTGGTTCTGAATTCTGGAATGAGGCTTTCCTTGACTTTCTCTTGTTTATAACTGTTAGCGCCCTACTTACTATTCATGCATGATGATAATGGCCATTGTTTGCTAAATGTCAGCCGTACACTCAGTGATCCATAAGCTGTGTGCCTCAGAAAACCACAAAGAACTGTGTCTCAAATGATAAAATCTAATTTATCCTTAGACAACAGTTTAGGGTCACTGTACTACAGTGGCAGAACTATGTAATTCTAACCCACACATATCTGAACCCAGTATCAGTGTTCTTTTTCCAAGAGGCAAGTTCATATTTTAACTTGCTTGTTTAATAATTTCATGTAAGCACATAACGCATCCTGATTACTTTTTCCTACCCTCCGTATTTTCTCTCATTCTTGTAAATCCCCCTCCCATCTATATGTCTTTTGTGTGTTTTTGTGATGTACTGAGTCCCAAAATTCCCACGAGTCTGTGACCATGGATTTGGAACTCTCCATTGGAGCTGGATGGACTCCCACAAGGGTGCACACCTGATGATGAGGACCATTCTTCCCCAAGAATCTGTCATATCCAATAGTTCAACAGGAGGCTTGAGTGCCATTTTCTTAACTATCACCTTCAAGCCTTGTTGATTTATTTAAAGGAACAAAAACACATGTCCACATAAAAACTTATACATTAACAGCCATCACACCATTTTTCATTAATAGCTAAAAAATTACCGACAACTGAAAAGTCCATCATCAGATTAATGAGCAAAGTATTATAGCTTATCCATGTAAAGGAGTACTTAGCAATATAAGGAGACATAGTATTGACATACACTATATCATAGATTACCTTTAAACACAGCATACAAAAGGATATCAGAAAGATTCATTTTTACAATGTTCGATTTATATAAAACATCTAGAATGGCAAAGCTATAGAGAAAGACAGTAGAATCGTGGTTGTGTAGAGCTGAAGGGTGGGGGTTGAATGTGATTGTAACAGAGCTCAGATTTAGGTAGAGTAATAGAAATGTCTCATGTTTCCACTGTGGTGATGCTAAGATGTGAAGATTTGAAAAAAGCACAGAACAGTGACCTTGAAATGGATATGTGAGAGTTTGTATTAATAAAGCTAGTAGAGTAAAAACAAAACATGTCCTTCACAATGTCCTGATACATCCAAGTAGAAAGTCTAATATCGTCTTTAAAAATTCTTTCTCACCAAATCACACTATACAAAATTAATATGCTGAGAAACTAATTTGTTTGATGACTGACCAATTAACATTCAGAACAGAGGTACTACTGGACGTCATTAACAACCAGGAATGCCATCCCTGAACTCAACATAGAAGAATGCATTATTTTAACCTCAGATTTCTGTCAAAAGACTTAAAAACAGCCTTTTTTTTTGTACTCCAAGCTAATAATGTTTTATTAATACCAATTTTAAATTTCATTATATAATTTTATTATTCATAACCTGGGGCAGTTTTTACATCTCAGGCTAGAGGTTACAGAGGAGCATGTCTACCATGTGCAAACTCAGTCTTAAATTAATCAGTTCCATTTATCTTTGTAATGTTTCCACTATTGGTTAAGAAAATGTATTCTTTGCATATTTATTACATATTTTTATTATTTACTATAGAATATATCAACTATTCTTTTACAAAAAGAGTAATGTCAAACCCAATGCTATTTGGTATCCTACACAACTCCAAATCAAGGCACATTCTGATGTAAAATAATTTACTATCTCTTTTCTCTAAATGATATAATATTGCCAAAGACAAGGGCTACAATCAGATCTTTCATATACTCTTCAAAAAACAGACATAATTTTTAATGATTACTGGTATAAGTAATTAGCATAAATCATAATTGCTTTCAGATAATACTAAAATTTGAAGTCAAATAATAAAAATTCCATTAAAATATTGTCCCAAGTAAGTATAAAAACAAACTTTCACACTAGGCAAAATGGTTAAAACCAACAGATCTATTCCACACTATATGTAACTAATTGAGTGTACAGTTGGCCCAATCCTGCCTCCAATAATGACATTCTTGGATTCAGTCCTTTGTATCATTCCCTTCCATTGATTGTGGGATTTCCTGTTTCAGTGAATACAGTGGCAGAAAATTATCATGTTATAAGGTGCTTTTTACAGAGGCCCATGCAACAAGAAATGAAGGGGCATCACTGGCTAACTGCCTAAGGAAGTATGCATGCACCTATGCCCCACAAATGATTGAGACGATAGCAGCCCCATATGTCAGCCTGACTGCAGCATCCCGAGAGGACTCACACAGAGTCAGATCTAAAACTCCAGAGATTCCTCCTTTGAGAAAACCATGAGGCAACAACAGTATGACCAATTTAAGCTGCCTTGGGTAGACTTTGTTATACAACAGAGGGTGACTGAACTGAGTCATGGTCCAAATGATTAGACTTAAAATCGTAAAAACAAAACAAAAGCCTTAAATGCCTGTTGTGTGTTCTTCCATGAGAAGAAAAAATACTGTCTCAAAAGAGAAAACAAAACAAAGCAAAACAAACTGTAAGACTCTTTAAAATGTATTCAAATCTCAATTGTAGTTCAAGATTTGCAGCTTGCTTGGAAATCCTTCTTGGTCTCACACACCTTTGCTGCGTAAGTCATTCTGCCCCTTTCTAATCTTCCAATGCACCTGCTTCACCAGGGGTCTCTGGTCATTTCTATACCCATAGGCCTACTAGCTTTAGATCAATGGCCTTTGAACCTGCTTTCTTGGAAGAGCCACCTTTGACTGGTAAGTAGCTCCTTTTCCTCTTTTATTCTCCCCTCCATGCCCTGTCATCTCTATACCCACAAATCTAGCTCAAGACCCATGGATTGGTTTCCATATATCCCTGATCTAATTAAACAACGAACTCACCAGATTTGTATGGTCTAGTCCAGGTCATGCATCTCTGTTTCTGGTCCTACCTCCAAAGAGGGTTAAATTATTGTACCAGACACACAATCAAAGAAAGAAGTTTATACATCCAGATCAAATCACAAAACAAACAAACAAAATAATGAATGGCTAAAACAGCAAGTCTACTATCAAACACACTGTTCCCATAGAAGTATGCTCTAATGAAAACTATATTGATGAACAGAAGTCACAGAATTTAAAGGAAAAATAATATACTGTACCAAAGAATTGCATAAAAATTAATGAATGTGAGCAAACACTTGGCTGAACTCCAAAAGATGGCAATAAATACTTGAGTGATCTCCAAGACAACATAAATACATGGTTGAGTGTGGCATGATGAAAACCACTCTAGAACAGAAGACTCAATAAAAAGAGAAATGGTGATGAGGAAACAAGCTGAAATGAAGATGGAGGTAACAAACTCAGCATCCCAATTAGAAAACGTTACAAGTAGAATGGATCAAGCAGAATACAGAACATCAGGACTCAAAGATAAATCGAGGACTCATATCAATTAATCCAAGAATATGAACAATTAAAACACAGAAAAGGAATGTGCAGGAAATGTACTACACTATCAAAGACCAAGCCTTATAATTATAGGCACAGAAATGGGGAGAAGAATATCAGATCAATGGCCTGGACTAGATCTTTAACAAGCTCATAGAAGAAAACTTCCCCAAACTAAGGAAAGACATATGTATAGAGATACAAGCAGCACACAGAACCCTCACTAGACAAGGACAGAAAGTAAACTCCACACAACATACTATAGCTAAAACATTGAATATACAGAACAAGAAAAATACTGAAGGCTTCAAGAGAAAAAGCAAGTCACATATTAAGGAAAACCCTCAGAAAAACAGTGGATGTCTCAGTGAAAACTCTGAAAGTGAGAAGGGCATGGACAATGTATTCCAGGTTCTGGACAACCACTACTGACAATCTAGATTACAGAGCCTGGCAAAACTATCTGCCAGACTTGAAGGAGAAAGATTAATGTATGATGATATACAAACATCCTAAGAAAATTCACATCCAACAAAGCAAATAACACTGAATGGAATACTGGAATTCCATTGCATTGGCATTACTTCAAATCAAAGAAAATAGTAAGCACAATTAAGACTCTAGAAAGATTCCAGAAAATAAGCAAATAAAACTAGAAAGAAAGAAAAAAGTTATAATTTAATAAAATACAAGCACAACTAAGAACAAAACCCAGAAAACTCTCTCTCTCTGTCTCTCTCTCTCTCTGTCTCTCTCTCTCTGTCTCTCTCTCTCTCTCTCTCTCTCTCTCACACACACACACACACACACACGCACACACGTGTACAAATATGACTAGAATCTACACACACATCTCAATAATAAATCTAAATGTTAATGTTTTTAGCTTTCCAATTAAAAGACATGGGTTATCTGAATAGACAAATAAAATCTATCTGTTGTTTGTAAGAAACTTTAAAAACCTGTATTTCATCAGCATACATGTAAAAATCATCAATAAATACTAGCAAATTAAATACAGTTACATATCAAAAAGATCATTTACGAAAATTAAGTTGGCTTACGCCCAAAATGCATGGATGGTTCAACAATCAATAAATATAATACAATATAAAAATCATATGAATAGACTTAAAAGATCAAAAGATTATTGCAATAGATGCAGAAAACTCATTTGGCAAAATCCAACATACTTACATAATTAAAGTCCCAGGAAAAGTAGGAGTGGAGGAAACACACTTCACCATGAGAAATGATATATACCACAAGCCCATAGCCAGAATTATCCTAAATGGAGAAACTCCCAAAACAATCCCATTAAAGTTAGAATGAGACAGGAACCCACTGTTACCTACTTCTTTTCAATATAGTTCTGGCAACACTAGCTGTAGTAATATGGCAAGAGAGGAAAATTTTTTAAAAAATTACAAAAAGTAAAATTATCCCTATTTGCCAATGATATGATATTATACATAGGAAATCCCAAAATGTTCCACCAGAAAACTTCTAGAAACAACAATTTCATCAAGTGTCAGGACACAAAATCACCTTACAAAGATTGGTAGCCTATCTCTGTACCTAACAATAAACACACTGAGAAAAAGATCACTGAAACATTTCCATTTACAACTGTATGAAAGACAACAAACTACTGTGTATGTAATAAACCTAAGGAGATGAAGGAACACTATAATGAGAAGTTCAAACCTCTGAAGGAAAATTATGAGAAAACACAAGAAAATGGAAAGAGATCTGAGTTCATGAATTTGTAGAATTAATGTTTTGAAAATGACCATTATTTCAAAAGTCATTTAAATTGTAAATGCAACCTTAATCAAAATAACCAAAACATTCTTCACAGAAATAGAAAAAAAAAATCTTAAAATACACTGGGACTAGAAAGATCCTGCCATTACAGCTTTCAAGATATATTATAGAACTGTAGTAATAAAACCATATGGCACAAAAGCAGACATGTAGATCAATGAAGTAAAATGGAAACCCAGGGGGAGGGGGCAGTGAGTAGGATGTAAAGTGAATATGTAAAATAATAATAATAATAATAATAATAATAATAATATATATAAATTTAAAAAGAAAAAGAAAAATGGAAACCCAAACATGAGTACTTATAACTATAGCCATCTGATATTTGATGCAGAGCAAAAAAGCAAAACAAAACAACAACAAAGGCTCACAAAAAAAGATAGCAGCTTTTAACAAATAGTGCTGAGGAAAATGGACATCGACATGAAGAACAAATTAGATTCCAATGAATCAAAAGCCTCAAATTGAAACCTGAAACAGTACACTATTCGAAGAAAACATAGGCAGTATCTGCAAGACATAGGGTGACAAGGACTTCCTTAACAGCACTCTCTTCTCCAGGAGTTAAGACAGCAATCAACCACTGGCTGTATAAAACTTCTGGGGAGCTTTGGAACCATCAAGTAAAAAAAAAACCCATGGAAAGGGAGAGACTGTCACCTACATATCCAACATAGGATCGATATCCTAATATACAAAGACCTCAAAGAACAGTCATAGAAACAAACTGACAAAATTTTAAAAGTAGGAGAGATCAGACACTCAGAGAATTCTCAACAGAAGAAATGATGGTTAGGCAATACCTCAAAATGTATTTATTCACCAATGTTAGCAATTAAGGAAATGCAAATTTAAAAGACTTCAAAATTTCCTCTTACCCCAATCAGAATTGTTAAGATCAACAAAGCAGTTGGCAGCAATGCTGATGACACTATGGGAGGGACCTTCATCAGCTGGCCTGGCCATGGGATTGCAAACTGGATTAGCTGCTATCAGTGTCAGGACAGAAAATTCTCAGAAAACAAAAGCTCAGTCTTCCACATGATCAGGTAGACCACTCCTTGGCCTAGATCCAAAGAACTGGATGCCTTCCTCCACAGATAGCTGCTTAGCAATGTTCACTACTGCCTTTGTCACACTAGCCAGGAAATAGAAACAACCTAAATGTCCTTCACCTGAAGAATGGATCACGGAAATGTGGCACTCAATGTGGCACAATGTGATACTATTCAGTATTTTTAAAAAATGAAATTTGAAGATAAATGGACCTAGGAAAGATTTTATTGAGTTAGGCAACTTGTCCCCCCAAAAGACAGCTGCTGTATATTTCCTCATGTGTAGTTCTATGCTCCAAATGTTCAAGTGTAAGAATATAATGTGGAGTTACTTTAGGAATGAGGAGCATAGAAAAGAATCATGTGAGGGGGGGAACTTAAGGGACTCACAGAATGCAGATGGTGTGAGGCAGAAAACAGAAAAACAGGGAGGGAGTAATGGGGATACCAAGGGAAGTCAAGAGGAAAGGAGAAAGAGAAGCAAGGACAGAATAACATCAAAGTTGTTTGACAATTCCTCGAGTAATCACATTATTTTATATTTATGAAATTATAATAATACATATAAGTGATGAAGTTATGTCACTTGGATTGACTATACTAATGCTCCCCATAAGACCACAGGCTAATAAACAGCAAAGTGTCAAGCATGCAAAACCTTATTTTGAGTAGTTGATCAGGCTTTTGCTTTTGACCTGGATCTAGCCTAAAAGCCTTCTTCCTGTGGTCTGGAAAATGGTACCAGAAAATCCTCTGCAAGCTGGGAAGGGAAGGATGAAATTAGTAGGCCTACCTAGCACCCATGAGTCACAAAAATGACCAGCATGGCAAGATACCTGCATAGGTGAAATTAGCTGCCCACACATGCTGGCAGTTACCAGCCTCTGTCTAACTGGACTTAAGTCCCATCAACAATAGAGAAATCATAACCTAGTACTAGAAACCTGAACAGCTTTCTGGAGCTAGTGAGGTCATGGATCTTAGAAGAAAACCGACTAACACCAGTTTAATGAAACAGCATAAATTCCACCTACATCCTAAATCTTGTCCTTCTACCTGCAGATAAGAGTGTCTACCACCCCTCATCAAAGAAAGGGCCTCTTAACAGCAAATGGAGACTGTTGCAGAAAAATCACAAAGAGACACAATGCAGAGAGCAGCAGATCATGGGAAGCCCAGCTCCAGTGGATACATCTGCATCATGATGGGTCAGGAAACATTGCAGAAAAGCAGGTGGAAAGATGTTGATATCAACGGACATGGTAACATGGCAAGGATAAGTTTCGGGGGAGTCCCACCTCTAGACAAATAACTATAGGAAATAATGGCTACTAAGAGAAGGAGAATTAGCCTCTCCCAAGGATGATCTCCTTATGGTTATCCAGTGTAGACTGGTCCATGTTGAAACCATATGCACACCACCAACAACAACAATAAAAAAACAGACTAAGCAGGATCTACTTATATTTATGTGCATGTGTATGGGCATACATGTGTACACTTGCACACACATACACACACACACCAGTAATATAATCAAATGACATCAACTTGAGTGCATTGGAGAGCTTTCAGGGAGAGTGGGGGGAGGGTCTTATTGGATGCAAGAGAGGGTTGAAAGTGAAAAGAAATATATTGAAATTTTTGTGAAGTTCATGCATGCATAGATTTGGGGAGTGCAATTCACATGGAGAAATACTCAATAGACAATGTTTATTCTACGATACATTAGAGTAATGGTATACAAAGTGCCACCATGCACCTATATAGAGACAGAGAAAGTCAATTAGGTATCAAGGAAGAGCAAGTCAAATTAAACAGAAAAAAGGAAAGTCAAATCTTCAAAGTGCTCAGAAAAATAACTGCTAAGTTAGAAACATGTATGCTTTCCAGAGTGTGAATTAAATTATAATTAAATTTAAAAAATTTAATGAGATCATCTTTTATCTTGTCTAGTGATTTATGAAGATAATGTTTTCGGAAGAAAGGAATAATCCCAGGAATGAGATCGAGTGTAAGAAGGGATCAAACCAAGAACAGGCATTTTCATCTGTAATAGGAAAAACAATGCCTAATTTATAGAGTTTTAAGAGATGGAACTGAAATATTGAATGAAAGGACATGAAAATTAAAATGTTCTCCAGTCCCTTCCAATAATATTTGTGTTATTTGAATGAGGACTATTGATTAACTTTAGAGACTGTTAAGGATGAAATTTCAAAGTTAATCACATACAAAATGAAAGTAGACGGCTTATTTCCTAAGTCTATGCAGTAGAAAGACACGGAATAAAAAGAAATCAATACAAAAGATGAGAAAGGAGGAGAAATCACCGAAAGAAAGAATCTAAAAGAGTAACAAATAAAATCACTGAGAAAGAGAGCGAGGAGGAAGTAGGTGATGCAGGCCTGGAGGATTGGCATAAGTCATGTGGAGCTCACCATGACTCCACAGCATGTTCAACAACAACAACAAAGAAAAACCAAAGAAACAATCTACTGGGAAGGATTACATCAGTAAGTGATAGCTACCAATTTTCGGTTTTGGTAACACAATATAAATGGATGCAATCTTCTTGTTGATGTAGCTCAGACAACTGAAGTTTATAAATATCCAGATTAGGCATGTGGTGGTGCACACTTATAATCCTAGCACTTGGGAGACTGAGCTGGGAGAGTTAGAAGTCAACCTCAGTTGCATAGCAAGACCCTGTCTCCAAAAAACCAAATAGACAATGAAATAAAGACATTTGCAAAATTGCATAATTATACATAACAATATCCTAGTTAGTGTTGGTGTCAGGGCACAGTCTGTAATCCAGAGTCAGGAGCAGATGATAAACGTTTTACCAGTTCACTCAAATATTAATAAATTAAATGAAGGCTAAATGAGAGGTTCATTCAATCACAAACTATACAATACAGATAATATATATTATATATACTATACATAGTTATATAATATATATATAATATATAAGTGAAGGCTAAATGAGAGGTTTAATTACAAGCATATACCATATAGATAATATATGTATAAAATCTGATATATATTATTAACAGTTCAATCAGTCAAATTCCTTAGAGAAGGTTTTTGAGAACCTGACAACCAGATACCCTAATGTTTCTATCCAAGAAAAAGGACTAAGGAAAACGAAGAAACACAAGGATATCCTTTATAACTCTACCTTTAAATAGCAGAAACAATTATGTCTGTCTAAGCAGTTCTGTTCAAAGGTTATGAATTATAACATAATACCAAACAGCCATTACATAATAGCAACATTCCTTACATGTGGGATAATACTTCAAGTGCAAATATCAAGTTGAGAATTATTATCAATGATGTAAATTTGTTTTCAAAAGCTGATGGACATATGCATAAATGTTTTTATGAGTCGATTCTTTTAGAGTGAAACATATTAAACTAGACAGAGTGCTTGTTTGATAAGAGGTATCTAGAGGGTTAGGGGATTGAGGGAGAAAAGATTTGTGAATTTCATGTGAGATTTTAAACACACTCATGGTACTCTGTACTCTTGAACAGTGTCAGGAATCATAACTTGAGCATAATATTCTGTGATTTAGGAAAGCAAGTTAAGGGCCTTTTACTCAGGAAAACCCAGACAAGAAGGCACAGATATGCTATGACAAAAATAAAGTGTTTGTGTAAAGGGAAACTTGAAGGTTAACTAAGCATGCAGGGGATGGAAGGGGTACCTGCAAACAGGAGGGAACGAGAGACAAACAAAGCTGGGAGAACATAAAGAGCGAGGAGAGCAAAGAAGAGAAATTGTGAGCATCAGGAAAAGCAGGTCTTACAGAGCAAGGAGCTGTAGGGAAATGGGTTAATCATTGTGTTATGTTAACAGTGTAGACAATGATCTGCCATCACATTTTACTCCACTACCCATTACTATAAGAGAGACCCCAAGGATTAGAATATCCTTCAGAGAGTGAGCATGGGCCACCTTCAGATTCCTGGCTCATAATTGAAGCAACATGTGTATATATCCTGGTCTTTGTTTTATCCTTTCTAAATATTCAAAAATTTTTAACACTTGTGGTTTGAATGGGAAGGGGCACTTGTAGGAGGTATGGCCTTGTTCAAATGGGTGTGGCCTGGTTGGAGAAAGTATGTCACTGTGGGAGTGGACTTTTAGGTCCTATGCTTAAGTTCCACCCAAGGTGGAGGAGAGTCTCCTGACTGGCTTTGGAAGAAAATTCAGAACTCTCATCTCCTTCTCCCAAACCATGTCTGCATACTTCCTGCCATGATGATAATGGACTGAACTTTGGCAACTGTAAGCCAACCCCAACTAAATATTTTCTTTTATAAGAGTTGCCTTGGTCATGGTGTCTCTTCACAGCAATAGAACCCTAACTAAGATGACACTGAACTAGGTAAGACAAAGAGAGATTGAGAGTTTCTCTTTCACCAGTATTAACAAAAACCATAAATGAATGAATGAATCTAGACTCTACACTGACTTCTTATCTCCATTTGTCTATAAACTGAAGTCACTTAAAGCTGTTGTGAGCAAAGCAGAAGGTGGCAGAGAAATGTACATGGTGCTGAGAGGAATCAATTATTCAAGGAGTGTCATCAGACTGAAGAAAGCTAGGAAAGTGACTCCAGGACAAGAAGTTCCTGATTCAGGGTATTCTAGAAGTTACAGTTGTCTCAGAATGTGAGATTTTTAGGACATTGTGTTATAAAATCTGTAAGAATTCTAAGACTTTAGCATATTTCCTAGGCACAGGAACATGAATGCTCTCTGTTTTTGTTTCTATGTCCTTTTGTGATATCATTCTATAAGCTATGTGTACATAAAGGCTGGCAAGAGCTCTCATTTCAAACACTGTATCCCCAACACCTAACATACTACTAGACCTTTATAGAAGTCAATAGATGTTTATTGAATGGAATTGGTAATAATTCAGATAAAAAAAATTCTTAAAATCGCCTCTAACTGACAAACTTGAAAATACACTGCAGTTCATTATTCCACCCTGTGCTAGATACTTAGCCATTTCATCCACTTCCAAACCGTGCTGGTCTCCATGGTCACAGGAATACTGAGGCAGCCATGCTGACTCCTTCCCCTGCTAATTTCACAAAACAGAGGACAAGCAAACTTGCAAACAAATAACACTAAGGGGAGACAGCATCAGCAGGTTCTCAGGGAAGTTGAAGTAAGGAGAGCCCTAACTCAGTGTTTCAAACACAGCAAACTGGGAGGAGAAAGACAGCCGTGGTCAAGAGTGCTTGGTACTTTTGCAGAACTGAGCTCATTCTTAACTCCCATATCATGCAGCTGACAACTGTCTGGAGCTCCAGCTCCAGGCGATCTGACACCGCTGGCCTCTGGAGGCACCTGGACTCATGTGCTTACACACACCCACACACACAAACACCACACACACACACACACACACACACACACACACACAGAGAGAGAGAGACGAGAGACAGAGATCAGAGATACAGAGAGAGACAGAGACACATAGACAGAGAGACAGACACAGACAGACAGATACAGACAGACACAAAGAGACAGAGAGACTGAGAGAGACAGAGAATAAAATGAATGCTCTCTAAATTGGAACCCTAAAGACTAGAAAGGAGTCTTAAGTGAGAAATGTATGAAGTTTAAAGAATAAAGAAATAATAGTTTATATATTAAAGGAAATAGAAAAATCAGAAACATTAAATGCTATGAGAGACTATAACAGTTAAGATACCCAGTGTAATGGATTTGCTGTGCAATTAAAATACAACTTAGTATAGATGGGAAAAACCAAACCTCACTGGCTTGCCTTTCAAGAGCATATAAATGAAAATAACCTATGTAAGTTGAAAAACAATAAATTAGCTAAATCAATATTCATAACAAATATATTTTGACTGTAATATTAAAAATCTGTTTAAGAGAAACATTAGACTTTGAAAAATAAATTCCAAAGAAAACATTAAAAATGGGCTGATCCTATGTAAAACATACAGAATATGGGGTGGTTCTACAAATAGAAATAGAGTGCAATATTACATTTCTGTGTCTGTGTGTGTGTTGTATGTGCACATATGTCTGCAGATGAGCATGTGTGTACACATGCCTCTAGAGGCCAGAGTCAACACCACGAGTCTTCCTGACTACTCTCCAGACTACTCTCTGCCTTGTTTTCTGACATCCACCTCTTGGTGAACCTGGAGCTCACCCATGGCTAGACTGGACTGCAAAGAGCTCCAGGGCTCTGAGAGCCTGCATCTCCTTCTCCAGTGCAGGGTTACAGACACTCATCATGGTGCGGAGTTTTCACTGGGATCTGGGGGTCTGATTCTGGTTCTTGAGGCTTCCAAAACAAGAGATTACTGACTGAGCTAGCTCCCTACTCCATAGTTATATTAATTTTTAAAATATTTTAAAAGCAAGAATCACAAATTTATAGACCCAAAGGAAAACCACATGAATATGAGAACTCAAGTCATTACCTATACTTGGTACTTCCTCATCCCTTGATATTTGCCTTGTTCTCTTTGTTCATGTTACACAGTACTTACATGTACATTTGGTTATGCACACACTGACACCCACACACACACACACACACACACACACACAACACACACACCACTGGCTAGCTTCCCTATAAGAGGGAGAATGTAATTGCTCTTTCTGAGACTGTGTGGCCTCATTTAATATTATGTGTTTGAAGTCCATCTATTATCCTGCAAAGTTTGTAATGCAATGATGTTTAAAGCATACAAAAATGGAACACTTACATCACCAGCAAGGAATTATATTCCAAAACAGCTATTATGAAAGATGGTACTGTCGATCACTCATGAGAAGGATGATGACTCTGGTGTTGCCAGCAGGCCTGAGGAGATCTGAGAACCTTTAGGGACCTTCACTTAGGCAAAACTGGACTTTGGCCACACTGTACCAACTATTTTTAGGATTCCAGCATTGGAATGTGGTCAAAATGTTTTAACCAATAAAAGCACAAATTAGTAAAAAGAGAGGCCCTCAGGAAGGAATACACACCTGAGAGCAAGGACCTTATAAACAAATAATTGCTCGTTATCCTTGGTCATAAAAGACAAGAGTAAAACAAAATAATGACTGTAATAATGATCCTTCTAGGCATGTGGTAACTGTCACTGCTGTGGGGCATACCACAGAGGGAGACTGCTTTTAAAGCACAGCAATATGAAACTACATAGAACTGTGGAAAATTGACTGAACAGCACCCCAACACCCACACTTTCTACAGAGATGTCCTGTAAAGCCAAGTCCTATCTTATTAGATGTTTACAAACATTGTTTGCTGTCAGATTGCTCCCTTTCATATATTCTGTGGTACTTTCTTCCTCCAGAAGCAAATTTTCATTATTGTGCAGGTTTCTCAAAAATACATGTGAGGTTTATTGAAGATTTCATTCATCTGCAGAATCTAAATCATTATGCAATATTTTAATAAAAAGTAAACTGTTAAATGGGCTACACATGAACACATAAATAATCTAACTTAAGGTTAATAATACATGTATTTTAATATATAAACAATAAATGTTTAAAATAAATAAAATCATGTAGCTATATTGCCAACACAATATCACTAAGTCTCGAGGGCTTTTCTAAGTATGATAACAATAAATATCTATTGACTAGTCCATGTAAACTTTTACTAGTACATGTGATAACAATAAGTATCTATTCACTAGTTCATGTAAATTTCACTAGTACATGTGATAATAATTATCTGTTGGCTAGTTTATGTAAACTTTCACTACTACATGTGATAACACTAAGTATCATTGTTAGTCCACATGAGCTTTCACTAGTACATGTGAAATTATAGACACAAATAAGTTATATATACTAGAGGTACTGCATTAATTTCACTAGTACATGTAATAACAATAAGTATCAAGGGGCTAGTCCACATAAACTTTCACTAGTATATGAGTGGTCATGTACTCACCTAATTGCGTCATTGGTCTCTGAAACAGCTCTCAAATATTCTTTCAAGTAATAATAATTGAAGCAATATTTCCGGATCCTAAAGCCACGCCATCGTCTCTGAATCTATTGTCGATAAAAAGATAAAATATGTAAATAAAAAGATAAAATATAGTATTGAACATTTTTCATAAAAATATATTTCTTAAAACTCAAGATGGCAATGTCTATCAAATAAAGACTTGGACAATGTCCCAACTAGGCATCTTATGCTACTTGAGTAAAACCTCTAGTGCCAGGAATGGGCCTCATATTGTTGGGTCACTAGCCAAGAGGTTGCATGAACCACCCCTCTCAAACATCACAGGATGCTGCCATGGCTATCTGGCTGTTTTCCACAACCTGATGGTGAGGTCTTATTGCTGAAGAGGACAATGTGATGGAACACCGAAAAGTCAAACTGGCGTCCAACTAAAAGCCTCGCCCCCACTGATTAGCATTCTGATGCAGGATGGTACCCTGCACACCACTCTAGGGAAAAATGATCATCCGTGTCACCTAGCTACCAATCTTGCTACTTATAATAGAGCCGAGTCTGCAAATATACTGGTGTGATCGCAGCTCAAATGAAATAGGAGTAACCGACTGTTTTGATTGGCTTTGAGGCCCACTCCATGAGATGGACCCATAGTCTGACACTGCTCAAGTGGCAAAGAACCTGAGACTGGATGGATCATGAGCCTTGGGGGAAAGATATTACTATCGTTCTGCTGCAGAAACCTAACAACAGAGTAGTTCCTAGTGGCACCTATAGATCAGTGCCTCACTCAACTCTCATGGAGATTAATAGAGAGACTCTACCCACAGCTGGAGAAAGTGTAGAGAGTGACCGGCTTTGGAGCATTCAGTCGTTAATGGGATGCCCTTATCAGACCCCTCTCCTCAAGGCTCAGAAATCTAAGTGGAAGAGGAGGTAAAAAGAGCTAAGAGGCAGACGTGGCAGGTTACTCCAAAGAAACAGAAGCTTCTAGATACGATCCGACTGATCCACATATAAACTCACAGAACTATGACAGCATGTACAAGATCTGAACAGGGTCAAAGCAGAAAAAATATCAGCACTGAGAAAGGGAAGTGGACACAAAGGCCCACTCCTAACCATCTGCAATTGATGATTTCTGGGAGAGGGAGCCTCAGTTTCTCCAGCAGAATATCACTTGCTCTATCAGTCACACTCCAGGCCAGGCCCCATGCCTAGGATGGGCTTACCAACACCACATGGACTTCATGGGGTTTGTGTGCTTTCTGCTTTACTATTGCTTTATTGATTTTCTTTTTGGAAATTTGTCTGCTTTGATATTCTCTCTTCTCTTTTCTCTTCTCTCTCTCCTCCCTCCCTCCCTCTCCCTCCCTCCCTCCTCCCTCCCTCCCTCCCTCCCTCCCTCCCTCCCTCTTTTCTCTCTCTCTCTCTCTCTCTCTCTCTCTCTCTCTCTCTCTCTCTCTCTCTCTCTCTCTTTTCTTTGTTGTTGTTTTGAGGTAAAGAGAATCTGGGATAAATTGGGGGAAAAGAAAGAATATGTATAAATTTAAAAAAATAGAAATTCTCAAGAATAAAATAAAAGCACAAAAGCATTTGGGGATTTTTCTAAGAATATAGTTAGTACATTAGTTGTAGATGTAATGGTGCCAATATATTTGTTATAAGATATCACAAAGATAAAAAATTAACTATCTGCTATTGTAATTTGTGTGTGGTTGCTGTGTGTGTGTAGTATGTATACATGTGTTTTACCCTGTCTCATGTGTGGGTAGATACATGTAAAGGCCAGAAGTTGAAGTCAGAGGTTTTCTTGATCACTGTCCCCTTTATTTACTTAGCAGCTTCTCCAGCTGCAGCCAGATCTTGCTGGATTCAACATGTCTAGCTAGTCAGCTTTCCCCATACCTTGTCTCTCCCTTTCAAGCTCTGGGGTTACAGGCTCAGGCCACCATTCCCACTGCTCTTATATAGATACTGGGGATCCAAAGCTCTATTCTCATGCTTATAACAGAAGCTGTTTAACCACTGAACCTTCTTTCTGGCCATGAAGTTGCTTTCCTAGGTATTCGGTCACAGCAACAGAAAAAGGAAAGAATAAAACTACTAACTGCATTGTAGATTGTTTTAGATCTAATTAAATTGTTAAATGAGTGTCTTTAAATAAAATGATATTTTTGCTCTTTTATTTATTTTTAACTTTATTTTTTTGTTTTTGTACTATAATTATGTTACTTCCCCTTCCCTTTCCTCACTCTAAGCCCTGTTCTCTTTCAAATTCATGGTGTCCTTTTCTTAAATTGTAGTTATATATATTCACAAGGGCTTGGGTTCAAGTCTTTAGTTCCATGAATCAGGGGAAAACCCTAATAGCTAACATCGGCTTTACTTATTTTTCACTTTGAATAGCAGCTCTCTAGTAGCCCAGGCTGGCCTTAGTCTCACTATGGAAGCCAGACTGTCTTCAAATTTATAGCCTTGCCTTGCTTTCTTCAGTGCTGGGCTGATAGGTCCTGGCAACTATGCCTGGTACTGTGCTGCATCTTGACCGTGACTTCCAATACTGGTTGAACAATGTTAGCAACAGCTGACTTCTTGTGTGTCAGGTGAGATCCTAAACATCTTACTTCTGTGCTTTATCTTCAGAACATTTCTATGTGCAAAATATTATCTCACCATAGAAAAGAAAACAGTTTATGTAATTTTCCTGTAATCATTCAGCTCTCGGATGTATCTAGCCATTGAGCTGGAGTAGTCACAAATCTATTCTTCTAGTTGTTACAAACATAACTGGAAAATAAATGAATTACAATTTTCAACCAATGAAAATTCTTTTTGAAGCTATCTTCTTTTTGTATCACTCACAGAGATCCAAACAGTTTTATCTTTACCAAAAGACATAGCTATACTTTTCTGATCTGAGAGGAGTGCTAGAGTCGTGTGGCCACACACTTAAGTAGGCTCCAAGTTTCTCAGACATTCCCAGGCATCATGAGAATCCGTCTCCTTTGGTCCTATATCCACCCATTTTCCTGATAATTCAGGCCTCAGTGTAGAGTGTGGTATCGTGTTGTGGGCAAAAAGAAAAAAAAAGAGTCTGCACTTATCTACAAGAAGAGAAGACGACACTGAGACCCACTGCTAGTCTCCCATAGGTTTAGCTGTGAAATGACTCACATATGAACAATTGTCCTGCAGGATTCAGTCTTTCTAAATTTAGCAGTTTCAAGGCTGCAAGGATATCTTTCTTCTCTAAATGTGTTTTCATATTTAGTACAAGAATCTAGTGTCCAGTTCATGGAGTTTTATCCCCAACACTGTTTTTGTTTTACTTTGCTTTTTAGTTTAACTAAAGGATATTTACATGAATGTAAGTAAAATGTTGAATCGATATTCAATAAACAGCAATGCTGTCTGAAAGTGTTTTAGTTATGGTTTTACTGCTGTGAACAGACACCATGACCAAGTCAACTCTTTATAAGGACAACATTTATATAAGGCTGTCTAACAGGTTCAGAGGTTCAGTCCATTATCATCAAGGATGGTGCTGAGGACAGCTCATTCCTGAAAATACTACTAAATTCAAATAAAATTAAAATTTCAGCAGACATCAAGATGTGGGAGAGGAGTGAACGTGGTGGCTTAGGGTTTGTGAATGACAGAGCAGACAGAGACTGGGGCCATTTAAGAGAAAAGCAACCTGTGAGGACAAACACAAATTGGCTGAGTCACCTATCCTAACACCTAAAAGTGGAAACATGGCAGCATCCAGGCAGGCATGGGGGAGGAGCTGAGAGTTCTACATCTTGTTCCAAAGGCAAATGGAAAGACTGCTATCTTCCAGGCAGCTAGGAGGAAGATCTCAAAGCCCAACCCAACAGTGACACACTTCCTCCAAAAAGGCCACACCTACTCCAACAATGCCACACCTCTGAATAGTGCCACTCCCTTGGGCAAGCATATTGAAACCATCACAGAAAGAATTTTTCTTTGTGATTTAAAAAGTAATTTTACGTTCATTTTACAGTCTGGTATATATAGGGATTTTAATTTTTTAGTCAGCATTTCAATGTGAAAAAAATGACTAAAACAGAACAAAACAAAACAAAAAAACAGCACAACAATTGTGAGTGTATTAAACTAGAGACAGAAATTCTCACAACCAGATTAAGTAACAATGAAATGCAATGTAGCTACATTGAGAGCCTGTCAACAAAATGTTTTTCAAGTTATCTTAATTTGCTTTTTCGATTTACTTGTTATTTATTTTAACTATGGGAGAACTGTAAATTTGTGCAGGGCTTGTAGAGTCAGAAGGTATCATATCCCCTAGAGCTGGAGTTACATGCAGGTGTGAGCCACATGATGTGGGTAGGTGCTCAGAGCCAAGTTTCCTATGAAAGAGCAGCAATAGCAAGCTTCTCAAACGATCTCATTTATAGATCAGCTCTTTAAATTTTTAAAAAAAGTTTTAAAATTATGTAATATTTAATTTAGAAATTCTGAATTATGAAACCAAAGTCATGTAACAATGTCTGACAATAGGGAGGAATTGGTACAAGCCACTTTCTAATGAAACAGAGAAACAAATCAGGGTATACATACATATACAAATAATACATGCAAATAAGAAAGCATTTTCTTATTTCATCTAATTTAATACTCTAACTTCATGCTGAAGTATATAGATTATGAGCTTCAGTTGAAAGAAGAGAGAATTGATGTTTAGTGTGGTCAAGTGATTGCCTAAGGTCACAAGCATGACTGGGTGGCTTCCCACGGTGCAGCTTTCTTATGTTTACATAGCAACGGAATGGTGAGAGAACACTTGGAGATAAGGCGGGAGGAAATTTGTGAAATCCTTTATTCACAACTGTATTCTAAAGGACACAGTAAGTGATAGTTAAGATAAACATGAAAAGTCATCCACACTAAAGTATAGTCAGGGTTACTGTTGCTGGGATGAAATATCATCATCAAATCAAGCTGGAGAAGAAAGAGTTGATTCAGCTTATACTTCCACGCTGTACTGCATCATTGAAAGAAGGCAGGACAGAAACTCAAACAGGGCAGGAATCTGAGGGCGGTAACTGATGCAGAGGCCACGGAGTGGTGCTGCTTAGTGGCTTGCTCTTCCTGGCTTGTTTGGCCTGCTTTCTTAGGGAACCCAGTACCACCAGGCCATGGGTGGCCCACCCACAATGGGCTGGGTCTTCCCTCACAAATCACTAAGTAAGAAAATGTTCTACAGGCCTTCTTGCAGCCTGGTTTTCTTGACTAAGATCCCCCTTTCTTTGATGACTCTAGCATGTGCCAAGCTAACATTAAACTAGCCATCATAATAACTTAGGTGGGCTTGTATAAATATATGTATAGAAGGAGCTAGGAGGAACAGAGCCTTGGGTGAGCAAAGAGAACAGCTGTCAGGGAAGTGAAAGGATTGAAATTCATTGTGCTTCATGTATTTCCAGTATTTCCAAGTGTAACACTAACAGATTCCGTTCTCACACTCTTCGTGAACAAGGCATGGTCTCATGTTAAACAGGAAGAAACCAAGGTGGAGTAATTTACTCCAGAGCATCTATTCATTCCAAAAGCAAACAACAAAGTCAGAACACAAACTCATGTCTGAGGTGCACACTTTCTGCACTACTGACTTATGTGTACCTTATAAGGAGAAAGAGTGCCTCTAATTCTAAAGGCACGTTTCTAACATGCAGAGAGGCTAGCACAAAGGTGCTGGTTAGTACAGGTGGGTCATGTAGGTGGGGATGTGGCTGTCCTTCTCAAGTAAGCATTTTTGTATATTTCCTATTGATATTCAAGTCCCAGTAAGTGGGAATTTTTTTAAAAAAAATACCTTCAAGAGCCACAATAAATTTTACAACACTGTCTTTCTTAATTTCAAGGTGAATAGGTGACAACTTTAAAAAAATAAAAAAATGGCTAGTATTCATGCCCTTCAAAGTAATTAGGAACTTTCACAAGTGATTGGAATAAAACAATTATTGTCATTGATCAGCTCTGAACAGATAATTTTAAACAAAGTCATTGTGTGCTCAGCAGATTACAGCTTGTTAACCGGCAAGTTCTAAATGACCTCTTAAGCTCGTCAGATCAGTGATGCATACTCCTCATTAAGTAACACCACATTGTAAGTGGTCTTATAAATAATGTTTATTTTAAGCACTGAAACAAATGGCAAAATCTTGATATATCAAAAGCCATCTGCTCATAGAACAGAGTTTCCTCCACTGCGTTTATCTTTATTCCCAAAAATCCATAGTAACCTGAATGTCAATGGAAGAGAAACGAAAGTCTTTTTTTCCTAAACTAACAGTGAAGGCAGCCTGGAGAGCAAGCACGCTGACAGTGTCCTGCCCAGGACCATGGCCCAGTGTACATCCTGAAAACACGGCGGCATGCCTTCATCCTCAGCTCTTATCTTTGCTTTCTCTATGAACTGATTTAAGTGCTTTGCACGTGAAACTGTAGTAACAAGAAGAGGGCAGAGACACTAACTGGCATGGGGATGGAAGCATCATGAGGTATACACTTAACTGTTGTGGACAAGGTCCCTTCCTATCTTCATACCAACATTCAAGTTTGGGGAACCTTTGTTTCTGTGACTGAGACCCATGCTCTTCATTCTGTAACCCCAGAACCGTAACACCATCCCCAGCCTAAGAGACCTTCAGTATCCTCTGTCTAAAAAAAAGTTTTACCAATGTGTCTCCTTCAAATCACCAAAGTCATTATTGTAAATCACCCTTACTACATGGCATAGTAAATATGAATAGAATCCTAAGTAGTCTAAAGAATTGAGATGCAGCTTGATGTATACATATTTGGTACTTTTTAATAGAGTCACTATATAAATTTTTCTTACAGTCTTTATGTTTTAGACATAAAAGAAAAAAGGAAATGATAATTGGATATTGTGATTTACATTAATTTATAGCTGTAAAGGTAAGTGAGTCACTAAAGTTATAGTACTTTGCAAATCTGTTTTAAGTCATTTTTAGTGTTCATCTTGCTGTTCTGGATTTATTTTCCATAATTCCTGCACTTCAATCTGAACTGAAGTGATTGGGGTGCTAAAATCAAGACAAATCACTGAAAATAAGAGTCCACTGACCCTCTCCCAGCACCAGTGCCTTTACTACAGAATGACACCTGATTGACAAATCGCTACAAGTGTTCCAAGACAAAGGGGACTCTCTGGGAACCAATCAATTACATTTCTAGTCCAGTCCATCCCTGCCACAGTGCCTACTCAGGGATTTAAAGATTTTAAATATCCCCAGCAAAAGCAAAAGTAATTTCTTTTAACAAGGGTGCTCACTCCTTAGTGATGTAGAGACAAATTACTTAAGTCAAAGGACTTCCATCCACAGGGAAGAGGAAGAGGAGACAGTTCTGACAATCACCCTGAGATATCTATGTAACCACTTCTGTAAGTCAAGCACTGGAGAGTGAAGAATACAGAGACCGTCATGGGCCCCAGGGGACTTCCAACACAGCTATGGTGGGGGCTGACATGGAAATCAGTAAGGATAATGAAGCGTTATGTGTTCTAGTAGAAAAGTATGTCTATGGTGAGGTAGAGACATAAAACACCAGAGAGTGACGGTCTCTACAGGGAGAGGGAATCATAAGTCCTGCAGAAAAAGAATGGACCCCTTAAAAACACAGCAGTCAGGGTGTGGGCATCTATTGTAACAACAGAACCATGTTCATGGACTTTGTCCCTCATGCCAGAGTATGGATGCTTACTTAGTACTGACTGTGAAAAAGTCTTTACAACTGCTCTGTTCCGTGAGCCTCTGCCTATCGAATGATGTTTGTCACGTTAGCAAAGCTGTTAACATACTACCTAAGAGAAACCCCACTTATAAGTAAATTCAGTTCCAGTCACTGCTCACTGTCATCAGCTAATCGTTTTGGTTTTTTGTTTTTTGGGGGTTTTTTGAGACAGGGTTTCTCTGTGTAGTCCTGGCTGTCCTGGAACTCACTCTGTAGACCAGGCTGGCCTCGAACTCAGAAATCCGCCTGCCTCTGCCTCCCAAGTGCTGGGATTAAAGGCGTGCGCCACCGCTGTCATCAGCTAATCTTAAAAATCAATCTTTGTTACAGGATCATTTACAGCCTCTACACATGCCAGCCTTGTCCTACTCTGTGACAGAGTTACCTCTTCAAGAGCCTGTGAACTTCCTGCAAAGGTGAATGCATGCGCATTGTTAATGTTCACACTGCTATGTTCAGGTGGCCATTCACATGGTAGTCAGAAGCACAAGTGGGTCTTCATCAACCTTTCTCCAGCCAGCTTTTTTTTTTTTTTTTTTTTTTTTTTTTTTTTTGAGATAAGGTCTCTCAGTGAACTGGAAGCTCATCAATTTGCCTCTGCTGGCTGCCGAATGAACTTGAGGGACTGTCTCCACCCTGCCAGCCCTGGGAAAGTATCACCACCACGCTCAGCTTTTTACAGGACTTCTGGGATCAGAATTCAATTCCTCATGCTTGCAACTCAAACATTTACCATTGAAGCTATATCGTCACATGTCTATCAGAAAATTAGCACATAAAATGAACACAGACATGATAGCAAAAACTTCTATGCTGGAAACAAACGTTATTATTGTTAAATCATATGAATAACTTTCAATTGCATTAGATGAGTTAGGACTCTTAGATCTCAGAGCCGTGTTCATGTATTTATCATGATATGTCCATATCGTGACGCACGAACCCTGATGCATTACTTCATTGATGCTTGCAGTCTTCCTTTAGCTATGGCTCAGAGGTCCCCGACACTGTCAAGTGCAGGCATTTATAACCACGGGTTTACATTTTCCTCTCTTGGCAGTGCTGCCAGGGGTTTGGCATAGCTAACTTTTTAACTAGTGTTCCTTCCCCTCCTGCATTATTAGCATACCAACCAGATTTGCATTACTCTGCTTTGCTTGGCTTATTAAAAGGGAATTCAGGGCACAATTGACTTTTCATCTGTTTAACAAGTGAAGAAATATTTACCCTGACAGCCATTTCATTGTAGAGATTCATCTTCATAGTATAATATGCTGCCTGTGAATCAAGAAAAAAAGAAAAGATGGCATAGATTTCAGTTACAGAAAGACAGTGCAGCCGATTTTTACATATAAAGGATAAGAATCTTTATACATAATACATAATAAGAGTTCTGGGCTTAGAAAATGAAATCAAACTTTGTATTGAAGAGATAGGCTTCCTAATACATAATGCAAGCTTAACCAGAAAAATCTATGGTAGTCAAACTCAGAGCTAATGGAGATATATGATCATAAAATGCTCTCCGCTGAGTTTGATAATCAATGGCGCTCTACTGAGAATAGAATAACAAAGCAGAAATATTCACAAGTGCTGGTGACACGTCGTATTGTATGATTTATTCACTGGGGTTCTTTTAGCCAAAACTCACAGGAACATAAAAGGAATTCATATTTCAAGACGTCGGGTTTAATGAAAAATTCAAAGAAATGCTGTCTTCAGTCGAAACCATTCAAGGATATGGACGCAGTGATGGGCAAAATTGTGCCTTCCAACCATCTATGTGAGAAGCTCTGTGCTTAGCTGCCTCCCGAGTCAGCCTTGGGAATTTTGTTTCATTTAGTATTCATTTTACCTCCATAAAATCACAAATATAATGATATCACGTTCCAGCAAATCCCTTGGTAGAGGGAAGGTTTCCTAAACTCTTGGTTTCCAAGAAAGACACTCATCTATTAATGCCCCAATCTATGTTTAATAAAGAAGCATTTAACAGTGTTTTCTAATTCTAATGAAAGTACTGTACTGAGTTAAATTTTCCTTTCTGCTCTGTCTTTTAATTAAAAATAAAAAAGTCATAGAGTTCACCATGGCAAAATTATCAGTAAAAGCATTCACATATGTATTTTTTTCAATGTGGTATTCTTAACACAAAATACCACTCTCACAAAATACCACCTGAGAGAGAGAGAGAGAGAGAGAGAGAGAGAGAGAGAGAGAAGAGAGAGAGAGTTTATTCTGGAGCCAAATATAATTGACGATAGCTCAGGAACAGATTCTGGTTACCTCAAATTTTATTCCATGTTCCTACACAGTAACATGATAACACTGAAGTTTTAATAGAGAACAAGTTGTAAAGCAGGGAACAACCCACTGATAGATCCTGCATGGAGGAGGGTCACAGCAAAGCAGGAAATACTAGCTATAGGATCTTCTGACGAATTCCTAGACTTTGGTTGGTAGAAACCAGAGGGTTTTTAATCCACTCTGAAAGGTTTACATGCTAGTCAGAAGGATGTTAGGTCAGACACAGAGGTGGGCAAAGAATGGGTAAGGAATCTGAAGATATCAAGACAAATTGTAACTGATCTGGACCTGCAATGTTCTAACTCTCCACAGGCATTGACTTTCTGATCAGCTCTTTGCCTTTCAGAACAGCCAGTGTGTGGTATGTGGCCCTTCCCAAGAGTTCTCCTTTATAAAATACAACCGAATGCATTTTTATCCAATCTGAAGTCATGCAGGTAACAGAACTCCACCGTAGGTTATGAGTGCTAAGCTTTCTGGGAAGAAAAATAGGACAGGAAAAACTCAACCCTCTACATGTCCCTCTCACGATGGACAAGAATCTAATTTGCTTGTGGAGTCGCCTAGTCTGATCCAGAGCAAATCGAGGAAGCCACAGAGATGTGTGATTCAGCAACAGTCTGCGCAATTAAAAAACATCGGATTGCAATATGTTATTTACATTACTGCCTTTACTGTCTCCGTCTTCCTTACAACAAATGTGACATAATTCCTGTTATTGAGGTGAATTAAAGTACTTACTTTCACATTGTATTTATTTATTCAAGTCAGGCTGAAGCTGGCACTGCCAGAAAAATGGCTCACAGCTGTGAGGAGCCCATACGACTCTTCCAGAAGACCTGAGTTTGGTAGTTCCCAGTCCCCACAACAGCTGTAATTCCAGGTCAAGGCGAACACCCCTCATCTGTCCTGTGCAGGTTCTCATGCGCACACACCCATATACACATGTATACACATAATTAAAGATAAAATATTTTTAAATGTGAATGCATTTGAATAGCAGTTAAATGATTTAAATTGTACATTTTATTACATATAACACTCAAATATTTATTTGAACTGTGCACATCTATGTGCGATCTCAGAGATGTATATACACATTTCATATTTCCTGTCACTCAATTTAGTCTTTTTCTAGTCTGAGTAATTTTTTTTGTTATATTAATGTTTCCATGTAGTTGGATAAACAGAGAATATGGTAGCAACTCTTATAAGTGAAACTAAAAAACTATTGCCATTTATCAGCAAACAGAATTTTTACTTTTTTTTACTATTTACCGGTCTTTTATCCTTTTCTTATAGAATTTCTAATTTGGTAAAATTTGACCAAAGTGGTCCTGTTTGTGGTTTATAAGAGCCATCCTTTCTGATCTGCTGGCCACTGGTTCTGTTCAGTAAAGGACCATACTGTGGGCACTGGAAGATTTTGGATACATGCTGCTCCTAAGAAGCCTTTGAGCCCTTAGCTCACACAATGGCTCTGCTCGTGTATTTTGCATGGAAGACTTGAGTCCCTCTCTACATCCACCCTTCCTGGTTATCCCCTGAGAATACCCTGGCTGTCTTTTCTGTGAACTGTAAATGTTCATACTCATTTCTTATTTTTACTCCACTCAGATACCCTCATCACAGTGACTTGTACAAAGTAATATTTTTTATTAAGTCCTTTGAAATAAAAAAAAAAAAAGACCTTCACAAATTCGTAGTTGTATAACATGAAAACTTTAACTGTAATGAACAATTTGAATGTATTATCTCCGGGAATGAGTGTGATGAAATTCTAAGCCGAAGCATGTAGCACACAACTGTTTCAATTCTCCAGTAGAATAATGATTGCTGGCAAGAATATGTCTATATTG
This sequence comes from Mastomys natalensis, assembly GCA_021653895.1. Classification (NCBI taxonomy): domain Eukaryota; kingdom Metazoa; phylum Chordata; class Mammalia; order Rodentia; family Muridae; genus Mastomys; species Mastomys natalensis. The sequence continues at coordinate 863,592 of JAJTUV010000067.1, forward strand.
CTTTGTCTCTCTGCCTCTTTTTATCTCTTTCTTACACTTTCCTTCTCTTTCTATGAAGTAATTTATAATAAGGAATCAGATAAATGAGAACAACTCTCATATTGGGAAAAATCTAACAATCAAAGTTCAAATTTTTAAAGTTATATTTTAATATATAGTTTATTTCTTTAGTAAACTATAAAGTAATATGTTTTCTACATACATGCTATTATCTCTATGTTATTGCCCTACCTCAACTCTTCGTTGCTCCCCCTCCCCCTCCCTCTTCTGTTCTATCAGGTCTACTCCATTCCAAGCTCCCTTCTGGGTGATGCCTTGATAAAAACAAAACAAACAAAACAAAACAAAAGATAGCCAAACAAAACAAAGCAAAGCAAACCTGTTCTGACTCCTGACTCAAGGTTCTCATCTCCCGCTCAGCCTCTGACCTTAACCTATGCAATGCAGGTCACTCGCTGAGCTCACACTGCCAGACCACCTCAGTCCAGAGTCCTGTTCAGGTAAGCTCCAATCTCCTCCGAAATCCACATGTCAGCCTCCTCCATTTAACTCCTTGAAGGGTAAGTATCTACTAGAAGGGTTTTCCCTTGGATGGGTCAGATTTCTACTCTTCTTTGGTTTTGGCTTACATTTTTTATGCACAGTACACAGTGGAGCAGGAACAAACCCTATGTTAGCTAATATTTCCTTTCTTGTTAAACATTTTGAAAGAAATTAAGAAGAGAGAGATGAGATTTAAGGAAGAAATGTCCAACTCATTCAGAAGCATCACATTTAAAGTAACAGCACCCTCACAATTATGATGTGTGGCCAGCACTTACCAAAGCTCAGGGAGCACGGAGGACGTAGAAGCCCTCCACACAGAGGCTGCTACAAGCAGCTTTGTTTTCCACACTACTGCCGCTCTGAGTGCATGACTAATGGTTGCAATGATTTCCTATTAGATAATCATTTGGGCATGCTCTGCCTTGTTTTCAGGCAGGTGATCTCACTGTGGTTGGTAGCACTGATTTCTAAAAGAACCTCTTTTTGACATAAAAACTAAATCCAATGCTATTCTTCCTCATAGTTGCCATTAGTATAATGTTGTGGAGCAGGTGAACCAATGAATTCATTTCACGATTGCGATGAAAATCAACAGAATTTTACATGAATAACTTAGAGTTTTAAGTCAGCTCATGTTTGCTGTCTATTTTGAAGTGTAAAGTGTGAAGAGAAAGAATCGACACATCTTGCTCTTTTCTCGAACACTAAACGTGAAGAGAGCTTGCTACATTGCAACTGATTTGGAAATCCCAGGAAGAGAAAGGCCAAGAGAGTGGGATATTTCTCATCTATAGGAGAAGCCTTTGTCTAATGCAAACTTAAATGTCTCTAAAAGCAGTTATGTCAGTTTCTTGTTAGTTTAAAATTAGCGGCATATTTATAGGTTGTTTTTCTATAATAAGAACAAATCAGCATTTATCATAAAAACATATAATGGAATCTGAGAGTTGATTTTTTTTACCCTGTTTAAAGTCATGTAAAGTTCCTTTCCTTATTATTCAGTTAAATGTACTATCAAATATCAATCCTTTGTAAGAAATGTAGAATGGTTTATTACTTAATACTGTGATCTTTGAATCTCCAGCTATGTAGTAAATAATTTTGTAGATTGAACAACAATGTTTTAAAACCAAATTACATTTACCAGTTAAACAGTTCTACCATAAAGCTATGAATGCATGTCACTGACTGGATGATTGCAATTTAAATGATAGGACCAAGTTACGTACAATACTTTCACAGTAACGTACTGAATGAATCATGTATTACAATAGTCTTCATAGTTCCAAACTGCCCTCAAACTGTGCTAGAAAAAGAATATTTGATATAGAGCATAGTAGTATTTACATAATAGCAAAGTCAAGACAGAAAAGCCTCTTAAAGTACCATGTTAGATGTGAACTATGCCCCTTCAACTCATAACATTTGGCCCAGCCTTAAGGCAATAAAAGAAGGAAGAAGTAAAGTCTGAAAGATTCTGAGTCATCTAAAACATGAAGAAAGATATTATCTGTGTATGTCACTTCACAGAACATTCAAAGGAGCAAGTGAATGCAATAAATTGCTTTAAGTTTCCCTTTAAAATGCAGAATATTGTAGTATGAAGGTCACATCCAGTCCTGGCCAGCCCTCTGCTGTTCTCCACTTTCCTGGGTCATGAGATAAGCATCCTTGAGGCTTTCACTTTTCTAATACCAAGCTCATCCCTGGAGCTTCATTCACAGTTTACTCCAAATCCAAGTTCAAGGGTCATTTTCTTGACCTGCAGAGACTGCATTAATGGCCCATAATGCACAGTTGTTATCTATAGGTATCTCAAGAGAAGGTGGGTGGAGTATAAGAAATGAGATGAGGTTGTCCTATGGCTTCTAAATGCATGCACATGTGTGTTCCTATACACATAAAAACATGCATATGAATGCACATATAAAAGAAAATGTTTGAGAAACAAGCAAGTGATCATAGAAACTTCTTTCTCTGAGTTCAGAAAAACGAGTGACCATTGTATGGAAGTCTTTTATGCTCATTTGCAACTTTTCTATAGAACCAAAACTGCTTCAAAATTACTTTTTATATGGCTTTAAATATCAATAAAGGTACAGTGAATTTTTAAAAAGAAATCTGGATGTCAAAACTGGAAATAAAAAAGAAGAAAGCAAACTTGGGTCTAAAAATTAGCACTAAAAGGCATCCAAAAGAAATATGTTTGAGAGGTTAGTGTGTGTCATCACACTCGAGTTTGGATTAAGAGAAGGAAGTCTGCCCTGCTGGAGCTGTGTGGTCTTCTCCAAGTGAGAGTTGCAGGCAAATCCAAGTACTTGGCTTTTGGGAAGAGGAGGAGGAATTTATTTGCAGCAGCCACAAGAAATGTAGTATTTTCAGAACATAGTTTGTACTGATCTCCATCTAAGCCCTGGAGCTGAGGCTGTCCCACAGCCTTCTGCACCCAAATCCTGCTAGGAGAGAGCAGGTCTCCCAGGAGAGTTCTCATTCCTAAGCCCAGAGTGAGATCACCAGAAGTAGGACCTGTCAGGAGCACACAGTGCACAGGATCAGCAGAGCAGCTGGAGACAGGATCCTTCCCGTCTTCATCTACACCTGAGAACTAAGGCTGTCCCACAGCCCTCAGTACCCAAATCCCACCCAGGAGAGAGCTGATCTCCTCAGGAGTGCTGACACACCTAAGATCACAGGCTCACAAGTCGACAGGAGAAACAACCTCCAGTCAGAGACAGCAAGACCAACTAACACCAGAGATAATCAGATGGCAAGAGGCAAGCAGAAGAACCTAAGCAACAGAAACCAAGGCTAATTGGAATCATCAGAACCCAGTTATCTCACCGCAGCAAGTCCTGAATACCCCAACACACTGGAAAAGCAAGATTCGGACTTAAAATCACTTCTCATGATGATGATAGAGGACTTTAAGAAGGACATAAATAACTCCCTTAAAGAAATACAGATAAACAGGTAGAAGCCCTTAAAGAGGAAACACAAAGATCCTTAAAGAATTACAGGAAAACACAACCAAATAGGTGAAGGAATTGAACCAAATCCCCCAGGATCTAAACATGAAAATAGAGATAATAAAGAAATAAAAAAGGGAGACAACCCTGGAGATAGAAAACCTAGGAAAGAAATCAGGAGTCATAGATCACCAACAGAATAAAAGAGACAGAAGAGACAATCTCCGGTGCAGAAGATACCATAGAAAACATTGACACAACAGTCAAAGAAAATGCAAAATGCAAAAAGCTCTGAACCAAAAACACCCAGGAAATCCAGGACACAATGAGCAGACCAAACATAAGCATAATAGGTATAGAAGAGAGCAAAGATTCCCAAGTTAAAGGGCCAGTAAAACTATAGAAGAAAACTCCCCTAACTTAAAAAAAGAGATTCCCCTGGACATACAAGAAGCCTACAGAACTCCAAATAGACTAGACCAGAAAAGAAATTATTCTAGTAACATAATAATTAAAACACCAAATGCCTCCATGTTGGTGAACCCCCAGCCACCCTCCCCCGTACCTCACCTCCCCACCCTCGAATATCCCCCCCTCCACAATGGCCAGACTTCATGGGACCAAGGATCTCTTCTCCCACTTATATATAGCTCCTTGCATATATAGCTGGAGCCATGGGTCCCTCCCTAAGCGCTCCCAGGCTGGTGGTTTAGACCCTGGGAGCTCTGGTTAGTTGGTATTGTTGCTTTCCTCATGGTGTCTCGAATCCTTTCAACTCCTTCAGCCTTCACTCTATCTTCTCCCTTGGGAACCCCGTGATCAGTTTGATGGTTAGCTGTGAGCATCTGCCTCTGAGTATGTCAGACTCTTGCAGATTTCTAAGGAGGCATTACTGTGGCAAGTGTTATCTGACTTACTGCTTCAACAAACAAGAAGACAAGTAGTTGTGTGAGTTAATAAAAAGAAGGAACTGAAAAAAAAAGAAAGGCAGAGCTGCTGTATATATAATGAATTATTATATATAATAACATAACATATATAATAATTTATAAATATGGGGTTCAGAGATACGTTATAAATTTTGTTGGTGTCTATTTTGTGTATATTATTTGGCTAATGTCTGTAGGATACACAGAATAAAATACAGTTCCTATACTCTAAAAAAAAAAAAAAAAAAAAAACATCAAATGCACAAAACAAAGAAAGAGTATTAAAAGCAGTAGGGGAAAAAAGTCAAGTAACATATAAATGCAGACCTATCAGAATTATATCAAACTTCTCACCAGAGACTATAAAAGCCAGAAGATCTTGGGCAGATGTCATACAGACCCTAAGAGAACACAAATGCCAGCCCAGGCTACTATAACCAGCAAAACTCTCAATTAACATAGATGGAGAAACCAAGATATTCCATGACAAGACCAGATTTACACAATAGCTTTCTACAAATCCAGCCATACAAAGAATAATAGATGGAAAACTACAATATCAGGAGGAAAACTATACCCTAGAAAAAGAAAAAAAAAATCTTCTTTCAACAAACCCAAAAGAAGATAGCTACACAAACATAATTCTACCTCTAACAACAAAAATAACAGGAAGCAACAATCACTTTTCCTTAATATCTCTTAACATCAATGGACTTAATTCTCCAATAAAAAAACATAGACTATCAGACTGGATATGTAACCAGAACCCAGCATTTTCCTGCATACAGGAAACACACCTCAGTTACAAAGACAGACCCCTACCTCAGAGTAAAAGGCTGGGAAAAATTTTTCCAAGCAAATAGTCCCAGGAAACAAGCTGGAGTAGCCATTCTAATACCGAATAAAATTGACTGTCAACCAAAAGTCATCAAAAAATAAGGAAGGACACTTCATATTCATCAAAGAAAAAATCTACCAAGATGAACTCACAATTCTGAACACCTATGCTCCAAATTCAAGGGCACCCACATTCATAAAAGAAACTTTACTAAAGCTCAAAGCACACATTGCACCTCACACAATAATAGTGGGAGACTTCATCACCCCACTCCCATCAATGGACAAATCATGGAAACAGAAACTAAACAGAAACACAATGAAACTAATACCAGTTATGAACAAAATGGATTTAACAGATATCTATAGAACATTTCATCTGAAACAAAAGAATATACCTTTGCTCAGCACCTCATGGTACCGTCTCCAAAATTGACCATATAATTGGTCCCAAAGCAGGCCTCAACAGATACATGAAGATTGAAATGATCCCTTGCATCCTATCAGATCACCACGGACTCAGGCTGGTCTTCAATAACAACAAAAACAACAGAAAGCCCACATACACAAGGAAGCTGAACAACACTCTAGTTAACAATAACTTGGTCAAGGAAGAAATGAAGAAAGGAATTAAAGACTTTTTAGAATTCAATGAAAATAAAGGCACAACATACCCAAACTTATGGTATACAATGAAAGCAGTGCTAAAAGGAAAACTCATACCTCTGACTGCCTCCAAAATGAAACTGAAGAGAGCATGCACTAGCACCTTGACAGCACATCTGAAAGGCTAGAACAAAAAGAAGCAAATACACCAAAGAGGAGTAGATGGCAGAAAATAATCAAACTCAGGGCTGAAATCAACCAAGTAGAAACAAACAGACCTGTACAAATAATCAACCAAACCAGGAGCTGATTCTTTGAGAAAATCAACAAGATAGATAAAGCCTTAGCCAGACTAACCAGAGGGCACAGAGACAGTATCCAAATTAACAAAATCAGAAATGAAAAGGAGACATAACAACAGAAACCAAAAAAATTAAAAAAAAAAATCATCAGATCTTACTACAAAAGCCTATACTCAACAAAACTGGAAAATCTGGATGAAATGGACAATTTTGTAGACAGATACAGGTTACCAAAGTGAAATGAGGAGCAAATAAACCATCTAAACAGTCCCATAACCCTAAAGAAATAGCAGCAGTCATTAAAAGTCTCCCACACAAAAAGCCCAGGACCAGATGGTTTTAGTGCAGAATTCTATCAGACCTTCAAGAAGACCTAATACCAACATTTCAAACTATTCCACAAAATAGAAACAGAAGGAACACTACCCAATTCGTTCTATGAAGCTACAATCACTCTCATACCTAAACCTCACAAAGACCCCACAAAGAAAGAGAACTTCAGACCAATCTCTCTTATGAATATTGATGCAAAAATACTCAATAAAAATCTAGCAAACCGAATCCAAGAACACATCAAAACAATCATCCATCATGATCAAGTGGGCTTTATCCCAGGAATGCAGGGATGGTTCAATATTTGGAATCCATCAATGTAATACAATATATAAACAAACTCAAAGAAAAAAACCACATGATCATCTCACTAGATGCTGAGAAACCATTTGACAAAATTCAACATCCTTCATGGTAACAGTCTTGGAAAGACCAGGAATTCAAGGCCCATACCTAAACATAGTAAAAGCAATATACAGCAAATCTGTAGCCAACATCAAACTAAATGGAGAGAAACTTGAAGCAATTCTCACTAAGATCAGGGACTAGACAAGGCTGCTCACTCTCTCCCTACCTGTTCAATATAGTACTGGAAGTCCTAGCCAGAGCAATTAAACAACAAAAAGAGGTCAAAGGGATATAAATTGGAAAGGAAGAAGTCAAAATATCACTATTTGCAGGTGATATGATAGTATACTTAAGTGACCCCAAAAATTCCTCCAGATAAACAACTTCAGCAAAGTGGCTGGATATAAAATTAACTCAAACAAATCAGTAGCCTTCCTCTACACAAAGGATAAACAGGCTGAGAAAGAAATTAGGGAAACAACATCCTTCACAATAGCACAAATAATATAAAATATACCTCAGTGTGGATATAACCAAGGAAGTGACAAATCTGTATCGTGAGAACTTCAAGTCTCTGAAGAAAGAAATCGAAGATCTCAGAAGATGGAAAGATCTCCCATGCTCATGGATTGGCAGGATTAATAAAGTAAAAATGGTCATCTTGCCAAGAGCAATCTACAGATTTAATGCAATCTCTGTCAAAATTCCAACTCAATTCTTCACAGAGATAGAAAGAGCAATTTGCAAATTCATTTGGAATAACAAAAAAAAAAAAAAAAAACCAGGATAACAAAAACTATTCTCAACAATAAAAGAATTTCTGGAGGAATCACCATCCCTGACCTCAAGCTATACTGCAAGTGATAAAAACTGCATGGTATTAGCATAGAGACAGACACGTTGATCAATGGAATAGAACTGAAGCCCCAGAAATGAACCCATATACCTATGGTCATTTAATCTTTGACAAAGGAGCTAAAACCATCCAGTGGAACAAGGACAGCATTTTCAACAAATGGTGCTGGTTCAACTGGAGGACAGCATGCAGAAGAATGCAAATCGATCCATTCCTATCTCCTTGTACAAAGCTCAAGTCCAGGTGGATAAAGGACCTTCACATAAAACCAGACACACTGAAACTAATAGAAGAGAAAGTGGGGAAGACCCTCGAATACCTAGCACAGGGGAAGAGTTCCTCAACAGAACTCCAATGGCTTATGCTTTAAGATCAACAATTGACAAATGGGACCTCATAAAATTGCAAAGCTTCTGTAAGGCAAAGGACACTGTCAATAAGACAAAATAGCAACCAACAGATTGGGAACAAATCTTTACCAATCCTATATCCAATAGAGGGCTAATATCCAATATATAGAAAGATCTCAAGAAGTTTAGACTCCAGAGAACCAAATAACCCTATTAAAAATAGGGTACAGAGCTAAACAAAAAATCTCAACTGAAGAATACTGAATGGCTGAGAAGCTCCTAAAGAAATGTTCAACATCCTTAGTCATCAGGGAAATGCAAATGAAAATAACCCCGAGATTCCATCTCACACCAGTCAGAATGGCTAAGACCAAAAACTCAAGTGATAGCAGATGCTAGCAAGGATGTGGACAAAGAGGAACACTCCTCCATTGTTGGTAGGATTGCAAGCTGGTACAACCACTGTAAAAATTAGGGTGGCAGTTCCTCAGAAATTGACATAGTCTACTAGGACCAACATACCACTTCTGGGCATATACCCAGAAGATGCTCCAACATATAACAAGAACACATGCTCCACTAAGCTTATAGCAGCAGCCTTATTTATAATAGCCAGAAGCTGGAAAAAACCCAGATGTCCTTCAACAGAGGAATGGATACAGAAAATGTGGTACATTTACATAATGGAGTACTACATAGCCATTAAAAACAATGACTTCATGAAATTCTTAGGCAAATGAATGGAATTAGAAAATACTATCCTAGCTGGGCAGTGGTGGTGCACGCCTTTAATCCCAGCACTTGGGAGGCAGAGGCAGGAGAATTTCTGAGTTCGAGGCCAGCCTGGTCTACAGAGTGAGTTCCAGAACAGCCCGAGCTATACAGAGAAACCCTGTCTCGAAAAACCAAAAAAAAAAAAAAAAAGAAGAAAGAAAGAAAGAAAGAAAATACTATCCTGAGTGAGATAATCGGATCACAAAGGAATACACATGGTATGCACACATTGACAAGTGGATATTAGCTCAAAGGCTCATAATACCCAAGATACAACTCACAGACCACATGAAGCTCAAGAAGGAGGACCAAAGTGTGGATGCTTCAGTCCTTCCTTAGAAGGGGAAACAAAATACTCAAGAAAGGAATACGGAGACAAAGTATGGAGCAGAGACAGAAGGAAAGGCCATGGAGAGACTGCCCCACCTGGGAATCCATCCATATTCAGTCACCAAACCCAGACACTATTGCTGATGCCAAGAAGTGCTTGCTGACAGGAGCCTGATATAGCTATCTCCTGAGAGGCTTTGCTTCTCTGGCTTTGCCAGAACCTGACAAGTACGGAGGTGGATGCTCACAGCCAACCATTGGACTGAGCACAGGGTCACCAATGGAGGAGTTAGAGAAAGGACTGAAGGAGCTGAAGGGGTTTGCAACCTATAGGAAGAACAACAATATCAACCAACCAGATTCCCCAGAGCTCCCAGGGACTAAACACCAACCAAAGAGTACACATGGAGGAACCCTTGGCTCCAGGCACATATGTAGCAGAGGATGGCTTTGTCGGACATCAGTTGGAGGAGAGGCCCTTGGTCCTGTGAAGGTTCAATTTCCCAGTGTAGGGGAATGCCAGATTGGGGAAGCGGGAGTGGGTGGATGGGTGAGCACCCTCTTAGAAGCAGGGGGAGGAGGGAGAATCGGATGGGGGCGGTTCTGGAGAAGAAACCAGGAAAGGAGATAACATTTGAAATGTAAATAAATAAAATATCCAATAAAAAAAGAAATATGTTTGAAGGAAATTCTAACGGAATGTGGACATTTTGTCTACCATGAATGACAAAATGGGTTCAACTATAAAATAAAGTTTTCCATTAAAGTAGCAGAATTAAGTTCAGATACAAGCAGAATGCTGCCTCTGTACATGTTTAAATAAACATTAAGGGCTATTTATATGTTTTCTAAACAAAAGGTAGGTACCAAAATGCTAGTATTCAATCTGAAAGAAGAAAAGAAAATGCCTGGCTTGGCTGGTGAAACACCCAAGGAATTGAAAATAATCTTCCTAAAGTTTCCTATCTAAAATGTTAAACACAAAGACAGGCATTTGATTCCTTAATTCAGAAGCCTGTGTTTCAAACAGTGTATTTATCAAAATCGAGAGATGAAAGAAGGTAGATACACTTTAACTGGACTGATGTCCAGTCAGGTCCAGTTTGTTTCTGCCTCTTAATAAAGGGAGCAGCAATAATGTACTAAAAAAATTAGTTTACACTATCCATTCACAAAAATGTTCTAAGAATTCATGTCCCAAAGCATCTTAGTGGGAGAACACAAGTGTAATGAGGCCCATTGTGTGTCCATGCTGAAGTTCAGCGCAGGATGTTAGCAATGAGCAGAGTTGTCATACCATGTAACACAACTGTAACAGCCTAAAGCTATTAGGTATGGAAATATGATGCCAAGCACACATGTGCATGTCTGTGCCTTGTATCCATGACATGCCAAATAGATATCGTAAAAGCCAAGTTTTAGAGAACATTCTGAATATATAAAATGCCTGGCAGTTAGCATTTGTTAAATACCAAGCACATAAGGTCACCATGTAATCATTTGCTATGTATCAAAACTAATTGCAAATACATACTGAAATATGTATGAATATGCAAATGCTCAATGAAGTCCATCTTGGTACTATTAGTTATTAATTAAAGTAATTTCTTTAAAATTTTTGAAAATTACATTTGTTTGTTTGTTTGTTTTTATATATGTGTTCCATGGCAGGTGTGTGGAGATCAGCTTGCAGGAATCAATTCTTTCATTCCGCCATGTGGGTGGGGAGATTGAGCGTAGGTCATTGGCTTGGGGACAAGAGCTTTAGCTTCTTCGCCTTCTCTACTAGCCTTATTTACTGATTTTTGACATTTCATTTACCTATAAAACATAATTTGTAGAAAGTACTTGGGGGAGTATGGAGGGATGCCACATCTGTGTTTACCTAGTTAACATCCTTATGAGCTTGTTGACTGTCAGGGAAACATTCACTGACAATGCTGCAGATCCTGAATAGATAGGCTATGTGCCTGCTTGCAAAGACCTCACTAAAACATACAAAACTCATTGAAACATATGTCTACTAAACACACAGTGAAAGGTATTTTTTATTTTATTTGTTTATTTTTATGTGCATTAATTTTTTTTTTTTTGCCTGCATGTATATTTGTGTGATGGCATTAGAACCCCTGGAACTGGAGTTACATAGTTTGTGAGCTTCATGTAGGTACTGGAAATTGAACCCTGGTTCTTTGGAAGAACAGCCAGTGCTCTTAACTGCTAAGCCATCTCACCAGCCCTCAGAGTGAAAGGTATTAAAATTTAAATAGCTACTGTAGTTTAGATTCGATAAAGTTAGTCACTTAGAAAAAAATAAGGAAAAGCTTCTCAGGAAAGTTTCCTTCCCAAATTTAAGCTCAGATTTTGTCCTTGTGTTATCTTCTATGCCTTGGTGCACCAGAGGAAGCCCACTCAACAGACAGGATTGACTCTGGCTCATGGTTTCTAAGGTTTCAGTCCATACTTGGTGGACACCTTTGTTTCTAGGTCAAATCAGATAGAAGTGCACATCAGAGGCACAAAAAACAGTCACATAATGGGGCCAGGAAGCAGAGAACGGGAGGTGAGGGGAGAGGGAAGAGGGAGGAGAGAGGAAAGAGGTGAGGGCTGGAACAAGAAGCCCCCAAAAGACATACTCCAAGTGACCTTCCTTGAGCTGGACCCTGCTTCCTAAAGATCCCAGAATTTTCCAAGTTAACACCAGTACAGGTTTTCAGTATAGGAGAGTTCTGGGGACATTTTAAACAGCAATTATTTGTCACAAGGGATTTGTAAACTACATGTAAACATATATCTTACAGCATGTTGATAATTCAAATGTCATAATAGAAAATTTGTATTTACCTCAACAATAAGTTGGTAATATTTTCTACCCAAGTAACTTCTCCACCACTTCTGAATATTGTCACTACTCTGTTCAGGTGCCTAGAGTGAAAACAGGGATATTAGTACATGCTCACTGAACCAAAGATGCCTCTATAGTGCACAAGGTTATATTAATGAAGATACTATGTATCTTCATCTTTTTTCTTGTTTTAATTGTATGGTTCTTTTCTTTATTTTTCCTCTTTGATTCAAAGTCTTGATGCATGGTCTAAAACTCATTATGTAAACCTGGTTTGCCTTGGATATGTGGAGAGCCTCCTGTCTCTGCCTCCCAAGGACTGGGATTATAGATAGATATGGACTCCCAAGCTTGGCTCTATGCAAACTTTTTTCTTGACCATAAATACTTTGTTTTTCACCTTAAGGTCTCTTCTCAGCCAGAAAAGGATGCTGTCGACCACAGTTGGCACAAGATCTTGAGATTTCACACTTGGAGAAACTGAGGCTACATAGTTGTTCCTAGTTCTTAATGGCAAACCACTATTTTAATATCATTGCTGTCATCAAACAGCGTGTTGGGAAATCTCTAGATTCCTCTTCTCCAGTCTCTTTCCTGGCCCATCAGTTAATTCATTGATATAAATGCACTTCATGAGGAATTTTCTTTGGGAGGGTGGTGTCTGGTCAGTGTTCTTACAATATTGAGAATTCTTAAAGGTCTACATATGGGAGATATAATTTCATGTATCAGTAAGAAATAATCAGAAGTGTCCTGTAGCTCTTTTATAGGAACACTATAAACTTAATGATTGAAATAAGGGGGTGTCTGAAGTAAATGGGCATGCACAACCTGTGATTCTCCCCAGCATGCACTTAGGGTTGTAAGTGGTTTCTATGGTAGCATCTGTATACCTGATGTAAGCCCGGACTTGGCACCCTCGGAACCAGCTCTGGATGTCACAGCCGCATCATTCTCAAATTTTCTAATTGAGTCAATGGCACTAGAAAAGGTTTGAAAAGTGTTTCATTAGTAACTAATGTAATTCCCAGGCAAGTCAACCTGTTAACCTTAGTTTTTAATTTCTTCTAAGATGGTAATTACAATCCAAATGTCATTTTAAAGAAATTAAATTACTAAATTAAGAAAAATGCATTTTTTTAAAAAAATGAGCAGTGTTTTAAAAATTAACCTTTCTTTGAGAAGCCATGAGCTTTCAACAGCTTTGTCTACTTTATTTTTATAATCATCTGTTATGCTACTAATTAATTTGGCAGCATTTTTTTATTAGGGAATGAAAAACAATGTGCTACTTTGTCGTTATTTTAAAAACATAATTATTTGAACTTATGGTTTAAATGCCACTACACATGTATCACACAAAGTAAAATTTCTGCATATTTAACTCACTCATCAGCTAAATGAACTGCCTCTAATTCAAATGAATCTATTGTAAAATGCCTACTCTGGTAAGAGACTGCTTCTATTAAAGAATTCAGGGAATGGGTCTCTGGCTTATAAGAAGACAAAAAACTTAATTCTTAGGTTTTACTGGCTTACAAAAAGAAAAAGTTGGGTCGAAACATCTTTATTTATGTATCTATCCTAACTGATGTCAATATTATTTTCCCTTTCCACTGGCAATTGATAAAGTGATAGCGCAACGGACTGTAGAACATTTCGTTTCCAAGCTGATGGCATAGCACCTCCTGTTTGTTGAATGAACGCAGTTGGTAACACTGGTGACACCTCTTTCTTATTATTGTTCCTGTATTTTTGTGCTTATGTGCAACCAGGTTAAGGGGTGTGTGTGTGTGTGTGTGTGTGTGTGTGTGTGTGTGTGTTGTTTAGAGGTTGGCATGGGTATCTTCCTGAGTCACTCTCCTCACAGATGAACAGCTACAAGTACTGAAAGACTGCCAAGAGAGGGATAATCAGTCTTCCACACAGATGAACCCTTAATTGGTTATCCAATGCCAATTGGTCATCCCTAAAGTCATACAAATATGAGCAACACTAAATGGACTCATGACTGGAATTACATATTCATTCATTCATGTGTATGTATAGCAAAAATAAAGAAAAACCCCATGTATTTGAGGAGTGGGAAGACACAAGGAGTTAGAGGGATCAGGAATGACATAACCATGGTTCATATACATTACATTTTTAAAGAATAACTTAAAAGACACACCTTATATTATCTTCAGGTAACATGGTAATCAAGAAACACGAGCTCATAGGTGGACAAACTATTTTGAGTTTGTCCCCTCTCACAGGGGTGAGTACTCCCTTCTCAGAACTTTAAGTAGTACACACTTCTGTGTACAGAAGCTTATCTACAAAGACACATCAAGGGTGCCCAACAGTCAGGTGGATCTAAGCACTGAGGACTTGATTCCAAGTGACACAGGACATATGTAGGTAAAGTACAGCATTGTCACTGAGGTCAAACAATAGGAAAGTAATTACATTGAATTTGAAAGATTAGAAACAAAGTAACCTTGGAATTTCTACATCAAAGAAGCTTCTAAGCTTAAAAAACAATCTACATTTACAAAGCTCCAATAGTAATAGCACACAGACACATATCTGTATTTCAAAAAGAATCAAACATATAAAACATTAAATACAAGAAAATATTAACTTTGAAAGCAACTAACTTCAATAAATAGATCAACAGAGAAAACTTATGTGTTCCTTAGGACCATTTTTCATATTCAGAAGCAAAAGATTTTACAAAAACAAATCATAGAATAGGAAGAACATTGAATATATTCTACATATTTTGTTCCTGTGTGCTCATGGGTACGTGTATGTGTTTTCATGAGGTGCAGACACATGCACAAGTGTGCATATGTGGATTGGTCGATGGTTAACCTCAAGTGTTGTTCTCTAGGTGCCAGCTTGTTTTAAGACCTGTTTCTCATTGGCTAGGATGGTTGGTCAGCATCCCCAAGAATCCCTGCCTGATGCTGACCCACACTGAGATCACTAACTGTGCGACCACACAGGGAACTGAGGCTTGAACTCAGGTCTTCAAGAGCTTTACCATCATATGCAGAGGAGGATTAACTTGTCAGGCATCAGTGGGAAAGGAGGGCCTTGGACCTTGAAGGCTGGATGCCCCAGTGAGGGGGAATTCAGGGCGGGGATGGGTGGGGGCACACCCTCATAGAAATGAGGAGAGAGGATGGCTTAAACAGTTTCTGGGGAGGGATGGGGAAAGGGGATAAAATCTGAAATGTAGATAAACAAAGTATCCAATAATAATTTACAAAAAGAAAAAAGAAAAACAAATGAAAAATCAGATAATGGAACTGGCTATCACAGTCGAACATTTGAGGCATTTTGACAGCAATTTACCATTACCTATATTACTGGGATTCCTTATAATGGTCAAGGACAAAAGACTGTGGAAGGGGCCCATGGAACTTTAAAATAATATCTTCATAAAATAAAGAAGGGGAAATATATCCCATACACCACAAATTTATTTAAATCATGTTCTTTTTAATTTTTATTTTAAATTTTCTTTAAAAAAATTTGGGTCAAGGAACTTTCTGCTGAGTATCTATGGCACTCTACAACTAGCATACTTATGCATAGGTGTAAGGGAAGGGTCTACTTACTGGCATAAGGGATGATTCTGATGAGGTATTAAATATGGGGAAGAAGGCATATTTATGTTTTTCTTTTTTGCAGGATGCTGAAGGAGCATGGGGGCCGCCAGAGCGACAGGTGAGACATGCTGATGCCAGGACAAAGAATGATGCTGACCTGTGAGCTTGCTGAGTGCCCTGACAATAGTGACTGGAAGCTGTATGAACATATGTTCCCGACCTACCATTGCTTATCTATACCCCTGATGGGACAAGCTGCCTTCCCTCAAGTTTTTAGACCTTGTGGAACAGAGAATCAAAAAGAGAAGTTATAATGACTCTTGTAATGTTCTTAAATGTGACCAGTTATTCAGACTCAATCATGGACTGGTCTAGAAATCAATCCAATACTGGAAATAACACTCTTCATTTGGAAGTCTGGTTCTGGACATTTTCAGAGACATGTATGGAAGTTAGCTGCAGTTCTCTATGATGTTATGTTAGCAAGAGATAAAATTGGGGCAGATCTGGGTTTCAAACAAGTGTTAGTACATGTGTTAAGGCTCTTTTAATTGTCAAGTTAAAATTACTTTTATTTCTTCTACAGTATTTAATGTAGTTGTATTGATTGAACACCTTTTAATTGTGTTGTATTTTGAAATCCAGCACGTCAGTTATGGAGGTCTATCAACCAGCTTTTGTTTTAGTACCCTGAGTATCACAGAACCTTAGTATTCTAAAAATAGCCTGCAAGTACTGGAAGAAGTGAGTCAGGCTTTAAGCAGAAGCAAGAGGGTAGTGGGCTTGATTCTTGCTGGTATAACAGCTTTAATTACATTCATTGCTAACACTACTGCTTCTGCAAATGCTTTGAAGCAAGAAGTTAAGACAGCTACTTTTGTTAATCATTTAGCAAAATATGCTACTAATGTGTTGAATATACAAGAGGATTTAGATAGGCATTTGGAAGAACGGATTGATGCTCTTTATCCTATTCAAATTATTGGAAGGAGGTTCAGAATTTAAGGGTAAGGAGCTATCTCCAGTGTCATGCCAAATACCATTGGCTTCATGTTAGTTCTAAAATTTACAGTGGTAATCAGTATAATAGGAAAAAGTTTAAAGACACTTACAGTGTATTTGGCATAATTCTAACATCTCTCTGGATGTTTTAACTTTACATAGTGAGCTTATAAATTTCAAGAATGCTGCTCTGCTGAGTGTTGATGTGGTAGATACTGCTGACAAAATTACCCATGAGGTCAGTATTTCTATTTTGGTTGAGCTTCAAGAATGGCATACATAGCATGATCATGCTAGCCCTTTTTGTCCTGGGAATACTTTTATTCCTGCCCTTCATGTTAAAGCTTGTCTTTAACAACATCAACATGTTGGCAGCCAAAGTACATGGCTTGAACCTAAAAATGAACCCTCAAGACATATTTATTAAATTAACAGACTGGCAAGCCAAGGAGAGGTAAGATTCTGTACAGAGCCTTACCAAAGTAAGACAGAAGTTCATTGTTTTTGATAGTGCATATTCCATGATGGGTAAGGAAGGCATTCTTGTCAGAATGACCTAAGACAGGCTCAGTCTTGTTTATGAAAAAAAAAGGGGGAGAGGTGGAGAGCCTTTGGGACTGCTCGGCAAGAATATGACATGGGCCATGGACAAGGAAATGGGCTGCTGGCATTTGACATTAGGCTAGAACAAAGAAGTAATTTCAGGCAGGAATCTAAATCTTAGACCAGAACAAAGAAGTTAATTTCAGGCAGGAGTCTAAATTTTAGGCTAGAACAAGGAAGTAGGCTTCAGACATGAAAATGACTTTGGGCTAAGATAGGGAAGTTGGCTCAGATATTTTGGTCATCCTGATAAACCCTTAGAAACAGTGATCATGGTAGTGTTCACAGAATTTTGTTTTATATTGCCTTGCTTGTTCTTTGACTATTGTGTTTATCGTCTTGCTTGTTCTTTGACTATTTACATCTGTTGTATTGCTAGTCCCTCAGCCTAGAACTGACCTTAATGTTTGCATGTAATTCAAATGGTATAAAAGCAAAAAGGAGGAGGGGGATGGGATAGAGGGTTCGAGGGAGGGGAAATGAGGAAAGAGGATGACATCTGAAATGTAAATAAATAAAATATCTAATAAAAAAAGAGCTTTACTATCTCTCAAACACTTGCCATATATTTTTTAAAAGTGAACATCCAAATTCACACCCCACGCTGAATGCGGTAGTGACTTAACAAGTTGAGATAGAAGGATTTTAAGTTAAGGGCAGCCTGAGCTTCGCATGTCTAAAAAAATAAATAAATAAATAAAATAAAATAAAATAAAACTCCATTAATTTTTAAAAGAACATTTTTCTTTATGTCAATAAGTTCAGATTCTTAAATTTTGTGCTATAGGTGGCAGTGGTAAAAAGTAGGAAAAACATACCTATGTGTTACTCTGTCATTTTTGATGCTTCCTGAAAAACAAAGGATCTAGTTCATGGTTTTGCCCCTAAAATTAATTGTCTACTGATGGAATCCACAAATTGTAGAAGGCATAACTCATTTAAAGATAAACACAGGGAGGAATAAAGGAGTGAGAAACAGCGAAAAAGGACGAGAAAGTGGGGACAACTAGCTATGTGGTGCTTCCCTAGAAACTCCAGTCCTGGGAAGGAGATCTTCAGCTTTACAGCAACTCTGAAGCCAGCCTGGGCTACCTGATACCCTGATTGACAGAGATCTGAAGCCAGCCTGGGCTACCTGATACCCTGATTGACAGAGATCTGAAGCCAGCCTGGCTACCTGATACCCGATTGAAAGAGATCTGAAGCCAGCCGGCGACCTGATACCCCAATTGAAAGAGATAAACAAAACCAGCATTGTGCCTTCAAAGTCATGTACACTGATACTACTACGTACACAGAGTGGCTGGAAGGAGATCATTCTGATTATAAATGTAAACAAGTACAAATTTATACCTTTATCTATACAAGTAAGAAAGTCAAACCATCACTGGAAAGGTCCTGCTGTGCTTTAATCCAGAAGCACACCTTCTCTACGTGTGAGGGCAAGCTCTTGCACTGCAGTTGATACTGATGTAGCTTCCAGAACCTTTCTTACTGAAAAATGTGGTGATGAGTGTTTAGTTTCTGCATCCCTACAGGTCCATCATTAGTTGGCCACTGCTCCTGCTAAGAACCTAGCAATCCAAATTCATGGCACAGGAAGAATCTTAAAGGTGTTTCTGAAGAAATCCCAGACAGAGGAAGCTGTAAAGAAACTCAGAATGCCCCAGTATCCAGGCCAGGACAGTGCAATAGAACAGCATTGGTTGAACCCACATCAGCTGCTCCACCAAGAGCAATGGTTTCTGGCTATAACAAATGGTGGTTAGTAGAGTTAGTAAGTCTTTTCATAATATAGCACTGTAGTAAACATTGAAACAAGCAGAGCAGTCTCCTGAAATACTACTACAGAAACAATTCAGATGCAATTTTATTATTACAGAAGTATATCAATACATCTGAAATGGATAGATAAAGCATGATAATGGGGGATATACATGAGGAATGCTATGTTCTCATATTTGTAAGAACTGAGTGCATATGAGACTGCATATACAGAATTGTAGTTCTGTGCAGAACCCAGAACTCAAGAGAATGAAACCTAAAAGAAGAATTTCATAACCTGATTCATTATATAATAGCCACACAATGCCATTGTAAGTAAAAAGTGGGCAAATGAGAGAATCCAATAAAACCTCTTAAAAAAAAAAAACAACTCATGAGTCAAAATCAAATTTAAAAGAATTATTGGTCCAATTTTTTAATCTTAAATTCTGTTTATCTGTTAAAATTTCAGTAATGTATATACTGGTGGCACATCTGATAGCACATCATAAGAACCTCCTGGGAAGAATGATTAATAGTATCAACTCAAAGCCAAAATCATAACAGGCCAGGACTGAACACTAGATCCTGCAGTCTCAGCATTCCGGCTGGGTGGAGAGGAGACCCGAACTGCTGCACTCCAGGATTTGAAAGTCTTCCTAAATAACACAGGAATAATCTAACTCAAAAACAATTACATGGATATTTTTAAAGAATTCTTTTTTAAGTTGATTTTTACTTCATGTGTATGTTTCTAAATATATGTAGCTATTTAGGTGCAGGGACTCATGGAAGCCACCTGGAGCTGGAGTTACAGGTAGTTGTGAGCTAACTGGGAACCTAACCTGGGCCCTTTGCAAGAGCAGCAAATTGTCCCAAGTCTTTCTAACCCCGCAAATAAATATTATCTATTTACTTATTATCATATTATTTTTAAATGCTCTCTCTGAAACTTACAGGAAAAACAAATACTAGTTGGACAATAAGTTATTCATTAATTCAAAGTTATTTACCACATAAGAACTGTGTGTAAGCTGGTATGCTTCTCAAAGACATACATAGGCACATTTTATGTACATGAGTTTCCAAGCTAATATTCTTGAAGATAACATGAATTAAAATGAGTGAAGACTTAAATAGCATATTAAAAGATTAAAAAGAAACCCCACACATTCACAAGTGGAAGAGATTGTTCTAGGAAAGAGCAGGGGAAGGGGATTAACGGAATCCTCGTAAAGGAATGCTCATTGCCACTCATCTTAAACCAGTTCTTGGTCAAGAATAGCAGTGTTATCAACCCAACAGCTGACATCAGAGATAGAGAAATCAATAGTCAGAGTTAGTTCTGCCTTCGTCTTTTTAAAACTAATTAGTTGCAAAAGTTTTCTTTTCCACAGTGTTTTGTATGACAAGATCTCCTTTGTGTAGCCTTAGCCTAGAACTGTGGATTCTTTTGGCCAATGCCCCACATTATGAGATGAGAGGCAAGTGTCACCAACCTGGCATGATGATCTTTAAAACATTTAAAAATATTATTTACTTATTTTACTGGGGTGGGGACAGCCTGCGCAGGTCAGAGGATAATCAGAAGGAGTACGCTCTCTTCTTCCATCGTGTGGATCCTGACGATGGAACTTGGGTCTTCAGACTTGGCAGCAAGCTCCCTATCTGTTGAGCCATCTTACTGGTTCCTTAAATTATCTTCTGAAAAAATCTAATAATGCCATTGTTTCCTTGAGAGACTTTAATATACAACCTCAGAAGACAAATCAAAACTTCTGAATGAACCTCCTTGATCTGGCCCAAGCACAACTCCCTTACCTTCTTTCATCATTTGAACCCAATGTATAGACTTCTATTCCATCATCTCTCTGAATAAACCATGCTCTCTTGCCATTAGACCACAAAGTCACTCCTTGATTTTTCAACTACAACCTGAAGATCAATACTCATAGTGCTTAAAGCCTTCTACATACCAGTAAAAATGGTTTCATTCTTCTAGGCTGAGCTTACCTTTTACTCATGTCTGTTTTTCCAAACAAGGTAAAGTATCTGCAAACTAGAGGAGCTAATAAAATGTGTATGGTTGTGTGTGTGTGTGTGTGTGTGTGTGTGTGTGTGTGTGTGAGAGAGAGAGAGAGAGAGAGAGAGAAGAGAGAGGCAAAACATGTAAGACCAGAAGAGGAGGAAGCCTGTGGCTTTGGGAGAGGATCTGTACCATCAAGAGATACAGAATTCCTTGTATACAGTATCATGAATCAGACAGTGGAACTGCGCATCCTCGAAGGTTATAATCTTTGGTTTGTGAAAGTTCTGAATGAAACTAAAGAAGGAAAAAAACTTGTCCAAGTATAAGATAAAAAATTATGCTGTGTCTCAGATGTGAATGGAAAGACATGAAAAAGGAAAACAGTGATTGACAGATACCAAATGCTATGAGCTGCCATGGCAGCAAGGTCTCTCTGCAAGGGCCTACAGAGTAAGAGGAAATCTTTCATTTTTCTTTTAGAATTGTATGAGTTCTTAACGTGAGTGTGATAGGGAAGTGCATAAAATATCATTTATGACCCACACAAGGACACAGCAATAAAGTGTCCATTAGAGCAAGGACCTCAAAGAAGACTGTGAAGATAATCCCATTCAACAAGGTGGCTGTAAGACAAAACCAAGATATAAAATAAAGTTGACTTTTCCTACTAACTATTTACCATCATCAGATGTGACTCTACTAGATTTACCTCCCAATTAAATACAGTCTATTTAATTGACTGGAAATGTTTTTACCCTTTCCTATCAACAGTTAGCAGACATCTGTCTCTGCAACAAATGAGAGGACTATGGTGCACAGCCTCACTAACCTCTTCTTTTTAGTTCACACAGCATTAGTTATGACACTCAACTGTTAGTGTACTATACGCTGAATCTGTCATCTCCTTATGTTACTGGGCACGCAGATTATAAGCAGCAAGCTCACAGAATTGGTAGTTTCTTTTTAAAAAAATATCTCTGCTGACTAGTCAAATGTCAAATTAATCTTTTTCTGGAGTATTTAATAATAATGTATATAAATATGAATGTATGCTGTATCAATACGTATATATCACAAAATAGGAAAAACTTTTTAAAGTACTAGTTTTAATGAGTTTTAATGTATGCACTGACATCTTACTTCCATGCATTTTTTTCTATTGTCCTTTAAAAAAAATACCTGTTTCAAATGAATTTTACAGATATTTTGGTTAGCACTGGGATGCTGAGTGCTCACACAATATGTCAGAAACCACTAGACATTCTATGTTTAAAATGAAAAACTGTGGGTAACACTTTATTTTAATGGTAAAATAATTAGTTCCAGATTATAATGAAAATCCTATAGCAGTGAATAAATTATGCCATCTACATGGATTTGAAATAAATTTATTATGATCAGTGTTATCACAGTGAATACTGA
Organism: Mastomys natalensis; assembly: GCA_021653895.1. Lineage (NCBI taxonomy): Eukaryota > Metazoa > Chordata > Mammalia > Rodentia > Muridae > Mastomys > Mastomys natalensis. The sequence goes on from JAJTUV010000067.1 coordinate 886,036, forward strand.
GTGAATTAATAATGGCAAAAGACCTGAAGTATTAACAGCAATGCAATAAAACATCAAGAGGAAGCAAGAAGTTTCTGGTCATTTTGTCATCAAGTATAGGCACAGGAACTCTGGGAAGTATGTGTGCACATCCCAGGCCAGGAATTAACTGGTAGTAAATTGAAAAATGAAGAGTATATGGTCAAGCATCTCCCTAGTAACAAGCAAACATTGCTTTTATATACCTACAGGCTGGACTTAGTCTGACCCACATATATTAGCTATGAATAAATAAATGTTAGATTAAAAACCCAACATTCTTCCTTTCTCATTACCAGACAATACATAACTATTTTATACTGTAGGAATAATATTCCAACACTGGCTGACCTATGTTATCAGATATATTGATGTGTACAATGACTGTTTTGCATATGATTTTGCTAGCCTTTAAAGTTTTAACCTCCTTAAAGGGGAAAATCTATACTTAATCTATATTTCATAATTATCACTGTGTCTGATAAAAGGCTCTTGTTGCTAATAAACAGGGCTACTCTTAGGAAATGGGAGCTTCATTTTTGTTTTTTATTAATAGTCTCATTACTATTTTTGTTGCTTTTATTTAAGAGGTTAACAAATGTGGGGATGCAAGGACCTTAATGTTAGATCATAAATCAGAAAACATCATAGTTTACCACAAAGTTACTATTATTAGTGCATTCTAAAATATCTTTTATTTACTGTTCTTCACTTCTAAAAAAATCCACTCAGTACTGGACAATGGAAGTCAGAGTGTCTGCTGGACACATTACAAAGGGATAAAGTCACAGGGCTGTCAGGTTTGCCTGGAGAAGAATACTCGCATATAGGGCTGAGTGGGGTTGCATGTTACAGTACGAGCCTAGAAAGGAATGGTCTATGGCAAGGTGAATGAACGGTCTACCTGTAAAGGGGCAACTAGCTTTCCAATAAAATGTGGAAAGAGCGGCGTGTGAGGCATTTCCTAGCGTTCTCACCACCTGTATACAAGTGTTGGGGTAGAGAAAGTAAACCAAAAAAAACCCTCAATCATGGCAGGGAGGCTACAGTTCAGCATGGGAGAACGAGACTGCACTGAGAAGGGTATCTATGTCCGAGAATGGGGTACCCACTGTGGTAAGAGGAATTTAGTCACACACATGGAGAATAGCCTAAGAAAGCAGATGTAATCAGGATAATGAGGGATAGGCTTCTCACATCTGGAAAAACAAAGAAAAGCCAGGTGTGGTGGTGCATTCCTGGGATATTATTCATTGAAAAACATTTTTCTTTCTTTTTTTTTTTTTACTTAATCCAATTTTTCAAAGAGTTCAGTTTGTAACTAAGACAGAAAAATATCAAAGTAACCAAGACTCTATTCTTCCTGACCCTCCAATTTTCACAATTTAAAACTATATACATCTCTTTGTTTTAAACATCACTTTGTTTATCCCCAGATCCATATTTAGGAATTTATGAATTTCTATATTCTAAAATTGCCTAAATACGTTTTTTAACCTTAATTTGTCTCAAGGATTCTTTTCATATCATAATATACAACATTTATTTCTTTGGATGCCTTTTACACCTACATTTATGCATGTGTGTGTGTGTGTCCCAAATGCACATACATGTGCAAATCATGACAAGGATGTGGAAATCAGAGGACACCTCACATGAGTCATTTGGTTATTTCTATCCTTCACCCTGTGGGTCCTGGGATCAAACTCAGATCTAAGTGTTTAGAAGCCGGAGCCTTCACCACCTGAGACATCTCTCCTGTCCAGTTCATCTCTTTTTAAAACTGCTGTGCATATATTGTCCTTATATTCAGACTGATTACAGTTTTTTTTTTACAAAATAATTTTTAATGAATGTTTTGCATGAAAACATTATACATAAAATTATCTTGTACACAATTATATACATATGAGTTCATTTCTATATGGACAATAGGAATTTTTTGAGTCAAATTACATGCATTCTGATGCTATAAAACAGTAGTCATATTCTTAAATTATAATTTTTAGTAGCTAACTATGTACTGCCTGGTATTCTGCAATATTATTCATTTATTATTTGTTTTCAGGGGTGTCATTTAACCCATCCTAGCCTCTATCTCTGTTCCGAGCTCAGGGCAGACTCTGCCTCCTCCTCATCCCACGTCTGCCTTCCTAGCACAGCTTACAGGTGCGCCACCAACCCATCCGACTCACTTTGCTTTTCCAAATCTCCTTCTGGGAGTGCTGTAGGGTATTACCAGTGAAGGATAATGTTACTGCTTCTTTTAAAATTCTTGCTTGTTTGTTTTGGGGCTCATCTCAGGTTCACGGAAATCCTGCCTCATCTTTCTGAGTAAAGGTATTATATATGTGAGCCACTATTTCTGACTTCCCTTGCAACTTTTATGCTTATATTTTACTATCTTACAATATTTAATAATTATTAAGGAAAGGATTGACTACTCATTAAATGTTATTGAGACAGTTATATTTTCATCCATCTCAAAGAACACATACACATAAATATATTCACAAAATGAGGCAAAATAATGTAAAACTTTAATTAGAAGCACATAAAGAGAGTTATTTTATAATTGTTGGCTGGGAAAAACTATTCCAAGAAAGATTAAAATCCTTAAAGCTGGAAGAACATATTCACTAATTTGACTACCTAAATTTAAACAAGAACTGGTTGTATAGCACTGGAATGATTTCCCATATTCTAAAGGCCCTGGGTTTCATTTTGAGTACAAAAAACAAAGTAAACATAAAACCCAGGAAGTTATAAAAGAAAATAACTGGCGCATCACTGCATCAAAACCACATCCACCAATTTTCTGGTGTTGGTTTGGGACTGGGCAATGAGGAGAGGCTGGAGGTTTTAAGAATACATGGAGAGAACATTCATAGAGGCTGAAGCAGTCAGGAGGCTACTGATGCTAGAGGCTGGAAAAAGAACCCATGGTAGGGTTTAAATATGAAACGTCCTTAATTGCTTATGATCTGAATGTTTAAGGTGCTGCTCTTTTGGGGAGCTTGTGGACACTTTAGGAGATGGGACATAGCTCGGAGGGTATTGATCATGGGGACTCCTTCTTATTATAATCATTGCTTCCTGTCATGCGGTCTGCTTCTTGCTCCCATGAATTGAAGAAACTCCTCTGTTATATGCATTAAAAGCCAAAAAAGTAATTCCTCCACGAACATTTTTCTTTCAGGCATTGGGTCACAGTAATAAAATGTAACACATCATCTGCTGCATGACAACCATCAAGATCATTGACTGAAATCTTTCAGAAGACTAAAGGGAACTCTTGAACTTGCCCCAGAGTGCAGAAAGAACATGTAAAGTGCCATACGAATTGTCCAGACTGTATGGGAGAAGGCATCCTGTAGGTCCAACACAATGCTCAGTAGAGTACTGTTGAGTGCTGGGACTGGAATGCCCACTGCTGCTGTCTCTATTCGTCTCCTCTGATTTTTCTTTGATTCCTTTCCCTGATTTGATGGTCATGTGATTACAGATGCATAATCCGATCTATATTTCTCTGGATGAGGCTTCACGAATGGCATACTCAGAGTGTTCATGTGTCTAAAATGTCTTTCATCTCCTCATTAAAACATGGACCCTTGCCATGATTCTTAAAGTCTGTTTTGAAAAATCAGTGATTATTATTTTTCCTGTCTTCCAAGATCATATGTCAAACAGAAAATGTACCCTATGCCAGGCTTTCTTAGCAATTATCCCCCCCCCCACTTTCTGTATAGACTAAAAATTATGAGAATACTTTTCTTTAGTATTCTTAGACTTATGGTAGATAAAATCTAAGAGAATGTATGCTAGTTTGAATGAAAAAGGCCCCCATAAAGTCATATGTTTGGATACTTAATCCCAGAATTGTTTGGGAAGGATTAGGAGTTACGGCTTTGTTGGAGGAGGTGTGTCACTAGTGGCAGGCTTTGAGTTTTCAAAAAACTCAAGCTTGCTCTTTCTGGTTCCTGCTTGTGGGTCACAATGTGAGCTCTTAGCTACTGCATCAGCACCACGACTGCCCCTTGTGCCCACGCTCCCTCTATGATGGCCACGCACTCTAACCTTGTGAGGCTGTAAGCCCTGAAATGAACCCCCTTCTTCTACAAATTGCTTTGGTCTTAGTGTTTTTGTTTGTTTAGTTTTTTAAAGTTTTTATTTATCATTCCATTCGTTTACATCTCAAATGATACCCCACTTCTGGGTTACCCCTCACAAACCCCCTTCCCACATCCCCACTCTCCTCCCTCCCTTTTGCCTCTGTGAGGGTGCTCCCCCACTCATCCAACCTGTCCTGCCCTACTGCTCCAGCATCCTCCTATGCTGGGTTATCAAACTTCTGCAGGACCAAGGGCCTCCCTCATACTGATGTCAGGCAAGGCCATCCTCTGCTACATATGTATCTGGAGCCATGGAACCCTCCCTGTACACTATTTGGTTGGTGGTCTAGTCGCTGGGAGCATTGTGTGGTCTGGTTAGCCAATGCTGTTCTTCCTATGGGGTCGCAATTCCCCTTCGCTCCTCCAGTCCTTTTGCCAGCTTCCCCACTGGGGTCAGGAGCTCAGTCTGATGGTTGGCTCCAAGCCTCCATATCTGCATTGGTCAATTGCTCCTGAACCTCCCAAGGAGCAGCCACACTAGGTTCCTGTTAGCAAGTGCCTCTTGGCAACTGCAACAGTGTCAGGTTTGGTGTCTGCAGAAAGGATGGATTCCCAGGTGGAACAGTCCCCGAATGGCCTTCCTTCAGTCTCTGCTCCATGTTTTGTCCCTGTTCTTCCTTTGGACAGGAACATTTCCCAGTTAAAAACTTTGAGATGGGTGGATGGCTCCATTCCTCAACCGGGCCCGTGCCTATCTACCAGAGGTTGTCTCTACAGGTTCCATCTTCCCTTTGCTGTGCATTTTGGCTAAAGTCATTCCCATTGGGTCCTGGGAGGCTCTAGTTTCACTGGCTTCTGGAATCCTCCAGTGGCTATCCTCGTTCTTCATCCCACACTGCTACATATTTTTATTTGATTTCCGACCCTCTGTACCTTCCTCCCATCCCCTCCAGTACCTGATACTGCCCTTTTTATTACCCCCCTTCCTCTCTTCCTCCCAGGTCCCCCCCCGCCCCCCTTCCTCCACCTCCTGAGAGATCATCCTGTTTCCCTCTCAATCCACCATCCTGGTCTTCCTTCCTCCTAAGTTTCATATGGTCGTGGGTTGTATCATGTGCATTCTGAACTTTTGGGTTAATATCCACTAAACAGTGAGTACAAACCATGTGTGTCTTTTGTGACTGGGTTACCTCATCAGGATGATATTTTTCTTTTCATGAAGTCATTGTCTTTAATAGCTAGTAGTACTCCATTGTGTAAATGTACCACATTTTCTGTATTCATTCTTCTGTTGAGGGATATCTGGGTTGTTTCCAGCTTCTGGCTATTATTATAAATAAGGCTGCTATGAACGTAGTGAAGCATATGTCCTTGTTATATGTTGGGTATATGCCCAGTAGTGGTATAGCTCTGTCTACAGGTAGAACTATTTCCAATTTTCTCAGGAAATGCCAAATGATTTCCAAAGTGGTTTTACCAGTTTGCAGTCCCACCAGCAACTGAGGATGTTCCTCTTTCTCTCACATCCTTGCCATAATCTGCTGTCACCTGAGTTTTTGATCTTAGCCATTCTGACTGGTGTAAAGTGGAATCTCGGGGTTTTTTGATTTGCATTTCCCTGATGACTAAGGATGTCAAACTTTTCTTTAAGTGCTTCTCAGACATTCGAGATTCTTCCACTGAGAATTCCTGCTTAGCTCTATACCCCATTTTTAAATAGGGTTAATAGGGTTTAACAGGGTTTTAATAGGGTTCTCTGGAGTCTACCATCTTGAGTACTTTGTATATTTTGGATATTAGCCCTCTATTGAATGTAGGGTTGGTAAATATCTTTTCCCAATCTGTGGGTTGCGTTTTGTCCTATTGAAAGTGTCCTTTGCCCTATACAAACTTTTCAGTTTTATGAGGTCCCATTTGTTGATTCTTGATCTCAGAGCATAAGCCATTGTTGTTCTGCTCAGGAAATTTTCCCCTGTGCCCAAGTGTTTGAGGCTCTTCCCCACTTTCTCCTCTATATTTCAGTGTATCTGCTTTTGTGTGGAGGTCCTTGATCCACTTGGACTTGAGCTTTGTACAAGGAGGTAAGAATGGGTCAATTTGCATTATTTTACAAGCTGACCTCTAGTTGAACCAGCACCATTTGTTGAAAATGTTGTCTTTTTTCCACTGGATGGTTTCAGCTCCTTTGTCAAAGATCAAGTGACCATAGGTATGTGAATTCATTTCTGGGTCCTATTTCAATGATCTTCCTGCCTGTCTCTGTACCAATACCATGCTGTTTTTATCACTATTGCTCTATAGTACAGCTTGAAGTCAGGAATGGTGATTCCCCAAAAGTTCTCTTATTGTTGAGAATAGTTTTTGCTCTCCTGGGTTTTTTGTTATTCCAAATGAATTTGCAAATTGCTCTTTCTAACTCTATGAATAATTGAATTGGAATTTTGATGGGGATTGCATTGAATCTGTAGATTGCTTTCAGCAAGATGGCCATTTTTAATATATTACTACTGCCAATCCATGAGCATGGGAGATCTTTCCATCTTCTAAGGTCTTCTTTGATTTCTTTCTTCAGGGACTTGAAGTTCTTGTCATATAGATCTTTCACTTGCTTGGTTAGAGTCACACCAAGATAATTTATATTATTTGTGACTATTGTGAAGGGCATTGTTTCCCTAATTTCTTTCTCACCCCATTTATCCTTTGAGTAGGGAAGGCTACTGATTTGTTAGGGTTGATTTTATATCCAGTCACTTTGCTGAAGTTGTTTATCAGCTGTAGGAAGGAGATCTCTGGTAGAATTTTTGGGGTTGCTTAGGTTATACTATCATATTGTCTGTGAATAGTGATATTTTGACTTCCTCCTTCCCAATTTTTATCCCTTTGATCTCTTTCTGAAACACTTACTTTAATGCAGGAACTCAATAATTTAAGCACTGCTTATACCAAGTACAAATTCACACACACATACACACATACAAAGATCAAATTACTAGATCTTTGATGTTTCTGATCTTTGACAAATGATTTAGGCTAACTAAACCAGACTTCCTTAGTTATAATCAATGATTAATAAAAGGTACCACATAAGGTAATACTGTAATCATATATTAAAAATTTTGTGTATGGTATGATTGTGTGCATGCATGTGTGTTGTGCTTAGTATTGAGTTCTGATGAGAACAAAAAAATTAAGTTAATTCCAAATCCAAAATATATTATGTCACACTTAGAAAGTTACGAAAAGATAGGAAATTTAAATTAGCTTAAAACATTGTAACATGTTAAATGTCTATTTGGTAAACACAGTAACAAATGGGAAGGTATTAACTCAACCTGTCATGAACTTCTTTAGTTTTGACTGAAAGCACTCCACATTTGCCTCAGTAATAAGAAATATATGATTAATCCCTAAAAGATAAAGATTTTTTTTTAAAAAAACATAGGACCTTTTCCAATAGTTGAGGCTGACATTGAATACATTATTTAGTCCAAGGTTTGGGGATATAGGACTGAGCCAAAATGCCTGCCAGGATCAATATTCATATTACAAATAAAATTTTAAAGAAAAATTTATCATGTGAAAATAACAAACCTTGTTACATAGAGATATATTTCATAACAAAATCATCTTTATACTTCAGCATTATTCCGGTGTCAGTAATGAGATAGAGACATTTCGAGTCACTACCTTGTTGCAGACACTGAAGAATGGCATTAAAATAAGGCTATGCCTTCCTGGTAATGGGCACAGCTGCAGTTCACTTAAACCATTGGACTGGCAGAGCTTGGGGTTGCCTCCCACTGCTCCAGCCATGCCACTCCAGTGGAAAGAGAATTTTGTCCTGTGGAAGTGTACAACACTATGTGACCCTGCACAGAGTATTCAGACTGATTCTCATTTTCCTTTCCTTCTGGATTAGGGAATAAATGCATAGCTTAGAAGAGTGCTAGCCAATTGCAGATAAAACCCTAGTAGCTTTTTTCCCTAGTGTCTATTTGAAATGCAAAACAGAGGCCCACGGGAGCTTCTGCCAGGGATGCAGACTTCCTGGCTCTGAGACAAACTGAATCAGAATCAACACTTTAACAAATATCCCAGATGACTCTAGAGAATATGTTCATGAAGAACTACTGTACTCAGTAGCCATTGGGGAATGATGAGAATTTCTCAAGAAATTTCCCTCTTTAAATTTCAATATATTGATTAAAAATTTGATTACATTTTATTTATTATTTTTAATGTTTAGTATCTATATGTTTGAAGAGGTCCCCTGACCTCTCCAGGAATCTGTTTTCTCTTTCCGCCATGTGGATCCTGGCGATCAAACTCAGGTCACAGAGCTTGGCAGCAGGTGCATTTGTATCTACTCGGAAATCTCGCTAGCCCATATTTACATCTCCTATGATTACTTTCCTGCCTGGGCTCTCCTTAGTCAAGCCTTTGGCTAGTTCTACAGTTTCAGGTTTGTATTCCTTCTAATTCTCCAATGCAACCAGTAAATGGTTGGTTACCCTCAGAACAGCTAGCCCACTATTGCTCCCCTGGACACATCTTCCCAGGTAGCTCAGTATGTAAGTACACAGGCTCTACAGCTGAGTGTGACCCCTGATGTCCTGTTGCTTGCCTAGCACATCCTGGGCAATGAATGCCAGCTATCAAAAGGAAACCAGCCTCTTAGAGCGCATCACAATTCCTTTTTAAAAGAGTGCTTCACAATAGGCTGTCAACAGCATGCTCAACTTGTTTCCATTGCACACTGAAGACATAAACAAACACAAGCCTGCCACATAGCTCTAAATGAACGGTAAATAATTTCTGAATGTTAAGTAAAAGAATTCCACTGCTTTGTGCTTATTTAAAGATGATTAATTGGAAGTTTCATTAATGTAATTATTCACTAAATAATTGTTGTGGCTATTCCATTTTAGGATAGACAGTAGGGACTGAAAAATGGTTAAAGTTAAGAGGCAAGAAAATGCAACATGGGCCTATGTTAGCAAGAAGATCCTTATTATCTCACAAAAATCGCAATATTGAATTATCATCTGTCTTAGTTGCTAGAAGTTCAGGATGAAAGAGTAAAATCATAGTATGTTAGGATAAGAATAGCTCATCAGAACTTTCTCACAGTGACATGGTAACCACTGGTCTGCTGTATTTTATCACACTTTTTGAATGTACTTTTTGTGGTTTCTTCTAAGTTACAAAAACCGCTGCGCCATTGCTTCTAGTTTCAATGCTCCCTTTCATGGACAGGAGGTTTAGGTGTGGGGATGAGAGTGCTGCCTTAGCTCTTGTCCATTGACTGGTACTAATTATCTTGTCACAATGGTGTAGAAACTTCCCTTTAACACAAATGAATCACAGATGAATTCCATGATGTTTGTGAGATAAGTGAAGCTCAAATTCCCTTTTGGACGATGACCTTCTGAGTTCACTGAACTACCTGGGTAGCCTGGTTAACATCAACTAGGTCACTAGTCCTTTATTGTGTAAAATAGGTTTCACCAAACCACACTGCTCAGTGATTATTTTAAAATAGCAGGAAAGAAAAAAAAACAACAAAACAAAACAAAAAAAAAACCTCACAAAAACAAAACAATACTTTGAGGGAGACCCCCATATTGCCCAGGGAAGCCTTGAATTTTCGTGTTGTCCAGGCTGAATTGGACTCACAGTGATCCTCCTGCCTGTTTCCCCAGTGAGGGATCACTTCATTTCGGGCTGCCCTTAATATTTCTCTATTCTGGGATCTTCCTTAGAGCATATCAACCTATTAGTGACTTGTCAATGTATATATAATCCAATTGTGCAATATATATATTTAAACTTCTGATCAAGTTTGAATCTCCATGGGGAGAAGAATTTAGAATTATTTCTTGAATTAAGTAATTTGTTAACAGTAAACTTCTTCTGAGACCCCTCTCTTCACTACTCACCAGTTCCTAAAGTAGTATTGACTTTCTAGAAAGGGCGCCCGCGCCAGCAGCTTGGCTAAAGTAGCCATGGTCTCCAAGGACTGGAATTCTCAAAATTGTTACTATCAGTCTCCATGGCAACTGGGCTGAACCAAGGGCACTTCCGACTTATTCACTTTTCTTCCATTCTGTTTCAGTTTCAAGTAATTGGACAGAGAAATCGGATTTGTTCATGGGAGAACCGACTTCAGCCGACTCGCTCCTTTCTCCTAGAAGCTCGAGCCGCTGGTGAGAAGGGTCCACCAGGCGAAGGGGAGCGAATGGTCGCTTCCGGCTTCCGGTTTCCGCCTCCAGCCGGCTTCCGGAAGTTGCTCTCAAAAATGCTGAAATGCTGTGTGCAAGTGGCTGGGGTTGCTAGAGTTGGAGTCGGTCCTCGGGCCTGAGCCTCGAGGCCGCGCTCCCGGGTGTCGTTGATGTTTGGGGCCGACGGGCGCCCAGCGATCGGAGCCGCCGCCGCCGCCCGGAAGAGCTGGTGAGCCCGGCGGGCCGTTGGGAACGGGGCGAGCGAGCAGCTCGCGAGGCTCCGGGTCAGGGACAGCCGGGCACCGACTTCCTTCAGGCCGCGTTCCCGTTGCCCCTGCCAAACCGGCCACAGTGTACTAGATTCCGTGGCTGACAAGATTACAGAAATCCCCAGTCCAGGAAGTTTCTTAGTGGCAGAGACATCAGGCTCTCGTACTCCCTGCGCAGCTCGGTTCGTGTAAAACCTAGAAGTTTTCCACCACCCGGGAGGTTCTGTCATAGTTTCCGTGAGATGGCTGTTTTCCAGTAGCCTTAGATTTGGGGTTGGAATTTGTCTTTAGTATATCCTCACCCATTGCTGTAAGTTCTCAAACTGCTTTCTCAAATCACACATGATCCTCATGGAATCTGTGTTGTAGGAGACTCGTAGGCACAGAAAATTTAAGAGGCAAAATTTCCCGTGCCCGTGAGTGCTAGAGATAGTTGCTAAGTTTTGACTTTTCTGGTTGAAAACCCTGGTCACCCAACCTTCGCTCCCCACACCCCGTTTCTTTCAAGGTTTTTCCCTTCAGAGAAACATTAGTGTAACAAGAAAGTAGATGCCCTGCGGTCAATCCTGAAACATAAACATCTGACCCGTAAGTCAGGAACTGTGATTTTAAAGTTCATGCCAGTGGGCTCTGATTTCTGATTGTTTTGCACCACTGACAAAAGTTAAAAGCATATCTTAGGGCAGATGCCTTATTTGGCTCCTCTCTAGAGATCATTTTGAACGAGTGTCGTTTTCCTTCGAATAGTTATTAGAATAGTAGGACATTCTTTGTAAATGAACAGTTTTAATTGGTGTACTCAGCTTGGAATAAGAGGCACAGGTCATAATGCATTCGTTTTTCTTAGCTTGCTTTGGCAGTTGTACATGCTGTAGGAATAGAAAAGACGAAAGGAACTTCCCAGGGTTCTGGTGTTTCCTCTAAAGTGTACTTTTCTTAATGTTTCAACAACAAACAAACAAACCAACCTGTGACCCCATTTACTCTTCATTGCACTTTCTATCTTCTATCACTCATAGATAGTGCAGTATATTACTCGTCTATTGACATGTTGTTACTCTAAACAGGAGTTACTTGCAGGTAGTGTTTTTACCTGTAAGGAGACCAGAGTGTCATTAAGCACCTATCAGCTTGTGTGTTTGAAAGAAAGTCTTAAAATGAGTCTTAATTGTGAGAAGAGGTGCGTTCCACAAATCTGAACCCTTTCTTTTCTAGTTAATGTGCCTCCCCCTCCTTCTTCCTTCCCTCCTTCACTGGCAATCTCCCTTTCCTTTCTGCTCTCTTTCCCTGTCTGCTGCTGAGTTTTGCTCTGTAGCCCAGGCTGACTTCCTCCTGGCAGCCCTCCTGTCTCAGCCTCCCAGCACTGGAACCACAAGTGGCACTCGAAGCCTTGCCCAGGCTTTGCTATTTCTTAGTGCAATTTTTTTTTTTTTTCATTCTTGCATTGCCTTGCACCGTTGTTTTGTCAAGGTTGTAAAGTCCCCATGCTATTGGTGGTTGCTACCACTAAGTAGTTAGTTGGCCTTGATTCTGTGTATGTCATTTCATGTAAATCCTCTGCAATAGGCATCATACATTCTTTACACACTAGATAAGGTGACAGCAGAGGTGAAGATAATTTAAATAACCTCTCTAAGGGGTTTGCAGTATAATTCTAGTGTACTTAAAGTAAATCACTGGCCTAATGTACTCATGTTCTGTCTGACTAAGGTAGTATCTATAGGCATCTATGAATTAGAAAATATATGCCCAGATTTGCAGACTAGCCTGTAATTTCTGAGACAGCCTTTTTTTTTCTTTAGCTGTGTTATGTGGCTTTGTTTTAACAACAATAAAAAGCCATTGAAATGCAATCTGGACCATTTCTCTTGAAATTTCATTCTTATTTGGTATTTGATATTCTTGACATCTGGAAAGCAACATAATAAAAACTGCTTGTGTTGGGGTTTGTTTATTTGTTTGTTTTTTGGTTGGTTAGGGTCTTGAACTCAGTTTCATAAACTGTTAACTTTGCTTGATTCCACATATTCCTTCAGTTAAAGATCAAAGCAATAGACAGTATAACTTGGGGCAACTACTTGTGGAATAGCTTCTTAGCATCCTTTGTGTGTCAATCTAGAAACGTTTAAGCGTCGATGACTTGTTTTCATTTTCACCTTTACATAAACTCTTAGTGTCTTATTCACATAGCAGAAAAGTTAAAATCATTATTTTCTGAAGATTTTAGTAACATCACAATCACTCTTTTGTTTATATGTCCTACATGTTCTTATCATCTGGTTGTATATCAAGCAGTATGCTAGGGACTTATATTTAAATCTTACCTGTTTTCATGTTCCTAATCTAGGAATTCAGGATATATATTCAGTAAATATTTACTGTGCAGTTATCATGTATAAGCAATAATCAAGGCATTTCTTACCCTACCAAAACTTGTTGACAGAATGAATTACTTTTTAAATTCAAATTTTTTGGTCTTGTTTGTCTTAGATTCTGACTGCATTTTGTCTACTCATTTACAAAAATAAGTAATTTACATTTTGAAAGCAATCAGAGGCAGTGAGAAAAGTTTGGATGACTCTTGAAGTCAGTCATTAAATGAAGTAACAAAATCAAGAAATGGTCTCCAAGTTTGATGAGTGAGCTCACATTATCAAGTCGTTAGCTGAAAAGTTGAAATAGACTTTACTCTTTTTTTTTTTTTTTTTTTTTTTTTGACTTATGGGTCAGCCGATTAAGTTTGTAAAATTTTTCTAGGGTAAAGAGGAAAGGAATTGGTTTCTTCAGATGTCTCTGGTGGCAAAGTGACAGAGCTGTAGCTTCCATCAGACAGGACAACTGGATGCAGTCAGTGGAGCTTTTGACATCTTAAGGGGTTTGCCTGTTTGTTAGAGAACATTGTGATTCCTAACTGGGGAAGAAAGATTCTTCTCCTTATCTCTCCTCTTATTCCTATCAGTGTATTAATCAGGCATCGGATACATTGAAGGCAGGGTCTCTACCGTGTAGCTCTCAACATTTGAGGGAATTCTGCCTCTGCCTCCTTAAGTGTTAATAGGTAAGATCCACTAGACCAAGCCATAAGACATATTTCTGTTTTGGTTTTGAAGATCCAGTTTTTCATTTTTTGTTCCTGTGTGTATGTCAAGGAGATCAGAAAAGGTGATAGGATCCCCTGCCTCTCCTTACCCACTAAGCTGGAGATTTAGGTGGTTGCAAGCTGTATTACCTGAGTGCTGGACACCAAACTTGGATCCTCTGGATGCTTAACTGCTGCTGAGCCATCCCTCCCTCCCAAGGCATACCCTCTTAATAAATGGCCATGTCAAGATCCATTTCATTGTTGTAGTGGTTTGGGGAACCCAGAGCTTTGAGCATGCTAGGCAGGTAGTTTACCACTGAACCACACCCCTACTGCTCTTGCTTGAGATAAAGACTCACTCTGATAAGTGACAGTATGATTAAGGAAGGAAAATTTTAAGTTTTGTTGAGCATTAGAAATTTTTTTTTAATTTTCACTTTTTAATTTTTTTTTTTTTTTAAATCACATTGTAATTTACTTATTCACACAGGGGTTATAAACACAAAAAGGCAGGATGTGAGGAAGGGAATGACACCGGAGCATAGGTAATCAAGGAGAGTACAGATACCTTTCAGAACAGGGTATCAGCTGGGTGAAGGTTGAGGGGACAGGTCAGTATGACTTTGTGTATGATTTACTTGTCCTTATCTAAGTTGGTACTGTCTGCCGAGGCTACCCATTTACAGGATCTATGACTACTCAGGCTGGTAAATTTCCACAAAAGCTGCCTGTTTACTATAGCTTATAGCCTTCTGTTTCAGTGTTTTTCCACAGAGACCCAAGACTTGGTGTTAGCATGCATGTATGTCAGGACTATTGCTGACTTTAGGCCTATGGCTGATTTTAGGCCTTTAGTGTATATGTAGGGCTGCCCCTGACATCTCCTCCCTTCTCTAGTATAGAAGGGCCTTGGCAATTCTAATCTTGGGAAGGCGGAGATAGAGGCCTGACCTCTAGTAATTGAAGGGGACCTTGTAATGGCTCTGGTTCTCCTGTCGTTGTCCAGTGAGGCATGAGGGCCATACCCATCCCGATGTTTTTTTCCTGTAGAGGGGATACTTTTGACATCAACCTCTAATGCAGTCAGGCTTGTCCCTCAGGGAACCCAGAGAGATATTTTTAACTTTTATTTATATTCCCTTGCAGTGCTTAGTGTCGCAGCCTAAGCAAGAATTCAGATCGCCAGTCAGAGGGGGTTCTGGATGGTCCCTCTCTGCTTGGTCTAGGGGTGGAAGTCCCCTCTTTTAGGTTGGGTGGAGATGGGTTTTGGGCACACCCTGGATAAAGTAACAACCTCATCTTTTTTTTTTTTTTTTTTTTTTTTTTGGTTTTTCGAGACAGGGTTTCTCTGTGTAGCTCAGGCTGTTCTGGAACTCACTCTGTAGACCAGGCTGGCCTCGAACTGAGAAATCCGCCTGCGTCTGCCTCCCAAGTGCTGGGATTAAAGGCGTGCGCCACCACCGCCTGGCGTAACAACCTCATCTTGAGTCTCGTGGTCCTCCATAGCTAACTTAGAGCATTAGAAATTTTAACGTTTAAGATAAATCTTCTGGATCATATTTTTGTTTGATTAGTCTTAAAGTGTAGACCTTTCAGATGGTGTGGCTCCTTTTACTATTTATGTGTATTTACTCGTTGCCATAATCCATATTATTATGTATTCATTTTCATCTGCACTTTTGGGCTAGTTGCTGTATATTTAGAAGATCAAATAGCCTTTCTTAAATAACCTTTTCTTTTTAAATCTTAAATAAAATGTAGTAGTAACATGATATGGAAGTATATCACTCCATCACTCTGTTCTTGTTGGGAGTGGCCATCATATGCTGTACATTCATCAACGTAGTTCCTGACTGACCATGTACACATTGAATTTGTACTTCTGTAGACCAATAGGTTTTCAACCTGTGGGTGGCAACCCTTTTGGGGGATCAAATGACCCTTTCACAGGGGTCACATATCAGATATCCTACATATCAGATGTTTACATTATGATTCATAACAGTAGCAACATTTCAGTTATGAAGTAGTAACGAAAATTATATTCTGGTTGGGGGGGTGACTACAACATGAAGAGCTTTAATACAACATGTATTAAAGGGTTGTAGTATTAGGACAGTTGGAAACCACTGATGCAGACTCTAAAACAGAAACAGTTTTCCTTCCTTAAAATTGTGAAGGTCAAAAAATAAAAAAATAAAAAAACCCCAAAACAAAAAACAAAACAAAATAAAGCCGGGCAGTGGTGGTGCATGTTTTTAATCCAGCACTTGGGAGGCAGAGGCAGGCTGATTTCTGAGTTCGAGGCCAGCCTGGTCTACAGAGTGAGTTCCAGGACAGCCGGGGCTATACAGAGAAACCCTGTCTTGAAAAAACCAAAACCGAAGAAACCAAAACCAAAAAAAAAAAACCAAAAATAAAATTGTGAAGGTCAACTGTGGTTGTACTTAGCAAGTGTATTTTACATTTAGTTACCATTAATAAAGTAGATAAGCTTAGTGGAAGAAAGAGTCCATGTTTCAGAAAAATCACAGTGGGACTATGATTATGAACTAGGTGATAAATTGTATTTGATTTTGTTTTTCCCTTTTCAGATATTGATAATTTAAACTCTTTAGTTCCATTTGGAAGAATTTTGTTTGTTTTTTAATTAACTGGTGGGTTCATTCAGTAGATACACATTTAAATGTTCTCTTGTTACACTGATATTTTTACCAGCATCCATGACAAAAAAAAATAGATTCCTAAAAAATGGCCTCTGCCTGCCTCTTAGGAATAGCAGTTGCTAGAAATAGAAGCATCAGAAACAATAGTTATTAGTAAAATAGTTATCTGTGTTAGGGGCATCTGTTTTCTGGGTTTTCTATATTCTTACTCTCCTTACATGTATTGAAATGCCATGTAAAAGCATGTGTTAAAGACTGCCCTGACTTACGTAGCCAGATCAGTCTCAAACATAGGACGGGAAGAGGTGTTATCTGTTAACATTCAGTCCTGGGAAGAGAGAAGCAGGATGTTAGGACTAAGGGCAGCTTCCAGGTTCTTTCAGAAAACATTAATCTTTGGAGAGAAAAAAAAGCCTCCTCATGCCATGTTCTGTTCCCTTCATCCATCTTCCTAACTAGCGTACAGTTTTTTTTTTTTTTTTTTTTTTTTAGGAAAATCAGTTTTTGAAAATAATGGAAAGGAACTCATAGATGGCAGTTTATTAACAGTGCCTAAAAAACCATGAAAGCAAACCTGATTTGAAGCCCTGCATTTTGAAAACAACTGGCTCATCAAATCTTGGAACAAATAAATTTAATATTACTTAGCATAACCCAAAACTACCTGACAGGGTGCTCATTTTCTGGATAAAATCTATGAATATAGCATGACTATAAAGACATTACTGAGCTGATGCTTTAGACATTATATCCAGAGCTGTTTCCTAAGATTTCATTTCTAACTGAGGGTCAAATGAAGAGCCTTCACATATGAATAAAAACATCTCAAGTGGTATATTCACTCAGCTTATATTAATTCAGAATAAAACTCTGGCAGTTTGGTATGTCTTGCTCTGTACAGAAAAGCCTTTACATTTCTTCATTTCTCCTACAAGGTAAGGACATTTTTATAAGAAAATAACTATGTTTACGATAAAGTGTCTTAGTCGAGTGATCTAATGTTGTGTCAGTGACCTGCCCAAACAAAGGAGACACACAAGCTGTTAATGACACGCTCTGCTACAGTTTTTCTCTGTCCAGTGCCTGCCCTTTTACCTGGAAGGTGTAAGTGAAACAATATGATGCTGATTGACTAATGTTGGCTCATCCACAGCGGTTTTCTTGGAATTGAGTTGTGGAATAGTCAGAGCAAATTAGAGATGAAAAAATGACTGAATTGAGAATTGATTATATTAAATATATTTTTTCTGTGTTTCTGCAGTTTTGAATGAATCCTCTAATTTTTAGTTAGTTCATGTTTGAATGATACCATAGATTTCATTGGATTCTTCTAGTTAAAATATTTTTTTTTATCCAAACAATAGAAATTGAGTTTCTAAGAAAATTTGCTTTCATTCTTAGTCATGTTGTTGAGATTTTGTTAAACCTTACTAATTATTGAAATTCTTTTCCAATAAAAATTAGTCAAGGAGGAGTTAAAGAGATGCCAGAGCAGTTAAGAGCCCTGGCAGCTCTTCCAGAAGACACAGGTTCAGTACCCAGACAGGCACATGGCAGCCCAAAACCATCTGTAACTCTGCTTTCACAGGAATCCCCCAACACCTCCTTCTGGCTTTCCTACACACTGTATGAAGTGCTTGGACATACATGTAGGCAAAACACTAATGCATAAATAAAAGTAAATGAGAGATTAAAAAAACAATCAGTTGATGAGTATCATAGTTCAGGGACTAAATGGGTGCATTAGCCTACTATAACATTATAACACTGACCGACTGAGGCATGGTGGCCTGAGAGTCCTGTGTGCTCGCTCTCTAGCTGAGGATGGATCTCATGAGGGTTCAGGCTTTCGGGGGTGGGGGGCCTCACAGCCTTTCTCATCTGAAATGGCTTGCCAAACTGCCTTTAAAATAAAGTAGGATTTTACCTGGATACTTATTTATTAATTTCATGTCTTAACATGTAATTTTGAACTATCTGTTCACTCAGTGATAAGACCATTCTTGTCTTCAAACAGCAGTGATTCCTGAGCCAATGATAGAACTTTTTAGAGAAAGGATCCCAATTTTAATGCATATAAAAGTGTCTTTAAGTGAATTTTGTTTAGAGACTCACTCTTCCATTCAGAGATAAGAGGCTGTTCAGATTTCATTCTTAGATTTAGTTTTAAAGGACAAGTCATTAGTTGCACTAAGAGAAAACAGATAGACAGTTCTTAACACACAGGTAATAGATAAAAGATCCATCTTGCTTATCGAATGTCAGGGTTATAGCTCCTGTTGGCTTGATAACTACTTTGGATGAGAAGCATAGGTCTGTCTATGCTGTTGTTTAAAGCCAGAGTTATATATTGAAGCCTTTTGAAGGAAGAAAGATATCTCATGATTTCTAGAGTTTCTTTAAAATACATGTTTGAATCCCTTTGTGCCTGAAAATTGTTGTGAATATTTTTGTTTATATATTCAGATTGCCAGAGGAGCTGGGTCTGGAGGTGCATTAATCCCCTCTCTCAGGCTTTACTCTGCCAGCCTGCAGGGTACTTGCCCTGAGCTCAGTTCATCCTCGCCAGCCACGCTGCCCGACATCTTGTTTGATTTAGGCTTTCTCGATCTCTTTCTGTTGAGACAGTATACCAGCTAAGTAAACATGAGCCTTTGGCTGTTACATTGACGTGCATTAAGCCTGTCTTTAACGGTTACAGTAGTGAAGCAAAGCTACAAAGCGTGGGTGGTGGAATTGTGGCAGCTGTTCTTGCTGCCCTTGGATAAGCACCGATGCTCTGGAATCAGATGCTAGGACTTGAAACCCTTATGTACCACCAAGATAGGTCACAGCCACCAGTCTCTTGCTATTTCTGTTTGGCTTGTCACCCCAGGGGTGTTGTGTGAGAATGCAGTAAGGTAGTATAGTTTACATATTGACAGGTAACTCAACCTTTAGATGTGTGTAGGATTGTAAATACTAACTCATTAAATCACTTTAGGTTTTAAATGAAAATAAAAAGTTTCAAACTGTCATAGGGAACTCTCTAAAGCTTAAAATATGTAGATGATAGAGATTGTATATAAATAGAGATTATGTAGACCAAGGGTTGGAAAACTGCTTGGATACCACTTGATTTTATTCAAAATGAAAGAAAACAACCTAATGGAACTCATTTATTTATGGCTACCAATAATGAGAAGTCCACTGATAAGAGATGTATGGCCTATACAGCCTAAAATATTTGTAACCTAACCCTCTTCGAAAGAGAAAGAGGTGTGCTTACCCCTCTTATAAACTCCACAGGCTTTGTTGGCCTCTAGAAGACTGTTGGGAATATTTTGATGCCCTGGGTGCCTGTTGAACTTAATTTGAGAAGTGATAGGCCACGGTTTTCTAAGAAAGGTGCACATGTGAAGCACCTAGACCATTTAAAGATTGTCACACTGACTAATTTAACTCCACTGGGGACTGAATGTGGAAATAGCTACATAATTTAGTAAGGCTCCAACTCTCCCAGTTGCTGGTACTTGCTGACAAAAAGACTTGTTAGTAGGCTGCTTCAGAATGTGTTAGTGATGGCCCTGCAGACCACTGAGGTTCCATTTGGAGTGGAATACAGTTTCTGTATCGCTTGCTATGAGTGTTTAGTGGTCTAAACATATGCCCACAGTTTGGTTAAACTTTCTTTTTGTATTTGATACACAATTGGAAATACCCGTCTGTGTGCCTCTGCTATTATGGCAGTGATGAGATGGAAGTAGATTGTATGCCTTCTTAGGAATTAGTGGGCAGGGAAGGGACTGAGAAAATTTTAAGGCAGTTGATTTTAGAAAAGGGGCAGGTGTGGATTGAGGAACAGTGAGTTATGCAGAAAAATGTTTTCTATAATTACATAATAAACATGTAAAAATACTGGGATCCTCTGTGTGTGTGTGTTGTGTGTGTGTGTGTGTGTGTGTGTGTGTTGAGTGTGTTCACCCATATTGTGTGGATACCAGAGACTGGCTTCTAATGGTCTTCCTCAATCACTTCTCTACCTTATTGTTTTGACACAGTCTGTCATTCAACTGAGAGCTCAACCAGTGAGCCCACAAGCTCCGCCTGTGTCTGCCCACGTTCTGGGCTAACAGATGTGTGCCTTTGTCCCCTTTCCATGGGTGCTGGGGATGTACATGTAGATCCTTATTCTTGTACATCAGGAGCTTACCGTACTGACCCCACTTCCACCACCTGGATTTCACCTGTACTGGATTTCACCTGTCTTGAAGTGATTCCAACGTTAGGAATGTCTCTTTGAGACAGGATCTGCTTTGTATCCCAGACTGACTTCAAACTTAAATTCAATACTTAGCTTTCTGGGTGTTGGGATTATAGTTAGGTATGTGTCTTTGCACTGAGCTATTCCTATGTTAAATTTAAAAAAAAAAAAAAAAAAGCACAAAAATTTATACTAATCAGATTGAAGCTGTCATCCCTTGAATAGTTCAGTCATATTCCTTTCAGACATCTTGTGCAGAATATTAATTATAGCCATATTTAGAGTGAATTGCTTGTGTAGAAAACTAGGTTAATGCCGACTGACTTTATTTTTTTGTTCTCTAAAACGTATAGGCATTTCAGTCGAACAATGGAAGAGCTTGTTCACGATCTTGTCTCTGCACTGGAAGAGAGCTCTGAGCAAGCCCGAGGTGGATTTGCTGAAACGGCAGATCATTCTCGAAGTCTGTCTTGCCCCCTGAAACGCCAGGCCCGGAAAAGGAGAGGGAGGAAGCGGAGGTCCTATAACGTTCACCACCCGTGGGAGACTGGCCACTGCTTAAGTGAAGGCTCCGATTCTAGTTTGGAAGAACCAAGTAAGGACTATAGAGAGAAGCATGGCAATAATAAAAAGGACCGCAGTGACTCTGATGACCAAATGTTAGTGGCGAAGCGGAGGCCATCTTCAAACTTAAACAACAGTGTTCGAGGTAAGAGACTCCTGTGGCACGAGACCGATTTTGCAGTGGACAACCTTGGGAACAGAACGCTCCGCCGGAGGAGGAAGGTGAAGCGCATGGCAGTGGACCTCCCGCAGGACATCTCCAACAAAAGGACGATGACCCAGCTGCCTGAAGGCTGTAGAGATCAGGACATGGACAGTGATAGAGCCAGCCAGTATACAGAGTTTACCCGGAATAACGTTAAGAAAAGGAAGCTGAAAGTAATTAGACCTGGACCAAAAACCCAGGAGGAAGGCGTAGTTTTGGAAAGTGAAGAAATAAGCCAGACCAACAAGGACAAAATGGAGTATGAGGAACAGAAAGCCTCGGATGAGCTCAGGAGCGAAAGGTGACTTCTCTCCTCCTCCCACAAGTATGCTTGTCTGTGGGCCTGGGGCGCAATGTGCTTTCTATTTTATTTTGTTTTTAGATAATTCTAAGTTGCCACAATGATAGTGATATTACTTTGTAACTAGGTTTGTATTTCTTTATTCTTTATAGCATTTTCACAGAAAGCAGGGTTGCTCATTTGATTTATGTAGTGTTGGCTGTGTTATAATTGTCTTGATTTCCAGCTACAAAGTGAGAAAGGGGCTCTCCTATGGGAAAGGGCAAGATTTTGAATAACAGTGCTTTAGAGTAGCTCACTGTGTAGTTAGGGACCTGTGGCCTTTGGAACACTTAGGGCCCATGTTCATTTTTCTGTTGCCTGATGTTGAGAGTTCATACTCTGACGAGTGGAGCTTGGTGTGTTGATCTACAGCTTGCTAGGGGATTCTGATCTCTTAGGAAATGTAAAGACCAGATTTATGGCTTGTCAGAGCAGCCAGGGTGTTCATGTTTTCAGCGTACGCCCTTGCATTTCTTAGAGCCAGAGGAAAAACACTTCTGAGAAAGTGTCTGAATTTTAATTTTAATTTAATTTAATTTAACTTGGTCTCATTTTAACCTTGGTAATTTCAGACTTTGGATATTTGTGTGTGTTTGTGTGGCTTAGGTTATGATAAGAACCCAGGTCGAGTTAACGGATAGTTTTATTAGACAGTTTACTGTTTACATAGTTTTTCCTTAAACCGTCAAACAAAAAGTTTGTTTCTTTCTAGAAAGTTGTTTTTGTACCGGAACATGGTTGGTTGTATTCTAGTACTAAGTCCTTGTGGCTGAGGACCTGTCAGCCAAAAGCAGTTCATGCTCTTGCTCACTGCTGGGGGCGTGGCAGTGGACGAAGAGTCAGGGACTTCTGGGTTAGTCACAGGTCACCTGCTTTGCTGGCTGATTTTGAAAGCCCCTCCCTCTTGTTTTCTGTGCCTTCTTTTTAGTGATCTACTTAATCTTTCCATCCCCACCCTGAAACCATAATGAGGCAAATCCTTCTCATTATTTCTCTCATTTTTTTTCAACAAAAACATCACTATCAAGGGATATTAAGTTTCCCAGTTGCTCACATCTCAGGCACATAGTTTAAATACGATATTTTAAATCAAATAATTTAAACTATATTTCTCTGAATTTTAAACTTTTCTTTATACTAGTTTTCTGCTGCCACTTAAGGGCTCAGTGCAGTTTCTTCTGAGGAAGGATTGCTACCTGGTTAAGGTGTTTTCTATTCCTATAGTTTTCCATTTTAAGAAGGCTTATTTTTCTTGGATTTGATTTATAATTAAGAGAATTGTTTGCGTGCGTGCATGAGTGCGTGTGTTGCGTGCGTGCGTGTGTGTGTGTGTGTGTGTGTGTATGACAAACATTTGATTAACTACTGCACTGTGCACGATGACTTCAAGACTAATAACACAGACTCTCTCACATGCACCTAGGCTACAGTAGGTGTACAAGCTACTGCTGAGGATGGGATGTTCTGTGTGAGTGATGGCTTCGCACAGGAGCTGTGTCTCAAAGTGAGAGCTAAGACTTGTTCAGACAAGGGAGGACTGGAGAGTCAGCAAGGTAGTGGCATGAGTGTCAGACCGTGTAGGATGAAGTGTTTGCATCATGCTGCAAGGATGTGAAGAGGATCTGAAGCTACATCAGCCGTGGTTCTTACAGGCTTGTGTGCTATGGTGTTCAGATTTCATCATAGAGGAAATGGGAAACTTTGGCAGTGAAGAAACTTAGCATAGCATAATCTTGGCAGTAGTGTTCTGTTGACTTTTGATTGGCCTCAGTCCAGACAGTAGAGGGGAGGGTGTGTTCTGGTACAGAAGAGAAGTGCTTGCAGGGGTCTAAGGTTGTATTTGGAAAGCTGGTGCTCTCAGATGATGCTTGCATTTTATTCATAGAAAAGACAAAAATGAACCAAATAGAATAGGGATTAATTTTATTAATGTGTATACATTTCTCATGGAATATATTCTCACCTGAACAATATTTATAAAAATCATTTCCAAAAAGGAGAAGAGATACTGCGTCCTTACAGATGAATTGTCATGTCCTCTAGCTGCTGGAAATGAAAAGCCCTTCTTGTTAAGTTCTTCTTGTTTAATGAGCATAGCAACAGGGAAGTATTGTAGCAACTGGCAAGGTATCAGTAGCACAATAGAATTATTTTATGTGTCCATAAAAAATACCCAGTAGAGAGCAAGGATCACTTAAAGACTGGTCTTGCAGAATCTAAATTTCCACACATCTTGAGGTACGTCATGTTGTGGACAGAGGTGAGCATGCCTCTTAAGGAAAAGCATGGACAAGAGTACCAGACGTAAGAATAGAAAGAATTTATAAGGAAGCCAGCCCATAAAAGCCTTCAAATTAAATTGAATTCTGCAAGTATAAACTAATAATTTTTATTTCTTACCCTGAAAGCTATCTTAGGTAGTATATGTATAGATGAATGTTTTATGAGCTTTTTAAGAGTAATTTTAAGTTTACAGAAACATTACAAAGGCAGTTTGCAGAGCTCCTGTTGATTCTCTGTTACTATGGGACCTCCAGCACAGTTTATGAATACAGTGTGCTTTATTAGAATTACTCTTGGTTTTATTTCAAATGGCTTTCTTCTGTTTCTGGGTATCGTGCTTAACCTGTAGTCAACCAAGTTACACTTTGAAAAGGTGGACCTGGGTGTATATAGACTAGATTAGAGAACCCAGAAGACTTTGACAGCAGAAACAGTGAATTGACTCACCATTCTCAGGCTGTAAAATACTTGCTCTCTGTGGTCAGGCTTAACCTGGCTTGTATTTAGTAAGCATTGGTCTAATTGGAAAATATGGCTGATCTGATTATGGAGTGCTACACTAGACTTCTGGGAGGCATTGTATGTGGAGTCAGTCTTTAGAGAATCTGAGGGATTCTGAATTGTAAGTACATTTTATCTTGGGGGTTCAAAAGAGGTCTTGTGCCTGAGGTGTGTTGAAGACAGGGCTAAAAGGAAACAGGAAAAGCAGAAATAGCAGTTTGGACCTTGCCTACTTAGAGGCGGGGTCAAACTCATGAGGTGTTTATCACTTTCATGCAAGGCCATCTGTGTTTGTAAATGGGATGGCGGGGCTTCAGTACCTTAGGAATATTGTTATATAGGAAACTTCGAGAGTCAATTAGAAGAAAGTTTAAAAAATGAGTCTCTTGACAAAGTCTTATACCTTTCATAAGTTTATTTTTGAAAAGCACATATAAGCTGATAGTTCATATGCAAAAACTATTTGGGTCTTAGCAGTGACTTCCTTCATAAATATTTTAAAACAGGCTAATGTGCCTGATTTTAATAAGCGAGGCTACATTGTTTTATGTCTTTTAGTTTGGGCTGGAGAGTCAAGGCACTTGCACCAAGCCTGACACTCTGTGTTTGGTTTTCAGAACTCAGGAGGAAGGGGTGAATTGACTCCCATAAGCTGTCTCCCATGGACATAATCTTCATATCTTGGTGTATGCATGTGTATGCACACTCACACAAATACATACTTACCAAAAAATATTTATTTTATTTTATGTACTTTGGTGTTTTGACTGCACGTATGTCTGTGTGAGAGTGTTGTATCTCCTGGAGCAGGAGTTACCAGGCAGTTGTGAATTATCATGTGGGTGCTGGGAATTGAACTCGGGTCCTCTGGAAGAAGAGCCAGTACTCTTAACCATTGAGGCATCTCTCTAGCCCCCAAATAAATACTTTAGAAGACTGTTTTAATTTAAAAGGTCACTAGTGACATTTCTTGATTGGTTAAAATCACTAGTTAAGAGTAAGCAAGTATGTAAGAGCTTTAGAATAACAATTTTCTTAGAGGCCAAGCTTCTCATGACTTGTTCTTATTGTCTTTATATTTTCATCTACCTGGCCTGTCATACATGTAAGGATTGTTTCCACTAGAACCACAGTGATGGTGTGTTCTTTTGGAGAATATGTTATTTATCCTAATTTCCATATTAAATTTTCCTGCATAAACTAGAACCCTTCTTAATTTTGGCTAGAACTCACTTTGTGGCTGACTTTGCTCTATGGCACGGCCACCAGCATAAACTCTTCTCTCCTTGGGAGACAATGGGGTTGGTGTGAACGTTTCAGAGCAGCTTCTGTAGACTATGTACAGATGTGGTTAGGGAATTCATCTTACATAGGCCCTGCGTTTCTGTGCTGAAGGAAGTCTCGGCCTGCCTCTGAGGCTCGAGCTGCATAACACAGCACAGCAGAAGGGAACGGTGAGCCCTTTATGATAGCAGGCAGTAGAATGTGTCCCCGTGTCAGCACTCTGCAGTCACATCTGCTTATAGTCCAGGTCTCATTGGACTTGTGGGCTCTTATGTGTCAAAAATAATGTGTTCTATAGTTAATGGAACTGGGATAGTCGAAGTTTGATTTGAAAAAAAAGGGAAAGAAAACATCTTATTTTCTTCCAGATCTTTGTCAGGCTCAGGTCCATCTCTGAGCTGGGGTGTCTGCAAAGCTGGAGGACTGGGGAATCAATTGTTTTGATCTGCCTTATTTGTCTTCTTTTCCTGATTGTAGTGACTCCAGCAGTCTCAGCAGCACTGACGCCGGCTTGTTCACCAATGATGAGGGAAGACAAGGTACCAAAACACTGTTCCCCTTTAGAAAAGTCCATTTTAAAGCTGTGCATATTACTGGCTATTGTAGAAGCGCCAATAGCAACCAATAGCAACTTGGCATTACAAATGCTACTTAGCAACTGCTGTTTAGTATGATAGCTAGTTTCTATACTCTACAGATTTCTCGGCTTCCTAACTCAGTTACAAATTGTATCTAAAAAGTAGCACTTGCCACTAAGCTTTGCATACTTCAGTCTTTGCAATTGGTACCTTTAGCAAGACTGATAGACACTGACTTTATCCTCCTCGTTATTCCAAACGTTTGTAAAACTGTGGAAGCATTCAAATGGATTTATAATGGTTTGCCATTTTATTCAGTTGTCATACTTACACTATCTGACTTATATATAATTAAATGGCTTTTATTAATTTACTATTATAAACTATTATAAATGAACTATCTTATATTTGAGGTCTTTTCTATCCTACAAAAATCCAGAATCTTCTTAGACCTCAGCATTTTTGAGTGAGGAATCATGCTTACCTGGGATAATTTCACATACTCACATCAGCTGGCTTCTCTCTCATAAATTGTACAGATCCTAAAGTTGAGCTAGCCATAGGTGTTAGCCATGTGTGGACTTAACACAGAGGTATCTTTTTTTCTTAAAAATGAAATATTTAGACCAGGAATGGTAGCCTATGCCCGTAATCCTAGTACTTACAGGCAGAAGCAGGCAGATGGTATCTGTGAGTTCCAAACCAGCAAGGGCTACTTAGTGAGACCCTGTCTTAAAAAACAAAGCAATCAAACAACGAGAAGAATAATGCATTTGCAGAAAGTAGGTTTACAGAAAGAAACAATATTTATTGTCTTAAATTATAAAGCATTCAATGTTTTTATGGGAAAAGCAAAGCACAATAATATGGCCCGTATTTTCTCCCAGACCTCCTTGATAAGGAAAGCACTAGATAGGCACTGTCTTTACTCACATACACTTACCAGAAACATGTCAGTACAGCTACCTTGCTGATAGACTTAAGTTTTGTTAAAATACAGATCTTACTTAGCTTATAGATGTTGATATGATCAAATAAAATGATAAACTTTAATAAAATGGAACTTCTTGGCAACCTGGTACTCTTTAGAAGACAGTGGCTTAGGAAGAAATAGCAGCAGTTACTGGGAGTTTCTTGCAGCTCATGTTGCTGAAGGATTTTCTGTTATTTAATTTACCTTGCTCTCCCTTCATTTCATTCATTAAAAACTATGTAAGTTCCAGTTTTTATTTAATTATTTTAAATGGGGAAACTAATACAGCTGACGTGTCTTTTCCATGTTATAAGACAATGGATCTTTAATTCACCTATCACCATTCCTTGCCCAAGCTTTTAATTACTATTTAATTTACTTTGTAACAGTATCATTGCATACCATATAAAACTGAAGTCAAATAACTTCATTTTTGTAGAGTAGTTTTTTTGTTTTTCTTTTTGAGACCAGTTCTATGTTCATATAACACAAGCTGCCCTTATGTTCTTCAACTGTGCCTTAGCCTTCCAAGTAAAGTAGTGGGGTTAGGCTTATGTCAATACCTGGCATAATGTTGTGTTAATGGCAATTCAGATATAAGATAGTCAGTCTCAAGTGAGTCCCTGCCTGTGTTTATTAGATGTGTTCTGTGACATTTTAATTTACCTCTCCTATTAAGTTTTGTAAATTGTGATTTTTTTTTAACAAAATATTTTATTCCGTAATTTAAACAGTCTTATGATTCTCATTTTACAGTTGCTTTTAACTCTGTTTATTTGAACTAAATCTGTTTGTCATACATCATCCTCAGCTGAACTTTAGACTGTTTTGCATTGCTTTTGTTTCATGATTGCAGTTTCCATTTAATAGTAAGAGATTTCAAAACCAGAAGTCCCTAACAGGGAAAGTGGTCATTCACATATGAAAACTCTTCCAAACAAACTATCAGGACTCGTGTGTGTATGACTCCTTGGGATCGTAGGCACAGTTGGTGACATACTTTCAAGTCTTACTTGTTTCTTATTTTTGTAAGCTGTCTACATTCTATACTTCAGTCATTTTTATATGTTTTGTCTCTTTATAGCTTTTAATAATTCCTTAAGAGAAAGATAAAATGTTGCTACTCCCTGAGCTTAAGTGGATTTAATGATCATTTTTAACAGTCTGCTTACACCTAGGTCCCCTTGTCAACATCAGTGAATAACTGTTGTTCCTGAAGTACTGTTGCCATGATAAACTGACCTGGGCCGGGTGTTGTGTCTGCCAGGTGATGATGAGCAGAGTGACTGGTTCTATGAGAAGGAGTCGGGAGGCGCGTGCGGGATTGCCGGAGTTGTGCCCTGGTGGGAAAAGGAAGACCCGGCAGAGCTGGACACCAACCTACCCGACCCTGTGTTTGAGAGTATCTTAAGTGGCTCCTTCCCTCTCATGTCACATCCTGGCAGAAGAGGTCAGTAGTCCTTCCTGAGTGCTGGCTCCCATTAGCTCGTGGCTCCTGGATAGACTGACTGAAAGGCTAGACCAAAGTAAAAACAGTGGAAAACTGTAGAGAAGCTTGCTGGACCCTAACCCGAGTACTGCAGTCCCCATTTTTACCTCACTGAAAATGTCGCCTCTCACCGCACTCATCAGGACATCAGGACGGTTTTACCAGGAGTGTGGATTGGAGAGAGTTCTAGTGTGAATGCGAGCTAGTTACGTCAGAGCGTTAGAGCCCTGATGGGAATTACCTCAGTTCTTTTAAGTATGAATTTCACATTTTTCCCAATAATCTTCTTGGTGTTCACAACTATCAGCAAATTAGTTTTCATTCTCTGTTGCCAGGATCTCCTGTGCCCTGGTGATCACAGTATCGGCTAAACTGACTGTTTGATTTCCCAGGTTTCCAAGCTAGACTCAGTTGCCTTCATGGAATGCCTTCAAAGAATAGTAAAAAGTCTGGAGGGGCTCCACCTTCAATGGTAGGCATGCTTTTTTATTGAATTGTCATGTTCGGAAATGTTTCAATTTCTGTGGAATAAAAAGTCACATCCTCATTCTTCATTTATATTCTGTTATACTTAAAAATAATCCATTTTTTTGTAGGCTACAAACTGGACCAGTGCGATTCCCCTATAAGCCAAATCTTCTAATGCTAATAAATTAGTTACGTTTTGAACACCTGGGGAATGGCATTCAAGGGACCCTGGCTCCTGGAGGAATACACTGACGTGTGAGCCTCTTTGATGCAGACCTGGGGCTGGTTTTGCGGCAGAATTGGTGTTCTTTCTTTTAGCCAGAAGTGAATCTGACTGGGGAGTCTTTCCTGGGATGTAGGTTGGCCCAGGGTAGATAAAAACTACAAACTACTGTATATTTTTATATATTTTTCTCTTTTATGGTTTTTAACATATTGCTTGCTTTGCCAAATGCTAACTAAAGATAGAAAATTGAAAACCATATTTAACCCATTACTCCTTAATATTTCTATGACTGGTTAAGATTCAGTTTTAATATCTGTTGTAAATAAGAAATGATTCATTGATAAGACGCATCATCTTAACAGAAGTCTCCTCTACCAGTGTGATTTAAAGCAGTTGTGTTTTACTCAGAGTACTTGAATAAGGTGATGTAAGTAACAGGTAAGGTTGATAATCTTTGCTCAAGGTTATGTTTAATTCAGTTAATTTTATACTTAGATAATTGTTCTGTATTAATCCTTTTGCTATAGTTTTTACCGTATTGCAGAAGTCCGCCTTCCTCTCACGCATCACAGAGGACAAACTGGTCAGCGTTAGGGAATCATCTGCTCTTACATTTTCAGTGGTGTGTGTCTGATCCTTGAACTAGTCACAGCTGCCTCACTGGCTTGGCACTTGATGGGCTCACTGATCCGTGTGTTTTAACAATACGGTATGACCGAGTCTCACCATCATGTCTAACGTGAGATGCTTGTTCATCCTTAGGATGGCAGCCCATGTGTGCCATTGAGTTTTAGAAATACTTGCATAGCTCATTTTCACCAATCATGAGGGAAATCAGACATTTTCATTGGTGGTATAATTCTTACATTTTACTAGTTCAAACCATTTGAGTTTTTTAAAATGGTTATTTTAAAGTGATTACTATTTTTCTAAAATTCCTATAATTGATAGTCTTTGTGGTTTAATGTTTTCATATTGTATGGTTTGAAATAGCTAAATTAAATATGATTGGAAAGGAAACTTAAAGTTGACAATGCTTTTGCCTCAGATCATATTCTAACAGATTTAAAATTAAGTAGGAATGTATGACAATGTCTCTGGAGAGACTAAAGGCTACATGGTGCGAGTTGAGCCTTCCGACTTTCCCATGTTTAAAGGTGCAAAGATGTGCTTCGTAATCGTAGTAGGGATTTTTATAGTGTGTTTCAGTGCAAAAATTTGTATTTTTTATCTGAATTATAGAAATGCTTTTGTTTTGTATGGTCACTATCCTTTAGATCTGAATAAGTCACTGTAACACCCCAGCCTATAAACTTTGCCTCACCAATCATGAATCTAGATGAGTGCTATCTAATTCTTGGCTTAGTTTTACCTATTTTTATTTTTGGTCCACTGCTTGCTTGAACATAGCTGGGATTTGTAGCCCATTTTCTAGGCTTATTGCAGCCTCACTGTGGTATTTTATAGACGCTATTACACTGATAGGCTAGCTTCATGGTATTGATGATACATGGCTTCACCACACCACAAGCTGCCTTCCCTATCTAAATTGTAGAGAAGTGATTAGGCCTTATGCCATGGAGATATTCTGTCGGTTGCATTTTACATGGAATGAGTGTATTAGGCCATGACGTGTTCTCCTAGTCAGACTTTTACTGCAAACAGAGGACTCCTGAAGGCTTCTTTATCGCAACCCCGAATTAGAGTTTTACATACTGTTAATTTTTTTTCCCCAATAAAATCTCTGACTTGAGTAATAAAGGTAAGATTTTCAGTTTGTGCTGCTATTTTTCAATCCTCTATATGTTTTTCTCATTGTATACATAGTTTACTACCTTAAAAACTTTAACCTGCTAAGGCAGTCATCATTAAGGAGTATCTATTATTTCTTATAATAAGAAGTTAAATTCATTTAGCGTAGATTCACACTGGGAAAGCCAAAGTGTATTTGAGAGATTGATTTCATAGGCAGATTTCAACACATGTAGCTCCAACTCGTTTATGAGGATGGCAGCAGAGGCTCTTGAGTGGGAAGCGATGGTGGAGGGTCTGTGAAAGACATGACAGGAACCTAACCGAGATATGGCAGCTGTCAGCTGACTGTACTCCACACAGGCTCGTGTAGCACTGAAGGCTTTGTACCTGTCTAGGGAACAGAAACCATGACTCCTAATAGCACAGTCAGGTTTATGTTTCTGGGGGTCTGGGATCCCCATCTTCTCATCAGCTGCTAATGCATAATGCAGTATGTATATTTATGTTTAAAGGTATTTGTTATGTATTATTGATTCATGGTGTGGAACTTGTGAATAATAGCACCAAAAAGGCCGAACAAAGAATCTCCAAGAAGGATTTTGTCCATAAGGCTCACTATGACCTTCTCATGCTTCCTAACAATGACAGACTCCACTTGCAATCTGAGTTTGGGGCCTGAATTTGAAAGCAGTAAATTCGCCAGATAAAGCAGAGAAATGTCAATAACCCAGTCCTCAGTAGGTCACGCAAAGGACACTTGTTTGCAGAGTCAGAGCTGCAGTGAGAAGGCAGTCTGTGTTCTTCTCAGCTGCGAGTGTTCACTCTGTGTGGCAGTTCCGAGATTTCCCTGCTGTACACATGCCAGAAGATCTGCACAGGTCAGAGTCCTGCCTTTCAGGTTGCAAGTACATATTAACCGGTGGACAGTTTTTCAGAATCAGAATCTGCAAGGAGGAACAAAAGTTGAATACAGTTTTTGTAGAAAACAGTGGAATTGAAGAACAATGGTTCTCAACCTGTGGGCTGTGACCTCCATAGGGGTTGGATATCAGAGATCCTGCATACCAGATATTTACATTATGATTCATAACAATAGCAAAATTAGTTATGAAGTAGTAACAAAATGATTTTATGGTTGGGGCCACCACAACATGAGGATCCGTACTAAAGTATTGCAGCATTAGGAGATTGAGAACTGCTGTTGTAGAGTGTCACAGAGGGGAACTCATGTACTTGTGAAGTCACTCTGGCTCTTAGTATTACTTGAACATACATTGTAAACCTCAGTTTCTTGTTTTGTTAAATACAGAGTATTTACTTTGTGGAAGTGCTGCAGGCTTAAATGAGGTACAGTGTACCGTAATAGGTGTAGGTCCATCTTTGGCACATAGAATATAATAATAAGTGATACTTGCTGGTGTTATTGCAGATAATAAACATCACTGGTAATGCAACTTACACTTTTATTATAAATCCAAGTGTAGAATTTGACCTTCAACTTTTCAATTCATATTTTATCTATAATTTGACATTACCTTAATAGAGTGCTTTATTTTATAGACCTTTAGGTTCCTTTTGTATCTTATTTATCTTTGATCTCACTTTCTGTTTTTAATGTACTCTGAAGAATTGTCTCTTCACTGCAAACTATAAAGCCTGTCTCTTCACTGCAATATAAAGCCTGTTTCCTCTTCACTGCCCTGCAAACTATAAAGCCTGTCTCTTCACTGCAACTATAAAGCCTGTCTCTTCACTGCAAACTATAAAGCCTGTCTCTTCACTGCAAGCTATAAAGCCTGTCTCTTCACTGCAAGCTATAAAGCCTGTCTCTTGTACCTCTTTCCCCTCAAATCATCAAGCTATTCTTTTACACTATTGAAGAGGTATTCAGTTTTAATCCCTAGATAATTGTGCCATGTATATGTGAGATTATGTGTCCTGAGAATTTGCTGTTGGGAAGAACTACTTCGCTGGGCATGGTGATATATACTAGTAATACCAGGACTTGAGAGGCAGAGACCAGAGATTCACGAGTTAAAGATCATCCTTGGTATTTGAGGTCAGCCTCTATGAGACTATCTCAAAAATGGCAAAATGAAGAGTCACTGCTGTTGTTTGGTTAGAAACTCCAATTTATTGGTGCCCTGCTAGTCAGCTTTTTACTATGTAATTTTAGGAGAATTGTTACTTCTGTGGAATGTGCGAGGGTAGTATCTTGGTTAGGGTTTTACTGCTGTGAACAGACACCATGACCAAGGAAACTCCTACAAAGACAACATTTAATTGGGGCTGGCTTACAGGTTCAGAGGTTCAGTCCATTATCATCAAGGCTGGAACATGGCAGCATCCAGGCAGGCATAGTGCAGGAGGAGCTGAGAGTTTTACATCTTCATCCAAAGGCAAACAGGAGAAGACTGGCTTCCAAGCAGCTAGGACAAGGGTCTTAAAACCCATGCCCAAATTGGTATGCTTCCTCCAACAAGACCATACCTCCTAATAATGCCACTCCCTGGACCAAGCATATTCAAACCACCACAGGTAGTCACCCAGAAGATACAGCCTACACCCTTGACATTTCTAGCCTTTAGTCATTGAGTACTTTGAGAACGATATCACATTAGTGATGCTGGACTCTAGCTCAAGGAGACTAGCCTTGCAGCAGGGCTCAGTAACCTTACTAATGGGTAGCTGTCCATTCAGCCAGAATACCCTACTCCTTGGTTTTTTGTTTTGTTTTTGTTTGATTTTTAACAGAATCCACTCTGTGTAGCCCTGGCTGCATGGAACTCACTATGTAGTCTGGAATGGCTTTGAACCTACAGAGATTTGCTTGCCTCTTCCCAGTGCTGGGATTAAAGGTGTTCACCACCATGCCTGGCTCAGAATATCCTACTCCTAAGTATTCCAATTAATCTGTTTTCTGAAGGTGGGAGATTTTTCTCTTTTTATTTTACACTAATGACTATTTAAACTAATGATTCATCAACAGGTCTAATATCCACTGAAGTTATTCAAACTGCAATGACTGCTGAGAGATTGGGAGGGAAAAACGCATCTAAAAACTGTTTGAAAATCAGTATTATGTAAGACACTGTGGTAAAGTCGGGGGTTTTGTTTACAGTGTTTACAGTTGCTTGAAGACCAGTTTTGTGTGATTAGAAAACCATGGGAAGTGTTTTGCAAAAAGAAAAACAAAATGAATGTGCTGGAGTTGATTTCTTCTTTCTGTGTTTTAAAGTTTAAGAATTTGATGAAAGCCTGCATGTTAACTCTTTCTATAAACTGTCCTGTCACTGATCATACATACCTTGTGTCAGTCAGAGCAAAGGAGTCCTTATGGCGACCGACCATGAACGACTGTTGTAGGTACTTCCTCTATGAAGTTATGTTGACAGTGGCCGTCTCATTATAGTGAACTCTTTATATGTGCGCTCAGTATTTGTGTGCAGTTTCTTAAGATTCTAGGGTAGGAGTATTCAGACTCTTCTCCAGCCTGTTACTGAGAAGACTCATTTACAATGGAATTGGTTTGAATAAGGGAGTTAACTAACCTATTTTTTCAGACTAGTCAAAGAGAAAAGAGTTTATGACAGAAAATAAATCTAAAATGATGTAAAATAACACACAGCCTGTGTCTGCAACTATATTTTGATTATAAGATGAGTATTGTTTCAAGCCTTTTTAGTGGAAATTTTAGCAGCTGAATCCTTTATTTTCATCTTTCTGCCTGGAATCTATATTTCTAAAGCGTTTTTGGAGACTTTGGAGAAATATGTTTAGAAAACTATATTCTAATTATGCTAATTATATATTAATTTAATGTTCTTTGCAGTATCAGATTGAGACCTAGATTCCAAGCTATTTTTAATCTTGGAAATTTTTGAGATAAAATTGGTTCTATATTGTACAAAAGTACACATTAATAAAACGTTAGTATTTCTTACAAGATATCTGGTATTGTTTGTTTGCTTTAAATTTTTTACTTTCATGTTACTTTATATTTTATATTGTAAAATTTTAATGACCATAATAGAAAATGTAAATCCCATAACATCTCATTAAATAGGATCTTAATGCTGATGTTCTTGGATTATATTTTTAATGTAGATATACCTATTTATTTAATGGTGGATTGTACTATACCTATTTATTCACTTACTTGCATTTGAATGCTTATATTCTCCGTATGCTTAAAACCTCCTTAGGAAGCATATGCAAACAATCAATCATGATATTTTAATGGGACAAAATGTGACCACATACATTTTTCCGTTTATGAAGTACTTGTGCTTGCCTCTCTGACTTAGTATAGATGTGGTTTCATATGTTTGAATTGGGGTTTGTGATCTTCAGTATGGCGTGCCATGTGACACACAGAACGATAATCAGTATGTGCTGGGTTCTTTCTGTGTACTGTTTATATGTAAAGTTAATACTGTGAACATTCCTATAAAGTAGGTTTGTGTTTACATCTTAAACTGTTTTTCCTTTTGTGAATCAAAATTGATATGATTTGGACGTTTCTTCATATTGCTGTCATGTTGCTAATAAATATAAATAAATTCTCTTCCTAAAGTAGTCTTTATTTCTGTTTGACATATTCAAGTGTGAGTTATGTTGAGATATTCTTATCAGTCTTCACTATGTTGAATGGCAGCCACAATCAAGAAGTGCAATAATAATCAAAGTATTTATGGCTTCGAGTGGGTTAATAATTGGCTCCTGGTACTTTCTTACCAGTCTTTAATGTGTCTAGTCTAGAGTCTTCTGGTCAGTTTTCCTGCTCTGTGTGTTACTTCACTCTTCTTCTTTCCAAGGAAGCCGGTCTTCTCTCTTAGCATGTTGCTACGTTCATTCAACTATGATGAAATCTGTGCTTCTGTTTTCTCTCTTATTTTGGAGTAACATGGTAAGATTCTGGGACAGTCTCTTCAGGATGCTTGAGCTGATACCTGAGGAGGCGTCAGAGCTTGCTAACTCATGGAGGACAGGAAGTGGTAGGCATAAAGGCATAGCAAGTGCTTGAGTTGACACGCCATGACCTAGATAATTGATTAGATAAATGTGGAGGAGTTTATAGCACAAACAGTTGAGATAAACATGGTAAGAATTGATTGATTAGATAGATTGATTAGATAAATGTTGAGGGGTTTATAGCATAGGCAGTTGAGATAAACATAGCAAGAATTATATCATAGTCCATAGTAATCTTGTGAAACCATGTCATCCCTGGCCATACTGATAGTTGTTTAGGAAGTGCATCAGGGAAGTATAAGCTAAGATTATGTCTGAGGGTTAAATTCCATCCTATTCCTCCATTTGACATGAGCCAGAGAATGGACTGAACTTAATTTACCATGTGAATCTTCTACCTTAATATGTGAGTGGTGCCCACTTACTCAAGCAAGATTAGTCCGTGCTGCCTACACTAGATGGAACAGTGTTATGACTATGTATGCTCTAGCCTTGCTGTGAATGAGACTGCCATGGTCACCTAGAGCTTTTATTTTAATGAATAAAAGTAATCTTGGATGAAAAGAGTAAGCATACAAAAGTAGTCGGGGTGATGGGGTGGGGTTGTGGGGACAAAGATGACAGACAATTAGAAAGGTGGCAGGACAATTGCAAGACATGAAGGTTATTGCATAAGGTTTGTAGGCTCAGTGGTCTTTTGGCCTTAACCTGTCTAGTGCCATTCCTCAGGTCACTCTTCCACTCACCACCAATCTGGGGAGAGAAGCACGCGTATGACTCACACTTGTTCGTTCAACAGGAGGGTTAGGATTAAGAAACTTTGTAAGTGGTAGCTATTTAGATGGGACTTAGACTGTCCCGTTTAATGCTGAGTCATAGTGATTATACCAAAAGTTCATAAGTAATCGCTTGTATTCTCTTCTGCCCTGTGGCTACTCAGATGCCACACCTTCTACATTTAAAAAACAAGTTGTATAACAATAATACAAATTCTTCTGTCACTGAAAGGCTTCAGATTAATATTTGTTAGGTATCTATAGACATGTTTGATTTTGAAACATAGTCTCATGCAGTCCAAACTGGCTTTGAACTTGCTATGGAGTCACCTTTCAAGTGTTACATCACAAGCACACATCTCCCTAACCTACTATCTTTGGACTGAACTCCCTGATGAATCCTTAAGACATGAGTTTTAAAAAAGTAGGAGGTGTTCTATGTTTCTGTGACTGGGATTCTTTTGTATCCCAGGCTGCATGAGCTCTCCATGTAGCCCTGGGCTGTGACCTCCAGTTGGTCTTTTTCCCTCAGAATTCAGAGTGCTATGGTTATAGACATAATCTGTTATGTCTGGCTGTGTTTAGGACTTCAAATACATTTTAGATTCTAGCTACACCTAAATGCTATATTTCTGTGTTGTATCCTAAGAGACTTTTGAAGTATATTCTAAGTACTCGTTTTTATTTAGCCTGGGCATGGTGGCACACATCTTTAATCCTAGTGTTTTGGAAGCAGAAGCAGGTGAATCATAGAAAGTTCCAGGCCACCCAGCCTTGTCAACAACATAGTGAGTGCTGCTAGAGCTATGTAGTAAGAAGTCCCTGTCTCAAACCTACCCTCTTTCTCCTGTAAAGAAATTCATTGCTGCTGATTGGTGACCATGTGATTCCACTCCACAAATGGACCTTCCCTTGCATACCTTTTCCTGGTTGCTCTGTACAGTGGCTGTGACATTGCCAGAGTCTCTATTATTTTCTGTCCCTTTAAACTAAAATCAGGGAGGTAGAAATGCTGCATACATTTTCCTTTTTCCAAGGCTTGTTCATCTCTGGTTTTCTGCTTTTTATGTTGCTGATAAAATTATTCTGATGGTCTATAAAACTCAGTTTTCTAATTTCCCTTTAGATGTCAGAAACCTACTATCAGAAAAGTTCAAAAATCAGTGATGGGTAGAGCACTTCCAAATAATATTTAGTAAGCTTTTTTTGTACTGAAATTACCTGTACATCCTCCAACTGAAGGTCAATTTGCAAAACTGAGGATAAGAAGAAACGTTTTCCTTGTACTGTTGAGATAGGGTATGCCAATCAGATATTTGCTGCTTTCTATTTAAGAAATGGGGTTCTGATAACCCAGAGATAGATCCAAACAGTATACCTCAGTTTTAAGCCAACAAAATTTATAATGTTTCTATTTTTCAATAAGATGTTTGATAATTGTCATTACTTATGGAATAAACTGAAAGTTGGATGAATTTTTTGTTGTTCTGTTAAAGCATAGCATCTTCCTCCTAGAGTTTCATGTATGGATCAAGAAATTGATTGGAGATTGTTTACTATGAAAGTGTTTCAGAAAATCAATAAATGTAACTCTGAATCTGTAGGGGTGTGGTTATCTGTCAGTTACAATATATTATAGTAACATTTAAAAATATGTCCTGTATTTTTAAGGATTTCATATTAGCTTGGATTTCTAACATTTAGTCCAAATAACTAGTCTTTAAATTCAAAGATTAGTAGCGAATTTAGTTTCATTTCCAAGTATCTTTGGTAAGGTAATTGTTTTCTATTTTTAGTACTGGGATTGAGCCCAGATCCCCTGCATGCCACACAAACACTGTACCAATGGGCTACATTCCTAGCTCCATTTGTTTGTTTGTTTGTTTTGAGACAGGATCTCAATAAGCTGCCTGATTAAGTTTCTGTATTCCAAGAACATCCTCCTACCTCAGCCTACTGATCAGGTCTGAGGACAGCCCTGAAACTTTTCTTACTTTTTGATTCACAAAAGCATTTTCATGTGTCACACCACTTGTTTGTCAGTATATGGTACCCCTGACTGGGAACCAGCTTCTCTGCCTTGTAACCTTAGCCACACGTTCCTGATTCAGTCGGTGCATAATGGAAGCTTTGGATGGTATCGATTTGCACTAGTTTAGGTTAGGTATAGTCAATTAGCTGTGTATCTTAGTCCTCAAATGCCTAAGTTTGATTAGCATAAATTAGTTTGAAAAGGGAGAGGAGGGAAAGGAATAATTATTTCAGGAAGTAGTGGCTACTGTGAGATTAGTGTTGAACCTGACCTTGGTTTTGCACTTTATCTCCTTCGTCTTCCTGACTGCACAGCTGTCATTTGTCCACCTGACACATCTGTCCCTCCTCTTCAGTCCCCTGTCTTCCCATCCAGGCTGTGCTCTTGTTCTCTTACACTGGTAGGGCATTACTTTCCCTGGTCTCTTGATTTTTCTGGCTTCTAATCCTTACCGTCAATAGCTCCAAGTGAGCATTTGTAAACATTCTTGACTTCCCAGTTTTAAAAAACAGAAATTTCATTGCCTTTGTAATAAAACTCAGAGTTTTTCTTTTCTGTATTTACTGATACCCGTGATCTTTGACAGTTCTGTCCCTCCCAGGTGGTCATAATGGCTTTTGAGACCCTGCCCATGGTCAGCCTTTCTGTATTCAACCATAGCATTTGTTATTTATACTTTCTGCTAGAGCTACACACTCTTCATCCCTCCTTCAGAACCTTCAGCTCTCATCTGGAATGGCAGATCTTAGCTCTCTCTAT
This sequence comes from Mastomys natalensis, assembly GCA_021653895.1. Lineage (NCBI taxonomy): Eukaryota > Metazoa > Chordata > Mammalia > Rodentia > Muridae > Mastomys > Mastomys natalensis. Next base: position 925,857 of record JAJTUV010000067.1, read on the forward strand.
CTCTCTGTCTGTCTCTGCCCACCTATTCTTTAACTGTCACCATGATAGTCCAGTTCTCAGAACAGAGTTTGTGCTCAACATTTTTTTTTCTTCAGTATTGATAGTGATTAACTATGTCTGTCTCATTTTTAAGGATATTTTCTGCAATTAACTAGTAAGGATGCCAGTGTGACTATAACAGCATTCCTAACCAGCATTGGTATCTGAGTTCTTCAGTGTTTACAGTCTGGCCAAGTATGCATGCATTTCATGATAAATATCATAGCAGATTCTATTTGAGCCTGCGCTAACAACTGGATTGAATGCCTTGTGACAGATGCAGAACTTGTTGGCTGTGTGACTGGGAGATCCTTACTTATTTTACCTGTAGGTTTCTCAATAGGTCAGGATGGGAAAGGATGACAGAGGCCACTGGCTGCAGGGAGCATTCAGTGCACAGACTTCCACTGAATCTCCGTGACTGTAATCATAACTTCCTGGGAGGTCTGTAGGGACAGCTCCTTTCAAATTTGGATCTTCACGTGATAAACTTTGAACTTGTGCTGAGATCTAGGGTAACAGTGCTGATGTGAGTATATGGGCCAAGTGGTAGGATCTAGGATCAGTGTTTTAAAATCAGATGTTACAGTGCTAGAGAGATGCCTCAATGGTTAAGACCACTTGCTGCTCGCCTAGAGTGCCCCGCTTTGAGTCCCAGCACCCACATAGTGGCTCACCACCTTTTGCAATTCCTATGTGAGGGGATCTGATGCCCCCTGTGGGCACCAGGCATCTCCGTAGGGCACAGACATGCATATAGGCAGAAACACCCATACATGGAGAACATCAGCCATGACCCAGGAACCTGTTTAAGTCATGCTTCACCTCCAGTTGCCAGCCTTTTCTGGGGTCTGATGCTTCCCTTAGTTTGCTTTTGCACATGAAGCTGAGCGACATCCTCACAGCCTCACAGGTTTTGATTTTCCATCTTTGATGCTGTTTTCTTCTCTGTTCTTTGTCCTTATGGCCTTTTGTTAGCCTCTCAGTCAGGCTGTGGGAGAAAACCACACTAATACTAATTATACGATCGCTGTGTTCTATTTACTGTGAAGTTACACCTAATGTCTTTTTCATTTTATTTTTAAAAGTAACAGATACAGGGTTTGAAAGTCTAGAGGTCAAGTGTGGTGTACAATGTCCTTCTCTCTGCCATCCCTTCCACACTAGTCCTGCCAGAACAATAACTGCCACTGTGCAGCTTGCATTTTGGACTGTCTAAGAGATCACAAGCTACACTTAGATCTTCATTGGAGTAGCAGCATATTTCAAATTATTAAGTAATTTGCTGCTTTATATCAGCTTTTTAATATAAATACTTCAATAAAAATCCTTTATTGCTGTAATAGTGTCTCACAGTATTTAGTGTTATTATCTTATTGCCAAATAGTGCTTTAATTTCTTTGTGAATGTCCTTCATTTAATACAAAGAGTCTGAGGTAGGTATTATTGTGCTTTCTATGTCATATACCAGAAAACTAGGCAAAAATGGTTTGCCAGGGGCCCGGGACCAGGCTAAGTGAATAAGGCAGCTTGTCACGGTAGGCTTGATGATTCCAGCATCCACAGAAAAGCTAAGTGTGACTAAGCTCTCCTAAAGTAGGCGGGAATGGATTCCTGTGGCCTCCTAGCCAGCCTGACCAGCAGGAGGGGCACATAGGAAGGGATGCACCAGTATCATTTCACTGAGAGTCTGTCTCATGAGAATAGAGCAGAGACCTCCTCAGGCTTGCACATGGGTGCACACATGGGCGCACACACTCACACACACTAGATAACCAAACTTGTTCAGGATTATGGCAAATAGTCGGTAGTGTCTGTTCTGTGGGCCACTCCTCAAGGATGTAACTGTCAGGTACCTTAGGCTTCTCTGAAAGGGCAGAATGCTTGTATTTCCAGTTGATTTTATAAATCTTGGATGGGCATATTGGATCTCTAAAACAATGGATTTGAACTGTTTTGGTCAATTTAATGTATTAGGAAAGTTACCGTTTTTGTATTTGGTTGATGCAACTTCATCCTGTTTTTGAAGGTACAGTATTTTCATCCTGTAAATACACACTCATCCCTTCTCAGCTTTCCCTTCCTTTACTCAGGAATCTTGGTTTTAACCTGTTAGGTCAGAATTTACATTTTAATCTGTTTCAAATTCTTTAGAAAGGAAGTCGTGAATACTGTGAATATTTCTGTTGTAAGAGGTTGGTGAACTAGTCATGTACCTTGGAGTACCTAGACTCGCATTAATAGTAGCGTAGCCTCACTTTACAGATGCACAGGTAGGAGATTTCCCAGAAACTGAAAGACAGGACCCAAGTTTGGGCTGCTGGGTTCTACATTTTACCAGATTGCGCTTCCTGGGACTGTCCCTGTGCTCCTTGCTTCTGGGTGTAGTGAGTGCTTTTGCTTGAAGGCTCACATTTGAAATACCACAGGAATGAGCTTAAATTTATTGTCTACTTGCACAAGTTCCTTGATTAAAATCTAGCTGGGTTTTATTCTGAGGAAGGATGCGGGAACTTTTATTGTTGAATGTTTATCTTTTGAAATTGTTTGAAATTTTATAGAAATAAATAATTTGTCTTCAGCCAAAAGCTTGGCATTATTGCCGTGAATGCACGGGTATACTCCCGTAATCCCAGCCTTAGGTACAAACCTAGGGCAGCAGGAGTTTATACTTAGCTCAGACTCCGTGACTCCACCTCAGAAAACTATCCCAACAACCAACTAGCAGATAAACAAAACACAGACATGCGTGTGCACACACAGCAACAGAATCCATTGCTTCCACTAGGTCATCACTCTCATTCTTTTCTGGAATATAGTCTTGTGCTGTCTGCCCTTAACTAAGTCTTAGACATTATGTCTGTTATTGAGATGCCTTTACTTTCCATTGGAATACCCTTAAAGGTACAGCTGCCTCGCCAAGGTGAGTTTCCTGTCCTCCAGTGTCTCAGTATTTAACTCCGCTTCACAGTGTACCACTGTGAAGGACAGGAAGGGCGCCGCAGACAGTTTATGTATAGAAAGGTAAAGGTGGCTTCTTCATACGTTCACATACACTCTTCACATTATCTCATTTCCCGTAGGTAATTGTTGATTTTATTTCATCACTATGAGAATATAACTTGTTTTCACAATAATTTGTAATTAGGAATTTCATTAAAAGTGAATTAAGACATGAATATGTATGAAGAAATGAGATGTTCTAACCGTGAATATATGGCATCCCAATGTCTTGAGTGAATTACAGACTTTACTCATTTCTGGGCCATTTGTTTATATATAGATTAAATGCAGATAATTACTCATTTGACAGGTTATTTTATTACTTTGATATATATCTCTAAGTACCATGTGCAGTTATGGGGTGATTATTGTTATAATTTGATTCATTAATAACCAAAATTATCATTTTTACATGAATTCAGATTTGAAAGTTGGAATTTGTTTTTGTTTAAAGCCAGTTGTACTGACTTTTGGCCTAGTAACGTACTTTTAAAATTGTGGGTTTCAATAATTTTTAGGTTCCATATTAAACATAAAATTTAACTATTTTTAAGTCAAACTATAAATATTGGCTTCTGTAAGGAAGCATGAATGTAATTTATACCTGTTTCACTTAAAAACCAATGAATTAATTTTATTCATTACATTGATGTATTAGGTTTAAGATTTATCTTTAGTATTTATAGATCCTTTGGTCACATCCACAGAACATCTAAATGTCTGATAATTATTCAACTACTTAGTCTAACACTTCAGCAGTACTGCATGGCTTACGGATAATAAGTGGTTAAGTTGCTTAGAAAATATCTGCAAACTTATTAAGATACATTAAGCGAAGGAATAAAATTAAAAGTTCCTAATCTAATGTCATGTTTGAATGACCATTTTTAAAGTTGTGTGTGGTTTTCCCCAAAGACTGCATGTTTCTGATTCAAAGTCCATTTTATCTGCTCTCCTCGGCTGTCCCATGAGAGCACATCTCTCCTCTGTAGAATGCATTTTATTTAATTTTATAGTTTTTATGATACCATATATTAGAGATTGCCAAAAATATAGAAAAATTTTAGAGAACATTTTTGGATTTGATGGATTACCACTCTTGAAAGGGAAACAAAACACTAAATATTTCTAATCCTGCATTATTTACCGCATGGGTGGTTAAATGCTACTTTCAGCCTCATAAAATTAAAAGGGAGAAATCTGCCAACTGTAGCAGGAATTGGATTTAGGAAGAGTGGTACAGAGCCAAAATATCGCTACAGAATTAAATGTCAAAAATCTTCCTTAATAGTAGATATATAGGTCACAGTGCTTGGTTATGATTAATACATTTAATCTAAATCACAGAAAGGTGCACTCTCCCTTTCCATAAAATACAATAGGACACAAATCAGTTTTACTGTAGATGGATAACAATTGGAAAATAATGCATCTTCCCGCCCAATAAATTGTCAGTTATACCTTTTAACTAAAATCAATTCATCATTCCAAAATTTATTGCAATTTCTAATAATAAATCTCCTCAAATGTTTATTCATTTGGCTTTTGATACATTTGTGCCACTTCTGCTATGGTCTAATGTTTTCTCTTTTGATTCATTGTAAATTAGAAAATCTATTTTCAGTCAATTTTCTAGTGAGGAAGTTAAAATCTATAACCCCGCACCTTCTTCACTCTCCTGTGTACATTTTAATACCCTTGAACTTGAACTTAAATGCAATCCAGTAAATTCTTTTCAGTAGGAGATTAAAGGACTTTTCAGTGTAACTTGCAGGAAGGCTGAGGTTTCATAAGACGAGTGCACAGAAAGTTGTTAGGTGACAGTTCCCATTGATTCATTTTGAATCGAGGTCCACGGGTGTGCCGTCAGTTCATGTAGAGTGTTCACAAGGAGACAGGATCTGTCTGAATTAGGATCAAGTACTGATCATAATTGGAGCCTACTTCTCAACAGCATGAACTCAGAAGTGCCTTCCAAGTGAGCAGAGCCTGTTGGTGTCTGACCCACATCTTGTACTGAGAGGTCTTCTCATTAGTTTGGCTGCACACTTTTATTTTGTAAATATGTATTTTTATATTGCTGCTTCATAGTCCATCATAAGCCCGAGAAATCATCTGCTTATTCTTATGGAGTATATCCCCAGAATGTAGTTGTTATCTTCAGAAATTTCATTATGTGGTGTATGAACATTTTCCATCTTTGATATCTTAAATTGCACTTCGGCACATCTTCCGACAGTGCAGTGAGCACTAGCTGTGCACTCAGACTGGCGTCCTGTCCTTCTCCCAGCACTCCCACTGTGCTTTCATACACAATTTGAGAATGAAAGCAGGGATTAGCCGCTTCTCTCACTCATTCAGTGAAAATGCATCTATTCCCAGCACGTCCTTAGGCTGTCAAGTCTAAACTTTTAAACTCTCACAGAGAATTCCCCAGCACCTTTTCAGAATGGTTATTGTGAGGAATGAAGATGGTAGGAACTAATTTGACTGAAATCTGTAACTTATTGCAGATTGGTGTAGTTGCAACATAGGAGATAATACATGACTGATGTAGCAGTAAAAGAAACCAGTCCTGTGGTCAGAGCAGCTTTCTGAGAACTCAGACTCAGAATATGACTGACTGCATATTAACATGAATATTGTACTACAGAGATCAACTTTACTTACAAGTCTTTTTTTTCTTTTTCTTTTTTCTTTTTTTTTTTTTTCTGGGAGGGTGGTCCTGTGTTATTGGGATTGAACCTAGGGCTCACACTTTGAGTCTCTTTTATTTATCTCAAAGTAGAACATTAAAAAAAAAAAAATCTGTGAACTTAAAAATTAAATATTAAGAACTCAATTAAAAATTTAATATTTTGATAGATTCTTTAAAATATATTATTCATTTGGGTTAACCAAATTAATTCCTATATTAAAAATTACAAGTTTTGATAAATGCAGCTAGCTATACAAGCTTTAATCTCTGACTTCTGTATACTTCTTAATTTGTTTTTCTTATCACATTAAACATGAAAGTATATCAAATCATGTTCTTTCAAGTAAAAATACATAAATATCAGAAGCTTGTGCCTTTTAAAGACCAGTAATAGTTTTTATTAGCATATATTAATATACTTAATATTTTCATTATGACATTTTCATACACACACACAATGTACTTTGCTCAGTTCACTCTTATGACCCTCTGTTGTCCATTCTTCCCAGCTAGACCCCATTCTGTTTTCCTGACTTTGCTTTGGTGAACCAATGAGTTTAATTAGTGTCATTTAGAAGAGTATGAGTGACTTACCTGTGACACCACAGAATAAACTTACCTCTTCTCTGCAACAACCATTAACTGTCTATATTTCCTCAAGGAGAGGTGGGGGTCTTGTGAGTCCCTACTCCTTAGCAACCTTACAGGGAGGAGCAGGCTATGTCACTCCCCCCCCTCACAATGGAATGTTGACCACGCCCAATCTTAGGCAGGTCTGTGGATGTGATCACAGTGCTCAGAAGTGTGAGGGCTGTGTCATGCCCGGAACACAGTGCTCCCCAGCACTCCATCCCACCCACCAGCTCTCAACATACCTAATTTAGAGTTGAGCACTCAGCAGTCACTCCTCAGCACTTTGATGGGTTCTAAGTTGCTATAGTTACCTCTTTCCCCTGCAGAAAGAAGCTGCTTTGACCAGAGCCTACAGCAGCACACATCTGTGGATTTAATCGTAGCCCAGCAGCCACTTTGTGGATGGTGGTGCCATTTACTTATCTAATTTCTGCGTGTCAAATCGAATTCCTTTTGTCCCTCTCTGCATCTTTGGCTTTAGGCCCCTCACTTCTCCTTCCTATGTCTACCTAGTTGCTGTGTCCTGAATGTGCCTTGTGAGCATCTACTGATCTGCCGTTGTCACCATGTGAAACATTGCGGGACTGGGGGTCAGGTTTGGAAATGTTCCCCTCAAGATACACCCAGTTAAAACTTTCTCTGAAATCTGTGCCCACCCTTGAGGCATCACTCTCTTCCTTCAGCCTCATCTCCTGCTTCACTCCTAACAGACAGTCTCTTGTAGCAATTTCTGGAATAGTGCAAACAGCATAGACATGAGAAGACAATAATTCCTTCCATCCTGTGCTTTCCTGACCATATGTTGTTCCCGGAGCTTCTATGCTCTCATCCTGAGAGGAGATCACATGACATGAGCTGTATTACTCGTTACTTCAGGCACCCAGAGCGCAGGTGTCTAAGGGACAAGGCAGAAGATCCACTTGTAAGGACTAGCTTTGGAAAGTCTCCACACACTGGAGCACACACTCCCTGGGACAGGTATTCAGATGTAAACCCTTTAAAGAACTGTTCTGGTTGGAAGGAGGGATACAAATGCTTACTGGCTGAATCCTGCAGTGTGCTTGTGCCTCCATCAGCATAAACTACAAATCAGGGCATGACTAGCATACTACTTGATCTTGGGAGGACGGGGAGATTAGTGTCTATGTGATGAAAGTGAACTTTAAATGTGACATATGAGAATGGAAACGCGGTGAGTAGACCTGCGCAGTAGACTTCCTTTGATCCCTTAGGAATAGCGTTTTCTGTTGTACAGACTATGCACAGTTTTGTGTCGTTTCCTGAAAGGTGACCACAGAAGTATTGTAACAGCCAGTTGAGAGGTCAGGCACTTTTCTGACAAATAAATTACTGGTCACATCATTGAATTCATTTCCATTGTTGTTTAAATTACATACTGCTAGACTTGTATGCTTAGAATAAAATACTTAATTCATTCTTCCCATTAAATTGTTACCCCAGTCCGGGAGGAAGGTGTGAATTTTCCCATTGAAGTCAGTTGACTTTCTACTATAAGGTTTACCTGTGTAGAATTCTGTACAATAACCTGTATGTATGACAACCCTGAGTATGTGAAAGCATAAAGAAGAGATTTCTTCCTGAGATTGCATTCTGAAGGGGATTAATAATATAATTTGGAATCTTTTAAGGACTGTCAACAAATTGGATTGGTTCAGTTAAATTTGGACAAAGTGCTTCATAAATAAAAAAAGAAAGAAACTTAATTCTTTTCAATGGTGACATCACTTTACTAGTTACAATAATTCAAAAGCACAAAGCTGTTTGTGAAGAAGTTACTGTGGAACAGAGCAGTTGATGGTTTCTTCAGTGTCATCTTTGGAATGGTGCGGTCCAGCTGTTAGTACAAATGCTGTGTTCTTTGCTGTTAAGGCTGGTTTTGCTGCCAAGATTGTAAGTTCTCTCACTGCTTTCTGCTTTGGTTGGTGATTTGTCTTTTCCTGCTATGTCTGCTGCTCCGTGCTTCGTCAGTGCCTACCATCTGTCAGGCTCTCTGTCCTTGTTCTCTCTAAAAGTTTCTTGCTTCTCTTCTCAGGCTTCTCTTTCTTCCTCTTTCGGCTTCTCTTTTTTTCCTTTCTTCCTTTATTTCTTTCTCTTCTTTCTTTCCTTTCCTTTTTTTTCCTTTCCTTTCCTTTCTTTCCTTTCCTTTCCTTTCCTTTCCTTTTCCTTTCCTTTTCCTTCTTCCTTTCCTTTCCTTTCCTTTCCTTTCCTTTCTTTCCTTTCTTCTTTCCTTTCCTTTCTCCTTTCCTTTCCTTTCTTTCCTTTCCTTCCTTTCCTTTCCTTTCCTTTCCTTTCCTTCTTTCCTTTCCTTTCCTTTTTCCTTTCCTTTCCTTTCCTTTCCTTTCTTTCCTTTCCTTTCCTTTCCTTTCCTTTCCTTTCCTTTCCTTTTTCCTTTCCTTTCCTTTCCTTTTTCCTTTCCTTTTTCCTTTCCTTTTCCTTTCCTTTTCCTTTCCTCTTTCCTTTCCTTTTTCCTTTTTCCTTTTTCCTTTTTCCTTTTTCCTTTTTCCTTTTTCCTTTCCTTTCCTTTCCTTTCCTTTCCTGCCTCCCTCCTCCCTCCCTCCCTCCCTTCCTCCCTCCCTCATTCCCTTCTTTTCTTTTCTTTTTTCTTTTCTTTTCTTTCCTTCCTTCCTTCTTCCTTTCCTTCCTTCCTTCCTTCCTTCCTTCTTCCTTGCTTTCTTTCTTTCTTTTTTGATTAGAATTTTCCTAGATCTTGTCTTTTGTCACCACACTTGGAACTCCAGTCTCTAGTCTAGAGGCAGCAGCTCTTCTGCCTTTCTGGGAATGATGGGCCACTCTTAAACAGCCTAAGACTCTAAAACCCAGGGAATGGTGCCACCCACAGTGAGCAGCTCTTCTCACCTCAGTTAATGGTGACCTGATAGTCCTGTTAGACATACCCACAGTCCATGCTAATCTAGACAGTTCTTCTTAGAGACTTTGAGGTGATGATGCAGAATTGACAATTATAGCTAACCATGATTATAGCTAACAGTGATAGAACTCACCATATTGTCACAGAATCAACATGGGATTCTTAGGAGTGTTAATCTAGACTTGTTTGTAGATATTTCTTTGTGGAAAACCTGAGCATTCCCTTTGTAATTCTAGTTAAATCAAACACAACTGGCTTTAATTTCTGCCTAGCTTAAGAGATGGTGAATATCCATGTATTATGTTTGAGGTTCATGGATAATTGTGTCAGGAAAGAAACCTGTAACAGACTTGGGCTGAGGAGAAGGCAGTTTGAGTAGATTTCAGTGTAGGTAGCTAGTAGAGAAGTACTGAGGAGGTTCAATTGAGGAAGTACCTGGTTATGTAACTTAACCTATAGTCTGGTCTACCTGGACAACTGTTAGTGATTTATTGTCACATATGTTCATCTAGGCTGCCCAGCTCTGATTCAGTATTAAATATGTCACCATGCTGTCTTATTTCTACTGTAAAGAGCAGACACAGGGAGGACTGTGGATTACAAAACAAACTAAATATATCCTTTGTCCTGAATTGTTTGTTATAGTCAGTGCATACTTTGAAAAAGTTTTAGTTCCAGGTCTTTGGTTGTAATTTTTGGTAAGCTGTGTAGGAAGATAGAGTCATGTGCATTCAATCCTAGCACTGAGGGCAGAGTCAAGCAGATCTCGGCTCAAGTGTGCTCTAAATAGTGAGCTCCAGTACAGCCAAGGCTATTAAAGAGGCCCTGTCTCAACAACAACAGCAACAAAATTAACTTAAAAAAACAAAACAATACAAACCAAACAGCTTTTTCTGATCAGTCCACAAGTCCTGGCAAAGCCCTCTTCCACTGCTGGTGAAGGCGCGCCTTCCAGTCCCAGCCGTCCTCTGTCCTCCCCTAGTTACTGTTTACCCCACACCCCACCTACAGCCTGGCTAGACTTCTAGTGAATTCATATTTATCAGGTACACATGCATATTCCTTTAAAGAAAGAACTGGCCTGTAGGCTTCCTGTCCAGCTTACAAGAGCTCAACCCCTTGTAGTGACAAGTTACTGCCAACAATGCTCTGTTAACCAGAGCTTTGCCTCAGCCTACGACTTCATGTTGTTAATTCAGTAGTATATGGTTTAGGATGTTTGTGCACTTCCTATTAATGACTTGAGCATTTGGACTTTCCTACCTTTTGACATTTACAAACATTCTGGTCAAAGGACTTCATTTCCCTTCACTAGTCAGTGTACTACAAATGGATGCCAGTTCATGGCTGAGGTAAACCATGGCTACGAATGAACTGCACTCAGGTGACCATGTGTTGAGGAGAAATAAAACTGAGTACAGGAGACAACTTAGTGTAAGGCCCTTCATCTGAAAGCATACCAAGTAAACGAGTTAAAGAGTATGTTAAAGCATGTTGTTTCTTGACAAAGTGAAATTATTTGTTTGTTTTGTCTTAAAGTTACATTACTTTTTTGTGTTTGTGGGTGTGGGTATACACATGGCCTGGCAAGAGTGGAGGGTGGCAAATTGTGGGATTTCCTTCCTTCCACCACCAGGGATCCAACTGGAGTCCTCAGGCTTGGCAGCAAAGCACCTCTACCTGATAAGCTGTATCTTATAAAAGTTTTATAGTATTAAACATTTATTTTTTCGTTTTTAATTGTATATGTCTGTCTGAATGTCTTATCTGTATGCATATATGTCTGTACATCACTCTGTATGTGCAGTTGCCTCCAGAGACCAGAGACATGGGATCCCTTGGAGCTGTTGTAAGAGCTGACAAGCTGCCTGCTGTGGGTGTGGGGAACTGAACTTGGGTTCTTTGCAAGAGCAGTGCTCTTCACAGCCGACTCATCCCTGTGAGCCTGGCTTGCCACTTTCAATCATTATTTCATCTGCTCTGTTGCCGTCACATTTGTATGACTGCTGCCTACGTCCCTTGGATTCTGAGTTCTGGCATTTGGTCAGTTCTGGTGCTTTGCTTCCTCTCTGTGGTTCTCTGCTTTATGTGTCTGTGTGTCACAAGCACCATGTACTGAGTTTGAAGAACTCTCCTGTCATACGCTGGTCTCAGGTTTTCACTTATTTATTACGCTGCTTTTATGGACTTCTCTATAATAATCATTGAGCTTCATGGCTTCTGTCTTCCCTTACAAAAGCATCTTTATCATTTATTACCACCATCTTTTTCATCCCTCCTTTTAGTGCTAATTCCTGTTTCCATTTCTCATTTGAAGGTAATCGAATCAGTTGTTTGAGATCTATGAAGACACTTTGCTCTTTATTTAAAAAATAAATTTTTAAAATTATTTTTAGTTATGTGTATCTGTGTGTTTCTGTCTAGATACTTTCATGTAGGTGCCCTTGGAGGCCAGAAGAGGGTGTTGGATTCCTTTGAACTGCAGTTAGACACTGTGGTGAGCAGCCCATGGTGGGTGCTTAGGAACTGACCTCTGGTGTTTTGCAAGAGCAAACCCTCAGCTACCAGATCCCAGACCCAGACCCCAGACCCCAGCACTACCAGACCCAGCACTACCCAGATCCCAGCACTATCCCAGACCCCAGACCCCAGACCTCAGCACTACCCCAGGCTGCCCTTAACTTTTTGTGTAGCTGAGACCTTGAACTTCTCATCCTCTTGTCTCCGTATCTCAAGCGCCCGGACTAGAGTTGTATAGCTCCAGTACCCAATCTGGGCAGTGCTGGGATCACGGCCAAGCACGCACACGCTGTTTCCCTTAGAGTTGTTCCAGAGAATGTTTTGCTATTTACTTGCTTGATCTTACTTCTTAGGGACATAGGTATTTGAGCAGAAAGGAAGAGGATTATTAAGCAAGACACACAGACCCAGCACCCTCCTTTCTCCTAGTTTTTATTTCGTTGATTTTTCTGTTGCATTATAGTCATTCCTTCAGTTCAGTATTATAATGATTTGATTTTTCTTTCTTTTTTTCTCTTTCCTTCCTTTTAAACTTGCATTTTCTTTTGACTTTCCCTGTGGAGGCCTTTCTCCTACAGAGGCTTCGCTGCATGTTGATGTTTTTTATACTTTGCTTACCTGTTCAATGAAGGTTTTGTAGTCTCTGGTTTTCATAGCACTTTCTAACTTTGTTAATCTATAAACAGTACAGTCAGAGGAACAAGGCTGTGAGGGAGGAGACATCCAGTATAAAGGAGTGTCTCTTAAACTCAGTGTTTGCAAATGATAGGGTTATTAGTGACAGATTTTGAGAAATCTCAGCTTGGACTTGTTGAATCTTGGGAGGGGTAGAAAGTTCACACTTCCAGAGGCTGCTGATGATGTGGGATTGGGTAGCACCCTTTGCAAGGAGCAAGGCATGAGAGGGTAGCTGAGGTAGGAACAGAAAGAGTAGTCAAAGTAAAAGGAGGGGATTTCCCAAAGAAGCTGCCTACTGCTGTGGAGAGAAATAACCTGGGCCAACCTTGCTGTCACCTTGAGGTAGTTGGTTCTCACTTACGTTTCTTAACCATTTTTTGAAGCAAAACATCTCCCTATTCTATAAACTTAAAACTTGAAAGATGTGTTTACTGATAATGAAGATGCGGATACTGTTGGTTTTAGTTTTCGTTTGTGGAGCTGGTTGAGTAAGAAGACTACTGGTTAGTTTAATTCAAGATAGCTATATTAATGATACAATTTAGTAAGCCAAACTTGGGTATCAATAAGCCATTTAGGTATCAATAAGCCATTTATTACAGGATATAAAAAAAGTTAAATTTTCAGGCTTACCTTTGGAAACCTCATTTCTCACATGATAAAATGCTGAGTGAAGCAAATGATTATTTACAGATTTTGTGTCCTGGAAATGTGTGTCTTTATGTTTCTAATACTATATATATCAATAGTACTAAAGTTACTATAGCAAAAAGCAATGAGTTATGGCTTTTTGTAGTAAACCTTCAAAATCTGTTGAATACTTAATTCAACATGTTATGCTTAAGAACATCTTAATCTAATTGCCAAGTAATGCTGCTGCCTTTGCTGTACTTACATTACATAGAATAAGGGGTACTGTTATTTCTTGTTTTCCTTTCATCTGGAAAGATCACCATAGTTGTAGCTATCCATAAAAAAAGGACATTTTATCAGCAGCAGATAGGTGGTGCCCTGGTTGCAGGGTTTGACAGTTTCTCAGGGAAATTCAGTTTGCTGTTTGTAAGCATATTTCAGTAAATTTTATAAAGATTGTCTTAGAAATGACTTTAAACGTAAGAATTTGAATGGTTAAATTTCCATGTCTGGGGTTCACCTTTAGGTGTTGTCCGGCCCTAGTGTTATGTCGCAACATTTAAACTCTTGATGATTTGTATGTGCTAAGTGCATAGATTTACTGCTGCAGTTTGAACATTTTTAAATTAAAATATATCTTTCATTCTGAATGTATTGATTTGCACATCTCTGTGTCAATATTAAGTCAAGTGAATTTTCCAATAAGTTCAAAAAGATGTGGCAGGGTGAGCTGAATGTATTAGATTTGCTAGAGGTTTCTTCTTGTCTGGGCTTGGGCATCTCTGCCTCTTAGTTTTGATTAGAATTTATTTTAAAGATAGTGCTCTTAGAAGTTTTGTGAATAAATTGCTTCTGGAAACCTTTATGCATTTTGGACATTTCTCTTTAATACTATTTTTTCATACATAAGTAAAAAATATCTTTATATTATTGTAAGATATACTATTATTTGGATTTTAATTGTGTTATAAGAGTATTTTTTCTTTATATGTGTATTTTTTAATTTAGGAGAAATTGTATTTAAAAATAATAGCAAAGTTCATCGCATTAGTTCATTGGGAATATTAAATTCTTTCATGAAAGTTTAAACACTATATATAATACATCATAATTCCAAACTGTACATCTGAGCAAAGAGTTTATGTTGGATCTTATAAGTGAGTCAATGTATAGTTTAGAGTTTATGTTGGATCTTATAAGTGAGTCAATGTATAGTTTAGAGTTTATGTTGGATCTTATAAGTGAGTCAATGTATAGTTTAGAGTTTATGTTGGATCTTATAAGTGAGTCAATGTATAGTTTAGAGTTTATGTTGGATCTTATAAGTGAGTCAATGTATAGCTTCACTAGTGAAGAGTGTTGTTACCCGGTGCTTAGTGTGGATGAGAGGACCACCTACTCTGCAATGCAGTGACAGAAACTGACACTCCTGGCTCCCGAGGTGATGCTCCTCGGGTCCTTTATATATTCATTAGGTTATCATTTTAAACACATGTCCTGGCAAACATTTAATATATGTGTGTGGTGTGTGGTGTGTGGTAAAGAAATGGCAGGGATGTTCCTCTACCAGTGAGACACTTTGTAGGTTTGTAAGAGTTGATAGAAGAGACTGGCATAAATACAGAAACAGAACCTCAGACTAGAGATTTGTAAAGTGATCCTAAGGGGAAGGACTGGTTCCCTTAGAATGCTGTTTGCACTGTCGCCTGGTTATCACCCCACTCTAAACCAGTTCTTCCCAGTGCTTTCCATTCCCTGGCACAGTGAGAATTGCACTGTGATAGAAAACCAGTTACTGTAAATAATACTCTGGCACCAGTAACCAGAATAGTATGGGTTCCTTGATTTTGATCAATTAGCCCTTTAGGATTTTCAGTCCCCTTGCAACAAAACTAAACTTTGTCTTTGAACAAAGTAACTGATTTCAGCAGAAGCACAGCTAACAGTTTATAATCTAAAGTTAATAGTTTATAATCTGCTGTTAGGATATTATGCCAAGATTTTACACAAGCATGCTCATTTACTGTCATAACACCTCTCTCTCACAGGGTGTTATATATACCCTAGTTTTCTAAGCTGGCAGTGAAGACAGAGGTCCTTATCTCCCCTGGCCTGATGCACAGGGAGTGGTATCCAGATCTGGGGCTGCATCTCCATGTTGCAGAAATGAAGCTGTAGCATGGCAGTATGTCATCCTCTAACACATGGGAGTCTTGGGACGTGTGATTATTGGAGTTGTAGTGCTCTTGCTTTATAAAGAAAGGTTCTGTTTTGAAAATGCAGTTGATGACTTTTCTACCTTAAAGTATGATTGGGAATTAAAAAAAAAAAAACTTTAGCTTAAGTAATATTTCTCATGGTCCTGTATTTATAGTTGGGCGCAGATTTCTATTAAATCTTTGTTAAGCTATTAAATATGCACTTACATAAAATAATGTTCTTAAATGAATTTATATGTACATTATCCAATGAGCAGATATAATTTTTATTTCCCTCGGCATGATATTGGCGATTAATCTGCTTTTCAGGTTCCTGTGTCAGAATTTTTACAAAACTTTGTGCAGCAAAACCAAAACAGTTAAAAAAACGTGAGGTGTGCTCGCCCACCCCCGCTTGCTGTGTATTCAGTCACCTGCTTAATCCTGCTCCTCTTCACATTGTCAATACCCATCTAATTCCCCTCTAACAGCAGTAATTGGCTGATGGAGTAGAAGATATGGATTTGTTTTCTTGATGACTCTCTGACTTTCTTCCTCTGGTAATACTAATAGAATTCCAAATCCGTCCTGGTGCGATCCTGTCATGAGCAGGTCAACAGTCATGTCAAGGTCCTATTGGAAAGCTCATAGCAACATCTTAATTCAGATTTAGCTATCTCTCTCACTTGTATGTGCAATTGTAAGCAATTTTTTCAAGTCACAACTCTCTATTATAACAGAATTCATTTAGTTCAAAGGGGATAGTTCTGCATGTGAATTATGTGACTGGTTACCCTGGAGTAAATGGAATAAATAAAAATCTGGTCACCTTATTTGTGTGGTTGTATACATGTTTATGTTAGCAGGTTATATAGATTGAACAAAACTTGGAAACTTTTACCATTTTCTTCTTGCACTCAGATTTCATGTTACATAATTTTCAGTAGTGAAACATGATTTAATGGTATGAAGTTCTAGGAAAGGGGCCTCTGACTTTAAGCTGGAGCTTCACAATCGGAGTATTGCCCACCAGTTTGTCATTATGCCCCAGTTCTCATTCTGTGATACAAGTCTGCATAATAAAACCTGAGTTCATAATGGAAAATGAACTTTCAAATGATTGAGTGGTTTTGCTTGGGGGAAATATAAGATGCAAGCAAAAGCAGACCAAGTATTAATACTCGGATATGGAAGTGACTGTGTCAGTATATGTGTGTGTTAACATGTGCACATGCCTGTTACATAGTTCCACTGTCTCTCCATGTAACTGATGGTCCACCTGTCAGCTGTACTGCTTGCCGTGTAGGTGGGTTTAACTGCACGCACCCTGTGGCAGATACAAATAGGTAATAACTACCTTAGTCTATTAAATTTAGATTTTTTTTTAATTGGGGTTTTGAAATGAATTGGAACTGAGTGCAGAAAGAGTGATTAGAAGACTGAAGCTGTGAGCCCTTGGGACTTCCTCAGGGATGTAAAGCAGAGGCATTCTAATTGTCCTGTAAAGTTTTACACTTGGTAATTTGTCCTAATACTCTTGTACGATATTGAAGTCTAGGGCAGGCCTGTGCACTGCCGTTTTGCTTGTTTGCTTATACTTGTTATCCTGCAAGTGTAGAGACTGTACACATCCAGGCTGGGCTGTATTATCATACTAATAAGTTCTGGTACTGACGGTTACTTGCTTGGAAGGCCAAAGCAATCAAATTGGAAGCACATAAAGAGTCAGTAACAGTGTTCTCCAGCCCTGGTGCATGATCTTTTATGTCAGTAACAGTGTTCTCCAGCCCTGGTGCACTGATCAGTCAGTACCAGTGTTCTCCAGCCCTGGTGCACTGATCTTTTACATGAGTAACAGTGTTCTCCAGCCCTGGTGCACTGATCAGTCAGTACAGTGTTCTCCAGCCCTGGTGCACTGATCTTTTACATGAGTAACAGTGTTCTCCAGCCCTGGTGCACTGATCAGTCAGTACCAGTGTTCTCAGCCTGGTGCACTGATCTTTTACATGAGTAACAGTGTTCTCCAGCCCTGGTGCATGATCTTTTATGTCAGTACAGTGTTCTCCAGCCCTGGTGCACTGATCTTTTACATCAGTACCAGTGTTCTCCAGCCCTGGTGCACTGATCTTTTACATCAGTACAGTGTTCTCCAGCCCTGGTGCACTGATCTTTTACATCAGTTGTGTTTAAATCTGAGCCACCTGGAATTTTGACCAATAAATCCAAATTTCTATTTGGGCAAATAAAATTACCTATTTCTGCATTCTCTTACTGTAACAGGATTTTTTTTTTAAATAGTATAAATCCAGATGGTTTTCTCTCAAAGTAATGACTGAGTGCACTCACAGCAAGAGCATATTTGATGTCATTTCATGCTTTCATTATGTAGTTGTGAGAAGTAAGAATTATGACTTTTTTATGGCCGAATACAAAACAAAATAAAATAGCTCTTTGCTGATAGAACAGCAAACTGTGTGCCCAGTCGCAGTTCTGACCTCAGCTTTACAAAGGATAAACATTTGACTTTGGCCGGCATTTGCACATCTTCTGTCTCTTCCTCATCTGTGAGAACGGGAACCCTCAGGTATTCGGCTATTAAACCTGTGGATGAGGCCAGTGCCAGAGCAGCTATAGCGTCAGGCTGCTGTCTTCCTGCGCTCTGAACTCTGTATCTCAGGATATCAGAGGTGTGTTTTAACATTTCTTAAATAGATGCAAAAGCTACCTTTGTCATTTACTTGTATAGATACATTAATTCTTGATTTGCTAAGGTTACTTCTTAAGGTTTTGTCACTAACACTTGCTTTCCTCAGAGTTGTCATGCCCTCTAAAATATGTGGCCATGAATATGCCTAGTTGTTCGGAGACCAGACAGTGCCTTATGTCTAGGAAGAAATTAACTGGCACTTTCCAAACGCATGTGTGAGTTTCTTAGGGATCAAAGAGTTAAATAATCTCTTACCTGATCCTAGTCGGTAGTGTGGATGTGAGATTGATTTTTATATTTCTCTAGCTCCTGAATTTGATCTTGAGCTTTGGCCACCTTAGGCAAGCCTACTAGGCAGGAAAAAGACCCAGACCACATTGACTTTGGACTATGGCTTTGACATTCACTAGGAGAATAGTAATGTTTCTTATGGAGGAACCGAGTGGCTGTAACCCATGGAAGTACATCCCGGGATGCTCAGAAATGTTGGTTCCCTCCTCTCTTTGCTTAGGTCTGTGTCTGTTCTCACACTGGTAAAGGACTGCCCTGCTGCATGCAGTTGTGTAGTTAGACAAACCATTGAGTACTGAGTGGAGTCTCTGAGTCACTGTGAGGCAGAAGGACACCTCTTGAACCTCTTGACATACCCGGTCCTGGAGCTCTAGGGATTCCAACATCTTGGTCAGCTTCAGCAGTTATGGCCTTGTTGGCTTCCATCTGAACTTCCATGGCAACTTCTGGGTCATAGATGAGGGTGGGACCTGGGGAAAAGAAGACCATCGAGAAAATCCTACACTGCAGCCAAGTACTGGAAATTGTAAGGAAGACACAGTTTAGGTGTCTACTCTGCAAAGGACTTTGAATGTGCCCTGCACTTGTCTTTGGCCATTTGCTCAGCATTGAATTCCTGCTAGGAAGTGGTATCCAGTGATGGGCATATCTGAGAATAATCTGCATTTGTCATAGTAGCCTGACACTGATTCCTGCTGTGTATGCATGTTTAGATTATGCATTTACTTGCTTCTGAAAAATCTTCGTTTCTGGTGCTGTTTGGGCAAAGTAAACAGTTCTTGTGTTCTATTCAAAATAATTCAGTAAATATATTTACCTAAGCCATTAATTGAGCTTTCTCTACATTTTGTTATTTGAACATTAACATTTGAATGCAGTTTTGTGGGATAATTAATAGCCAGGCTGTGTTAGCTATGAAAAGGACATCTAGCAGTTCTGACACTGAGAATCAATTATAAGAGAAAAGACAGATTTGTGCTATGGCCATAACTAACTAGCAGTTCAAAACAAAAACAGTCACCTTGGGCTCTGGTAACATAAATGACATTCTTTTTTCTCAATGTTTTACTTCAAAGTTTATGTAAGCAACTCATCTGCTTGTCAGCTTTCTCTTTTTCTGCTTAATTAAATTTAGAAAATAGCTTTTTTTTTTTTTTTACTGGATCACTCCAGAGTTCATGTTTGTTGAATTTTTAAAAATAACATTTTTGTGTGTATGTTTAATGGTTCAGATACTTATCAGAGGTCACTCATTCTAAGAGAAAGGGGGTGACATTCAACTTAACATTTCTTCCCAACTTTACAGACTGTCTCTCTAATTAAAGAGTTGAAAATTGTGTTAGTCCTTTGTGTTGAATAGCTGACATAAAATGCTGGCACTGTGTTTTGCTGATTTTTTTTTTTCTTCCAAGTGACCACAATTATTTTAATGCTTTTAATGCAACTTTCCCCATTTTCAACAACAAAGACCTCTTCACATGTCTCCCATTGCTTCATCCAGAGAAACAGCGCGATGGTGGGGTGAGTTCTGAGTGCACAAAGAGCTGCTGGAGGGTAGAGAGGGCATCTTTTGGATAAGCTTCCAATGCGATGAGACGATAACAGATCTGCCACTTGAGCAGAAGACAAGCAGGCCTTTACAGCATTTGACTTTACAGAGTGTCATTTTATTTGTTTGGAAAGCATATTTTAGATAAATGAGCTGGGAACTGTAGTGTCAAACTGCCTTCTTGTATTTTGAACATTTTGTAACTCAAGATTTTTGTGTGTATCTTGTGTGTTAACATTTCTTAAATAGATACGCAAGTTACCTTTGAAATTTATTTGTATGAAGATGTGTTAATTCTCAATTTGTTACAGTTTCTTCTTAAGTTTTTATTATTAACACTTACTTTGCTCAGAATTGTCGTCCCCTCTCAAGTATGTAGCCATTTACGTACCTAGTAGTTCACAGGGTCGTATATATTAGTCTCAGTATCTGGCCTCTCAGACTTCATAGATGAGAAGAGCCCAGACAGTGGGTGTGTATTATACAGAGATTTGCTGGGGCTGGAGAGGTGGCTCTGGTTAAGAGTGTATTCTGTTCTTGGAAAGACCCAAGTTTAGTTCCTAATAACCTAAGTTGGCAATTTGGAGCTGCCCATAACTTGAGCTACAGGGTATCCCAACACCTCTGGCCTCTGAGGCTGCCTGTACTCTCCACATGGAGACAGGCACACATATACCCATAATGTATATACACATAATGAAACCAACACTTCAAAACCTAGTATATAGCCAGATTGGAAAGTGAACACAAGAAAACAGAGAATTAGAATGTTGGTTCCTTACTTAGTCATTTTGGGGCTTTGTGCAAATAATGTTAGTTCTTATATTACCTGATACTGTGTGTGCCATAAAGCTGAATGCTCACGGCATTTACAGGTGACAGATAGGAATATATACATATATTCTGGAGTTGTTGTGTACTTACTTTGTTATTTGTTTGTTTTTGGACAAAGTCTGGTACTTGTCTTCCCCTGTCCAGTATATTAGAATCACAAGCGAGGGCCACTCTGCACAGTTTAAAGTGACGTTTGTGACCAGACTTAGTGGAGATGTGCAGTTACGTCTCAAGCTTTGCTTTTGTCCCTTCACTTCAGTGACTTGGAATCTAGTGTCACAATTAAAACTAGTCTAAGTGTAGCCTCCTGGGATGACACAATGTGTTAGTAGACCCAAGGTGAGCTTGAATTCTTTTAGCTGCTCTAGCTAAGCCTCTGTTCACCATCACATGCTGACCAAAAGGTGTGAATGAAGGGCCAGAGATGCCTTCCTCTCTGTCAGATGGATGGAGCCTTTCGTAAGCATATTTTACTGTAGAGATCCTCATTTCTTTCCAGTTATTTTACAAACATTTCCAAGTTCCACACCTTTCAGGCTATCTTTTTTTAAATGTTTGCTTGTTAATGCTTCAGGTGGAGTGCCAGCAGTACAGTATGTTGGGATATTTTCCTTCATTAATCACTACAAAACAGTCTGATCTCACATCAGGTCGGGGGAGGGGGGAGAAGTGTAAAGGCTTAGCATTTTGTAGTTAGTTTAGCGTTTTTTTTGAATTTACAACTAAAGCCAGTAATTTATTAAATATGTGTCAAATAGAAATTTTGAATTTTCTCTTGAGATGCGTGTGTGGCAAATTCATGAACTGAGATCTGTTACTTTTTAAAGTACATTGAATTTCATCCTAAGTTTTCTGTTGTCTTGGTTCTGTCAGCCCGTGTGGTTCCATGTAATCAGAGAAGTGAACCAGTATAATTGCTTATTCTGATGGTTTAAAAACAAATGAGTGGGCCTGAAGAGTCCTGGGAGTCATGCTGACAAGAGGACTCCTTTACAGATTTCTGCCTGCATTTACTTAATTCTGTCTAGTTTCTGACTGGAGCCGTGGCCCAGCAGAGATCCTATGGCTACTACAGAAAGCCATCTTGATGGTTGGAAGCACCATGTCTACCCCTCCTCCAGGTAAGCAGCCTTCCTGCTGAGAACGAATATCACTTTCTTTGAGAACTTAACTTTCTATGAACCTATTTTAGCCCCTCTAAAGAATTGCTCCTCTCCTAAGGTCCCTAAACTCTTCTTTAAAAGAGTATTTATAGTCTTGACTTTGTGGGCAGTTCCTTTGCAGGCCTGTTAACGTGTAGAGAGAATACACTTCCTGAATGATGTTTGAATTGTCAGAGTATTTTTGTCAGGGATTTGAGCAGGTTTGAATAACGTGGATGCACTCTTCTTTGTCTTGTAGAGAGAATTTAGATTAGGAATCCTTCACAGCAGGAACAGGGAAGGCAGTGATATCCTATTGGAGTTCATATGCATTGTATCTGTTGTCTTACTGAACAAAATACCTTCTCCAGGCAAGTATGTTCAAACATTCACTGAGGAAATTGAGGCTGAAAGACTAAATAATTTACCCCAATAACAAAGTTTTTTCTTTTCTGTTCATTTTCTTACTTTAAACATTGTCAAAAATAACTTACATTACTTTCTGCTTTGCTGTTGGAAGCTTTTCAGCATCCCTGGTCTGAGTTATGGTCTCCTGCTGTCCTTATGGCGTGCTGATGAGTCTGTCCTGGTGTTTGCTGTTCATCTTTGGCCTTGTTCTGGAGCTCATATATACTCACATACTCTTCAAAATGTGAGATTATTTGATCCATTATCAAAATATCAGCCACAAAAATGGTTATTATCTTCCTTGCTTACCAAATCCAAACATCCATTGCTTTATTCAGTTTTGAATAGAGTAGCATATCTTCTTTTATACAGCTGCTCCTAACATATTTAGCTAAATTAAACATGTTTAAGCATGTGGGTTCAAGATGTGGCTTTGTTCCTATTTGTCATTTGGAGCAGTTGTGTGTTAAATCTTGACCACGTTTTTCTATTATCAGTAAATAGCAGTGTTCTTTTTGTGTATGACTGTGTGACTCTTTGTGTGTGATGTAAACTTTAGCATCTTCCTCATTCCCCTCTTTCATAGTAATTTGAAGCATTAGTAAATCTCATTGTTACATCTATTGAGTCATAACTGTCCAGTTACCTTCAGCTTTACCTCTTGTTCTAACAGCATCTTGTCTCTTTGAATTTTTATTGAACCTTTGCCTTTGCTATGTTACAGTGTGTTTCCAAATCACAACTGGAGTGGCCAGGTTAAGTTGTTAGTCATATCTCTCCGGCTCATCCGTGCAGAGCAGACGGAGTTCTTGACTCACTTACAAGACAAGACCCAGTGCTAGTGCTCCTCCGTGTCTGGACTCTACTGCTCTTGATGTCTTCCCTCAGTAGTAATAGCCTGTGGCGGATGCTCTTCCCTCCGCCTGTAATTCTCTTTCATTGAGGACACTGGAAGTCTCTCACTTTGCCAACTTTAAAACTTATCTTACTTCTTTGCCTTGTTTTCCTCTCTCCCTCCCTCCCTGCCCTCCATGTGTATTTGTGTGTTGTACCTTCTCTCCATAGAAAATAGGTGTCACGAAGGCAGAAATTCTTAGTGTTTTGTTCACATCTGTGATCCCATAATGTCAAGCACTAGTTGGTGCTCAGCAAACTCAAAGTCAGTGTTTGCATGAACCCATGACTGCCGTGTTTCCTGCATCTTGAGATAACATCAAGTATGTTCATCATATATTTTAATGGTTGCATAACACTATCACATAGCTATAAAATATTCCTTGTGTTTAGGACTCATACTGCTGTAAATAACAGTTTGGTGAACATCTTTTTGACTTAAAGGTCTTTCCTCCCAAGAAACATGACACATGCATGCAATTGTTACCTCAGTAGAATCGCTTTATTGAAGACTGTAGATATTGGATATTTAAAGCCAATCGGATGTTATAAAGTTATCATCAGAATCTGAATACATGTAGCATCAGAGTTCAGCATTGTATATAGGCATTGCTCCTGCTTTAATTGTGCATGTTCATAAATTGAATGTAAGGGAAAATATTTACGGTGAGATCCAGCTCGGATATGGTGCTTGCTCCTCACACATCACAGCCTCACATTCAGTGACTTTATAATAGATGAACAGAGCATTACAGTGATGAGGATGCTGATCATGGATTGTAGAAGAAAGACCAAGTTCTGAAACAAATGCTGGGTGTAATTAACACCTGTATTTGCTGAGTGATGCTTCAGTTTTATAGCTGCACATTCATAGCAGTAAAAATCCTTTTAGTATTTAATGGTTTCCCTGAAAATAACTGTATTATTGTGAATCTAAAAGCCTAATCTTCCAGCCACATGTTTCCAATAGAAACAATTGTTTTAATGGGATTAGAGGAAATTGTGTGTTTTATTAGGAGTAGAACTCTTATACTATCAATAGTCTATAGTATCTCATGCACTGTGGCGTTATGGACAAAGATGGAATCCCAGTGTTTTAATTAATCTTATTTATAATAACTTTTATAATCATTCTTTAAGCATCAATTTAATGTTGCTTTTGGATGGATGCTTTTCTTAGTCATTTTCAAAGTGGTTAAGACTAGGTAAAATAGTAAAAAAAAAAAAAAAAAAAAAAAAAAAAACCCAAAAAATGGAATGTAAACTGAAGAGTGAATATTTCCTTATTATTTGGATGTTTTAATTTAATTTCCCTACAGTAAACAGCTATATCCATGGAGTGCATTCATATGTTATTCATAACCTTTACCCAAGTATTGGTTTCTGTGGGCTATGTATAAGAAATATGATAATTACACAGCTGTCATTTGTGTGATGACTGTAGCCAAGAGCAGCTATAACAGTAGTAGTGGTAGGTTCTCCTTTTTAGCAAAGTGGTCGAGCACCTGAGGAAGGCACAGGGCCTCTCTGTGGTATTGGGAGGCCCTGCATAAGACTGTGGCATGGAGGGCGGGCGGTGGTGGCGCACGCCTTTAATCCCAGAGGCAGGCGGATTTCTGAGTTCAAGGCCAGCCTGGTCTACAGAGTGAGTTCCAGGACAGCCAGGACCAGAGAAACCCTGTCTCGAAAAACCAAAAAAAAAAAAAAAAAAAAAGACTGTGGCATGGAAACTTAGAAAACATGGTATCAGCTTTACTGATTATCTTTTTTTTTTTCTATGTTCAATTAGCTGAGAGTGAATGAAGTAAATCTCTGTGTTAAGAAAGTTCTATTCATGGTGCTTTGGGAAGAGCTAGCCAGGTATTGTTTGTTTAATTTTCTTTTGTTCAGAATCACACAGGTCAGAGCATACAGAAAGGCATAGCACATTGTTTTGTTTATTGCTTTTTGAACCTTTAATATATTCACTAGAACTTTTCTCTACTTGCAAATGTGGGGATGTCTCTGTGTTATCTTAATGTTAAGAAAGAAAAAAGGAGGAGGAGGAAGAGAAGGAGGAGGAAGGCAAAAAGAAGAAAAAAGGAGGAGGAGGAAGAAGAGGAGGAGGAAGAGGAGGAAGAGGGGAAGAAGAAGAAAGGAGGAGGAAGAAGAGGAAGAGAAGAGGAGGAGGAGAAGGAGGAAGAAGGAGAAAGAGAAGAAGAAGAAGAGGAGAAGGAGGAGGAGGAGAAGGAGGAGGAAGGAGAAAGAGAAGGAAGAGGAAGAGGAGAAGGAGGAGGAGGAGGTGAAGATGAAGATGAAGAAGAAGAAGAAGAAGAAGAAGAAGAAGAAGAAGAAAGCTAATGTCCCACGGTACCATGGGAATGGCCTTCTGGTTATGGTGTTGGAGCGGCAGTGTGGCCATGGGTTGTGAAATGTACATGTGTGCACTCGCTGTCCTCAGTCGAGTGTCACAGGCGAGCATTCTACACGATGCCCACTCCTGGAAATGGTAAACGTTTTACTCTGTCTTTGAAAATGTCCTTAAGTTTCTTGCAGAGTAGTCACGTGTGTTTTCAAGCATGCCCTACCTGCATACAGAAAGACCTCTACATCCATTTGTGCAGTACATTTCTACCTGCTGAACCCTTCCCAGGCTTACCTAGTGTCGAGGGAGGAGAGCAGCCTGTAAATCTGAGGCAAGAGAAAGTTCTGAGTGTACAGCCTATCAGAGATAATAAGGTCACAGGCACATCTTTTTAGGCTAATTTCTAAAAGGTCCTTGCAGCAGCCTTTCTCTTTCCAATGGCCTTTTGGCACACTCCAGTTAGAGCACTATATAAGCTATAACTTCCTGTGTATACTTTCTTGACTTTTATTTCTGCAAAGACAAGACTCTCCCAGAATGATAGAGGAGATGAGAATTTCATGGCTTTGGTTGTTGCATTAGGATACTTTAGCTTATGCTAAGTTGGCCATACACTAGGGAAAACTTGTAGCTGAAATAAGAAACACTGACATAGGCCCTTGTGGCAGACTTTGCTTTTGCTTTTTCTGTTGCTTGGAGTTGAGATTGACTCAGTGATGTAATGTGTGGAGTCACACTGGGTGTTTGCTGTGCTGCAGAAAACTAATGGAAACATTCACTTGGGGAAAGACAAATGGTGTTAAATGAGAAAACACACCATGAATTGCAAATGGAGCTGAGTTAATTTGTTGCTACAGTAGTGTTGCCCTACTGTTAAATGAAGGCTGTGTAATTATCTTGCTGGCAGAGATAATGTCAAAACCTCATTTCTCCTTACATGCCTCGTTTTTACATGAGGGCTAATTGAGCTGCAAGGTGACAGCCGATTAGATGTGGCCGTCATCCGGGCCTTTTGCTCAGTTTGCAAATAATGCTGCTTCTTTTAAAAGTGAGGACTTTCATCAGACATGAAGGAAGATATTAAAGAAACTTCCAAAAATCCTGTGTAATTCACAGTACCTGTTCTGTTTGTAAATTATCTTGGATAAATGGTCCTTCTTACACATACCTTCTGTAGTCTTCTGATATCTGTATACCGTACAGGTAGAGAAACATACTTTTGTAAGAAAATTATATTGCCATTCAGTCAAGTTACTTGTTTTCTGTTTCGTAGTTTCTGAAAGTTTACTTTTCAGAGGTCAGAAATAAGATGTCTTCAGTTAAAGTAATGGGAAAATAACACTCTATTAATGTCAGTTCTATTGACATTTAGATTTCTTCTTGGGGATATCTAAGACTACTCTAGATCTTTCCTTTCTCATAGCACAGTGTCTTGTAGTGAAAGGTGTCTGTCTCTAGTACCTCTCATTAATTTTGGTGCCTTCTGGGAAAAGGTAGACAGTAAACTTTTCTACTAAATGTCCCAAGAGGTGAGTGATGAGCAGCGGGGTGACTTCTGTGGTTCCTGGCGTTCTGAAGAGAAGCTGGACACAACTCATTACCCCAAGGGGAAGGCTCATGGTGGCTGTATGTCTGCAAAGAAATGAGCATTCTGTTGGAAAAGCTCTCGGCTTAATGTAGTTCTACAGAGGATCCAACACCAGATTTTCTAACAAGCTTAGCAGCAAGGTCCCCTTTCCTGAGGAGGATCTGAGGTTTAAGAATACAGGCCAGAGACAAAGGTTCTTTGGCGTGTGACACAGGCAGCATGCAGTACAAACCCTGTGCCAGGAAGCTCTCCCAAAGCCAGGAGCCTCCACTGCAGGAGCAACAAAAGGCCAACACAGTAAGCGAAGCAGAATGCCATGTATTTTATGGTGTGTTCTTGCTTTTGGTTTGTTCTGCAGACTGAGGATGAAACCCAGGGCTTTGTACTTCCCAAGCACATGTCCTGTCTCTCAGCTTCCTGTCTCACCCCAGCACCTTTACAGTTTTCTAAGTTTACTCGTGGGATAGCAGCAGACATGTCTGGCCTTTCCTGAGCATTTCTCAAGTAACAAGTGCTCTTGTTCCCTTTACAAGTGTCCTAGGTGCCAGGCATCTCTTGCCAACAAGAGGAACATCGAGAGCAGAGGGCTCAGAATGACCTCATGATTGCTCTGCTAAGCAGTGACCTGGTCAGAGCGTGCATCAAGGCAGATGTGTCCGTCTCCCGTGTGGTGATGAGAAAGACAGAGAACCTGACTCCATTAACTGAGTAGTGAGTGCACAGCCGTGCTTCCTGTGTGTGTTGCAGTTCGCTGAAGTGGCTTCTGTGCTTACTTATTTTTATTTTCATTCATATCCTTAAAAGCAGGAACATTTCCTTTATCCCAAACAGTAGTTTTCTAGTTGTGTTCCATGAAGCCTTTGTCTCCCTGGGATGCCTCAGGCCCAGCAGAATGTGCAGGGCACTGATTAAGTGAGTCGGCCTCCAGCCTGGCACAGCCACTCATGCAGCTCAGGTTCTGAGCAAGATGTGTATAAGAACATTTCCACAGTCTCATAAGTTGCAATCTCCTGGGCTCTGCCCTGTGACTTGCTGTTACCGTCTCAGTTTGCATATGCTTATAAACTTAGCGTGCTCATTGTACATGCAGGCTCAGGACAGGCCGTGTTCCTTCAGTATTGTCTGCTACTAAGCTGGGCATTTGGTACTAAGCTGTGAATTAGCAGTTGGAATGGCTAGAGTTAAGCCAGACTCCTGGAGCACAAAGGCAACTACACATTTCCTGTACCATGGAGCTTCACATAGAGAACAGATTTTTATCTAGTTGTGTTAGACACCAATGTTACTGATTAAAGAAGTATCAAAATTCTAACATACCGGATAAATACACTGGGACTAGAACCATTCCCAGAGATGCATTTCCCGTGCTTCAGAGCATGGCATTGTCCAGCAGAGAGCCTGTGGTCCGATTGCAGAAGGAAGAGCACCACTGAGCCTTCCTGTCCCTGCACAGGAGCCTCAGGGCTTCACGTTTTCCCTGGCACGTCCTGCCTCTCCTCCGGGATGAGGATAAAGGATGGCAGTTCATCTGATGCTTAATTTTATCCTAGTTCCTGTCTTGGCTCAAGTTAAGTTTAGACTTACTGAGCTGTTTTCCTCTGTGCTATGAAAATGTCCTTACCATAGGCAATGCCAGTTTTTAAGATCTTAAAAATAGAGCTCTCTTAGAAAAAGTGAAAATGAGAATGTTTACTGATCAGTACTCAAGTAAAATTATACTCACAGTAAATCAATGGGTCTTACCCCTAGAAATTTCTTCACCAAAGGAGACAGTCATTGCCAGCTGCTGAGCATTCTGGGGCTGCCCACACCATGTTCCTGTAGGGGACAGTTCTTTGCCTCAGATGTTAGCACTGTAGGGATCTAACAAAGGACATATAAAACTGGGTGAAAAGAGAGGAGGAGAAGGAAGGCAAGAAGACATGCAGCCCACTCAGGTCTGATGGGGATAGACGGTGCAGGGTAGAGCTCTTCTTCAGGACTTCTGTCTGTCTTCTCATCTCTCAGACTCTCACTCTCACCTGTGGTCAGCTTAGTCTGGTTTCCCCCAACTACGCTGAGGCTGACACTCCTCTCTCCCCCCTCCTCCTTCACTTCCCTGTCCTTCTCCCTCTCTCTCTCACTCTCAGTCCAGCCTGAGGTCCCTTGAGATTGTGCTGCTTCTTGCATTTACCCAACCAGCTGTCAGTCTTTGTACCCTGGCAGTCCCTTGACCAGCATATATGTTTGTCAAACTATGATGTACGTAATAGAGTCGTTTGTTAGTAAACAAATTCATACAGTGGATAATAGAAGTAACTCTCTCGCACTTGCGAAGCAAAGACAGGTGCGTCTTTGTGAGTTCCATACCACTTAAGTCTACAAAGTAATTTCAGGGCCAGCCATAGCTACATAGTGAGATATCCTGTCTTTAAAAACAAAAGCAAAGAAAAACAGTTTCAGGGGATGCTGACCAGTTCTCAGTAGAATATTAGAAGACGAGTTTGGCTTCCCATGCTGTAGATACAGAGGTGCCACTGAGCGATGCATATGCAGAATATGTCTATAGTCAGAACATATCCTAATACCTGTTGAGGAATTCTAACCGGGGTGATACATTTATCACTTAGAATGAATCATGGCTTAGTGCAAGTTTTTGATTTTCAGTTTTGTTTTGGTTTGATTTTACATCTGCTGGTATGGTTTGAAGTCGTGATCTCATTCCTAAAGCTGCATGATCCAGACATCTCATTTACTTTTTCATATAACCACTTTTCCAGGAATAAAATAACTCTGTTTTTTATTGTGAGGTTTTTCTGTAATATGGAAGGCGTGGTGTGATTTTACAGTGATTGTTTATCAAGAGTATGCTAGAACATGCTTATAATCCTAGTACTTTGAAGACTAAGGCAGGAGGGTGGTGATTTCAGGTTAGCCTGGGCAATATAGCCAGATCCTGTTTCACATACAAAACCAGAAAAACTAAACAAAAGGTACCACAAAAATGTCTAATTACCCGTTTAAATTAGTACAGTTAGGTATATCTTTTACTGAGACAAAGATATTACAAAGCACTGTGGTCATGGTGGGTAAGGCATCCATGACTTGAAGAAAAAAGATAGCTTGAATCTGAAGGGAGAGATTTGGTAGGTGAGTGAGGAGGATTTGAAGTTTTCCAAGTAGAGATGAGTGAGCAGAAGGAAAGAGGACTTCCAGATGACTTCTCAGACTTGGCTTGGGCCTTCAGCTGACTGGGAGCCTATGACTCGCCTTCTTAGTGAGTGACCATGGCTTCTCTAGTTTTCATGGTATGAAATATGGGAAATGTAAGCAAGGGAGCTATCAGTATAGTTTTTTAAAGAACACATGTGAAAAGACAGACATTAAGATGATAGGACAGATGGACTCATAAGGTCAACCCTGACTTGGGCAGGGTCAATCTGACGTGTGGGATACTTGGTGATGACGACGACTGATTTGGTATTTATTCCGTCGCCACTTGATGTGATTGTAAAATTCCTATGACTTCAGTTAAGGTATTGTTTAGTCCACACTATATGTTAAGTAAGGTGCTAAATATTAAACCATATTGTCCTTATTATACACAGACATCCTCCAAGACAGTAGTTACCATTAACTGAGCAGATGAAGTCATTTCATCTTGTGAAAGATAATGAATTCTTCAATGCTGAGCAACCAGTCTTTCATAAATTGTGATTTTACCATTTTCTGTACAGGCACACAAATCTGTACTCTTCTTCAGTAATATAAAACATTACAAATAATTAGTATTAGTATCGTATTAAGTGGTAAATTGATAAGATAACATGAAAATGCTTTGGGGGAGTCAGTGGTTAGAAAAATGAACAACTTGAAAATTGTAAGATGTGGATTACAATTCAGAAACATCATAGGGCTTCAGCTTATTAACTTATTAAATGGTAATAAAGCTTATTTCTTATTTTATCTTATGAATATCATGCAGT
This sequence comes from Mastomys natalensis, assembly GCA_021653895.1. NCBI lineage: Eukaryota > Metazoa > Chordata > Mammalia > Rodentia > Muridae > Mastomys > Mastomys natalensis. The sequence continues at coordinate 956,871 of JAJTUV010000067.1, forward strand.
GAAATTTATAGGATTTCAAAATATATTAAAAGATATATTAATGGATGACTTGGCTCAGGGATAGAAAGAAAAACAAAAAGAATAAGAACTTCAAATCAGAGCCACTTGGGTAGTGCATCTGACATATGACGAGGTAATATTACCAATCAGAATGGAAAAGATGTACTTTTTAATAAAAGATGAAGGAACAATCAGTTTTCCATATGAGAGAAATGAAATTGGAATCCCTACCTCAGAGCACATGAAAGAGTTGACTCCAAATGCCTTGAACACATTAACAGAAAAACAAAGCTGCAGCATTGAGAGTAACCGTTCCAAGTACAGTAGCTACAAATGCAAACAGAGCATTCATTCTTAGACAAGGCAAAAGGAAATGTAAACCTAAGGGAAGAGCTTGAGAGAGTCAGCCACATGAGGATTAAGAACTTGGAACTTGTGCAGAATGAAGGGAGTAACACATACATGCACACAAAGCTTCAGTCTGGGAGAAGCATTTTCTAAGAGTAAACACCTCTGAGATGGATGTAAAGTCAGTATCAGAGGTTTTACAAATGAGACAGCATAGTGGCCTAGTCATGTGAAATATGTTTGCCTTGGTTAAAATGGGAACTGGACTTGAAGTCACAGTGAAACACCCATGTCTCACTCACCAGAATGCCAAAAACTAAAAAAGAATGGATACATTGTTATCCAGGGGAAGCAGCAGGACCTTGAAATGTCTCTGGAAGTATGTGATGTGTTCACTGTAGAACCAGTAAAGCAGCCACTGAGCACAGACTCACGCATGCACCGTGACCACAAGCAACATCCCTGAAGCAACTTGTGCTAGGAAATATGTACAGAAATGTCCTACGATGAGTCTAATATGTAATCACGGCATGTCAGATGCCACATGTGTGAATGAGCAGAAAAGAATTCATTCATTAAAGTACTGTAAAATGTAAGGAAAGAAAAGAAAACAAAACCCGGCAGTTACATGCCTCACACTGATGAGCCTCAAGCTGTGATATTGGAGAGCAAAAGTTGTAGACTAAGTTGTACAGTATAATTCCATTCATTAACATATAAGGATTGGCACAATTTTAATTTGATTGATTAACAATGGTTTTTTCTTATGTGCAACTGTGCTATAAAAACAAGTAGAGAAGGAATAAACTATGATTCATGGTAGTAGTTGGCCTCAGAAAGGAAGGAGAAAGCTATACATTAGACAGGGAACGGAGAGGATCTCTGGGTGTGTAAATTCTAGACATTGGCTCAGCCTTCTAGTTCTTAAACTGTGGATTTCATAGAGCCTCAGACATGTGAACTCCAACTTCACTGTCAAAAAATTCCAAACAGTACACTGTGATTTTAATACATATGTTTGGACAGGGCAGACTTAAGTTTGCTTGGAAAAAAAAAAAGGTGTAAATTAACTTATTTTATAACCCCAGAATCTAGTCAGCATTCTCAAAGAATCAGTCATACAATTTTGAAGATGCCTGTTTATACTCTTCTGTGGTGTGGCTCAGAAGAAAGGACTTGAAGAATTGTGTTTAAGACAGGCTAGGTTACTTAGTTCGTGTGACTGTAGAGAAATCTCTCCTAACTCTGAGTCCCTGTTCCCTCTCCATGCAGTGGCTATACTGTTAACTTTATACCTCCCTCACCAATTAGGCGCCCGAGCATGAGAAAGAAGTTGGAGCTTTCCTGTGGCACACAGGTGCTAGTTACTGCTGTGCAGGAGGTGAGGCACCGCACTGTGCTCTGTTGGAGCTCCCTAGGCACGGCAACTTTGGTTTGCTAGAGCTAAGCTGAGAACTGTGGGTGATTTTTAAAATCTATTGTCCTATTTGTCTGCTAGGTCTGCAAGCTTTCCCATACCAGAGGTTACTGTGGACGGGAGGGTGAGTGGGAAGGAGAGCAAGCATTACTTCTGCCGTTACTTTCCATAGTGACACCCAGAGTCATTGGGCCAAGGCGTACTTGATGTCAGTTACATGGTATCATGTAGATAGAAGCATTGCATTGTGCTTTCTATTTTCTTTTCTTCCCCCTTTTGCTTCATTATTTCCCTGAAGTTAATCAAAGTACCATTAAATAGGGCGAGACATCTAGGTGAAATAGTGTATAGTTTTCAAGTCTGGTGTTCCTAGGAGCAGACTGCCCACTGGAACTGACTTTGTTGCCACGGTGGTGAGATAGCATGGCGGTGCACAAAGAAACACTGTGTGTTAGAATTTGCAGGTGGAGATGTCCCACCCAGAGCTTTGATTGTGCTATAGCCTTATAAAATGAAACTGTTGAGTATCATTATTGTCTGGCGAATAAGATAACATCAGATAATCTTTCCAAATAGTTGGGATTTTATATTAAATTATGATGCTGGCTTACCATTTTCTGCAATACTTGCCACGCTGACTTTTCAAAGAACCTGGAACAAAAAATACTATCTCAGTAAATCTTGGTTTTAGAAATCCATTAGCAGCAAGGATGTAACAACTAAGTAATGGCATAATATCAAGCAGGAAAAGATTCAGGTGCCATAAATCCTGAAGCCATCTGTACACTGAGCAACTGGCACATGAGTCATGTGCTTTTAGGAGAGTGGAAATCGTATACGCTCCTGCCGTCGGTAGCCTGGCTGTAAAACTTGAGATGAGTAGTTCAGACGAGAGACCCAACAGCCTCTGCTGCTTTTTCCTAATCAAATGAAGATAAAACCAGTAAACAGAGAACAAAAGACATTTCAAAATAATGAATGATCATGTTCATTACTGGTGTTTTTCTTTCATTTATCATAGTAATATCCAAATCCAAAATGGATAAGGCTTTCCTTAGATTAAAGTAAAATCCAATCTTCACATTTGATTTTAGCTACCTCGCATTATCAGAGCTTGGTTCTTAATGTATTAGAATTTGCCTAGTTTATAGTCTACTTCCTTTGAAAACTTTTGGCAGACTGGCTTAAGTTCCGCAACTTGGAAGACTGTAGAGTGGAGTTTTGCTTCCACCTCAGTGCTTAGCACCTAAAGCCTTTCAGTGGGAACTGTGACCTTCACATTCAGTGGGCTCTGGAAGGTTCACTGTTCTCTGTGACTGTAATCTTGTAGTGTTTAGTTTGGGCTGTCCCAGACAGGAAAGTAGCAATGTGAATGTGATAGCCAGAGAGGAGAGTACAGCGTAGGCATTACTTCCTTATCCCAAACGCTGTGCTGAACTGCCCTAGCGAGTGACCTCGTCATTTCCTGAAGCAGGTGGACATGGCAATTATAGCTTCGGCCACTATCTTGAACTTTCTGTAGTAGGTGATGAATTGCAAATGGCTAGACCCTGTGCACAACAATAAACTCAAATAAATCTTCAATGTGTAATAATGACAAGACAGAAAGACAGGCAGCTATAACAAGGCTCCTGTTGTCACCTACTTGACTGTAGCCTTGATATCCATCATTATCAGCTGAAGCTAGCTCAGGAGCTGGACAAGAAGGTCCGAAGAAGGATGAGTTGTTTGCACTGGAGCGTCCAGTTGGTCCCATCTGGACGAAAGTAAATGGGATTTTTTTTTTTTTTGTGTGTGTGTGCCTGTTCACTAGGCTCGCACTGTCCATCATTTTAGGCGGGTATCTGATCACTTCACGCTGGGGACAATATGGCTTTATTCCAGGGTTTGCTTTCTTACCTCAGCATTCCATTTTTACTGCTTGGAAGGTTTTGGTTACTTTTAAACTATGTGTGAATGCCATTCTGTTTATGAAAACTGAGCTAATGATATTTTCCACTAATGACAAGCAGTTTCTCAAAGGAGAACATGATTTTAATCCAGTATGAATCACTGCTGAAATCTGTGTTCTGAATCATTTGCATTTCCTTTGTCAAGTATGAATATTATTTATTGTTTCTTCAGTGAAATGCAAATTACCATTTTTAATTTTCAGAATAATAAGGTAGACAGCACATAAATTATGGTGGAACACTAAGTTCAATTTTAAACTCACCCTAATGTCCCTAAATACCATGTGATTGTTGATACATACAGTGTATATATTCTTCCTGCCTAGAGCCATTCTGGCAAAAACTGAAAACAGAACTGTGTAATTTAAAAATAAAGCTGTATTATCTTGATCCTTCAGCATTTTATCTTTGTGATAAGAATAATCAATATATGATCCTCAGATTTATTGGTCTTAGGATCACAGCAATTTAAAAAACTAGATTATATTCTCTGGACTAGTCATTTAAGGAAGCCTTCTAATTATTCACTGGTTTGTGTGGATATTGTGTATAGTGCACGTTTGCAGGCTGATGAACTTGTAAGTGATTATTATGTTTCCTAACGGTTAACCAAAGCCTTCTTTATAAACCTTATAAGGCATCTTCCTGGGGTGTTTTTATTGCCCATTTCTGTTTTCTACTTTGTAAGACAGTTATATAGGTATTTCTTAACATTTTTAGATTTAATGTTTGCCTTTTAAGAAAAATGAACTGTTTATTGATAGTGGAACCCTTTGGGTACTTTGGCTGTTGATTTATAATGTTGTTGTTATTATCATTAAATATATATTTTTAGATAAAGCAATCATTACATAAGTCAGACTCAGCTCTGAGATGATGAAAAGGTGAGGCTCTTGAGGTCTCTGTTTCCTGGGACTGCAGGTTCTCCCAGAGTTCAGGCCAACTGACACACCATCCTTCATTTTGTCTTTCCCTCATAATAAATCTCTAGGCCTTGAGGCACCAGACGCATGCATGCAGATTTTTCTGCATTTTAGTGTCTAGATGGAATAGCAACTTCTAGTTCTGATGCCAGAGCATATTGTAGTTCATCTCTGTAGAGCCAGCTTCACCCAGTAGTGACCACATGAAAATACATGTCAAGAACACTGTTTGCTCCTATTGAAACTTGAGCAATTTGTTTTCAGACTGTGAGCAGTTTCAGCCTATTTTTGGAACCCCTTTGTGGCCTGACCATTCTTTGCAGCGTAATTTATGGTGGCACTGTAACATATGGACTTTTCATCACTGTCCACCCCAATTCTCAGCTGAGCCCAAGCTCTTCTCTCTCTGCCCCGCTGTGGCTCCAACCACTGCCTCCACTGACTCTGGAATAGGTACAGCAGCCTGCAGTTTGTGTTAGGTCATACATTCAGCTGGAAGAGTCACGGAATTAAATATGATGGGAATGCAGCCTGAATAACATAATGCATATGTGTGGCTGTGTCCCAGGACCCTGCGTGAGGAACCCAGTGAACAGTAGCTAGAGTATCCCTGTGTGCACCTGAGTTTCAGTGCCATGTGTGAGGTTTGATCACACACAGGAGATTAGTTGGCGCGGATTCACCCGAGCATCTTCGGGGTATCTCACAATGACAATCACTGCTTGAGGCAGGTTCTGGTCAAATGAGATGTTACTAGGATTTCTCTTGATCTTTAATGATGACAGTTATTTTCTGAAGCAGCAGAGGTGGATTTTTAAAAATTAATTAAGTGACTCACAGGTGATAGTATTTGACCCTGGATGTTTTGTTTTGCAAGCCTGCTGTTCTAATAGCTGTTTGACAAAAGAATCCAACAGTCCAAACCCTCATCTCCCCATCCATCGAAAAGCAGTGTCATACCAGCGCTTCTCTCTCTACTGCAGTTTACTCGGGTAGTGGGTATAAACCGCCCACTCCAGGACATTATGTTTAGAAGCTATTAAATGATGTTATCATCAAATATAACCTCTCTCTCTCTCTCTCTCTCTCTCTCTCTCTCTCTCTCTCTTTCTCTGTCTCTCTCTCCCTCTCTCCCCCTCCCTCCTTCATCCCTCCCCCCCCTCTGTGTATGTGTGTGTGTTTCTATCAGTTTTGGACCATTTGATGAAAGGGGTTTTTTGTTACTGTTTGCAGGGTTGGACTTAAAGACCAGAGGTCTGGATGCTTTGTATTCATTAACCTAGGTCTCCAGACTTCCCTCTGGAAAGAGTCTTCTGGAGTTAAGAGAGAAGCAGCTAGACACCCTTGGGTGTAGGCTAGGGGACTGGAATTCACATTTTCATCAAGATCCCAAGTGCTGCTACGTGTAGTTTTCCTTCACGTGCTCTAGAGCGTCTGTCTGTCCCTGTCCCTGAAAATGAGAGGAGAGGCCTCAGGAGACAGCATGCTGTCAAGTAGCACTGCCACAGGGGTTGACCTTAGGCCTGCTCTCTCTCACCTCATGATTTTACTGTGCTCGCCCTCCTGGTTGCTACATGCCTCTCTCTTTCTTTGATGATTTCTAAAAATGGCTTATGTCCTTAATACAGTTTCTAGAATGATTTTGATTTCAAGTTATGAATCTTTATACAGGTATATAATTTAAGTTGTGCAAAAATTTCTGTAAAGTGTATCATTTTGTGATATAGTTATACATACTAATAATGCAATTACATATCTTATCATAATCACAAAAATACATACATATTATATCATTTTTGCTCTTACTGAACACGTGTGCTGTAAGATAAAGCAGAAAATAATTTTGACTTGGTAGTGGAAATTAAAAATTACTTCAAAAATTGTTTCGACTATAAAGCTCTCCTTCATGTCTCAGAAAAAATTTACTATGTGCTCCCATTACTAGAACAACCATTAAGTGTTTTTATTTAGTTTCTTCATTTATAGATTCTTGCAAAGTAATCATGTAAACCGTAAATAAATGTGTGTGTGTGTGTATCAGTATTCACCAAAAGCCCCTGTTGATGTGACCTAACAGTACCTAACAGTACCCAGGTCTCTCCTGTGCCCTAAGTGTCTGTAATATCCCTGTGCACACTCCTCATTTGTGTCTATAAAGGAAGAGAGTAACCACCGAGGCCCCAAAAGCTCTGTCACAGATTCTGAGTCAGGGGTGCTTGGTCTTCTACCATAGAAGTGCCAGTGTGCCATCCCAGTACATGATGTGATGTTTAGAGAGATGAAATTCTTACAAAGTGCCATTCAGGGAACAAGAAACAAAAACTTAGGATGACTGATGCGGGCTTGCGTAGCAGGGCACTTCTGTTAAAGAGTCAGAGAAAATGGGGTTTGAGGTTTTTGTGTCTGTGATTGAATGCAGTTGGCGTCAGTCTGATGTATTGATATTGCAGGGCAGAATCCCATGTAGATTTTGAATCTCAATGCAGTGTGGCAGCCTTTAAACTCTACTCTTTTGTTTCTCCATCCTAAGGGTTCCCTACACTGGCGCAACCCCAAATCCTGTTGCTGGTTGTGAAGTCCCTCTGCCTGGTGGGTTTCATGGTTGGGGTTGCTGCTTTTGTGTTGATTTGAGGGATTAAACCCAGGGCCTCAGCCATGCATGCTAGGCAAGCCTTTTACCAACCCTCAGAGTTGTGGAGCTGAATGATCAGTCAGATTACATCATGAATGAGGAGAGATGCTAGTCACTAGTTCTCTCTAGATGCTCTCTGTGAGCTGGGGCTCAGGTGGATTCATTAGTTCTCTCTCTAGGTGCTGTCTGTGAGCTAGTACTCAGCTGTATAGAACTCTCTGTCTGTGTCTTAGGGTCAAGGATTGAGAAGGACAAAGCTATGAGTTCAACATGTTTCCTAAATATTCATCTTTCCATACACAGAAATGGGGTTTTTCTTTAAAAATTATTTAAAAGCAATCCTTACTATTTTAATTGTTCAAATGTTAGATATTAAACAATCCTAAGATACGTGTTCTGGTATGTGAATGTGTTAATATGGTAGGAACTCCTGTAATTGAAAGGGCTATTTGAATTTATAGTTAAATTGAAAAATCTTGATTTATCTTATCAGTTACTGTTCTGAACTAGTAGCCATTATTTAAATTAGTCTCAGTATGGTGCCTAGCTCATAGTAGGTGTTCTGCACAATGATTGTGTAACTGAACCAAAACACTGTGATGGAATCGTGGATGGAATTTGGGGCCTAGCAGAAAGCTCAATATTTGGAAAAGAAGCCTTTTGCTACTGTTAGAGAAATTTGTGTTGGAGAGGAAGGGCCAGCAGCAGTACAAAGAGAGCTGTCAGCACCTGGCCGTTGTTAACCAGGTGGTAACTCTTGTGGTGATTTTGTTTGTTTTTTAAGAGAAAAGGAGCACCTCCATCAAACTAAGATGTCTTCCAATCTGGGCAGAAAGTCTCACAGACTTGTATTAGATGTAAATGACTGAATCCTTCTGTAATCTCTGTAAATATTCAGATTATTCTTTTAACCATTGATGTCTCTGATTTTGTATAGCCTTAGCAAAGCAGGTGCCTTAGTGTTTACAGCACATGCAATCATTCCTTTCTTTGTGATGTAAAAACACACAAGTGAGAGACTCTTCTCTCACAGGTGAGAACATTGAGCTCGTAGCATGCATTCAAATCCACAGTGCATAGCTCCCATTGTCTAGCCCACAGCCTGGGAAAAGTTACTGAATGGGAGGATTGGAATTATAAAATTTCCAAGTGTCTGCTTAACACTATCTACATGCTCAGCATATATATGCCATGTAATTGTTATGTGTGAAGCAGCCTCTCCTTCCTTGATGCTTTACAGTCTATAAACTATTTACTTTATGCCTTTCTGGTTTTCTATGTATAGGAGTCATGAAGAAAGCCCCACTTTGGCACCATGCTCCCTTGTCTTGTTCTTGTAACGGAAATGGCTTCATGCCATATTTAACAGGAAAACTGCATAATGTACCACCAAGAGACCACCCTTAGTAGAGAGTCGGACAGCCGCTGCATCAGACAAAGCTTAAGACATTCAATGAAGGGCAACCATATCCTCTCCTCTCCTGTGGGCAGACATAGCTGCACTTGGATGTGCTGTGTATCAGCATAGCCTGCAGTGAGGAAGGCCAGGCCTTGCTCTTGAAGCTAGTCACCTGTCCAGAGTCTTATAAATGCTTGTGGTTCTGTCTGTCCACTACTGGAGCTCTTGCTAGGAGGGGAGAGCCCCTCAATGTGCTGTCTGTCCACTGTTGTCCTTGCTTGCTAGGCCATCTCAGCCAAACTTAGTATGTTCCTTTTTAAACAGAAATATAAGTAGCACCTTCAAGAAAAAGTAAACACAATTAATAATTGTATCAAAAGCTCCAAGATGTATTGTTTTTGACCATCTATGCCTCAGCACATTTAATGACCTCCAGACTCCCAGGTGAGATGAAAGAGAAAGTGTACTTGGGACACTGGCTCCTCAGTAGTGTCTTGATGGAGTTCCATTCTCTTTTGTAATTGGTTTTCTCACAGTTAATCTGAGTGTGACTTCTTTGTCCTCTGCCTTTGACTGGTCATCTTGTCTTCTGATAGTTACCACTTGGTTTCTGGAGGTCAGTCCAGTCTTCCAGATGTCCACTTGTTGGCCTCTCATACCTACATGTCAAGTTCAGGAGAACTGGCCTGTCTCAAGGTTGAGGAAATGTTCTCAGAGGAGGAAGGCCTTTTCAGTATCATAAGCCACTCCCTACTTGAGAAGAGTTTCTTTCTGTGGACAGTGCACAGTAGAAGATCCTGCCGAGACAATGGACCTGTGATGGACTGGAGTACTAGGAATGAATGGCAGGAGTCGGTCAGAGATGTGGATGCAGCATCTCGGCTTTCAAGCCATAATGATGGGAAAGAGTGTTTCATGGCCAAGAACAGGGTCCCCGATTACTTAGAGGAAGAAGAGTCGCCGTTGCCCAGTCCTAATCAGCGCACAGCCGGATTTCTTTCCTTGTATTGGCCACTCTTGACCCTCTCATCATTGGCTTCTGTAGCCCACATACTCCAGTTACTAACATGTACCCACAAGAAGCTTCTTTCATCATTTTAAAATTTCTTCTTTCTTTCTTTCTTTCTTTCTTTCTTTCTTTCTTTCTTTCTTTCTTTCTTTCTTTCTTTCCTTTCTTTCTTTCGATTATAAATACATAATTTCCTCCCCTCTACTCCCTAGATAGCTTCCATTATACCTGTCCTTGTTTTCTTTCAAATTCATGTCATATTTTTTCATTTACTCTTATTTTACCCATTCTTTCTCCCTCTCCCTCTCTCTTTCTCCCCTACTCTGTCTCTGTGTCTCTCTCTATCTCTCTGTCTCTCTCTCTCTGTCTCTCTCTCTCTCTCTTTCTCTCACACACACACATTTACAAAATACATGAATACAATCTGTTCAGTATGTGATGTCACTTGTGTGTATATATATATACATTTGCCAGACGATGACGTAGTTGGACTACAAAACAAGGAAAAAGATGGTGGGTGTGAAAGTCATATGATCTGTATGAGTGAACTACAGCATAACAGAGAGGGTAATGCATTTGATCCACATAAAGCTTATATGCTCTACTGTGTCCTTTACCTGTAAGCTTTGTGTTTCAAACTTGTAGCTGAGATTCTTATATGATATAGCACATATTATCAGACCCATTCATTATAGATAGTAGATGATAAATATATCAATCTGCATGAACTAAAGAATAAAATTTCCTCTGTATGTGTGCATTAATAATTGCTAATTGTCAGCACTCCTAAAGTTGAAAAAACTTTGTCAGCTAAACTTTGTTTCTCCATGTACACTAAGTTGCAGAAACTTGCTTTTTTTTTTTTTTTTAAAAAAAAAAAATGTTCTTTGCTAAAATCAAGGTCTTTTTGTAATTATTGTGCTTTGAGAGACTCCACTTGTCAGACCCCTAGTGACTCACAAGACTGTACTTCTTAAATGCTCTGACAGGACATCTGCATACACTAAATCTGAAACTGCAGGGGGAAGAAACCTCCTAGACATTGCTGATTTGTTTTAGTCAGAAGAGAACTCTGGACTTGTGGACATTTGAATAGAGCATTTGGTTAGAACATTGCCTTCCAAGGAAAGAGTTTAATAGAAAAACCATAGATGAGTGAGAATTAGATCCAACACTGATTGACACACACAGCTTCCATCCAGTTGGAAGTGTGTCGCTGCTGACACCCAAAGGACACTGGGAGCTCTCAAGCACAGATACCCTGGTTTTATCTCTCACAGCTTAGTCACACTAATTCTTTATGGAGGCCTTGTTATTGCAATGAACAATATGGGTAGACTTGGACACTTACACTTGTAATTTGTCTGAAGAGCTATGAAAGCCACAGATACAATGTGATACTTTGGAGGCTTAAATTCCTTTTTCCTTCAGTTACACCATCCTAGGAAAAATGTTCTTCACTCTGTAGATATTCTGTTCTTACCTTATAGAAATTTCCACGATTACCAATTTTAATCTAAAGATGTACCTTGAATGGTGAAGTACTATTTCACACAGTTTATCCTGGAAAGATTTACCATTTCTTATGGAGCAGAGTCAGGATGGGTCTTGCTAGAAACAAGTTGTTTAGTGGACCCTGTGTGCTTTGTGTAGTGAACTCAGCAACAGCCATCACTTCCTGTGTTGCTAAAAGCAGATAGTTTAGGATATTCTTGAAAGGGAAGGAGGAGGAGGAAGGAAACAAGGAAGCAAGAAAGAGGCTGTTTCTATTCCCACTCAGTGTAAGACCCTTTCCGTGTGTTCTGTCACTGCTGATGCTGCTGCCCTGATGCCACCAGGTTGATGATGACACCCAGCAGCCACTGTGCAGGTGCTGCTCAGACCACACCTGCCTCTCCTATTTCCTGTTCCTCCATGTTCCCTTCTGTCTTTTCTTTCTTTCCTGAAATAACAGTGTGAAGGCATTGGAGGGCCTGTGGTTGCATCCTAAGCAGGCTTCCTTCATCTGTTGTAAGGTTCTTTAGGATGCGTTTTCATCTTAAAGTCACTTAAACTCCCCAAGCATTAATGTAAAAACCACAAAACAAAAACAAGCTCAAAAACATTAAATCTGATGGAGATTTTAAAATATCTTTGGCTAAAACTGATATGCTAATTTTATTCTCAGCAATTTTTACCCAACATATATACTCAAAACCAAATGATTATACTACAAATACTGAGTAGTTCAAAAAAACAGTAGGCAGAGATGTATATTTATTAAGCTTTTATAGAAATACATATATAAATAAATTGTAAAGCAATCATGAAATCAAGCCTGTGGGCTTTATCTACGCCATTGTTCCCCAGGCCTTGAAGCCCTCACCATGGCTGCACCAATAAAGCGTTCCCTAAGTACATAAAGGCTCTGATCGTTAAGATTTTTATTGCCAACCACACATACAGAGCTGCAAATTGCCTTGTTTCAGATTTATTATGTATTACTCCAGAAATTCTATAAAGATCAAAAGAACTGATTACAATGTTGACCTTTGCATTAACTCATCTGAATTTAAATTCAAGTGTTTGATTTGGGAAAATAAGTCCATTTATCATAGGTCTGCTACTGAGGGGATTGTGCCGCGCTGATTGGGAGTGCCGAGACCAAATTTATTTATTGAGCGTGGGCTTGAAAATTGTTTGTAGGACAAGAGGAACAAAAGTTTGACCTGCCGTTGTGTAGTGCCAGGGGAACACTGTGAACATTGCCCTTTTCAAACGCAAAGTACTTGCTCCATTTCAGTCTTGTTGATAGAATTTCCAGATATTAAATTGAGCAAATATATACTGTTTTAATCACATAACTGTCCCGTGGTTTAACGTTAACAACCCTTCTCTTACTAAGAAAGATAACCACTTCTTCCAGGGAAACCTGTTCTTAGAAGATACTGGCATACTCCCCATCCTGAAGTTAACTTAATATGTTAACCCTAACTCACACTTTTCCATGTTTTTGCTCTTTGATTTACTAAGAAATTATTAGTAGGCAGTACCTTTCTGTGCAGAATTATCAATTCAATTAACTTTTACCTATTGAACTGTTTAGTAATGGACACAAAATTTGAAATTTAATCCCCCGCAGTATACCCCACCCCTAAATGGCAAATCTTGTCCATATTAATATACCTTTCTACTTTTCCTCAATACTTAGAGAGTGCTAAAGAGTGAACTGCCCAAGGGACCGTTGGCAGTCAGTTCCACCATGTACAGATCTGTTCCTAAACCTGTGCTTTCTGCTAGTGTAAAGCATGCGTAGCCATGTGGTTAGGACTCAGTCCTGCTGACTGTAGCAGTGATGGACAGAACTTGACCCAGAGCAGCCTCAAGGACCCATAGTGGAGTGGAGGGGAAAACACATTCTGGATTAAGATTTATATGCATCTCAATACTAGGGTTCAGCTGTCTGCTCTTCTTGGTGATTAACCTTCCAATTCCAGCCATGGAGAGGCCAGGAGTTTTTCCCATTTGCTAAGATTCAGTGAGCAGAAGGGAAACAATTGCCATATACCTTTAACATTTACGGACTATCTGTCCTGCATCTTAAAGTGGGAAAATACAGCAAAGCATATTATTTTCCTCCCACAGGTTCCGTAAAGTACGACTGACAATGTTTGGCCCTTTGGACTATATGTGTTGAGAGTGTGCATGTGTGTGCTTGTGTGCATGCATTCATGGGTCAGCGTCAGGTGTCTTTTCTTGTTCTGCTCCTGGTTTTTGTTTTTGTTTTGTTTTCGTTGTTGGTAGTGGTGTGTGTTTGTTTTTAAGAATCTGCTTCTCACGGTAGCTGCAGTTCACTCATTGGCCAAGGCTGCTCAGTGAGCTCCAGGGCCCTCCTGTTTCTAACTCGTGAGCACTGGGATTACAGGTATGCATCCTCTACCTGGCTCTTCGTGTGTGAGTGTTGGGTATCCGTACTCAGGTTTGATGATTGCACATCAAGCCATTCACCTGGTGTGTCATTTCCCATCCCTTTTCAGACTATTAATACAGACATAGAACAATTTTATAGAGCTGATAAAATTAAATCCTGCCACTAAAATAAACTCCATACCACATGATATCACTTTAGTAACATTTATTTATGGTGTGAGAATTTGCAGAGCCTATAGGACACTGATGGTGCTTCACGTGGGTGTCACCAAATGTTGGGACAACATCTTCAGCTTGCTCGTCATGAGTTCACACTTGTTCCAGTCTGGCTTTAGAATCACTGCAAAGCAAGGGTGATTTTAGCGTTTGCCTTCCAGGCAACTTAAATAAATGTTCTTGCAGGACATCTGCAAAGAAAAATTTAAAACAGAAGGAAGAGAAACAAAGGGATTTGATATCTACATGAACTCATCTGAGACAAAATCCATGTGTTTTAAGACAGGATGGTAGAGGTCTTGTGCTACATCATTGTTGAGGGGTCTAGAAAGACATGATCTAAGGTCCATGTTCACAGTTGAAAAAGGAAAGTGTGAACCCGAGTAGTGTAGCCTACATGTCAGTAAAATCTACTTAGAAATCTGTCATAGAAGCTTCTTAATTTCTTTGAAATTGACAAATATTGATGAGCAGCAAGAAATCCTTGAAGGAGGAAACCTCTGCAACATTGTCGATATGAATTTCCCGGTATGATCGAACTTACTGGATTACTGAAGGACATAGTTAGGAGCTGGAGCATTTCACCGTTTCCTAGTTAGCTTAACCAGCCGTCGAGTCTGTCCGCGCCTTGCTGTGCTCTGATGAATTAGATTCTTTCATCCCACCTTTCTTATCATAAAAGCTGGATGGTTGTTGTAATGCAGAGATGATTCATTCACCTGTTATGGGGGACAGGGTTTTACAAAGAGAGTACCAGCTGGCAGTCAGTGTGAAGAAGTAGCCTTTCATATATTCAGTTCATCTCAACTTCCTCAAGCTGATTAACTTCAACTCAACAAATATTTGAATGCCTACTTTGTACAGACATTATCTTAAATAAACCAGGTAGAAAAATTAATGGAAGCAGGCCCCATGGCAGAGTCAAGCAGACATGTCCATAAGCTACTGTGTGTGTTTGTCAGTGCTGAGATGGTAGAGGGTTGAGGAGAGTGAGGAAAAAGGAGTAAGACAAGGGACCTCCCATGTCTAGTCTGTATGAAAATCATTTTCAAAACCTAACACACAACAATATGATGGTTTGGTAATATATTTTAGAGAAAATGCTGGGTTTTTTTTTTTTTTTTTTTTTTGAATTTACATTTAAAAAATTGAGGTCTGATGATTTAAAGTGACATGTAGTTTTTACTCTTGATTTGTATGAACCGTAGTTATTGATAAGGATTTAGTGTTCTCATAGTGGTTATCACCTGGCAAAACCCTCCTAATGAGCAGAAAGTCAGCAGTTAGCGTCACAGTCATACAGGGTTCACCCTGATTACAACCAGGTTCCGAAGAGGTCAGAGCAAAGAGTGGGCGGATGCACATGATTTCCCAGGAAGGAAATCAGAAATTCACCTTCATGTTTGGAGAGATGGAAAGTCCTGTGAGCCCAGGAGGAAGCATGAGAGGGCAGAGAACTGAACGATGAGGAGGACGGATGTGACAGCTCCAGCAGACATTTTCATCTTGGATTTCATCTGCTTTAAGCATCACAGAGAAGCTGTGCTTTCAGCACTAGGCACTGTTTAAGGGTGACACTATGAGGTGACTCCCAAAGTGGGGCTGCACTTCACCCTGGGAGAGCCGCAATGGTGTCACCCTAAGCTGTGTGGGGTGCCTACCTTTAGTCCCACCTGTTTCCGAGTCTGAAGCGGGAAAGTTACTTGAGCTCAGGAGTTGGGGCCAGCCAGAGAAGCAAGCAAGGCTCCCATCACAGCGAAATGCAAAGACTAAAGCATAAAAAAGAGATGGCTTCATCTCCTGTAGTAAGTTACTATACTAAGTTAGTGCAGTGACTTAGATCGTTCACAAATTTTCTTCCATGTTCGACTAGAAAAAAAGCTAAGACTGACCAATGCTAAAACTAAGTAGGTAAGTGAAAATAACATTTTAACTTAAGTTAACACTTAGACTTAAAGCGAAGAAGCTATCTGAGGACTGTACCAAGCCAGTCTGTGTGGGAGAGATAGAAAATTGATGGAAGTGTGGGAGAAGGATGTGCTCTCCCTCGGTGTCATGTATAGAGGATAACTGAATCGAGGCCTGAGCGGACTCTCCAGTGGTTGTAGAGTGAAGGAGAGAACGCAAAGTTTCCAGTGGAAGAGATACATACGCTTCTAGCCATCTTGTCTCACTGCCTGATAGACTGTTTGATTTCGTTTTTCATCCATGTTCTGAAGGTGTGGGGACATAGCTCAGTCAATAAAGTGCTTAGCAATGCCAGAAGGAAGCCTCAGGCTCAATCTCTAGCTCCCATGTGGAAAGCTGGACTTTTGACCCTAACTCTGGGCCAGAGCCCTAGAAGGCCACTGACAAGCCAGCCTAGCCTAATAGGAAAGTCACAGGTCCAGTGAGAGACCCTGCCTCAAAACGCAAAGAAGATGACTCCTGAGTAACCGCTGGGCTCCACAGGCGCATTTGTTACATATCCATACACATGAGCAGACACACACTCATATACATGCTGTGTGCAAACACACACATTACAAGAATTTAATTTTCACCATAAACAAGAGAGCTTTCTCTACTCACAGTGATAAGCATATAGCTTTGAAGTTTTGCTAATATTTTCAGGAATCATATTATTAGCTGAACAAAGTCCTTTGTTACACTAAAGCACTCAATGAAGGAAGGAAAGTGTAAGTCCCAGAGATGAAACAAGTGATGGAGAGACAGGTGGATAAAGTGAAGACCAATAAAACTCCACCAGTAGTGTTGAAAGTTGGAATGCCATAGGCAGTGGGTGTGGCCACTGGTGGAGTCTGTGGTCCCCTGGTTACTGCCTGTTCATTGGCATTGGTTCCAGTTCTGAGTCTGCTGAGTTCCTGCCCACAACTCGAGTCAGCTGTGTTGGCCCATTCAACAAATACTGTACGCTGGATTTTTGCACGTAGAAGCTTTTTGAACAGTCTTGACTTTGACTTTAACTTAAACTCCTACAAAAGCTGAGAAGGTCATAACTCACTCCTTGATAGACTTACTTCCAGTCAGCTCTCTGGCCTCACTAGAGCTGAGCAAGTAGTACTTGACATTGAGATAACATCTGGTGTAAAAGTGTTTAAATCAAGTGATTGGAACTAAAACCTAGCAAGGAGTCATCCTAGCAATTAGGTCGGAAGTGAACTGTCAAGCGAGTTGATAAAGCCGGTTGGGGCTATAAAAGCTAGGCATGCTACAATAATAGCCATCTGTGGTATAGTGAATGAGATGTCCCCCAGTCTCAGTCATTCGAATACTGGCTCCAGCTGTGGCAGCCAAATGGGTGTAGCCTTGTTCTGTGGGCTCTGAGATTTTTAAAGACTTTGCATTTCCAGTTGCTCTCTGCTTTGTGCTTGTGGTTCACGATGTGAGTTCTCAGCTTTTGTTCCTGCTGTCATGCCTGCCACTTGGTGCCACCATGCTCATTAACCCTCTGGAACCATAAGGTCAAGTACACCGTTCTATAAGGTGCCTGGTCATAGTGTTTTATCACAGCAATGGAAAAGAGTAACAACACACCAGTGTCTGCTGATACCGGACTGTTTGCTGGCATTTTTCTAAGAACTTTGTGATAACAGTTAACTCACATGAACCCTCTTCAGCATTAGGAGGCAGTCTCCTTTCTTTGTAGCTGTGGGAACGGAGTTAACAAGAGCTAAAGGGTGACAAGGTACGAACTGGGACAGCTTGGCTTCACAGTCCACACCAACTGTAGTCATGTCATGTCAGGACTATCCATGGATTCGTAGATCACAGGGAGTTGGGGGTTAAAACTGAATTCAGTCCTTGCAGAGTCGGACGGTCCTAGCACTTGAGAAGTTGAGACAGAAGGGTTCCAAGTTCAAGGCCAGCCTAGAGAAGGTAACGGCAAGACCAGCCTCAATAAATAAATAAACACAACAGGAAACAAGCATGTTGATACATGTGTGTACTTCAAGCACTCAAGAGACAGAAGCAAGAGGATTACCATGAATTGAAGACCACCTTGAGCCTCATAACAGAAGACCTCATCTCAAAAAGCTCAAAATAAATACAATAGAGAATTTAATTTTGAATATGGCTTTGTTTCTAGTTTAAAGTAAACTGGGCAGTTGAATAATAAGATGGGTAGTTCTTAGTTATGAATTTAGTACTTGATAATATCTTCAAATTGTGGCCTTGGATTGTGAGTTGAGCATTGACTACTGCTTGCTAGAATGGCACTAGAGCTCCAGGAAACCTTCTGTCCCCACCTTGTACCCAATCCTGGCATTACAGGTGTCCACAACACTTCACCCAGGCTTACACGGATGCAGGGGATCCAGACTCAGGTCACAGTCTTGCAGGGTGTATCATAACCTGCTGACACATCTCCCCATCTGCCATTTCTAAGATGCACTTCCAAAGCCTTCCAGCCTCTGTCCATCACCCAAGCCACAGCGTTTTCAGGTTTATAAATACTCTGCAGCCACTACACTTGCTGCTAACTTTCTTAGGAGACATCCTTACAGACACATCTGGAGAAGATGATTCTCTAATTATCCAGGTATCCTCTAGTCTTTCCATCCACAGTTACCTATCACATTTCTACACTAAAATGCAGGCTCTTCTGCTTGCTGGGCAGGAGAGACTTAGGACAAGTTTTTGTAACCTGTCTAGAATTCATTGATGAAAAATGTGTCTTCATTTTTGGAATCTCAAAGAGCAGGAAGAATAGATATTTTACATTCAGCTTCCTAAAGTGCTTGGCCATCTAGAAAGTATGCAGTCTATATTTGAACAAATCAGTAATAGTGGCATTGTTACTGAGTACATGCCAGATTAGTCACAGGGATGTCAAAACCAGTTGAACTTGGAGTTGCTCAGAGCTCATTGGAGAAGAAGGCGTGCTCCTTCTGCTACTCCTGCTGATGCTCAGCTGATGCTCAGCTTCTTTCAGGCCCTGATAATTGGCCAAGAAAAGCAAATCAACTGTAACACATGCAACTCAGAGACCAATGAGCTAGATACAGTAGGTACTCTGTTTAATTTAAGGTCACTCTGGTGACCTTTCCATTAATTGGAAAGCGTCTGCATCATCTTCCAGTGTTATCGGTCATAGTGTGTACATGGAAACTGGTATAAGATGTTAATTTATAAAGTAAGTGTTCTTTAAAATTAGTGTGTTTTGTAAAATAAATATATATCTCCATTTCTGGTTCTAAGACTGCTCATCTCCAGCACTTGTAGGCGTACAGATTCCTGGATCGTGTGTCCAACACGGCCTGGCTTTCAGAAACCATCTGTATTGTCCTGGTATCTGTTGTTGCTTCTACAAGTGTGCTGTTTTTCATTTGCTTTCACAACAGGCAATGGGATATCTCAGTGTAGCCTCTTCTAGAGCCACCTTACTGCAGTTGTGCCTTCCTAAGGAACCTTCCCTCGGCTCCTCCCTGTACTGCCTGATGCTTCCAGCTCACTTGACTAGACAGGAGCCATTTAGAATGTTGGCTCTACCTTGCTCCTCTTCCAACCCTAGGTCTCCATGCTTTATGGGAGCCAGAGTAGACAGATGCCAAAGGAACTTCCTTCTAATGTGTGCAGAGGAGCCTGGACTCCACATCTCCAGATCCTGCATGGAAGAGTCAGAAAGCAGCTACAAGTGAGGATTTGTTGAAAACCAAAATATGAAAATTTAATATATGAAAACCTGTTTTCTTTTTGACTTGGCTAACCTTAATGGGGTATGGCAGTATCAGCCTGGTGGCTTGTATTCAGGCCTAGCTTTGACAGACTAGGATGGACAATATTCTTAGACTTCCGAGCCTTCGGTATTTATCTGGTCTGTGTTCCCATAGCTTTCAGGTAAGGTTTGTGTCCTCATTTATAGTCACTGCTCCTCGTGTCGTGTCTGTGTTCTGTGTTTCCATTCCTCCATCACCTAAAATCCAACTCAGCTCTCAGATTCTTTGGTGGATCAGAAACAAACAACAAACAAACAAAAAACCGTAAAGCCAGCATTTGCCTTTGTGGGCCTTATCAGAAAGCCTCTTGTAGTGTGGCTGGCTGGCTAGGCAGGCCCGGTCTCTGTTGATTTCATGTCTTTTGAGTTTGCAAATACTTGAGCTAGCAGGGTTTGTGTTCTACAGTTCTTTAGACTTCCAGAGCACCCAGCACACTTCTGGGTGGAGAGAAAGTTCCCCTCTCCTCTTTCATTGGTGGGAACTGAGCAGTGGAATGACCAGTTTTCTAAATGGAAGGAAGAACAGGATAGGGATAGCTGGCTCTCTGATTGTCAATAAGGATTGAACTAGATGCAGACATCAAGATCCCAACCAACAGTTGCCTGAACCAAAGGGTTTTGCAAGACATAATTAGATGGTATGGTTTACTCAAGACCAGGGTTAGAGAGAGAGCCTTTAGTTCTTTCTGCCTCTCCTTGTTAGAAGTGGACACGAGTATCCGACACACCAGCTGAACTCTTGCCACATGGGTCTTTCTACATGCTGCTGGTAAGTGACTAGAGCTTACACATGACCACCTCCAGCTACCTGAGTGTCACTTAAGTTGAAATAGATTATTTGCCTGCATCAATTTAACCTCAGTCTACCATAGAGTATTCATGAAACGTGAGCGTGTGACCATGTGATTACTTCCTTGAAATACACATTAGCCAAACATGTTAAAAGTTACAAGTTATATTGGGTATTTTTCTTGCAGCTCATTGAGTATGTAATAAACTGAGAGCATAATTTTACTATCTTGTCACTAAAACTCTACTTCTTTGATAATTTGTCCATTCTCTCATTTTATCTTGAAGAGTACATCCCACATGTTTGGGATTGTGACCTTTCCCCTCTCCTCTCAGACCTCTCAGATCAAACTTGAATTTTTTTTCCAATTAATTTATTTATTTATTCACTTTACATCCCAATTGCTGCCCCCATGCCTGCCTCACTCAGTCCTTCACCTCATTCTTCCCTCCCCTTCGCTGAGAAGGTGTATATCCCCCCACGCCCCCCGCCAGGTTCTTCCCCCATCCTGGCACATCAGGTCTCTATAGAGCTTGACATATGCTCTCCCACTGCAGCCCAAAAAGGCAACCCAGTTAAGGGAAGGAATTCCATAGACAGGCAACAGCTTTGGGCATAGCCCCTGCTCTAGTTGTTGGGAAACTCACTTGAAAATCAACCTGCATGTATGCTACATATGTCTCAGAGACTTAGGTCCAGCCTGTGCATGTTCTTTTGGGGACTCAGAACAGTCTCTGAGAGCCTCCAAGAGTCTAGGTGAGTTGAGTCTGTTGTACTTTTTGTGGAGTTCCTATCCACATTGGGGTCCTTAATGCTTTCCCCAACTCTTCCATAAGAGTCCAGAGCTCAGTCCAAGGTTTGGCTGTGGGACTCTGCATCTGTTTCCATCAGCTGCTGGGCTCCTGTCTACAAGCATAACAGAGTATCATTAACTTGTGATTGGTGCTTGCCCATGGGATGAGTCTCAAGTTGGGCCAGTAACTGGTTGGACATTCCCTCATTTCTCTGTTCCATCTTTGCCTCTGAATTTCTTGTAGACAGGACAGATTTTGAGTGTAAAGTTTTGTAGATGGGCGGGGGTCCTACCTGGCTACAGGGAGTGGCCTCTTCAGGTTCCATATCCCTACTGCTATGAGTCTCAGCTGAGGTTATGCCTATCAATTCCTGGGAGCCTCCACCATCCCAGGTCTCGGGCACATCCTAGAAATGCCCCTCATCCTCCATCCCTGCCAGCTGCAGATTTCCATTCATTCTCCTGGGCCTCTCTCCTGTTTCTCCCCACACCTGATCCAGCCTTCTAACTTGTATACTTTAGTTATGGTCCCTGACAGTACAGGTTATCCAGATTGGCCTGCATCACAGGACTGAATAGCTGCCTGATGTTTGCTTGCTTCAGCAGAACAGCTTGAGGAGTGTGCTATTTTTAATTGTTTTCTTTGCTAAATGTATACTGGCTTAAAAATGTGCAGCCATCTGTATTTTGCTTATGAATTACTATCAAAGTATCCTTGAGATTCTTAGAAACCATATTTTAAGTGTTGAGACCAGCTGTAACCTTTTCCCCTTGATTTAATTCAAGATTCCACAGATCATGGACTTGTTGGGAAGTAACAAGTTGGCTCCCTTACCAAAACAGTTTGAAAAACACAGTGGAAACCATGCATGCATCTAGACAGGTGACTGAGCAGCATGTGACAATGTCATGTACTACCTGATGTGCATAGAAAATAACGGTGGCCACCGAAGTGTTATTGGTCATGTTATTCTTGAGTATAAAAATGAATTTTACCTAAGCAGGTGAAAATCTTCCCAGTTGCCTCAGATTCTTGGATAAAAGAGTATTTAATATACACCTAGAATTTTGTTCAAAAAGGTATCTTAATTTGTTAGGTGCCACGATGTTTGCTGAATCAGATGTAGCCTTCTGACCTCTTTTACAACCAAATATATATACATTTATGAAAAAAAGTTTCACATGTGCCAAGCTCTGCAGCAGAGTTCTCCCTCAAAAAGAAAGTTATGCCTCTCTTTTGTTTTCTAAATCTTACCCTTGATATAACTTACATAATAGACTATACAAGTGAGTGCATATGAGCAGGATACGTTGCATTCTGTGTTGCATCCACACACACGCAGACACATACATTCACACATATTATTCTAAGGAAAGTTGTGAGTATCCAGAAAGATAATAGAATTTCAATATACAAATACTTACCGTGAGGTACACCTTGTGGTGTGTATTTCAAGCTAATAATTAGGGCTTACAGTGGGTCAGTGTGTCATATCCCAGTGGTGTCTGCTGAGATGGAAGGGTATCTCATATGTCAGCTAGATGACCCTGTGAACGCTTTTCAGCAGGTAAGGTAATGGGACTGAATTCTGAAGTGATGTTTGAAATATTTTGAAATGATGTGACATGAGAACCATGACTTTAAAAATGTAGTTATTCTTTGACATCTTATGCATATTTGACAGTATCTGCATTTGGACAAAGATAAAGGAATTAAGCCAAACATAGTTTATGTTTAAGTTGATATATTTAAAAAAAATAGTTCCTGTTATGTATGAGAGGATTATAGGTAACTTATGAGCTCTGTTAAAACTCAGGCATGTGTGTGTGTGTGTGTGTGTGTGTGTGTGTGTCTGTCTGTGTGTGGGGGTGGGGGGTGGCCGTAGGTAGACAGACAGATATAAAAGCTGTCAAACAAAACCTGCAGCATGTTTTGTTTTCCATCTGAGAGTCTGAGGTGACATTTCCTGCTCCTAGGAATAGTAATAATGTAACCCTTTCGAGGCTAGAGAGATGGCTCAGCAGTTAAGAGCAGTTGCTGCTCTTCCAGAAGACCTGAGTTCAATTCTCAGCACCCACATGGCAGCTCACAGCTGTCTGTAACTCCAGTCCTAGGGGATCTGACACCCTCTTCTGACTTCCCAGCACTAGGCACACATGTGGTACACAAACATGCATGCAGGTAAAACACTTATACACATAAAAATAAATAATTAAAAAATAATATAGCCCTTTTAAAATTGCTATTAAATTTTTTAAACAAAAATACTTCAGCCCAAACATTAGCATGCTAATAATGTTTCTAAATTTTCCTTTGTATTTCTAGCACCCTATGTATTTAAAGATTTGTTTTTAATATATGTATGTGTATGAGTATTTGCCCACATGATTGTATGTATTTCAGAGGCCAGAGAGAGTATCAGATTCCCTGGGACTGGTGGTATGAATGGTGGGAATCAAACCATGGTCCTTCTGCAAGAGCAACAAATGTTTTTAGCTGCTGAGCCACCATCTCTGCAGCCCTGTGGCACACAATTTTTCATAAAGCATTATGCATAATGGCAAGCTACTTTTTTTTTTTTTTTTTAGATTGAGAATAGTGTTGAAGAATTTTAGCTCTGTCCCCTTTTTTTTTTTTGCATGCACTTTCAAGATAATTTTGTCAGCCTTCACTATGCATGATATTTGGAGCAGATATTTGTTTCTTCTGTATGTGTATGTTTTAAAAAATGAGTCATAGAAAACATTTATTTTTAAAAGTACATGTGAATTGCTTTGATTTGGATTGAATAAGAAAGTACATATTTATGGCATATAAATTGCAGTTTGGGAAGAATGTGTAAATTCTCAGTATAATTTAAGCATCCAGATTTCATGAAATCTTCAAGTGCTGTGTCGTCCTGTGGATGTTTCTCGGATCCATCTGCATCTGCTCTTGAGCACAGCGTCATTACAGAGTTTACATCAATTCATGTTGTCTCCTTGAAAAGCAGAATGTGGCAAGATAGACATGAGGGATTTTGGAAGCCCCTGGTCAGCCAGTAGAGGCCACTCATAGCTTGCTGAAACTAGATGGAAAGTGAACCTCCGTCCCTATAAGCCCTGTTGAGCATCATTGTGAGCTGTGGAAAGTTTAAATTGTAACTCAGCAAAAGATTCCTATGAACTAGCATGAAGGCAGTTGCCCTGAGCATCTTAGTCAGGCACGTGTGCAGCCTTTCTGTTGAAGCACTGAGTACTCACAGAGATGCTAATCACCATCATAAGAGAGACAGTGTTAGCAAGCACACCACAACATGAGGGATGATTAATATTCTAATAGGGTAGCAATTTTAAATTTCCACTTCATACAGATTATTAACTGGGAGAAACTGTACAATAGGGATTTGAAATCATGACATCATATACTTTAGTCATATGTTGGTGTATTTTATATGTATATATCTAATATACATATATGTATATATAGTGTGCATGTATATGTGTATATACATCAACGCATATACATTATACACATGTATATAAGGATATGAGTATTTCTTGAGAATGTGCTCAGATGACTTCATCTCAAAGACGTTACACTGCATCCAGCTACTTTCCTGGAGGCTCTGTCCACCCTGAGCTCTCTTCAGTCAGGCGCCCCCTCACTCTGCCCTCATCAGCCCCATGCACATTTTTGTGGGTTTTGCAAGTTGTTCTACAGAAATATTTACTTTTTTCACATGTTGCTTTAAAAGTAAGTGTGCCTGTGTTCTTCACCTTTTGTGATTGTGAGCGTAGGTGGCGTCGTGAAGTATTTTATTTCCTCACCCCTCTCTGCCTTGGCAGAGTTCTGAGAGTAGCAGTGTTGGCACGGGTCCCTTGCCTCAAGTGCTCGTGGAATAAGTCTGAAGGTGTAAATGGAATAACCATTTGCCAGATGCTTTATAGAATATTAGTTCCTCAGCCTTTTTAAAAAATGAAGATAACTTCAGAGCCTGGCACACAGAAGCAGTTTCCTTCTCTTTTTGCCCCTGTCCCTCAACACCCAGCTCTTGCTTCCCATGCCCAGAATTTAAAGACATGTTTTGAAACTTTTTTGGGGTTATTTTCCTTAATATCTATCACATGTATTTGAGGACACATTGGTTCAGGACTGCTTGACTGTAAAAGCTTGCTTCTCTCCTCCATATTGTCAAGTTAATCATTATCCTGAAAAAAATGAGGAAACTTTTGTATGTGAACAAACTGGCAGGCAGTTCAGGCCTTGCCTCCCTCCAGCCTGGAGGCTACAGGGCATTGACTAGCCAGGCTCGCCAAGTTGAAAAGCCTTCTTTTGAATGGCAGCCTGCCATGGTCAGTGTTCGTCAGTGCGGGCACTGAGGTAGAAGAGTGTGCAGACGGCACTCAGCTGTGGTGGGAAGTGAGCACAAGGCTGGTGGCCAGGGTGGCTGGAGGCACAGAGCAGAGCTGCTGCTTCTTCGTACTGCTGTGCTGTTAGGGTGCAGCCACAATCATCTGCAGTCCTCAGCACGGTGGCCCCTCCACACTGGCCAGCCCTGTCCCAGTCTCACAAGTGTGTCTCAGCTCAGTTTCTGGTCCAGGGACAGATAAGTCAACTGAAACCTGCAGGAGGTTGTATTGGGAAAATGAAAGACAGGTGCTGTTCTTCTCTGAAAACCACCAGTCATCATGTTAAACGTCATGATGGAGAAGAACAAGAACTGAGTGAGGGGCTAGGTGTTCCTGGCTCCACATTTTCTGTTAAAGTGGGGGGCTAGGTGTTCCTGGCTCCACATTTTCTGTTAAAGTGGGGGGCTAGGTGTTCCTAGCTGCACACGTTCTGCTAAACTGAGGGGCTAGGTGTTCTGCACAGGGCCGCTTGCTTGCCCTTCCATTCTGTCAGGAGTTGTTCTTAAGTGTGGTTAAGGTGTTCATCTTTCACTACCACAGTGTTTGCTGAGGTCAACTACTTGGCTGCAAACAACAGCAGCAAAAGCTGAAATGACAACCGAAAATCACATAGAAACCCTCTCTTCTGGTTGTGCCATCTTGTTTTGATTGGTAGAAGCACAAATAATGTAAGTAAAGATACTTTACTTAGAACTACACTCACTGCCAGTGTAATAATATTTAGCAGCTGAACCCTAAAGACTTAGGGCATGCCATATGGTTTCTGAGATCACTGTTACTAATACTGACTGATTACATAAATGTTGATCTCTGAATTCTACAACTCAAGAACTCTGTGTCATGCAGACACTTGCTATAAGAAATGCAAAGTACCTCTTCTACTAATTGTATGAGCTAAAATTTTTAGTACTAATAAACTTGACTATCTTGCTGTCCAGATGGTGCATAAATCTAATCCTAGAGACGCAGAAGCAGAAGGATCTCAGAGTTCAGAACCAGCTTGGTCTACACACCCTGGTCTAGAGAGTTTCACTCTAGCCAGGGCTACACAGTAAGACTCTGCCTCAAACAAAGCTGAAACCTCCCCAACTATCTCAATATTTGATCTGCCTAGTTAAAAAGATGTGACCTACAATAGTTTTTGATTTCTTTCTAAAACATTATGCTCTAATATTGGAAAGTTTTGGTTTTATGGTTTATTGTTTTGGGGAGGGCTGCATACTGACCGATACCGATACCTCCAGCTTTGTATTTTATTCTTTGAGGCTAATTGTTTTATTTTGTATGTATGTGTGAACATAAGTATGTATGTGTGTGTGTAGCAGATATATGCAGAGACCAGAAGAGGGCATCAGACCTCTGGAACTGGAGGTGGCTGTGAGCCACCACATAGTTGCTGGAGAACAAAGCCCAGGTCCTTGACAAGGACAAGAAGTGCTTTTAACCACTCTGTCGCCTCTGTAGCCTGATTTCATTTTATTTTTATAAATATTATAGATGCTGAATTAATCATTAGATCTGCTATGAGTTTTTACAGTTCTTATGTTTCTGAAGGGTTAATTAAGGTCAGCATGATATACATGCTATATCATGCTAATAATTAGTCATATTAAACATTTTCAAAGTTTAAAATGCTCTGAGACTTTACGATAGCCCTGCTTTCCATGCAGGAGTGCTTTGTTGAAGATGTTATACTCAGATTTTGGGTAAGGCTTTGTATGACATTGAACTCTGAGGTGTGACCCTTACAACGTCACAGCAGTGACACTTTAGCTCATTTTTGGAGTGCTAAAAGATGTCCACTTTGTCTGTCTTTAAAAACAAAATATAAGTAATTTAAAGGATCTGCAGGACAGTCACTTGTGTTTCTCCAAGGCCATGACACATGTAAAGTCATTTAAATGTCTACATTTGATTCTTTAAATCTATGAATTATATGCTGCAATTGAAGGGAGCTTGTAGTTTTTTAGACATGGCCAATTCCTGAGAAATATCCAATAATATTATTTTTGACTGGATTGAAAGCTTACATTTGTATTGTGCTATAAACTTGTTATAATTTCTGTTTTATTATATTTCCTTGTATTGTGTTCATCAGGCCATTTATCACATGGGTATATGTGAAATTTCTTCATCTATTAAATTTCAGATTAAGTATTTCAAGCCAGACCAAGACTTAAATATTTTCGCATAAGTGGAGCTTCAGGTAAACAAGCAATTTTAGCCTGGAAAATAGCTCCTGCTTCTGTCAACATGCTGCTTATTTTTTCTCTGAGATAAAAAGTTCAGTTTTCTGATATTTGTACCAAGATAAAGTCAGTAAACAAGATTAATATAGTGTGGAAAAGGTTGTCAGCAGCCCTGGCAAAGGAAATAAGTTGCCTGTACATAGACCATCCCGTAAACTGAATAAAAGTGTCAGGTCCGCCATGAGATAATATGATCACGGACGTCTAACAAACCATGACACAGACCCAGGCGGCTTCCCACAGCCCCAGTGTAGAAAATGGATTACTGTGTTCCAGGGATACCTACTGGAACAACATGAGACTGTACTCCAAGATGGATGCAGGATGTGGCCCTGGAGCCAAGCCAAGTGCTCACATGTGTGTGTGCTCCTGCCGTGCACGGATCACTGTCATCTCCTGCACGCTGGCCCTGCTTGTATAGGAATGCCAGAGTGGATGCTTGGTACCCAAGGGATAGAAGAGCAAAGTTTCCTCAAAATGTTCCCTTTTTAGGACATGCTGGTTTTACTGTGTCATGGTTAAAATGACTCTCGTGTAATTAGACAGGAATAACTTTTATTATGAGGGAGCATGGCTCAGAGTCCTTAGCTGTACGTTCATACCCTGTCATTGGTAACGGCAGATTCATCCATTCATAGCTGCCTTTTGCTCCATTTAAGAACAGCAAGGATTCTGTGGAGTTCATAGCAAACCGGTTGAACAGTTGTCATCATAGATGAAACACCTGGTGTTTTCTTTATAGAATTTCTAGTTTATATAGACATTGAGGAACAAATACTGTTCCTTTTGCTAAAATTATATTTCACTTCATGTAAATACCAAGATAGTTCCTTCCTTTGTGGGAATATAAAAAGAGCCCTTCACTGCTCTTTTGACTGAAGTTCTTGTATACACTTGGATTTGCACATTTTAATGCAAGCGTCTGTGTTTAGGAACTTACCACAAAGCTGGTTTCCCAGAAGCGGCCTCTGCAGGAGTGGTCTGGTTGACCTCTCATGCTAGTTTGGCAGTGTCTGGATGGTGAAGTCACTGCTTGCTTCTTAAGCACAATGTGTACACTTGTCAAGGTGCTCTGATCGCGCCCTAAAAACCTAGTGTGCTAAACTCTGTTAGACCAAAAGGATCGAACAGGTTGAAACCACCTTGCACCTCTGCAGCCCACAGAGGACCTTTCTTCCGAGGCCTTTTGTTCCTTGTCATTTTGCCTTGCATTTGAAATGAATGTTCTTTCTTCCATTTAGAAAGATGTCTTCAAATGGATGCAGCTTTGCATTGTCTTCAGCAAGCCATTGTGACTTTCTTTGTCTTTTGTTTTCAGATGTCTGCTCCTGGCCCTGTCAGCAACAAGAGGATGGTTCACTTCTCCCCAGATGCCCATCACCATGAGTGAGTTCTCATGTTTCTGTAGCTTGCTTGGGTTATCCATCTGTTTCTCTAAGAAACTAATCGCTATTTGTGAGTTAGGACACTTTAATTTGTGCCTACTGTAATAGCATAATAAGGCACACGGAGGGTAACAGTGTAGGGACAACTGCAGTAGAGCCCATGACAGAGGAGAAGGACTTGTGACTGCATTCTTTATTTCCATAGAGTTTGAAGTTCATGCCCTATTCAGTGGAATCTAGGCCCTGTCTAAAAGCATTTAAATCTGCATGACATTGGCCTGTAGCAAGCCTGTGTGCCAACCCTTCTATGGTACCAGTGTGAACGCCAACTGACCCATCTTCACGATGCTTCTCCACTCTGGCTTCTACCTGCCTGACTAGCCTTTGCCTATCACAGTGAAGACCTATAATGAAACCAAAATATGTTTGCTTTAGCAACAAAAAATGGTGCAGTAGGTAACTTTACATAGATAAACAGTTTGTATGACTTACTATAAATTAGAGATAGGATTTCTTGGTGGTTGGTAACCTTAATTCTAAATAGTCTTATTGGAAAACCCTGTCTTATGTGTGGTAGTTTGATGTTATTTGTCTCTTCTGCCATCTGAAGTTGGTTGAAATTGAGGCCCATGAGATATAGAAATTCATGAATTATCAAATTTTTTTTTGTAAAAAAAAAAATAAGTCTATTTAAGATCTGTTTTAAAAAAAAAAAAAACAAAAAAAAAACTGGTTTTCTTTTAAAACAAAAACAAAATCTGCATCCTAAGTAAAAAAAAAACAAATAATTGTCCAAACATAGCAAATTGATATCAGAATCTCCCTTGTTTTCTTGCTTGATATGATGAAGCTTTAAAAATAAGTAAATAAAACTCAGGACTGCAGTCAAATGTTACATACACTTTTTACATTAATTTTCCTTTGATGAACTACAGAAGCTGAGATAAGTAGATATAGAGCTATTTTAGATCATTCCTTTTTGTAGAGGAAGAGTGTAAATGCTATACAGACATGCTTCTCCTTATTGCTGCTGCTACAGTCCTGTGTCAGCCCTGTGCCTGATGAGACAGGCACTTAGATACAGTCACTGAGTGTCTGGAGACCCCAAGTCTTGATTTAAACTAGGGCACACTGACCTGCCTATGGGACATGGCAGTGTGTCCATGCCAGCACATGGAAAGTGGGAGCAGAAGGATCAGGAGTTAAAGGATATGTTTAGCTCTAGAACAGGCTTGAGGCCAGCCTCAGCTTCATGAGACCGTGTCTCCAAATCTGTGATAAGTAGAGAAATGAGTAAGTAAGAAAGAGCAGGATGCTGACCGCAGTGTTGCTTCTAAATGGACAGGGCTTATGTTCAGTGCCCCTCTGTCTCCTCCATCCCAGGATATCTGTCCTGGGTTCTCAGTATGCTAAGATGCTCCAAGAGTAACAGGCATTAGGTTCCCATTCCCGTGTGTGAAGCTTGCCACTGCTTTCCCACAAGAACTCTAGTCTCTACTCCAATCTCTGCCTTCCCCATGGCTCTAGTCCCATTCCCAGTGTCTGTCTCTTCTGACCTCTTCATTCCCATTTCCTACCCATTGCCTTCTTTATTATCTTTTATGTCATTGTAGAGTCCTTGTGGATCTCTCAGTCTCTAGCTTTCCATGGTCCTCTCCATTCTCAGCACATAAAAAGATCAGGTCGGCTTCTATGCTCTCAGTGTCTCCTGTATGTCACCTCTGCCCTATAACCTGGGATTGGCTCCTGTCAGGGCTCTTTGCAAAGACTTACGTCAGCGTGTGGAAGGTACAGATTTACACCGACATAATTTGCAGTTGTTTTGTTTTAGTTTTGCTTTTCTTCAGATTTATTTTTCCTGTGTTTTCTTTTCTCACGTAAGTAAAGATAGGGAGCTTCTTTTGAAAAGCTCATCAATATCATCTAAGGCAGATGGCTTCTCTGTCTCCCTTTATAATCCGTATTCCACTCTACGTACAAAACACCACAAAGTAGATGGCTGAAACAAAAAACTTACCACTTAGCCAGGAAACCCCAGATCTGAAGCAAAGCTGTCAGTACAGTTAGCTCCCTCCTGGGACTGGGAGAGAGAAGACACTTGTTTTCTTGCTTCTCAGAGTTCACAGCAGTCTCTGCTGGTCCCTCGCCCACCCCACCTTCAGTGGCGTTTTCCCTGTGCTGGTCTTTGTCGGAATTTCTCTTTTATAAGGCACCAAGGCAGGCAGATGAGATGTTCCAGTGTCACACCGGACGGAGGCCTTGCCTCGCTGACCTCGTTTTAACTTGTCTCTGTAGAGAGCCTGTATCCAGAAAAGGTGCTGTTCTGGATTAATATCAGCTGTTAGGACCCATGGCTGCAGGGACACAGTTCTGCCAGTCACATTGCCATCGTTGTCCTTCTCTCTAATGTCCTCATGGTTATTGTCTTCTGGTCTTTGAGATAGCTGCTTCTGGTGCTCCTCTCCTCTCTGCTCTGAAGAGGATAGTGCCAGCAGCTCTCCTGTTTCACCTTTCAGCAAGAACCTCCTCATGGCCATTGGGCAGAATCAGAATGCTGGTTGTCATGGCTTAAAGGAGATTAGGAAAGAAGAAATGTAGTAGTTTCAGCTGAGTTGTAATAACTCTAGTTCAGCTCACAGCTACTTGTAACCATAAACCTAAGAAGGAGATGCTCTCCAGTAAGTAGCTACTGACAGAATTGTCATACCCAGCTCATCGCTTCACCATCCACGTCTCTGATCTTTCCAGGCTTACCCAGTGTGCAGGTACTCTAGCCTTTCCCAGAGGAGACCTCTTCCAGATCTCCTAGGTAGGGTTGCTTACTTCATCTCTCTCAGACTCCTGTCCGGGGCCTCTGACCAGTAGGGACTGTTAATTCAATCTGGCCATGGATCCTCTTGGTAAAGTGGCGTATGTACCAAAGCTGCACATGTGCGGTATAGAATTGTGTAGAAGGCAGGCCATCTCAACAGAGTCCTGAGAGAGGAGCAGCTTGTAGGAGCAGCTTGCTCTTAAGACTGCTGCAGAGTTGTAGCCGCACATTTCTCCATGGTAGAGGCAGGAGTCAATTGTTGGTGGCCACGTGGTTGATGCATGCCCTGTCCTCACGTACTCAGTGGGTTCCCTTGTTTTCCCTGCTGCTTCCTCGCTGGTCCTTCCTGGTCTGTCCCCTAAGGAGTTCTGTCTTGTGGCAGTGCAAGCTGACCAGCAAGGGCAGGTTGAAAAACTGCTAGAGGTTTTGTCCACAGATGCTCATCGTCTCTGTGGGAGTTGTTCTGCTGAGTGGTTTCATAGCTCCATGGCAGCCTAGGATTGGGAAGCTCAGTACATGCTGGTGAGAGCTCTCCATCCTCTTCCTCTTTCCAGACTTGACTTTCTAGTCTAATGTTGTTGAGCAGGAGACTGGAATCTTAGATTTCTTTTTCATGATATTGAGAGTTAAAAGACAACAGAACTTTGTGTCTGGAATGTCACCCAGCTAGAAGTTACTTTATGGGCAGTTATCTGACTTAGTTCCTGAGACAGTCCTTCCTGATGCTGTGACAGGAACACAGGAAATGCGTGGGCTGATCGTCTCTGTGTCTACCTTACAACTTAAGAACCTGTAGGAAAGCAGGAAGCCATCACTAGTCTACCGTGTGTATTCTATCGATGATTCCTCTCTAGGCCTGGTTACACATGACTAACCTTTACACGCAGAAAGGCTAAAGCAGAAGGATTATAAGTCCAAGGCTGGCCTACATAGTGAGACTTGGGTTTTGTTGTTGTCATTGTTTAGTTTTGGTTTGATTTTTAACTTTATCATATCTCCAAAACTGTCTTATAGAAAAATACTTAAAACAGTTTCAGTTGTGGGCTGAGGAGGTGGCTCAGTGGGGGAAGGGCTTGCTCTACAGGTGTGAGGACCTGTACGACTTGTGTCCATACCCTTAAAAGCATGCACACACACATTCGGACACCACTCACACAAGCATGGGATAATTTGACCATGGTCAAATGTCACAGGTAAATAGAGTTGAGTGAATAGAGTCAGGCACTGTGCCGGCTCTATAGAGCATGAGGGGGCTTTGAGTGTTGAATGTGGGCAGTGGAGGATCACAGCTCCCAGGGCTCTGTCTGTGCCAGGCTGTGTGTAAACATCTGGGAAGGCATGGGAGCCTCCAGCTGGTCAAGCGAGAGGTGGTTTTAGGGTTCAGAGAACTGTAGCAGTAGGATATTGCATAATGAACGCTCTCCACTGAGGAAGAGAGTGGATGTCGTCAGTCAGGTAACATGTAGGTGAGGGTGGGCTGCGGCTCCGTGGTCGAGCACTCATGGCCGGTACTCACCACCCATTACTTCTGTAGCCAAATAAGCCACTAAGTAAATCTATGCACTGACATTTCAAGATGATTTCTGTTATAAAAACAAATGCAGATTATTATTTGCTGATGGCTGCATTGCTATGCACCTTATAACAAGGCTCCTGTAGACATGTGGACCACACACTGAAAAAACAGTACCGTAGTTATGAAATGTGATCAGTTTAATAACAGTTTGTTTTGTGCTGTGCTAACTGGGAAAAAAAACTATTCAGTAATTATTCCCTGGAAAAGTATGATCATAATGAAAGCCCAGGCATTAATAGTTGGTCCCTTTTAGCAGGAAGTACTAAGCACAGACAAATGAAGTGTGTGATATATAAGATCCACACGGAATGTGCCAAGAGCCTTATCCAGCTAACTGGTGAAGTTAGCGTCTAACTTCTGGTTACAAAGAAAGCTTGAGGAGACAAGAGACATGGCTCAGTGGTTAAGAGCACATACTGCTCTTCCAGAGGCCCAGTGTTCAACTCTCAGTAGCCACGTCAGGAAGCTCATGCTCACTGTTACTTCAGTACCAGGGGAGCCAGTGCCTCTGCTTCAGTCAGAATCCATAGTCACAGGGCACACGGTCATACATAAACAAAACTAATCGACTCCACCACCATCATCATCATCTTAAAACTGTTTGAAATGTAATTGTCTCTGCCATCATTCTATTGCCTTTCTAAATATGTAAATAGTAAAATGTAATAAGTTACTATTAAAATTTACTATTTACTTTGGAAATAGTAAAGTAAAATTAAATTATACAAGGTTCTCTTAGAAAATTTGTTTTCTAAGAGAAAAATTTGTTTTCATTATATGATGGCAAAGCCAGGCATGCTAGCACATCCCTCTACTGCCAGCATTTAGGAGGCAGAAGCAAGAGACTTAACTGCCAGAGATCACAAAACTAGTCTGAACTTCATATTACTAAGCCAGCCAGGGTAACATAACATGATCCTGTCTTGAAAACCAAAAATGTTCCAGGATTTTATCTGCTCTCTAACTTTTCTCAATTACTTGCAAGACACTTAACTTTAAAGAGATAAATGTGATTTATTAATTGATTCTTAAATTGGTATTCCTATTCTGTTTCTCTGTTTATATAAAAATATAACTACTTTAAAAGCTATATATAGAATGAACTTTTAAAAATGCCCACAGGTAACTCATTACAGTCCTGTGATGAATTCCTTCATAAAGCAAATATTCATTCATTTTATCTTTTGTGTAAATATCAAGCTTGCTTTAAGCAAGATTTGATTGGATTAAAGGTTATGTTCACTGAGAATACTTTTCACTGGTTGACGTGTGTGCAGTGCTGGATCAGCTCCGTCTCTTACTAACCGTGGTGGCCACGGTGTGCGTGGTGAGCTGAAGCGTCTCTGGTTTAGTTATGGAGTAAGTGAGGCCGCCTCCTTACATAAGCTGTTCACAGAGTGCTGTGCTGTCTCTAGATGCTAGAAAGCACTTTGGCAGTTTGCACCTTACAGGTTTTCCTTCTCAGAACACTTTCGATGTGTCATTTTAATGTCTTTATTCTCTGAATTACCAAAGCAGGTGTTCTTTCTCCATTTTATAGGTGATTTGACTTTTCCAGAGACACACACTCTAATTCTGCTTGACCAGAAATCAATTAGGAAACAAATATCTTCGGTGTCTCTGATACGTTTTGTGACATGCAAGCCCTGTGGGAATTCTGTAGGGAGCCGCAGTCATATTAATTCTTCTGTGGACATTGAGGGACTCAAAGCTTGAGAATGAAACTACACGTTACTGTAGCCCACAGTGTTCTGCAGGGGAAAGGACATTAATATTGATTTCAAATGCCTTCTGTATGGGAGATTCTGTATGGGAGATTAGAGGGGGGGGAGGAGAGAGAGAGAAAGAGAGAGAGAGAGAGAGAGAGAGAGAGAGAGAGAGAGAGAGAGAGACGACCATGTGCGTGGTTCACACATGGAGGTCAGAGGACAACTTTGTAGAGTCATTTCCCTATGTTGTTGGTTCCAGAGGTTGAACTTAGTCAAGCTTTCCTGCGACTTGGTGAGCCATCTTGCCAGCCTCCAATGTTATTTTTGTTGATAAGGAAGGAACCTAGACTCCAAACGGATAACATTTGCCAGAAGCTACCTGAGAGGTGCCAGAGTCTACCCAAACTTGGGCTTTTCTGTTTATCAAGCTAAACTTTCTGAATTTTCATTAGCATTTTAATAAAGTAAATGAAGCATTTAAAGAGCCTTCTGTTTATAACTTTACAGTTGGTATTTATATCATAGAAAAAAAATCAATGAAGGAGGAATATCTTCATAAAAAACAAACGTGGCAGTCGGGGTTGATCAAGCCCTGCCCGCCCGCCATTTTAAGTCATGTTCCTCTCACTCATCCCAGGGAACCTATGAGGTCTGCCCTCGGCGCATAGCAGAGAACAAGACACACATGGTCACTGTGCGCATGTTACTCACAGACTTTGCCTATCGGTAGTGGGTAACAGGCAGTGGTCTGTGGATAGGCACATGCATGTGCAACTGCATGATAGCTACATGTGTGTTATTATATACTGAGCTAAGGGCTTCAATTGTTACATTTTGTCTGGACATTGAACTGTAACAACTGATAAACCTATGATATACATGAATTGGGAGTGGGAAGAACATGTCAAGCAAATAAAAAGCATGTTCTGCATTCCAGAATCTGGAGCAATTCTAAGACATACGAAACACCATGAAGGCAGATTGTCACATGTGAGACTGGAGACGGTGGCGGGCCAGGCCTGGGACACAGTTAAGGAGTCTTTATGAGTAGTGGAAAGCTACCTGGACCTTTAGTCTGCTGTTTGATTGTTCTTTTGATATGATTGAGCGCTCTCGGTTTCTGTCCTGACAGGTAAGCCCTCATTCTTAGGTTGGTGGTTTTTGTTTTAGGGTTTTGGTTTGGTTTGGTTTTAGTTTTTACTGCTGTTTAAGGTAGCTACAAAGATTTAAGTTCTTAGCCAAATGGATTCTTGATGCTAGACTATCTTTCTTTAATTCTATATCTGAGCTAGGAGTTTGTCATGTTTCTGCTTTTCTCTCCCTTTTTATCTTTTTGATAATCCTTGTATCACCTAGGCTGATGCTCAGGACCCTCTCGGTGTGGTCTCCTGAGTGTGTGGTCATGGCGTGCACCACCACACCCGGCTCACCCCTTCTGCCCCACCCCCGTCTACTTTATAGTTACAGATTTCATTGAGCAAGGACCTGTGCTTCAGAAAGAACTCGTTCATGGTAGATGACTGTAGAATGTATGGTGGATGACTGTATAATATTTTCAATGTTAATTTAGATTTTCAGTGATACCCCATTAAGACCAGTGCTATCCAGTAAATTGTTTGCAGTAGTGTACTGTACATGCAAACTGAAATGAGCATAGTGGTGGTCCCTAAAACCACGTGTACCTTAAGCCTGCAATGTGACTGTTAAACAGAGGAGCTGAGTATGTAATGTTCCTTTAAATTTAAACAGGTATATCTAACTACTATATTGCTACTATACTGAACAGCATGTATTCAGATTGCATTGCACACACAAAGACACACATACAAACACACAGACATACACACACACATAATCATAATTTTTTAAAGAAATATTGCTTTTTGTCCAGAAAGAAAAAATCTTATTTCTAAAAATCTGTATATAAAAGTACATTTTTGGAGTCTTCACTCAAAATCCTTGGGGGGTTGCCTTTGTCCTCTTGCCCAGGAGTGATGTTGGTTGACTACCTGTGAAATCCAATACATTGCTGCTACCTGCTGTTCAGCTCCTTGGTTAGAAAGGGGATTATAGAAGCATGAGAAGGAATTTATGTGCTACTCAGCATCCACAGAGCCCTGAAACACTATATCCCTTCCGCTCTGTAGGTATAAGACCACTCTGCTTGAAAGATGTCTGCAAAAGGAGGGGGCAGGGGGGTGTCACACTTCTTCCCCCAGCAGAACTGAACTGGCGTGATAGGCTCTGTTTCTAGATCTGCCCAATCCCAGCCTGTATCCCACAGGGAGGACTGAACCTAGAGATCACATCCAGCTCTACTACCTTGAGAGGACTGCCAGCCTGTGTCTTAGCCTTTCTGTTCACCGGTTAGTCATCTGTGAGTTTGCTGTGAAATCCTGACTAGAGTACAAATTCATGTACATAGTCATCACTGCAAGTGCAGTCTCCTTAAGGGTGCCGCCGCCATATAAGTAAGCTTCACTCAAATCTAAAGGGCACTACTACCCATCTTATCTCTTATTTTGGTCTCTGTCTCTTTCTGTCTGTCTCTCTGTCTCTGTCTCTGTCTCTCTCTTTCTCTCTGCGTGTGTGTGTGTGTGTGTGTGTGTATGTGTGAACTGAGCCTGAAGCTTGAAGCTTGCCTATTCTGTTAAATTGGATGATGGCCAGCAAGCTCCAGAGCACTCCATTCTAAGCTTCCTCATTGTTGAATTTCAAACCAATGTTGCCTTCTCAGGTTTACCAAATGAGTCATTTCCGCAGCTCAGGGTATTTTTTTTTTTAATGACAGTGTTATTAAAATCATTCCCTCATTATTCTAGGTTCTGTGGTCACAGGAAGGAGAGAAACAACACAGAAACATGATCCTAGCCATTCCTTTATCAAAACTTGGGATATTAAACTGGAGGAGATAAAGGGGAGGTTGCCTAATAACACAGGACCCAGAACCAGATGTTCTGGGTTCAGTTGCTACCCCAGTACATGCCAGCCTTGTGGGCCTGTGGGCCTGGTAGCAGTGGAGATGTGATAGGGTTGTGATGAGAAGTGCCTGGCCAGGGTGAGGCTCGAGCAGTGAGCACTCTTTAGACACAGCAGTGCATGGCTACTGCTTCTGATAACCGATTCTTCCACATTTTCACTCTTGCCATTGCTGTGACTGTTGCTCTTCAACACTGTCCCTCTGTCCAGGAACTCCAGTTCCCCTTACTACCTTAAGTAAATCCCTAAAAGAAGAGAGGTGTGAGCAAAGGTGCTGGCGCTGTAGAAGAGGAAGCCTGTAAGTCTGCCAGGGTGTTTGTGCAACGGTGCACACAGAGCCTGCCCTCCCCCGACCAAACCAGTACCCCAGTAAAGTGTCTCCCTTCCATACCTACCCTTGTTCTTGGGACACTTGGACACTTGGACCCTTTGTTCTCTTGCTCTGAGCTGCTGCATGTCTGTCAGTGGCCGTAGGCGCGGTGACTGGAAGAGCATGGCTGTAGAATCAGCACTGACCTTTGATTCCAACTATTGCTTACTTAGGAATCTGTGGAAAATGAGTTCATCTCTCTGAGTCTGTTTCTTTGTTTGCAAAGCATCTACCTCTGAGAGTTTGGGGATTAAATGCTAACTGTCTGGTTGGGATGCTCCTGAGACCAAGGGCACTACAGAGAGATTTGCGTGAATTGTTCTAGCCAGCACTTGAACCCCACTTGACCATGAGTTTCACTGGAGTGCTACTCAGGTACAAAAGCACTTCCTTGGTTACTCTGTAGCAAAAGTCCCCGGAATTCCTGGCCCCTAGAATTTTGGTTTTCTGATGTTCTCCAGCTCTCTCTCCTTATTCACAGCCTTTGTTCATTAACTCATTCAGATGAACTTGGCCACTCACACTTTCCTTCACCCCCTTTCATGCAGGTTTGCTTCTTAGAGGAAATACACTGGCTCCTGTGCTTTAGTTGGTCCTTTCTTGTCCCGAGTCCATCACCACTCTCTCTGCCTACACGGTTTCCTCCCCTCCTTCCTCCTCTTAGCCAGTGTACCTGCTCACATCCTCTTCCTTCTACCCACCTGTGTATTGTAATCTCAGGCCCTCCCTCCCCAACTCTGGCAACTTTTCCAGATTCCCTCAGGGACCCTTCCAGAACGTGCCAAGTTACATTGCCCTATGCTCTAAATTCCACAGAAAGTTCTTAAAACTTATTTCGGGTAACTTCTGTGGTCAAACTGCCTTTTAGGATTTTTGTCTCTTGGAATCTCCTTACCAAAATCCTATGAAGGCAGAAAATAGAAAAGTGTTGAGAGAGAGCATAGACGAGGCTTCAGCCAGTTTCCAGACCCAAGTGCAGCAACTGAATCGGCAGATACTAGGGGTGTAGGTTCAACAGATGCCACAGAAAACTGTTGCATGCCTCTCAAAATTCTGTAGAAAAGCTGAACATTTAAGATAGGATAGGCATTGGATAGTGGCCCCCACCTTTACCACTGTGACAAAGCATGACTCTTTATTTAAAAGAGGCTGAAGGGAAAGCAGAAAAACACAGCAGAGAAGCCAGGCCAACACCAGCTAGGGAAGAAAGGAAGAAGTGTGGTGGCAGAAAGTGGCCTGTCACTTAGTAGTAGTGATAGGACATCTTCCCCTTAACTCGCTGTCAGGCTAAAGCAGAGAGTGTCCAGAGCAAGGAAAGAGTAAATCTATACTAACAGGAACTCAGTCATTAACATAAAATCATTTACACACCACGACTATGCCATGTCCTTATAAAACGTAGCATGGTTGTAAAAAGGAAAAGACCAAAAGCTGTTTCTCCAGCCTGTCTTTGGAGCTGGGAGAGATGACACAAAGGGCTGTGGCTTTAACCCTGTTAGGAAATGATTCACTAGGGTGTGCATTTGATCTGTAAATACTGTGCTTTAAAACAATCCACAGCAGAAAAGACATCTTGGCCAAGCTGTCAGTGGAGCTCTCATTGAAAGCTTGCTTCCAGCTGGTAGCTGATCCAGTGTTAGCACACTAACACCAATGAAGTATCTCTTCTCAAGGCAGTGTGGGTTCTGGCCTGCCAGGGAACTTCAGGAGCCATGACCTGGAGAAATGCTAGAGAAGTAGACAAGCAGGCTCCTGTGGAGGCTGGTCATTCCCACCTGGCTGGCCCAGACTCTATAAAGAGACTATAATATATAAAGATGCTGTTCTGGGATACTAAAGGCACTTACAGTCACTAGTATTCTTTGTAGTTGTGTTTTCAACAGCTTTAATTTCTATTCCTACATATTTGCTGTGCTACTGGAGCACTAGGTTTGTAGCTGATAAGTACTCCCAGGGACAAATGTACTGAGAATCTATGAGGGGCCTGGGGAAAGAGGGCTGGGCTTGATGGCAGAACAAGAAGATTTGGCTGTGCAGCAACTGTGGCTTCACAGTTGTGGAACTTGTTCTAACCCACTACTGTGATTGCTAAGCTGGGAAAGGAATGGATCCAAAGTACAAAGTGGGTGCTCTGGGATACACAAAGTGGGTGCTCTGGGATGTACAACTGGGACTTTTTTTTTTTTTGTCTTGAGTGCAGAGCTGCCAAATAGGATATTCTTGTATTTTCAACTCTTTTTAAATAACTCCAATAATCAAAAGTCATAATTTGGCATAATGATGCTATAATTAAGTTGTGGCAAATGATAGCATTTGTAGATTTTATAACCAGAATTGATTTGTAAAATGAACACAGTCCCAGCAGTTTATGTTAACATAATTAAATGGAAATGTAATTCTAACTCCGTTTGCTTATTAAATTGAAAATTACTGGGTTATGAGCACTCTTACATTCCTGTCAAAATTGGTGTAAGTCTAGAATTACATGAAATGTCCATTAAAGTAAAGCATATTTAAGGTTCTGTTGCTGGTGTGAACAAATTCCTTAAAACATATGCTGACTATTCATTGGAGAGCAAGGGCTTCTGGGAGGGGCCAGCTCACAACTCTTCTTCTCTCCACAGCCACTGGTTTAGCCCTGGGGCTAGGACAGAGCACGGCCAGGTAAGGGACCATCTGCTTCATTGTGTCTGTCTGCTTTGGGATAGTAAGCGAGCACAGAGAGAGCAGCTTATTTTCAAAGGAGGCAATTGTGCTGGGACTTAATACTAACCTCAGCATGCATCCAAGGTTCCCCCTACTGCCGCTGTCCTGAGGCACACAGGTAACCACTGTGTAGGACTGCACTAGGAAACACTGGGTGTGGCCGTGCACGCCTGTGTGAGCCAGTGCTTGAGACATCAGATGCAAGGATTAGGAGTTCAGCATCCTCCCTCATCCATGTCGTGGGCTAGTCCTCATCCATGTCGTGGGCTAGCCCATGAGGCTAGCCTGGTTGGTGGGAGAGATTGCCTCAAAAATCCAAGTCAACAAGTAAATTAAAACCATGTTAAGATCAGGCAGCACAGGTTGTGTTGTTGAGCTGAGGAGGAGGCAGTAACTTCTTCTAAGATTTGACATGTTTCCCTGGGTGTTTTAAGCTAGCTGTTTGGTGTACATGGCAGTGCAGTGAGTAGTTGGGCTGGCAGGAACTGGATGTTCACTTCGGTTGTCTTTACAGATGAGCAAGTGAGTGTATTAATTGTCTCCTTAAAACATGCCAGTATTATTTAGAGTTAGATTGTGGTAGATCTTAAAACTTACAGTTTAGTATTTGACTCCTTGTGAGGGATTTTGCTCTTTTGAATGATAGTTAATCATGTGATCCATAAGGAAACTACTGTCTGAAAGTTCACAGGACCCTAAGCGGCTGGACCTGAGAGAGGAGAGTTTATCTGGCATGAGAGCCTTCAGAGGCCCTGGGCTCAGCTCTGCACTGGGAGAGAGTGAGTCCATCTGCCACTCCTAGCTTCTAAAGAGATAGGTACCAGTTCTTTCTCACTTTCTGAGTCATAATCCTTTTGACCAATTTTTAGTTTGACTTTTTGCTTAAAGTTCAGTATGCAATCCCTATTTTTTGTCTTGACTCAATAAGCTATTAATTAATAAATGTAGGTAGTGTTTTCATTTGCAGTATTAAGTTCTGTAGGTCGACTCAAACACTAAGTTTGCTAATACTGACCAGTGTTCATAGAGGAAGTACAGAGCTACTTTCTTCCAGACTTTTGGTCCCAAGATTTTCATCAGTTAGTTTGTGACCTTGGTGTGTGTGTGTGTGTGTGTGTGTGTGTGTGTGTGTGAGAGAGAGAGAGAGAGAGAGAGGAGAGAGAGAGAGAAGAGAGGAGAGAATGATTAAGATTCTG
The DNA here is from genome assembly GCA_021653895.1 of Mastomys natalensis. Classification (NCBI taxonomy): domain Eukaryota; kingdom Metazoa; phylum Chordata; class Mammalia; order Rodentia; family Muridae; genus Mastomys; species Mastomys natalensis. The sequence continues at coordinate 999,352 of JAJTUV010000067.1, forward strand.
TTTCAGACATCAAGCCTTTGACTCATTAAGCTCTAGCAGTGACACTGGAGCTCCTGCCTGGCAAGGCTTGTCATAACAGGAATGCCTTTTCTTTACCAGCCTATCACAGCCCTCTTGAGCGGAACAGCAGTAGACACTATCCCTGAGGCCACAGAAGTACAAAAGCATTGAATTCAAAAGGACACACACTAAAACAGCAGTGTGTTCCCAGTACGAGTGCTTTAGGGTAGCTGGACAGCATCCTCTGAATAGGTCAGCACCTGGAGACTTGGTTTCCACTGTGTGTGTCTGCGGGTGAGTGACTGCCGAGGCGTGGGAAGCACAGCTCTGGGTACGTGAAGAGACGGTTATCTGCACAGGGAGGACTGGCGAGCTTGGTAGCAATAGGCACATGCATAGCATTTACATTGTAATGCACAATCATTCTTGAATTCAACAGAGACCTAACTGTAGTGCAGTAAACAGAAGAATTATATGATTCTTCACTGTGTTGAATGAATGACTTGCCATGCTCTCACCTTTTTTCTTACTCCAGTGTAACAACATAGAGTAATGACAGTATTGAGTTAATTCCCTTAAAATCCTCAGCTCATTCCTTTCTCCAGCTTTCCATTCTGTTCCTTCCTGCGCTGTCTCATTTGCATTTGTGTGCCATGCTTTGCTTCTGTCACACTTAGACATAACTTCCCTGTCATCTGTTGTATTAGAGTTCTCTAGAGTCACAGAATTTACAGAGTATCTCTATATAGTAAGCAAATTTATTATTGTGATGACTTACAGTCTGTAGTTCAATTAACCCAACAGTGGGCAGCTGTGAATGAGAAGTCCAAGAATCCGTAGTTGCTCAGTCCCACAAGGCTAGTTGTTTCAGCTGGTCTTCTGTAGAAGTAGGTTCCGACAGATGTGCTAGCAAGTAAGTGCAAGCAGTTGAAGAGTAAATCTTCCTTCTTCTAATGTCCTTATGTAGGCCTCTAGCAGAAGGTTTGGCCCAGATTAAGGTGTGTACAGTACACAGCCTGAATCTGAAACTTCCTTTGTCCCATGCTGACCTGAACTCAGAGATCCCCCTTGCCTCAGTCTCCTGGGATTAGGTGTGCATTCCTTGCCTGGGTCTAAGCTTTTCATGGCCACTATGCCTCAGGATCCTCATGTCAAGATCCAGGTCAGAAACTTGTGTCTTCCACTCTCAAGATCTGGATCACAGTGTGTCCTCCAATTCTGGATTGTAGTTCACTCCTGATATGGTCAAGTTGACAACCAGGAATAGCCACCACATCTATTACCTGTCACATGCTCACTACTCTTACAGGCAAAGGCATTTGTAGAAAGGAGCATCCTTTTTCCACTCAGACACCGATGGTCTGCACATGAAGGGAATGACTATTGGTAGCTAGATAGATAGACAAGCACCATCCTGGAAGGCCTCGAGGTGAAAGAAAGAGAGCCATCTGTGGTGTGTGTGTGTATGCACGTTCGTGCCTATGTCTCTGTATGTGTGTATATATTTCTGGTGTGCACAAGGGTTTAGTTTCTAAGGTTTTTCTCCTTGAACATCTTACAACTTGACATCTCAAGTCACTTGCCATGGTTTAGATGTTACTCCATTCTCTCTCCAGTGTTGAAGACACTGAAAGGCCAAGTCTGCAAAGACTTGAAATGGCTTTTCAGATATTCAGGGGATCCTGACAGAGGTGTATTGGCAGAGGTGCTTTTGACCAGGTGTACTTTGTCTTGTAGCAGCAGTAAAAGAGGAGTATGCCTCTTGCTTTTGATGAGACTTACTAGTCATATGGAAACATGAATAGCTCAGAAATCCTGTATTCCCATTCTGTACACATGCCAACCATGAGGTACAGGCAACCCTCTTGTCTTCCTGGTTGGCTCCATAAGCTCTGAACTTGTGTGCCATGGTTCTGCATGTTGATGTGGTACCGTCTTCATGCAAGCCATTTTCTAATGGATGCCTGCACATGACTAAGAAGGGAGTTGTAGCGTCATTTGGCTTAAGTCCCCCCAGTCTGAAGGCCTGAAGGTAAGCTCTGTTCTTCACCAGGATGACACTGAGTCAGAATCCCTGAGTGACCTTATGTGTGACACTGATAGAAACCCCACAGTACAGCGGCAGCTGCTCTCTTGGTGAGCTTGCAGCCTGCCGTCTGTTCTTAGACACTGCATGTATACAGGCCTTCTCAGTGTTCTCCAGACACGGAGCTTCACGAAATAACTTGCTCATGACTCAGGCATCTAAATCTTTTTTATCTGAACTTCATTCAAAATTTATCATTGACTTTGATTTGTGGTTTTTATTGGTAAACTGAAATAATTTCATGATGGAGTCTATGTATTAATTGCATTATTGCAATATTTGTCTTTTTTATGCTATACCCATCAAAACCATGAATTTTAGGATAAGAACACATTCTTATATGGATCTACTCAGAAGAGGTAGAGCCAAGTTCAAAGTCAGTATCACCTCCTTTGTGTTCATCCAGACAGTGGGCTGAAAACCTCCCAGACCAGGTTGGTACAGCCTGTCACCATGGTTGCAATTTCAAATCTAAGTTGTCAAACTTTTTCTTACTGAACTTTTTAAGTATTTGAACTGTTTTAATACCATCTCCAGGAAAATAGTTCCAATAACTTTGATCTTACAATGAGAAGAATGTTAACTGCCATGAATCTTAAGATAACAGAGAGGATTTTGTCATTTCACCTTGAGTTATCTGTGTTACAAATGTTGGTTTATATATAGACTTGAAGTCACTAGACTTAGGAATGCCAAAGCAATTAATTTTTTTCATATTTTCAGAACCAATTTAATGTTCATGGTATAAAGTATTTCTAAATTGAAACACTTTCAGATTAATGGGCTTAAGATAAATGGTCACTGTTTTCTATAAGTAGCAATAATGAGCTATGGCTTCAGCTGCATGTCGTACACCAAATCTCATTCCTATTTTATTGCTTCATTTCTTCATTCATTTCTTCATTCATTCAACAAATACTTATTTAGCACTGAAAATGTTCCAGAGTAGTCTAAGCCCTGGAGATGCAGATAAACTGAAAAACTAAAGTCAAGAGCCACTGTGAGCAAAGGCATGGTCCATCTCCCAAAGGAAAGTTCAGTATGGCTGGGATCTGAGGAAGTAAGGAGATTAGACCATGGGTAGGAGGGAACACAGCAGGTTACTCATGTAGAGACGTAATCAAATCATGAAGGGCCATGATAGCCTGACACCAGACTCTGAATTTTATTTTACATGTAATAAAATGAGATCCATTTAGGAAAGCTCATATTGAGTGCAGCCCAGAATGGCATGGATTAGAACAAGGCCTCAGACAGGTAGACCATGTAGGAGGCTGTGGAGTGAGAACACCATGGTCTGAACTTGGATAGTGACCTGAAGATCTGGGTAGAAGTAACTAGATCTTCAGATGAGCTTTAGTAGCTAAGACATCCTTGGATACTAGGGACGGAACGAAGGTGTGGGCTGTCTAGATGAAGTGGTCAGGTTAGCACTCAGTTCTCAGTGGTGGTGTGGAACTGTTGAGAATAGTTACCATTCATCAGAAGTTCCTGACTCTCTTAACCTGTACAGACTGACAGCCAACTTCCTTAACTCTGCCCATTGTCACACCCGCAGAGCTCAGACCACGTTCTCTCCACAGTTGAGTGTCACAGGTTCCTGTCTTACAGGTGGAGACTAGACCTTAGAAAAGAGGAGAACGAACTCTGTCTGAGGGTGCAAACTCTGTCTGAGGGTGCAGACTCTGTCTGAGGGTGACATATTCAGTGACAGTGTCACTGAAACAAATGGCTTTAGGGTTTGTTGGAGCACATGTCTTTCATGTATCCCTGTAAAACTTCCTACATTGTTCAGGCTGATTTCTGATATCCTCTGCATTTGAGCTTAGCCTTGCATATTCATAGTCATTATTATAAAAGTAAATTAAGCTTTGAGTGACATAGTGAAAGTACTGGCTGAGTGTTGTCGACATCAATTTTATTTCCAGTTAATTAATTAAAGTAAAGCAAATATGAAGGGACATGGGTGGCTAGGCATTTGGAGGTTGTACATATACATACACACACATATATACATAAATGCATGCATGCATAAATACATACATACAAGCCAATAGTATTTTTAGAGACCACTTTTGGTGTATTTTCTGATATGGCAGGCTTAGGTACATGAGAAACAGTATCAGCTCTTTGATATCAGCCTCAAAACTATGGCAGCTAAGCCTAACAATCAAAGCCTTAGACAACAGAGGGTTTTGTCACTGTGACTATAGAAGACTTAGGGGACACACCTAAGCCCTAGTCTTGGAGCTCCATCCTGCAAGAGATCAGTCAGCTGTCAAGGACAGGTTGCCCCTGGTTTGCCAACCCTCCCTAGCATTTCTGCACAGTGACACCGACATCATTAGCAAAGAGAGTGGCAGGGAGTTATGTGCCTGGGCATGCTAGTGTCCCTTCAATTACAAACAGTTTTCCTCATTGCCAAATAATATAATGGAAATATTTCTGTTTTTACACTTCATCTTGACACTGTGTATAGCATCAGCTTCTCAGAGATAACCGAGCGGAAAGAGGACACAAGAAAAGCTGCTCCGTGAAGACAGCCAGCAGGTAAGCATCCAGGACGGCCTGTGTCCTCGAGGGCTCAGTGTCATTCAGTACAACCATGAAACCCTGTGAGTTATGTAGTGTTTGTCCTAACCCACGTCAGGGTTCCCAGTGTTGACTAAAAAAGATGCTGTGAACCCACGTCAGGGTTCCCAGTGTTGACTAAAAACGATGCTGTGAACCCATGTCAGGGTTCCCAGTGTTGACTAAAGAAGATGCTGTGAACCCATGTCAGGGTTCCTGGTGTTGACTAAAATAGATGCTGTTTTGATTTTGGTTAAATTGTTTTAAAGCTGGTGAAATGTAAGGAAATAGTTTTTGTTGTTGTTGTTTTTGTTTTTCCAAAAATGCCTTTAGGTTCTTTTTCATCTTAAGGTATGTAAGTTTTATCTTCTTTTCTAATGCAAAGGACTTTTTTGCAGTTTACTTTTGATAGTATGTTTTCAAGTTTGCATCTGGTGCTTCTGAAGATTTCATTTTTACTTAGATAACAAAAACTCTATTTTTCTTGACTGAATATTGATCAGAATGACTGCCAGATCAACTTAGCACACTGTAAAGGCACTTGGGAAGAAGGTTGTCGTCTGTGGGTATGGTGACTGTCTTGATTACGCTGATTGTAGACAGTTAACAGAAAGTAGACAATAGCAGCCACCTCACCTCTATGGAGAAGAAGGGAGGGATCAAGCACAAGCATGCATGTGTTAATTAGTGCGCTCTTCTCTGCTCCTGACTCTGGCTATGACATTACCAGTTGCTTCAGGCTCCTACTGCCTTGATTTATCAGCACTGATGGGCTGTAACCTGGACTTGTTATCTAAAGAAATCCCTTCTCTTCAGGTTGTTTTTGCTGGGGTATTTCACAACAGAAAAGGAGCTAGTGCAAAGGTCAAGACGGAGAGGACCAGCCTTTTATAAAAATCCCCAGCAGGAAACCCACAGTTGGCCTCAGTAGCTGGGAAGAGTTCTCTCCTTCAGTCTTTCTGTTCCACTAAAAAGGAAAACCTGATTGGCTGAGGCAAAATTAACCATCATACCTTGAGCTTAAGTAAGTATTTCTTGGAAACTTAAAGCTCAGTTTGTGGAAGAACAGTGGAAGTGGGACTCCATCAGACCTGAGAAGGGCTCTTCCCACACCTTGTGAGGATGGCAAAAAATGAAATAAAAAGGCTTGACTTGAGAGTGCCTAGAGGGGCGGGCGTGGTGTTCAGCCCATCAGTAGAGCCTGTCTGTATAGGAGAGCCCTGGGGTCCATCCCCAGCACCACTAATAAATAAACTAGGAGGGGAGGTGTGGGAAGGAGGGAGAAGCCCGTGGCCTCCCAGAACCCTTTCATCCTTGTGTTCCACGGCACTATTTCCTTTGAGCTCTTTGGGCAAGAAACAGGTTGTTGAATCTTGGAGGTTGTATCTCTGCAGCCCCTCCTGCCGCTCTCATGCCGCTCAGCTCTCCCAGGACTGATCCACCTCAGGGTTTTCATGCCCACCCACCATCTTCCAGTTTGGGGTAATTGCATTCCTTCCTTCCATTTTTTACTACGTATTGGAGAACCCTTAGTTCTCTATGTTTAAGCCCCTCTTCTTCCCTCTCCCGAGTCCCATTGTCTCTCTTCTCACATACATACATACATACATACATACATACATACATACATACATACATGACATGTCTATGTTAGAAATACACAATTGTCTTATCTGCACAACAGGTATAAATACAAACATAAACTGACTTCTTGGTGCACTGGTGGGTAATTTTCTTAATATCATATCCCAATCTTCAAATGATTTTTTTTTAACTTTCTACACTTGTGTCTCCAGACAGCTCTTCATGAGCATCGTCTCATATTTATTCTTTGTCTTGATTAGTGGCTGTGCTGGATCTTCTGATCATTAATGCCACAGGCTGTGTTAGGTGCAGGGCAACATGGAAAAGTAAAAATAAATATGAGGAAGGATTGAAGCTTAAATTTTGTTCTCAATCTTTGTTAAATGCAACGTGAAAATCCTTCACCTTCCAGTTCCTACATAGTATTCTGCATTCCTCTCCCGAAGCCCATTTTCTTTCGTAGTATTTTAATATTATCTTGACTTTTCTTAACCCTTTTGGTTGAGTGACTGCACTTGCCTTTTTCAACTTGGGGAAAAACATAAAGGTTAGAGAACAGAACTGTAATGTATTGAGTGAGTCATTGCATTATGGGACCATTTACTCCCAAAGCATCCCAAGCAAGTACAGAAGCATAAATTCACAGGTATGAGTCAAGGCTGCAGTGCTCAAGTGTTTGACTGCAGCACACTCTAAAGTGGGCATTGTTCAGAGATGCTCTGAACACACAACCAAGTGCTGTGAAGTTACAGTTGGGGCCGGGGCACCTTGGGGGAATGTTAGGAAGCTTTGTAGAGAGTTTTACTCACATATTTACCAGTGCTCCTAAGAACACTCGGTGCGAGGCTTCTGCATCTATGCTTAAGACTCCTGAATCTCTGTCCGCCTCACTCACATTCATATTCTGTACTCTTTACATTGCTGAGTATGGCTACGTATTGTTCTCTCCCAGAATGAGAAAGGGCTGTGCCTAAGAGTTGAAAATCTGAATTGAAAAGCAGAATTGTAAGGTCCTGTTTAAACACACCACATCCTAACAGTTTCAGTCCCTCTCTGTCTCCCGTTGAGAGGACCCCACACTGTAGCGCAGGGTGGCCTCAAACTCACAATGTTCCCTGTACCTCTGCATCTTTAATCCTGGACTTGAGGCATGAAGCACCACCCTGGCTTCAGTTATTTCTACCAGGAGATTTGGGCTATGTTCTGTGAGCTGTCCTGTGTTCATGCTCCTCAAGGTGCTGGACTTCTGGGTTTCTTACCTTCCCTCAGTGCTTCAGGTGTTCCTACCCTGCTTACTTAGAGCAGCAGTGCTTGTCATAATGTGTCATCCTGTCATATCTCAGTGGCCACTAATAAAAGAGCAACAGGCCGCATTAGTACCTACTGTAATGAAATCAAAGATTCACTGATCATCAATATCATTGATGGTGTTCTTCTAAAGTGCCTGTCAGTTTGTTGCTTCCTGTTGTTTCTCAGAGCACCCTACCACACCACAGATGTGTCCCAGTGGTGGGTGAGGAAGTGTTCCTCTCAGCATCTCCCTCAGGTGTTCATTGGATGAGTTTCTCTGGATTTTGCCCTACAGTGAGTGGTTATAGTTCACCTCCCTCCAGTGTTCCTCCATGCTGCTTCTCTCATTGATTCTTCTCATTCATGATGACACAGGACCTGGGTTTTCCTTTGGAGCAGAGGGGTTAGGTTGTCCTGGAGACAGTCATACCTGTGCTACCCCGGCCAGCCTAGAGCTAAGCTCCTGGGTGCAGTGGTCTCCAGCTGAACGCTGTGCTCAGATTCTTGGTGTGCTTTCCCCGCTGCACTGGAGTTTTGTGTTCTGTTCATTCTTGCATTGGCTTGGTGTTTTCTGTCCATTTCCTATCATGAATCTTCACCTTAGTTGTATTGTCTTGTTTTTTTTGTCTAATGTTTAATGAGTATTCTGTGCCACTTGATTAGTTTTACATCTTTCAAGATATAAGTAAAAGCTCAAGAAAATGAAACTTTCAAAACAGTTGAATAACAGCACATTTAAATATTACTTTTTGAACTTCTTATCACTTTTAGATTTTCATAAGTAGCAGACATGACATTTGTTGATTCATGTGTCTGTTGAAGTGAAAGCAAAACTAAATCCTTGAGCATTGCACAAAAGGTTTTTGTTTTGCTGTTGTTTTGAGATAGGATCTCAGCAAGTGGCTGGATCTCTTTGCAACTCAGAAAGTGTCTATGCTCAGCCTATTCCAGAGTACGTAACTCTGGCCTGGGTACCTCCTTATGTGTGACCACTGAGACAGAACATGTTCACAATGCTATATGAAGCAGTTTATTGCTTATGAATGGACAGCAAGACACAAAAGAAGCAGCATTCATTTTGAGCTGATCCCCCAGGCTCTGGAAAGATGTCTGAGACAAATAGAGTCCCTGCCGTTCCACACTGGAGGCACAGCGGAGGGATCCTAAGAGGCAGCCACCCAGGCTTACGTAAGTCAAGGACGTGGTTCAGACAGGTCAAAACTCAGAACATGTCCTGTGTCTGCTCCTAGAACCTTCTGCAGGAATCAGTGATGGCCAGTGGAGAAATGCCCTCTGTGTTACCATCTTATATTTCAGCATGTCCCTGCCAGGTTTGCTTCTTTAAAAATTAGTCGTCTTTTCCCATGTCATCGCTTATTTAATGTTACAGTTAAATATGTTCCCAATTCTGTAAAGACTTGTGTGTAGCATCAGTTTTCTGTGTCATTCTCCCAGATTGAAAGCCACTTTCATAGGCATGCGGGGATGCCTGAGCCTCAGTCAAGTGTCATGCTGGGAGCTGTACACTGATGACTGGTGTCTTGTGCCTTGAGAACCCATGTACCAGCCTGAGAGCCTGCGAAATTCAGCTTGGTCACTCCCACTTTTAGATGTCTCCCTTTGGTCCTGGAGTCTTTTGTAGTGAGATGGAATTTTTCCCCTCTTTCTTACTAAGTTTGAGTTTTGGCATGTACTTATAGGAAGCACCTAGAAAAAGCTATAACATTGACATGTTATTTGAAATCATGTAGAAATCTTTTATTGCTGATAGTATTTAATCTGTAAATCTCCATAATATCTTTTCACTTTATTCCTAAAGTACATGTTCATTTAGTCGCATTACATGATTTGCTGCCCCTTACATACTATGTGTTCTAATCTCTTACATGATATTCATAATAAAATAGAGGGAATGATTCTTGCTGTCCTCTTGCCTAGTTAGTAGATCAAAATAAAACTGTATTAAAAATAGAAGACAGTAGATTTCATCTGAGAAACAGTAGACCTCCATCCTACACTTCCATTTCCTACACTCGCTCGTGTCTGTTACCCCCATCAAAGTAAGAAGAGCCTCCGGTCTGCACCACCTAGGCCTCACTTCTTCCACGTGACGACGCCTGGTACTGTGTTGCCACAGATGGGACAGAGTTACAGCTGGTCTTTATTTGATCTTCTAAAGCTCCAAAGATGCTCGAGGATGTAGTGTGCTCTGTCTTCCCTGTGCTGCCGTTTGTCCTTTAGAAAGGACACCTAATTTGTAACAGATACAAAACTATTTGTCATTTTGCAGCTTTGCCAAAATAAATGAAAGTATTAACGACTACAGCTCTAAGCAGCTGTTAATAAATGGGAGGGAGGACTGCTTGTGAGAGACTACGTGAGGATGTGGAACCGCGTGTGAGGGCTGTGCATGTTCATGTACACGTGTGTGTGTGTGTGTGTGTGTGTGTGTGTGTGTGTGTAACATTGCCTTTCATAGGAACATGCACAAACATTCCATAATCAGCAAAGCCAAACGGTGCTCTCCCTGTGTCCAAGGAGACACCACCCGTCCTCTTAGAATATTTAGCATTTTAAACCGACCTGTCCTTGTCACACTGGAGTTGTGACTATTTAATGCTGTATTTTTAAAACAAGTTATGCTAGTTGGCTAGTTGACATTTTATATGTCCAGAGAGTGACTTGGGACCACCTTTAAACCTTGACTTTAAAATGTTATTGTCCTGTATAACCTTTCTTCCCAAATTGAAAACTAGGGGAAGGCCATATTTGTTGTAAACAGGTTTGTTCAGCCCTTCAGAGAGAAAACCCTCTCAAAGTGATTTCCATTCATTCTTATGTGTGCATGGCCAAACGAATAGAAAATAGTCACATGTTCACTTTAATTAGAATGTATGCATTCCATATTTGTTTAATTGGAATACATTTAATTATATATGTGTCCTAATTAAAAAGAGCATCTGAATAACTTGGAGGGCTAGAGATAGTTAGAGCAGAATAATTGGGAGCTTCCTGCATACGCGACATAAAATGGCTTTTAAGTGGTTTAATTTTCCCATTCTACACTCTACGACCAAATTACTGTATTTTATAAAACCACACTGTGCACAAATTGCCAGTGCTCGTGGCTCCTGTCCTTTGGCATCCTGAAATTCTAACCTTCCTTGCCAAGATTGTAAATGAATGACTGGAGAGGGTTATTTTAAGTTATGATTATACCAAATAAATTAGCCAATTTGAATGTTGAACTGTTGCGTTTTGGTTGGATCTGAGGGACCCACAGAGAATGAGCAAGCTTACCAACTGGAAATATTCTTTGTGTCCTTGTATAGTAAATAAAACTCTAAAACTGCACTTCCTCTCAGTGCAGCTCTGATCACGTAGTGACCTCTTTCTCCCACAGATGAATTAAATGTTTTCAGATGCCTAGACGTGCACAGGCACTGTCCCTAAGGATGGCTTCTGGATGTGGCTGTGGTCACTAATGATGGAAAATTGTTAGCATGTGTGAGTTGTTCCTGCGACCCTTAACGGAAAGAAATTCCTGGTGTGAAGTCCGTCTCCTGGAGGACAGGTGTCTGTCTCGCAGTTGGCACTCTCCAAATTGGCCCAGTGATTAAGTGACCACCGATGCAGATCTAACCTTTAGCTCCCAGAGATGGGTCCCCAAGGAAATGATTAAGGTGCATCTGCAGAGCCGAATCACAAGGCTGTGTCACTCCTGCAGCCTGAGTTGTCACTTCCTTACAGAGCATTTGGGGATGCTGATACAGTGTGCTCCTATGCCAAAATACTTTCCCAGACAAGCACCAGCCCGAATTCTTAGAGTCGCTGGGAATACGGCTGCTTGATAGTTTAGATCTGTCCTACTCCAGAAGAAACGTAAGTCTGCATGAAGGCCTGTGTCAGTTAACTGTCTAGAGAAGTTCAGCATGTAGACAAATCCATTTCAGTATTCCCTCCTACTAAACTCATGTGCTACGTCGAAAATCCCTGCAGTCTGCAATACTGTCTTAGGTATGTGGAATCTAAATCAGATCAACTGGATCACAATAGAACAGAAATTATCCATCAGTATAAAATTTAATGCCCATGTATCTGTAATTGAAATATTTTACTTAATAACATATAAAAATTCAAATTTTAAGCACTTATCACTTCAACCATTTTTCAATTATTAGATAAATATAAAATAAATTTAATAGTAATATGAAACTTGTTTACATAGTTGTTGGTTTGCTTTTTAATCAAATTTTTTTATATCCAGTACTTTCTTTTTTTCTCTTACCTTTTTTCTTTGGGAATAAACACTTTTGTCATTTCATATTGATTTCGTTTGTGTACCAGGCTACAGATGGGAATTTACCTTTGTTTATTTCATATATTTCTGCTCAATTCCAACTCATGCCCAATTATATTACACTAAATTAACATAATTCAACAGATGTTGATATTTAAATGTTTTCTGGCATTCAAATCTTGAACAGCTGTATTAGAGCTTGGGGAAAAGGCAAACATTTAGAGTTAAATGCTGAACATATGCTTAAATTACTAATTAGAGAGATGGACTGAAAACTATTCTCCTTCCTAAGGACAATAAGCCTCAGATAAAGATTTTTATAATTTTTTTTTTTTACAGCAGGTTATATAGTATGGGCAAGCTCCTAAACTAGAGGACACAGGCAAGCCTCATGGATAGATTAGTTGAATTTCAAATTTAGTCCTTAAAAATTATGAGCAGTCTGTTTCTCTGAGCCTGAAAGCGGCTATAGTGAATCCATATTTGCAAACTTGTAAACGTAAGGACCAGAAGATAAAATGGTGTGTGAGGGGAAAGTGCTTTCAGTGTGTTGTCATGAAAAATGTTTATATAAGAAAAGTCGAAGCTCATATCTGCTCGTCAGCTTGCTCTGGCTCCTTAGATAAGTGTCAGTGTGCTCGAGGGCTAATGAATCAAACAGAAAGTGCACTAAGGAAGTACAAACGGCCGGCACGGGGAAAACATGCTCGACATCTTTTGCCATCAGAAACATGTAAATCAAAACTTCACTGAAATTTCCTCGTCCTCCAGTCAGAATGGCTGTCAGGAAGAAGACAGGTGGCCGCAAACGCTGGCGAGAATGGCAGAGAGGAGACGATAGCACATTGTCACATGTACCATAACAGTCCCAGTAATTCATTAGCAAGTGTGCCTGCACAAGTTCATCCCATGTGTCTTCTCACCACCACAAATCCTGTCTGCTAGACATACACACCTTGAGTGTGCCAGTTCACCTCTAAAGCACAGGCTCTCTTTATCAGCATGTGCTTGGTTTATAAACCCCGGGTTTTCTTGGGACATTTCTGTACACGCGTTTCTCAATCATATTCACCCCAAGTACCTTTTGCCACTCTAAACCTTAAGCCTCTTGCTGCCTGCCCTACTCCTTCCAAATGGTCTTGCTCCTACTTTCCTGTCTTTTTAAAATATAGCTTCCACATATGGGACTAGATTGTGCTGTTCACACTTGGAATGTTCACAAGCGTGCGCGCCTGTGTGTGTGTGTGTGTGTGTATACGCGCGCGCGCGCACACACACACACACACAGTGTGATGACTCGGGTGTCATGGCTCTGATTCCTTTGTGTATGTGCCCAGGAGTAGTATCATCTATGTTTAGTTGTTTGAGGAATTTATGCTAATGTCTATGTCCACCAGTAATGTCCTAGGGTCTTCTCTGCCATGTGTGTCTTCCTGACTGGAGTAAGCTGGGGGATTCAGTGAAGATTCCATTTGCATGTTTCTGATGGCTGAAGATGTTGAACACATTGGTCATTTGTTGTGTTGGTCATGTGTTGGTCATTTGCACTTGCTTCGTGTTCATTTACTGATCAGTTTATTTGGCAGCTTCTTACAAAGTCATAGTAACATCATCAGTTGACTTTAACAGTAAGTAACTCATTAGCATGTGTGAATATACATCGAATTCACACGTTTCTCAGCTGATTTTATTCTTTAATGCCTTTAATTCCTTTACACTTAACCAATTCTCCTTCCATACGTATCCTGTTTCCTTAAATTTGTTGTTCTTGTTAAAAACATCAGATTGGCCGGGCGGTGGTGGCGCACGCCTTTAATCCCAGCACTTGGGAGGCAGAGACAGGCGGATTTCTGAGTTTGAGGCCAGCCTGGTCTACAGAGTGAGTTCCAGGACAGCCTGAGCTACACAGAGAAACTCTGTCTCGAAAAAAAAAAAAAAAAAAAACCATCAGATTGGACCCAAAGCTGACAAGGTTTTGGAAAGGGCTCAGTTATTTTGGTTTCCTGCCTTTTGGCATGAACCTGTAAAATCTGAATACACAAAACAAAAGGAGTCAGGTTGATGGTCATGTGAATAACCCTGCCTGACCTGGGATGAGCCTGCCTTGTTTCCCCACTGGCCCCATTAGGTGAGCTCCTCTGCCCTCTCTGCCCTTGTAACTGGCATTTAGATCTAGTAAGCCAGTCTCAGATTCCTCTTCTGTGGCATCCTGTTTGACAAAGGGACACGTGTGTGTTGTCATTCATTCAGCTCTTTGTGCGATTTTTGACTATGGTGCTCACTGCCACTCATCCATGAGCAATGCAAAATGGTGACAATTCTTGTGGTTTGTTTTGGTTTTGTCCATCTGGGATTACTTCTTTTAAGAATTCCTCTTCTCTGACCACTTGAATACCGTGTAGTGTATGTAGATGATGTAGAGAAGGCCTGATGAAGGCTTGGTTCTGGCCCTTCCTTTCAGTTTGCAGAGCTGGATTTTTGTTTTAGAGACAGCAGGGTATCTCTGTCCATCAAGTAGTATCCTAATGGTCACCGAGTTGTCCTACTTGAGGCAGGCGACGCCATTGACTCCAGAGTCTTCCTTCACCACAAGCTTTGCATTTTCTGTATGGAAACCACTTTTTAGATTGCGTTACACCCCTCCCTACCCCATTTCCATTCAGTTTGTTCAGGATATCGTCCTCCCAGAGTTCTGGCCTCCATCTCTTGGGAAGACACATGTATAGATGCCCCAACCTGCCTTTCCAGTGCTTTCCTGATCTTACTCTCAGGCTGTATGGTATACTTCGTATACTTAGGTAAATCTGAAGCCAGCTCCTTCTCTCTGGTAATTACACTCATGTCAGACTCTTGTCTGTTTCTGCCTCATGCTGATAGCTCTCCACTATGATCCCTTAGCCCTTTTTGTGTCTCTTTCAAGCATTCCATCTTATTGTTTTGTATGTGTGTATGTTTTTTAAATATGTAAAGGGAGGGTGCTGTGCATGTAGGTGCAGACGCTTGTAGAGGGAGGCGCTGTGCACAGAGATGCAGGTGCCTGTGGAAACCAGAAGTGCTGCATTCACTGGGGCTAGAGTTGTAAGTGGCTGTGAGCTGCCTGATATGGGTGCTGGGAACCAGACTTGGGTCCTCTGCAAGAGCAGCGCACACTTCTAAGCACTCCAAATACTTAATTTTAATATAGCTTACTTTATTGATACAAACAGCCTGGAAGCAACTCTGTCCGGACTTCCCTCTGCACCCTTAAGTTCTTTGCATTTGTAGCTACCTCAAAATATGCCAACACCATTCTCATTACTTGCATATTCCCGTCATAGGGACTTACTGACTGCCCAGCAAAAGGCACACTGACTTTAATCCTCACATCAGCTTGATGAGATTTGCTTTACTATCCTCTCTGTTTTCCAGAGAAGGAAAGCCGGGTGCCAGAGTGTTGAGCATTGCCTAAGACAACAAACAAAGAAGCAAGAATTGAACTTGGCTCCTTGGCTCTTTGGGCTTGCAATCCTAACCACTTTACAAACTGGGAAGGATGGACGAATGAATACAGAACTGACAAAATGTTTCCTCGTTGAAAAAGAAACCCTTCTTTCCTTTTCTTTCTATTTTTTTTTTTTTAAGGCAGGGTCTTCCTGAGTAGAGCAGACTGAGGCCCTGTATCATCCGCCCCTAAGTTCTGGGGTATAGGCATGTGCCGTCACACCCGACTTCTCATGGTAGCTGAAAGAGTGAGTGTTGATGATGTATTTGAATTGTCCATGCTTTTAAATTAGTGCCGTGCAGCAGATCTTCTGATTATCCCCCATTACATACGAAGAAAAAGAGAACGGGTTGAATAGTGTTCCTAAGCCAGTGGTAGGTAATTAATTACTGGATGTCTTTTGTTTCCCAAATCATATATCAAATCCCTGGGGAGTTAGTTATCTTAAGCTGGGGATGCAGGTGTGTTGTAAACTCGTGCTTATAATGTGTGAGACCCTGGGTTCAGCCCCTTTCCTGGTGTTTGTAGTAGAAGAGGTTGGGGGAGGGGGACTGTCGTTAGCAGTTAACCTGCCCACTTCCTAAACCTTACATCTTGTTTTTTGGAAACCTGCTTAGTCTTCTACATTAACATCTTAAAGACCATTAAAATTGGCTATGTGTGTCCGAAAACATGAAAACATTTACAGCTCTTTGGATAGCTGATCATCTAGCATGCAATATTTGAGATTAAAAAAAAAAATACAGCTGTATATGTCTGCCAGAAGTACTATATAAAGGAGAAAAGAGAAAGAGAAAAACGGTTTGTATTTGAAAATGGTTCTTGTATCATGGTGTTTTCCTTCATGAGCATTGAAAAATAAGTCTTTTAAATACCTGAGTAACAGACCTGGATTAGAGAAGTCGTAAGGGAAATTTGATACAATATTTCAGTGTCAAAACAAGTCCTGAGAGTAAACTGATGTGCACTAGCTTTCCATGTATCTCAATTGCATTGAATTTGAAGACTCCTACCATCCTCTGTCTCTGGGTCAATTTACTTACCCAAGCCATTGTGAAAGGAGGAACTGAAAGCATTCCATCCACAGACCTACACTCAGATTCAGGATTATTCAGAAATGGCGACATTGTAGAACTAGGATGCAAGTGTGCATTCAAAACTGGCATTATACCCCACAGCCTAAGACGCTCACCAAAGAAACCTAGTATGTTTCTGTTTCTATAAGGAAGGACTTAAAGTTAGTGAAATTGGAATCAATAAAAGTATAAATGGTGTATAAGAGGAAACTCTTGTAAGCTCTGGGCATGCCTAGTTAAATTTCATTCAATTACTATTTTATAAGCATATGATATTAGCAAGGATACACTTGCTGTGGGAAATATTCTTCAGTAAATCAGATGTGGTCCCCACTGCCTTTATGGCATATTGTCTATGCAGAACATTAGCTCATGCCTTGATAACTGTAGCTTAGAGTAGAAGACACTTTTTTTTTCCCTAAAGAATGAGCAATTATTTCTAAGGCAGGAACCCAAAAAGGCCCTGTAAGAAAGGTGGCAGGTAAGTTGATTTGAGCAGATTTTTACTAGTAAGCAATTTAATCAAGATTCAGTTAAGTTCATTTTCCCACAGTAATACTAACAGACTCAAATGCAAAGATCTAGTTACATTTTCAAAAATTTCTGACATTCTATCCCATTACTCAATCAGTATGTCAGTATGAAGATAAAAGGCTGCCCTGTTTCCCTTTGCATTTTGACTTATTCAGCAAAAGCACTTTAGACAGCAGCATGACTGTGATTCCTCTGAGTGGGCTCAGTCATTGGACAGGGCACAAAACCAAGGCTGAGCTCAGTCTGAAGCCAGGGTATCACAGCCCAGTCATGCAAGGAAATTACATAGGAGGCTTCAGAGAATGTGGCCTGTCTTGCTCTGCATTCTAGTTAATGTCTAATGAATGTTGAAGATTTGTTAATTATTAAATGCATTCCAGTGAATTGAAATAATAGAGAAATACTTCTTTTTTTTCATTGCAATGTTGAAGGCACAACTTCCTAGCAGTTTGATTTCAACGATAGCAGCTTGCTAGGTTCTGAGAGTTAGACACGGCCGTTGGCCTGGAGTTGTTTCCCACAGTCAACTGACAGACCCTTCTGATCTGAAAACAACTGTCTCTGGTAAGTGTAATGACAGATGTGCCACACAGGGAAGTGGGATCAGAACACTTAAGAGACAAGGAAAATGGCTCTTGTACCCCTGAGAACCAGCTCCCCAAGACAACAGACAGGTAGGAAACAGGGAGGGCAATTTGGGGAGTAAGTAGACTGTTTCTGCTCTAAAGTTAACACTAACACATAGCCTTGGTGACTAGCAGAGGTTCTATAGGAACCAGACAGGTATGGAATACATACTTCTGTGGTAGTCCCTCTAGGTGCAGGTAGCTCTTCCCTCCAGATGGTAGTGTGTTCACCAGTGACCTCTCAGAGCCTCCAGTGAGTACCCGCCCTGCTACAGTGGATGCTTCCAGTGTCACACAGCATAATGATGTAACAAAAGTAAGAATGTTCTTCCAGACTGTGGATGGTACACTCGAGGCATGGCACCATGCAGATAGCTCCAGTTGTCACAGGTGTCCATCACCAAGCCAGGCTTTCCATAATGCACAGAATATACCATAGCAGAAAGTATAACATGTCTATGATATGGAATCATGACCAAGAGAAAACCCATGGTAGTGGGCTCACCTGAGAATGCCAGTGGATTTCAGACCCCAGGACTTTTAAGTCTGAGATAAAAGTGGGTGTTTTGTTCTAATACACTATTAAATAGGTAAAGCAAACAGACCCAAATGCCAAAGAAAAAAACAATCTTTTCTCTTAACCAGGAAACAACAACATAATTGTTGTTTTAAATGACTTGTATTCTTTCCTTATAGCATATTGATAGAATCGTGTGCATGTGTGATAATTTACTGCATCACATATTTGTGCATTGCGTTTGGGAGCAGCTCACGGAGCATGCCTCCAGGTGGATTGTGTGGCAGCACGCTTTATTTTCCCTTATCTGTGTGAACCTGGATAAATTGTTTACCTTTCCTGTACCGGAGGCTTCTTACCTGCAAAGTTGACATGGTAGTATAGTAGAAGCAATAATTGTCACTGTGTGTGCAATCTGTGCCACTATTTTACATAGGTATATCTAAAGAATATTCCCCCAAAATATTTAACGTCCATACTAATTGACATAATTTCTGAATGTATGGAAACCAAGCCAAAGAGAAGTGATGTAGCATGCTGGAGATTGTTGAGCATCCTTCACCAGCACTAGCAAACATGGGTCTTCTTCAGAGAGATAGCAGGCGGTCTGAAATAGGAGCTAAACAGGGTCAGGCCGATAGACACGTGGTGACTGAAGTTACTTCCAGCTTCTGCGACCAGATGCTTAACAGCCTTTGACAAGATTCACCCTCTGCCCAAACAACCTGCATTTATTAATACCATTGGGTGTTGGGGGGGGATTGTTTGTTTGGTTGGTTGGTTGGTTGGTTTTTCATGTATGTATCATATGTCTTCGTGGGGGCTTGTTGCAAAAAACATCCAGTAATAAAAAGAAGAAAAATACCCATGAAATGCCAGCACACAAAAACAGTCACCAGTATGTCCCTCCACAGTTCTCAGCACCTCTCACCCTGCACATGTGTGGATTTTCTAATTTGTGTGCATTAGTTTCAGGTCTATTGAAAAGAAGTTAAACAGGCGATGCTCTCAAGAGTAAAGCAGTCACTGTTGGAGTTCAGTATGTGTGGATACTCGGAGGGCACTTTGTCCAAACTTTTATTGTGTATCATACTATACTATAAAAGAGCCCTGTGTATATGAGATATTTAAAATGTTACATAGAAACCGTTTTTTGAGACAGTCTCACTGTAGGTCAGATTGACCTGGAAGTCACCATGTAGCTCGCCTTTAACTTATAGCAGCGCTCTTGGCTCATCCTCCTGAGTGCTGAGCAGATGTGAGCCACCATGCATAGATAAGTGTGCTGTAGATGGCCAGTTTCAGTCCCCTGCTCCTGTTAATCAGGAAACCCACTCTATTAATGGATCAGAACCAGGTAGTATCTGGCCCAGGGAGAATAGATCCTCCCATTGCTGTAAGGGTTGCTGGGAAATTGTCGCATTGACATTTCACACTTGGTTCTGAAGGCGCTTGGCCATGGTGAGCACAGTAGCTGACTCCTACTAATCGGACAGACCTGTCAGAAGCAGCTGAGAGGGGCTGTGTGCTGGCAGGAGAGCCCATGTCCAGGGACAGCTCTGGACAACAGAATGCAGGGTTAATAGATGTAGGTTGCTGAGTTTCCAGTGGGAGAAGCTGCCGCAGGCATCTTAGAAAGTGCTGTATGGCAAGCTCAAGGGTTTGGTCCTGAATGTGAACACCTGGGAGGGTGCAGGCAGTGGCCTGTTTCTGAGGGAACTAAGATGTTGGGAAGAGTCTCAGTGAAATGATCATGCCAAGGACAGCTGAGCCCGTCACTGCCTCAGGGCACTGACCTAAAACACATTCATGGAGACTTGGCGTGGGATGGGCAAAATGGGAAGCCAAGTAATAAAGAGAAAGAGACAGCATCAGAGCCAAGACTGACAATTCCAAATGGGGACTTGCTCTCTGTGTCCTGGGAGAAGTGACATAGAAGGGGCTCCGCAGATCAAGGGCTTGCACACCATCACGAGGACAAGAACTCAGGCTCCTTGGCACCCACATATAAACCAGGTCTGTAATCCCAGCTCTTGGGGGGTGGAGACAGGAGACCCCTAAAGCAAGCTGCCTAGCTAGGCAGAATTGGCAGCTCCAGTGAGCCTGACTTAGTGGAGAACGTTTGAGGGGACACCAACTTCTGAACTACACATGCATGTGCATGCACACATCCACAGCCGTGCAAGTACACATGGGAGGGAGGGCAAAGGAGGGTGGCGAGGACAAGGGGTTGCTTTAAAAGAAAACACTGAAAGCAAGGATTTGAGTCCTTGTCCTATTACAATATTGCCTGAAAGTTCCTCATACTTGTGTGCATGGAGGCCAGAAGGAGCAGAGCCGAGCCCACCCATCTGCTCAGTGTAATCTATGGAGACATATTGACAATGGGTAAGAGGGAGGGAGGGACGTGGGAGTCTAGAGAGGGATGGCCTCGCAGGTTGCGGTTTGCAGTGCTGTCCATCCCTCTGCCACCCGGGCGATCCTCCAGTGACACCACAGACCCGGCTCACTTCTGTGCAGCTGATGCCCTGTCCAGGCAGATATTGTCCCAGCTGACAGTGAGCGTTCTTGCCAAATGCTAGGGCCATGGTCACATCTGCTTGTCTTCTCTCTGTATCTTGTCCCAGGCCTTGGGAACACATTGTATCCAGGGGGCAGCTTTTGCAAGGCCTAGTGCTTCGAAAAGCTGCTCTTTGTAAATGCATGCATTGAAGAGACAAGTTCCTGTTTTCTTGCCTGTAGTATTATTGTGTTTGACATGGCCTGCCTCGGTGCTGTCAGCCCCTGTCAAAGCCATACTCTCCTCTCCGGCAAGGTGCTTCTCCGTGGGGTTTGTCATCGTAATCCTGTTTTGGATGTTTTCTGTTGCCGTTGTTGTTGATCACTTTTTCATCCCTCCAGATGATAAGATGTTCATTTTCCTACATTCAAACCATCTGAAAGGCTGGCTGCCAGTGAACAATAGGGATAAGTCAGACATAGTTTATTTAAACAGCAAAACAAAAGTGAAAGGCTCCCAGGACTCTGGTTTTCTTGTGGTTAGTAACTACCTTGTAAGAAGTCTAGTTTCCAGTTGTTCTCATCAGAGAAATCCAAGCAGACTTGTTCCTTTGTCTGCTTAGATGGCAGTTGTCTGGACTGCAGCACAGACTCATGTCTGGCTCCTGGATGACTTGAGGATGCTGAGCGAAACCTTGAGCCACCCTACCTCTCCTTCTCTTCCAGGCCATCTGCAGCTGGCACAGATACACTGTGCCAGTCACTGGCAGTTTTTAGACAGGGCCTTACCAAAGGATAATGTAAGTTTTTAACTTTAGATGTGTTCATAGGATATTGTATTGTCTTTAAAATGCCCCCGTGCCTTCCCTTCCTCTTCCAAAAGGAATTGGCTCTCAGCCTTGTGCTGTGCAAAGAGAAATGGCTCAAGTAGACTAAAGACACAAGGCTGCCTTTGAGACATTCATTGACTTTAAATTAAAACCCTAACTGCTGTGTTTTACATTAGCCATGGCACCTGAATAGCAGACCATGCTGCTTGTAGCTGCTCCACCACCCATGTCTGAAATGAGGTAGAAGAGGGGCCAGCCTCGGTCAGCCGTTGCTCTTGCTGATCAGCAGCCCCCATCTCCCCACATGCAGGACAGTCACTTTCTGATGGGCTTGCCTTCTGGCTCAGATCTTAGGTTGCCAAGCCCATTGCCTCTGACTGGTCTCTGTGTACAGCTGTTTCCCCCTGTGCCTGTGCTGGGTGGGCAGGACTGTCGACTGAAGATGGCACCGTGCCCTCTGAAGATTCTCAGAAGGTTTAGAAGAGGGTAGTATTCTTAAAGTCTGTCGCCCACAATCTTTAAAGTGGTTCTTGCTAATACATTTTGAATAGTGTGAAAAATGAAGTTTTAAAGACAAAGTGCTTGGCTTATGAACAACTATTTCGAGAACAGTGTTGAGTGGAAGCCAGCAGTACTGTCGTCAGGGTGGATGGTCAGAGGTAACGTGACTGTTGCACATGGTTGAGGAACTCAGTTGGTATTCCTAACACCCAGGGAAGAAGCCAAGCATGATGTCTCAGGTCTAAGCCCAGCGCCTGAAAGGAAGACAGGATCCCCGCAGTCAACTGGCCCTGGTCTAGCTGAAACAGCTAGTCTCTCCAGGCTCATGGAGAGACTGACTGAAGAATAAAGTGGAGAATGATAAGGACACCAGACACTGACTGCTGGTTCCTCACACACATGCAGGGCGCGCACACACACACACACACACACACACACGGGCGCGCGCACACACACCACACACACACACACACACACATTAAATTAAAAAAAAAAAAACATAACAACCAATTTCCACCAATTTCTTGGTTTCAGAATGGTCTCTTCCTTTCTTTTTTAGGCATTCCTGTACTGTAGCTGAGTTTTTCTGGTGTAGGCTCTAGAGAAGGTAAACCTGATTCTAAGCTTTGGCAAAGAGATACCAGTGGAATGAAACCTGTGAAAGCAGAACCAGGACTCAGTGGCTCAGTGGCTCAGCTGGTAAAGTGGTTTAATGCGTAAGGTCGTGGCTTTAACCATTCAGACACAACAGCATGGCCTGGCAGCACGTGCCTGTGATCCCGGTGCTATGGAGGCTGACACACACTCATGGGTCCCTGGCTGCGTCAGTGGACTCCAAGAAAGCAGCAACCTGAGGTGGATTTCTGGCCTCTACACATGGGCACACACACGCATGTACACACATGCTCACACAAGTGATAAAAGGGGGATTTTTTTTTTATTTATTTACAGAAAGGAAAGCTCATGGCTGTCATGAGAATAGAAAATGAAAGTGTTGGAATTTATTGAATTCATTAACTGGGATAAAGCGGCTGTTACTGGTATTTCGGAGGGAAAGGCAGACCAGCACAACTGGAAGAACTCCAGTTTGCAAGTGAGCTTGAACCTGGCCGCCCCAATGCCAGCCGCATGGCCTTCAAGACCATCACTTTGCCTTTCTGTAGACAAGAGCTGTCCTTGTTCCTTCTGCTCCTTCTACTTAAGGGCTGTAGGACTGTCCCAGTGGAATTGGAATTCGGTGGCTTAAAAAGACTGCAATTGTATACTTTTCTCATTGGAGAAAGAAATCCTACAGGGTGTGTGTGTGTGTGTGTGTGTGTGTGTGTGTGTGTGTGATCTCTACTAGTATTTAATAGAGCTGTCCTTGCCACCACTGCTGCTAATTATTTTGTTGATTTTCAGCATCATCTTCTGTTTAGACTTTTAATTATTCTCATAGTAAGCGCTGCCTGCCCCTCTTTCTTCGTGTCTCCATCTCTCCCTCCTGACTCCTGGCACTTTCCCCACCTGTGTAAAAGCCTATGCTGAGTGCATACTAGTAAATTCTTGCTGCACTTTGTACAAAAGTAAAGGTCTCTCTGGTTTCCTTACAATGATTAAAATGTTTATATGGTTTATAAAATTGATTATAATCATTTATTTATCTTGAGATCATGAGGCAGTTTTTCCCTCTCCAATCCAATAAATGTGTTATAGTTTTTTGTGACAGTAACCATTTGGGAGCAAAGCAAAGCAAAATTATTTGTTAATTCACTAATTTTTTAAATAGAAATTTAGTCTGTAACAATGAACTAAGTAGGAAGGAAAACTAAGAGATCTTTTTGCTTATTAGGCTACCCTGCAAGCTTCTTGCTGTTTGTTCCTGCCTGAGTCTTATGTGACTCACTCATTGTAGTTTGGAGTAATTTGTTCAACTGTATACCATTTGCTCAGCAAAGTTTTTCATTATATTTAAACATAAATATATGTATATAGTATAAATATATACCACTGTCATTATATCACATTTTATGTATCGGGCTATCTTCAATTTGGGTTCTTTCAAACCTCATGCCACAACTTCTTTGTAAGAGTAAACCAGCATGTGCTTTAAGTAAACGCATCGTTTCTGCTCCTTGATCTTCAGTCCCTGTCTCAGCCTTGCATCCAGGGTTGTGGTCCTGGAAATGATTTCAGAAACCTTCTGTGCTTGTAAAGTGTAAGATTCTCTTTCTTTGCATTTACCCTTCGAAGTTCTAATTCAGCCACTATTTTTATAAGACTTTTTTAATCTAGAAGACTAAAGTTAGACAGAATTAGGTTATTATAACAGGCTCACTGGTTCAAAAATTAACAAGGCTCACCTTGAGTTCTTGTGTATCATGTCTCTACATATCTGTAACCTAGATCATGTGAGGCTATTTAAGAGCAGCAGCCGTGCATCTATGCATTCAACATGTTCTCTCCTGACGAGTAAATAATTAAACCATTCTAATTGTGTGGGTTATAAGACAGCATCACCGTGTCCTTCCATCTATTTAAAATGTTTTAAAAGAATTCACTGCTGCATAATATCCTAAAAGAAATTGATCACACTTTTCCTGTAATAAATGTCGTCCTGACAGTAAAGCATTAGCAACCATTGATAACCTAGCAACAATATTGTGATCTCCTTAGATAATTAATCTTCGCTATTTTCCTGTCAGAAGCAACAGTGCTTGATTTTATGTTGAGCCAGAAAGATTGCCAGTTTTGAAAATTAAAAAGCATTCCTTTTATATTATTCATCCCAGTAACAATTTATGATGGTGCATTTAGCTGCTGAACGCTTGTCAACAAACATAATTATGTTTCGATATAAACAAGATTGGTGGTTTTACTATGCAGCTCCATCTTTGGTGAGAATGTTTTGATTTAGGTTCAAATTATACAAGCTACGTATTTATGTCATTCCCCCTCCTTTGTTAATAGTTTTTATTTCTTCTGATAATTACTTGTAGGCAAACAAGCATGCATTTAGGATCCTTGTGCACTGGAGACATCAAAAGGAGAAGAAAGGCTGCCCCGTTGCCTGGACCTACTGCAGCAGGTAAGACAGAACCGGTTGGAGTGCGGCACAATGGGATGCACGTAAGTCACCACAAATAAAGCACAGGCTATTCATAATAACTCCTGCAAGAGAGGCACGGCTGCAAGAATCTGGAAGGCAGGTTATTTGTCTTTATGTTAGCATGTATAGCCCGTTCATCGTGTGGACCTGGCAAGTAGCTAATCAATGAGACACATGCTGCGTACCCACTCAAATGGGTGGGACGCGCAAAGAAACAAACCCACAGCTGTCTTTGGCAGGCTTGAGGAAATTTTCAGACATGCAGGGGAAACAGCCTAAGCAGATGAGAGGACAAATAGCTCACTGTCTAAGTCTTTGTGACTACTAGGTCTGAGTGGTGGTATAGGAGAGTCACTGTGTGACCGCTAAAGCCTGCTTTTTCCTCAGTAATGCCCTTAGCATCCTGAGCGTGTACGTACTCTGAGGATATGTGAAGGCCTCCTTTGGCTCTTGTCCCTACCTTCCTACCTCCTACCCACCATGTCTTCCTTCCTGAAGTAACCTTCCCACCTTTCCAGGCAGAAGCCGAGGTTTGAATGTGGTTCGTGATGTTAGCACGCATCAGTGCTGCACACGCGGGCTCAGCAGCCATCATCGGATTAGAACTTTCCCACATACAGTGTGCATGAACTTACAGGGTAGTATAAAAATATCTTTCCGTTTTTGTTCATTAATAGATGTTGCCTGGTTATCTCTGGAAAATATCAGAGACAACGCTAAAGAGGCCATCTGTCACAAATGCCATGTAGTTATCAAAAGGATCATGTCCCAAAAGAAGAAAGGACTACGAGGAAGGAGTGGGCAGTTGTTAAGAGATAGTAATAGGAGAACAGGGCCCATCAGAATCTTATATGCAATTAGAAAGATGTCACAGCAAAACCCATTATTTTATATAATTAACACACAGTAATATAAAATGAATGAAAAAAAGAGGCCTCTCTTGCATATACTGACTTCAGCCCAATTATGTGTCTGAAATTTATAGAAGATGCATCCAGCTATTACTATGGAGACACATAGAATGTTCATGAAATCCTTATAAAATATAGTATCTATCCGTAAGGAGATGAAGCCACATTTTAGGTCTAATCGATGTGATAAGTTCTTCTAGTCTCTCCTAAGGCCGAGACAGGATTCTTCAACATCCCCATTCCCAGTGAGTGCTCCCCTGAATTCTGACCTCAGTGGGAAGCCACAGAAGGACAAGCCCTGGAGATACTGCTGATGGTCTTGATGGTCTTACGTGGTCACAGTGACAAAGCAGAGGCACCCTTACACACAGCACCTGTGTGGAGTGCGCAAGAGCAATACGTGAGGAAGGATCACATAGGTGTTACTTCACACAGGAGCGTTCTTACTTCAGAGCTCAGGACATCAAGGAAACCATGTAGAATTTAGACAGAATCCTTAACTGTAGCCCAAAACAGTCTTTTGTCAAAAGCTTGTGCCAGCATATTCCAGATAGTGTACTTCAAGTCTGTTGAGAGTCTTTTAAGATTTGAGATTTTCATTTTACTACTAGACTTTAGCTCATGGAATAAAGTTCATAATTATTTAATGTGTGGTGGTGTGGTGGTGGTGGTGATTTGGAGTTTTTGGTTTTTTAGTTACTCAGAATGCTGTGTCACTCATTTTAAGTGTATTTTTCAAACCTGTGTGCAGCAGTCCTTTCAAAGAAGAACAAAGGCAGGTAGCTGGGGGAAAGTCCTTGATTTCAGCTGAACACCTCCAACACTGACGCAGCCTGAGTGAAGGTGCTTATCTAGAGACAGCCAGAAAGGCCATGGCAGAAATACACTTTGATTATGCAGTTAGGCGTGAGGCATAACTTTGTCCATGAAAACTGCTGTTTTCAAATTCTAGAATAGAGTTAGTCACAGACTACAGAGTATGTTACATCTACAAATTTCCCAGGCTGTACTGGTCTATAGAATTCCTCTTGAAAGAATATTCTTGGGGCTAAAGAAATGGCTCAGTAGGTGACAGCACATGCTGTGGAGATACAAGGACCTGAATTCAGATACCCAGCAGCCACCTGTAAAGCTAGACACTGCCAGGAGTGCTAACTCCCAAGCTGTGGAAGGCAGAGACAAGAGGCTCAGGGTCAGTCACTGGGGCTTGCTTACTGCCGGCCACACTCCTGGTTCAAAGAGAGACAGGGTCTCATGGGAATAAGGTAGAGAGAATAAAGTGGAACACCTAATGTCTTCCTCTGGGCTATGTGCATGTACACCTACACATAACTATGTATACCGGCACACACGTATGCTGTCCTTGCAGACCTTCCAAAAGACATGCTTCCCTGAGATATACACTCTTGGGTTCCTTTTAGGCAGCACTGAATATAAATGAGGAAAATAAAAAATAAAAAAAAAAAAAAAGAAAGAGAAAGAAAGAAAGAAGAAAGAAAACAAAGAAAAGAAAAAAATCTCATATGAAGTAGGGAAGAAGAATCTTCATTCGTCTTCAACAGATGGATACTGTATATCATCTTCTCTGATTTCTCTGTAATTTATTATGAAAACAAATAGCAGATATAGAAGGGGTTTACCAAAAACTTGCTGGAACTGTACAGTTGGGAACTTTTAGATTGCCATCCCCCATTGATCTGTGTAAGTTGATGACTGTCAGCATGAACAGTTGTGTGATGTATTCTGTGAGACACTCAGAGCTGTCAGAAATCAGACCCCAGATGTGACTGTGCTGCTGCTAAAGTGGGGCTACCTTCCAGCCCTCAAAGCCAGGGTGCTGAGCAGAATTCAGTCTCTAGAAGGCTGCACCAGCCACCAGTGCTGTTGGGTGTAAATTTATTAATTGTGACAGGAACACCAAGTTTATTTCAGTGCCTTAGCTTATTTCCTGCTCCCTCCCCTAGTGTTGAGTATTGACAATGTGAAATGAATATGGATATGGTTAGGTATTTACTTTTTTCACGTGTGGCTCGTTCTGCCACCTTCAGAGTCACATACCAAAGCCAGTGTGTGTCTCCAGCAAAGGCTGCGAATTCACTGTTACAAATGGAGGAGCTCTAAAGTGAGGGCCTTGCATCAGGGTGAGCTTACAGTCTGAGAAAAGCCATCTGTAACGGGAGGAAGCAGTGAGCAGCGGAGCACGAAGATGCTGGTCACTCTACTGCAGGGTCAGCACTGCTGGCTCTGGGTGTCATTGTCCACTGCAGGGTCAGCACTGCTGTCTCTGGGTGTCATTGTCCACTGCAGGGTCAGCACTGCTGGCTCTGGGTGTCATTGTCCACTGCAGGGTCAGCACTGCTGGATCTGGATGTCATTGTCCACTGCAGGGTCAGCACTGTTGGCTCTGAGTGTCATTGTCCACTGCAGGGTCAGCACTGTTGGCTCTGGGTGTCATTGTCCACTGCAGGGTCAGCACTGTTGGCTCTGAGTGTCATTGTCCACTGCAGGGTCAGCACTGCTGGCTCTGCGTGTCATTGTCCACTGCAGGGTCAGTACTGCTGGCTCTGGGTGTCATTGTCCACTGCAGGGTCAGCACTGCTGGCTCTGGGTGTCATTGTCCACTGCAGGGTCAGCACTGCTGGCTCTGGGTGTCATTGTCCACTGCAGGGTCAGCACTGCTGGATCTGGATGTCATTGTCCACTGCAGGGTCAGCACTGTTGGCTCTGGGTGTCATTGTCCACTGCAGGGTCAGCACTGTTGGCTCTGGGTGTCATTGTCCACTGCAGGGTCAGCACTGTTGGCTCTGAGTGTCATTGTCCACTGCAGGGTCAGCACTGCTGGCTCTGCGTGTCATTGTCCACTGCAGGGTCAGTACTATCAGCTCTGAGTGTCATCCTTGGTACAAGTCCGAGCTTTTTAAGGATTTGATGATAAACATGTTAAATAGTTTTGTTGAGATATGGTACCAGCCACATTTAGGTATCCTCCTCCACTCTATGGCACTAAGTTTAGTGCTGTTTGCAGTTACTGATGTCTGAACTGTTTAGTTCATTATAACCTAAACCTCCATTACAAAAAAAAAAAAAAAAAAAAAAAACCACTCCTCCAAACACAGTAAAAGACCATTATGTCTTCCATTTATAGTTTTATCACTTAAGAAAAGAAACTAGTTTTACATTATACCTTCATGTAGATTTAAATCCTAATTTTCATTGTATAAAATGTAAGTGCGGGGCTGAGGAGCACACGAACTGAGCAAGTGGGTGCTAAGGATTAGCAAGGCCATGGGTTTGTCCTCAGTGCCTCAAAATGTAGTCAAGCAAAAAGAAAATAAGGGAAATATATATTTAAGCACCCAATTGGATTGATTTTATTTACATGAAAAATATGTGTGATATTACAGGTGAAATAATTGAAGCATATGACAAACAGTGGTCATGCCTCCCGGATTCTCGCCTCTTGTCCCTAAAAGTAGATGGTGAGGACATAATTACTACTCACAGCTTTGTTAACATTGCTAATAACAATAGCTCTGACCCTGGCTGACTAGCAAAGGGGTTGGAAGGAATAAGGGAGAACTAATAACTGCCTTCTGAGTAGGGCAGGGACAGGTGGAGCTTGCCTTATATGGGAAGTAGCTCTTTACCTCCCCTTCCACTGGCTGCTGATCCGACATCAATACAACACTTTAGGAGCCAAATTACTCAACAAGCTGCCAATTAGACTTGCAGTCAGCTGGATAGATTAGTGGCTAAGAGAGGCTGATGCAGGATTGTGGTCTCTTGAGCCAGTTACGCAAGTGAATCCCTCCACCAAGCTCTGCTCTGTGGAGTCTGAAAGGAGAGGATGTGCTCACCTGCAGAGGACTCAGGGGACCCAGCAGAGAGACTAGAGCCTGGTTCAGGATCAAGGACTAAGTCAGGCTATGCTTGCCACAACCCCAGCAGAGAGCAGACCCGATCCTTGACGTGAAGTGGCCCGGCCTTCCTCTTTGTCTTTTCCACTGTTTCTTTATGGGAGTGCACTGCACTTAGAAATCAGGGTCCTTTGGTGTTTTTCTTCCAAGTACAACATGCTGCTTTGACTATTTTCATGGAGTTAAAAAAATTTAAACACCATTCTAAACACTGAGAAAGAACAAGTTCTTTATAAAAAAAAGGTACCTTTGGGAGTAGAACAAGTCCTGTACGTCTCCACGTTTCTGTACCAGCAGTCTGAAGTCAGGTAGACATTGTTTTCATGGTGCCACTTAGGACTAAATTTGACCATCACTTAGCAATTTCCAGAGATGCATTAAATTGGCCTCATGGTTTTCCCTTTTTTTTTTAAATTAAAGCTGAATTTCTGCAAGATGATGTCCCACACATCTATGTGACCTGATGTGTTAGAGCAACATGAGACCTCTGACCTCAGTTCAGCTTACCCACAGAGTTAAATTAACTTGTTAAACTCATTGAAAAGCCAGTGTCACCTGATACCTGCTCAGCAGCCCCCACAGGCTCTGGGTGGCCATCCCACCTATTGTGAAATAAAAACTTAGTTCTTTAAGACTCTGACCAGATGTTTTTCTTTATATTTTTTATGCTTTTCATTGCATAAAATCTCACAATCTCATAAATGATGTCTTGTGTAGCAATTCAAGCAGGAAATCACATTAGCCACGAAACCGTCTTGGGGATCAGTTGTTGCCATTCAAGCTACAGGTTGTGGCAGGCCTTTCCTGTCACGTTAGGTGTGAGTTTCTTACTCTCATGGGCATCGAACCTACAAAGACTTGCACTTTACCCTTGAGGTATGCCTCCAGCCCTTCGACCTCTGATTCAGGTAGCCAGTAATTCATATAATCACTGATGATTGTAATACCCTAATCCTGCGGAGTGGAGTGAGCTTCACAGGTGGTGAGCACTCCCTCTCTTGTCCTGAAGCCCTGAAGATAGAGAATGCAGAAATGCTGGCTAAATGGTTTAATGACTAGTTGTCGCGCTGTAGTAAATAAGAGAAGGTTAGTCTTTTAATGTGCACGGGAAGCACTTTGCCTGATTCTGCAGGGCAGGGAGATAAGCCCACTTCCGGTTCCTCTGACTGCCAGGTAAGGAAGCTGCTGACTCTACACTGGTATCTCTTAGTCACTAGGAAATACGTGCCAGAGGGCACATACAAATGTGTGGGCACAGTTTAAAGAGCAGTAACAAATTCCACCTGTGCATCCCACCCACACCAGCGTTAGGAGAGTGCTATATCGGGAGCCCCTTGGGTGCTTGTTATTGTCATTGTCAGTGCTTGGGTATTCTCCTATTGCCTTTAGGAGGCTCTCTGAGGAGTAGGGCAGAGTCCTAGCTTTTTTGTGGTGGTAGAAAGGTACAAGCCAGAGAAGTTGTTATTATCAACCTCAGTCAGGGAGGAAAACCTCAGTGGATGTGGAATACAGATACCAGAGCTGAGGTAAGGAAAGCCATCTGACTCATGTTAAGCAGCCCATTTCAACCTATGTCCATGTTCCAGAACAGAGACACCTCAGACTTGGGGACTGAGCTGGGCCACCACTGGGATCATGTGGGTCTCTGAAGAGAGAGACCTTTGTCCCTCAGGTCTCAGGAAAGACCGCCATGAGCTCTACAGTGTTCTTCTGTGTTGTTTCTGTTACCTGCTTCTATAGCCATGAAAACATGGGCCTGTAAGGAGAAGGGGGCAAAGTGTTCAGGGGTGTGGCAGACTGAATATAAGGGAGGAGAGAAGTAAGACTATTCCAGGCTTGAGGAGAGGTGTGTGAGGGCCTGAGTTCAGAATGCTAGCTCCTGTGTTAAAGTTCAATACTCCAGCATAGCTTGTAACCCCTGTGCTAGGCACAGACAGAGGAGCCCAAGGTCTCGCTGGCCTGGGGTCTACATAGCCACTGAGCTCCAGGCTAAGAGAAAGACGCTGGCTCACAAAGTCAAATGAAGAATGCTAAAGAAAGACCCTCCACGTCAGCCTTTGACCTCTGAGGCATGCACACCTACATACATTTGTAAGTGTAAATTTATAGGAATTCAGGGTACAACCAGTTATGTTTTGGGTTTGTTTGGTTCTGTTTTATTACATTCAGGATCTGGAGCAAATGTAAGATATTGCAGGATAAGTTGTATTTTTATCACAGCCCCATGCAGCAATGAAAACCCACTCAGGTGTGGAGTTCTTCCTGGTTTGCCGAGCCTTCTTCATATACACGAGCTTATCTGAGCTATGCCTTTGTCTGAGGTAGGCAGTAGATTGTGTAGGATGCCTGTGTGATGGATGAGAAAGCAGGGTTCAGGCTTCTCAACCTTGGGGAGATCTTCATTTGTGGGCTGTCATGTTCTCATTTCAGGAATTGTGGGTGAAAACGCCCAGCCAATCCTAGAGAGCAACATCGGGAACCGCATGCTTCAGAGTATGGATGGACACCCGGGTCAGGCCTTGGGCGAGATGGCAGAGGGATCTCGGAGCCAGTTCAAGCCGTTCAGAGGCCAAAAGGGTTAGGACTTGGATTTCCTCTACCAAAAAGCACTCCTACTAGCCCTGCGTCTGCGTCTGGAAAACCTGCCTGAGCGGAAAGGCAGAGAAGAGAGCCTGCAGCTTCTGTTGCCGTGCCCCATTGTTATAGCATGATCATAGAGCTTACTGGGTTGAAGCTGACCTCAGCGTTGCCTCCAGCAAGCTTCCAGGCTGCTTAGCATCCTGCCACAGTGATAGAAATGGGATTCCATCACAACTCACGGTGCTGAAGTACAAACCTCACCCTTTTACGTTTCCTTCGTTTCCAGCAGTTTCTAGACATGAAGAACAGTTGGCCTCTTATTTATTTTGGTCCTAGACATCAGTTCTTTCTGCCTCCTTGTTCAGTCCATGCGGGTGTGTGATGCATACCTACTGGGTCGGAGAGGATCACATTCTCATGATGCCTACACTAAGTAGTTCTGTCCTTCCCCCTCCCCACAGGTTCCCTACCCCACATGCAGGGAGTCCTGAGCACATGTGCGCAGGCTTGGTAAGCTCACATTCCTTTGCTTTGGCTCTGATGAGAGTTTGTGACAATGATGCCCATTATGTTTTTCAACAGTGTAGCATAAATTCACAGTGGACAGATAGCAATCAGTGTTTCCCTCTGACATTTGACAAGAGCTAATGTCACTGTCGTCGTCGTCATCACCACCAGAGTGCTGTCAGCATCACTCCAGTGTAGAGCTTATACACTTTACCTCATTGCCATTGTCATCGTCGTCATCATCATCATCATCATCACCGGGGCGCTGTCAGCATCACTCCAGTGTAGAGCTTGTACACTTTACCTCAGTTAGGACACAAAGTCATTCCTAAAGGAGAATGTATTTGTAAATTCATCCTGACTGAACTAAAAACCCTGCCCTCCAGATCTCTACCTCTTCCCAAAGGCTGGGGTTTAAGGATCAGCTCCAAGATGAAGAAGAGTGGCTGGCTCAAGGTTTAGTCACTGAGGTAAATTATTAAACTCTTGAGTCAGTTCATTTGAAGATTTAAATAGCTTTTCCCAAAACTGAGATGTCTGTAGTTGCCTAATCCACTTACCAAGAACAGGAGAAACTGAGGGGAACCCGTCACTCTCAGACTAAAACATTTTAAAATTAAAGGAAATACTATGTTCCTTCCATTCCATTTCTGAGTCACTCTCTTCATAATGTCAGAAATTTTAAGTTGTTCTTTTCAGAAAATACTGATTTATTATAATTTTCATTAAAAACTGATAATTATTATCACTTACAATGGCCTCCTTTGCTTCAGAAAAGGTTGTGGTAACCCATACTAATGTGTCCTTGGACAAAGCAGTATAAACTTCAATTTTCTAAACTGAAAAAAAAATTTTTTTAAATATTTAAGGCAAGAGAATATTTAAGCAGATTAACAGACCTTTTCTATGTGGTCCTCTATAAAAAAATGCAGCCTCTGTAGTCTAGCAGATGTCTGCATTTCTGCTAGGAACTGTCTTCCCTTGGAAGTGTCCGTGGTAAGAAGTGGGCTGTCTAAGACACAAGTAGACAGCCATTTGTGCCTTGCAGAACATTGAGTTGGGGAAAGTGTTGCTGCTGGAACAAGCTCCTCATTATCAAACTGCCATTTTTTCATAGCTGTATTTCTAAATGCTTACTGTAATCATGTAGGCGGGAAAATGGAAGAGACTGGACTCAAGGGTCTATTCCAAACTTGTGTGCTCATCTTTGAATTTTATTTCTTGATGGTCTTATAAAGCCCTAGGAAAGGACTTTTAAAGGCTTAATTTCAAACCAGTGAGAAACAGTGAGGCCACTGCACGCTTGGCTGCAGGCTCCAGAGGAAGTGGCTCCTGTGTCCTTACCTTTTCCTAGAGGATACACAGGAGAAGCCCATGTGCTGAGGAGTGGGGCTCCGTAACTGCTCTCTCTTAGCACTTTCCATCACTGCCCTCCAGACAGTGTGAACCCTCTGCTGCGGCTTCTGTGGCAAGGTCCTCACAAGCTGCTGTGACACCAGAATTCTGCTTTCACACAAGAAAACTCTTGACTCACAGGTGACTGGGGATAGTTCTTATTCTACTGGTGTTTGCCTGTTAAGAGTGGATGACCAGCACTTACAGGAGAACCAGTAGTCCCCAGCCCACTGCCAGCTGCCCACAGGCATCCTTCAACATTCAATCAAGTCCTTATAAAGATACGATGCTCTGATATGCCTGACCATAGCTGAGACGTAAACACAGTTAAAATCAGAAACTTTCATGTGAATCAAATGTCTGCTTTGGACATGAATCCCACTGGTTTACATTTAATAGAGATGAATAAATCGTTGCCAGTTCAAATCAGTTCCTAGAGCCCACATCAATGGAATTCATGATTTTAAATGTATCATTCATATCACCTTTAAATAGTCTTAAGAGATTTCCCTTTATCCTCATGAATCCACCCTGCTGTTGTGCAAGCTCCCATTCATTCCCTACGGTAGCCAAAGAATCTAAGCATATCTGTGTTTGCAGTGTGACTCCACGTTGTGTGTCTCTGATGTCAATCAGATGTGGGCTGCAGTTATTTCCTCCCTTCTTCCTTGCCTAAATAAAATGTATATGGCTGAATTCCCCTTCAATTCATTTTTTTTTTTAAAGGATCTAGTGAATTTAAAAGTGGCCAGCTATGCTAACACCCACCTATATTCCCACGAGTTGGGAGATTGAGGCAGGATTGCTATGAGTCCAAAACCAACCTCAACTATGTAGTGAGTTCCAGACAGGGCTATATAGTGATACCCTGTCTCAAAAATAAGTATCAATGGAAACCCATTGCTAAGTGTAACTTACCCGTAAATTGGGCACCACGTTTAAACACAGTGGTTTGGGACTCCTGTCTATAGTGATTAAGCAGACGAAACGTTGAGACGGCAGGGTTAAATGTGCATATTTGAATATGTGTACACATGGTTGCATTTGCGGCCTGAGTTTGTTTGCAGTGTACAGACATGATTGAGAAGTTCTGCCCTTCATTCATGTTCAACATTTCAAATTGGTGTGCAGTGCATTTCATTTTGAGCAGATGTTTCATAAGCGCGTCATTGTTGAACTACTTTTAAAACCATTTTAACTTGTATTTTGTCTTTCAGAAAGAGAAATGATCTACATTAGGACTGTAAAATGAAGTTATTAGCAAGGAATACTTTGATTTTTTCTTTTGTTTTCTTTGTCCTTGTAGAAAACTTACTGGTTCAACAAAGAAGTGAAAGAATAAAGCATAGTGAGAACATTATTTCTAATGCTGCTGTTGGTGTGTTTCCGTTTTAACCTTCTGTTAGTTCCTCTCCATGTTTGTTCTGTTTGGCAGTGGTGGGGATTGAATCTAAGCCCTCTCTCCAGACAAGCGCTCTTCTCTAGACCTTGTCTCTACACCTTGTCCCTAACTTCAGAGTCATGAAAACACTGTTAAATATTCTCTGGGTGGTAGAGTACTTACATAGCCTGCATGAGGCTCTGTGTTTGACCCACTGTAATGACATCCAGTTAACATTTAATAGTACAGTGTATTGTTATTAAGTTCTGGGGATTTCCAGTGTCTCAAAAAAAAATTTAAGAAAAATTTAGCAATGTATCTAACTCACAAATTTTTTTCATAACTGATTGGAACCTGTTTAACCACATGTCCCTGTTTTTGTTTCTCTGAAATTGGAGTGAGCTGACGTTCCATTCTCTCTCCAACTATATCTTGTGACCAGTGCAGCAAGGCTCACCTCTCCTGACCTGCTCAGACACTTGAAATATTTTGTAGTATCCATCAAATTACTAAGTTTACTTTGTAAGAAAAGACATTTCACTTTTAGGGTAAGAGGGTTTTCTTCCACAAAAGTGAGTAGAGTTGTTACAGTAAGTAGGTTTTTTTAATCTAGCAGGCACGAAATACTCATCAGTGTAGCAGGCTTGAAGTAATATAAACTCAGCCAACGGGTGGACCATGAAGGCTTCTTCTACAAGGACCCATTTCTTTACACATCTGACACGTTAAGGAGACTTGCCTCTGGATCTGGCGAGGTGCTGCCATTAGCTGCTAGTATCGTGGTACACTGTTGCCACCGAGAATCCTCTCTGTGCTAGTGTCATTACATAGTGTAAATCATCTTCAGATTAAATCATCTTTGGATCCTCAGCCCTCCCTCCTGCCACATCACCGTTATCTCAGCCGTTTACTCTTCGAGTTAGAGGTCTGAGGTAGCCAACAACAGAAAGGTGTCGTATGTTTCTGTAGTTACTAGCACCCCCACCTTGGTTTGGCCTTTCCAAATAAATCACACACTTTAGCAGTGAGCAGGATACTTGGCTTTTCCGCCTGAAGGTTATTAGGACGTGATCCCAGATAGAAATAGCCTGGTTATCTTCATTCTGTTTCTGAGTTGCTATGAAATTTCTAATGGCCAGATGTGTTATAAGGCTGCATTCTTTCTTAGCATATGTGAAATCTAGGCAGGAAAATCAGTTCAAGACCAGCCTCAGCTATAGAGTGAGTTTGAAGCCTACAGGAAACTCTGTCTCAATAAAAACCAAATAAAAAAAAAAATCCAAGAAATGTTAATTTCTTCTTTATGCAACACTCTTTAATAAATTTGGAATGAAAAATAAAACAAACTGAACATAGAATTGTCAGAAATAGTTGTGAAATCCCTAATTGATGTGAACTCACTCGTAAGCCAGAACCTCACAGTTGGAATGGACAAATGATCCCAGAATAAAAGGAACAAGGAGAAGCAGGTTCTACTGACTGAGTAGCAAACTGGGCTTCTGACATTGCACACTGGTGGCTCTAGTGTATTACAGAATGAATGTGGATGACCTGTGGTACATTATGGACAAGGTATGTTATTCCTAAGAGTGTTGAGGCATGTGGAGAACACTTGGGAGCACGTGTTAAAGGTGGAAAGTCTAAAACAAGAAAGCACAGCACCCCTAACAGTAGTGTGTGCAGCTCTGAGTTAGCGTGCTTGCCTTGATGTCTGACTCACATCTTCTGACACCTATTGGATCCAATGCCTTTCCTACTTTGAAAGCACGTCTTGGTCTATTCCACATGGTGTAAATCACAGGACAGTCCCCAGACTGAGGAGCACATTGCCATGCACACTGGAAGCCAGTGCATTCTGACTCTCAGGCCATTGTTTCTCCATGAGGCCCCTTAACAACTCAGCTAGAAACAAGCAGCAGATTTTCCCTCCCTGACGCAGTGAGTAATTGTCTGCACCGCAGTGACAGATGTGCAATATAGCAGCTTCTTCGGGAAAAAATTAACAGTTTGTCCAGCATGTCAGCTCTCTCTTTTTAGTGCTTGGGAGGTCTTGGCCCCATTACGGATGATTTAGAAATTGAGGCAACCAAAGCCCAGCTGCCTGCGCTGAAAGCCTTCGTTAGTCCGCCTCATCTGCATTCCAGGACTTGCTCACATCCAGAAATTGGTGGAGCCCCTCTGGCCACAAGATGAGTATGGGCTGACAATGCCTTGATTTGTTGAGAGAGAATAAATGGATTTTCCAGAAGATGAGGAAATATCACCATTACTGTCCAATTTGCAGCATTTTATCTGGTCTTCAAACTTGTCACTTTTGTTATTGTTGCATGGTAATTACATAGTGAAACGGAAAGAAAACAAATCCTGGTTACATATTCAGATGGATTGCAAAATCATATAATCCCGATAAATGCCCATTTATGATACACATGGATGAAAGGTTCATTTTAATTTTGAATGGCTAGCTCAGCCATGAAGAGGATATAGGATTAAATTCCAGAGATTCTGACTACATCAAACAAATAGTCTTTCTCTTCACTTGTTCCTCTATTCGGGGAGGTGCCATATGGCATTTTCACAGACAAGATGGTCTTGACAACTCAGGAGTGCCCTGAGCACTGCACGCTCAGAAGAATGAGAATTCTTGGAGTGGATCTTGCCCCGGGGACAGGTATCCTAAGGGCTTCTCTCAAAGCCAGAGACTTGAGTGAGGAACTATCTTGAGGAACGACTCATTGCTTTTTGATCGCCTCTCCAGGCACCATCCACTCAGAAACTAGAAATCCCATGCTGTTCCTTATGTTCCTCCTTCGGAAGTAGCTCCTCACCCTGCCCAGGCCAGTCAGCACACAGGACGACCTGTGAGGTTGAGCGAGCATCGTGACATGGGGAACCAGGAGGCAGAGGGCAAAGGTAGCCAGCACCCCAGGGACACTACTTACAGTGTCAGCCCTTTCTTAAGAGGGACACCCTAAAGGGAACCTGCCCCCTCTTGTCAGTTGAGCTTAGATAGATACCGACTGGGTCCCAGCACATTATGGTGAAGAGAGGAAGGGGACCCGCTCACCTCCCTTAGCCAAGGAGGCGCATGGGTCACTTCTGCTCTATCACTTGGGCCCACTGAATCACAGAGACTCTCCCCATAGTAGTGGAGCACATGTGTATTTAATGTACATGAACTTTCTGCCACATGTCCATACTGTGGGACATGTCCAGATTGTTAAATATCAAAGTAGTGTGGTCCACATTTCTTTGAATTTCAGACACCTTCAGGGTTAAGATGTATCTTAAGTTTATGGAGTGGCAGGAAGAGAGAATCAGGAAAGTTTCCACTATCCATGGCAACATGCTGCCCAGCTCAAGTGATAGACAGTGATGAAAAGGGGTGTAAACTCTGAACTATGAAACAAAACAACAACAACAAAAAAAAACCACTTTAAAAATGAGTAGTGTCGGGGAAGATTGGGACTGGAGTTACTCCTTAAGGAGTGACAGACAGGTTTACTCATGGCCACTCCTGTATGTTCTGACATGATGCAGAAGACACAAGCAATAGAATTCCTCCCGGTGGCCTCAATACATGTCCCTGGTGCTGTGTGGATGGGGTCTAATCTTACTTCAAGTCCTTTGCTGAGTTCCAGGATAAAAGTAACTACCGTGTAAGGTTGTAAGGACTGACTGAAGCTGCACATCTAGCACACAGTAGGCCCTCACACCTAGGTACCTCTTGCTCTGTTAAAAAAAAATGAGGAATTCTTCATGTTTATATAGCCTTGCCTAAAGGATTGAGTGAAGGGGGTGATTAGACACAAGTGTTAACTCACTTTTTCTACTTTCCAGAACAAGAGACACGTTTAGTCAGTTCTCTAATTTCATTGCAACAGGACTACATGCCTTTAGTAATGAGCGTCTGTGACTCCAGATGAGATTAGGTTTTTAAAAATATATTCAGAGCTGGAGCTTACTGTTCTTGTAGGGCACCCAAGCTTGGTTTCCAGCACCCACATCAGGCAGCTCACAAAGACCTACAGCTCCAGCTTGAAGGCATCTGACACTCTCTTGTGGCCTCTAGTAGCCCCCCCAACATGAGTGCACATATATATACACAGACACACATGCATACATATAAAATCAAACCTCTTAAAAATGCATTCAATTGAAAATATGTGAACAATAAAAACAGCGTTCAGTCATCAGTAGCCAAAAAACCCTTGTAACTGGACATCTCTAGCTCTTGTGGGGATTTTGACCACGTTTGCCTTGCCTCTGACTCATCATGGCTCCCCTGACCTCTGCTGTGTTCTCACTGACCCTGGAGTGTAATGTACAGAGCCTGTGCTAGACCTAGAAGGGAATACATTTAGCTCAGGACTCAGAAAACCTACTGTTTCTGTTATTTTCTCAGCCTGAAATTGTGTCTTTTCACGATCTTTTAAAGAATATATTCTATAACAGTGCCTACCAGAATGCAGTATGTAAGAATCACCAGAGCACTTAAAATTTTGATAGTTTCAAACTGTCTTCTTAGTGAGGCACCTGAGAATAAGGGTGCAATTGAGCCTTCCCTGAAAGAATCAGTTGTAGTGTCAGCAAACTTCTGGCCATATCTAGGTGTGGGCTTCTCTAGTGGAACATTCTGGATCTTCTGCCATAAGCTTTTTCCTGAGAACTGTCTTTGCTTTACCACCCTTCCTCTTTCTGCTAAAGAATTAAGACCAAGAGATTTCATCTAGTCTTAGTGCAACTGGTGTCTTGAACAGAGGAGAGAAGGAAAGGGGTTGTCTAAAGGTGTCAAAGGGATGAGTGATCAGCAAAGAGAATACCGGAAGAAGCAAATGCAGGTTCCCTGTGGCCACCGAACCTTCAAAGCGTGGGGGAAGAGCATCACGCCATCGTTGGGAAAGCAAGACATTTTCTGTGGAAAGCATAGCCTCTCTTCCACAGGACCCACTTTTTACAAATTTGACAGGACACTTACCGTGTCCCCTACACATCCTGTGAGTGAGCACGTAAGCAGAGGGTGAGTCCTTCACATCACAACAAGACATGTCATGGAAGAGCAGAGTCCCTTCAGAAAGCAAGCTCTCAACTGCTTATTTACAGATCATTAAATGCTTAACTGGGGGCGGGATGGAAAAGCCGATGTACCTAGGCCAGTATTTATTAAATGTCCATCTTAGATTCAGATAGAACAAATTTGAAGTCATAATAACAGTCAATTGTCCCATTTTTAGTTTTTATGTGAGCAGACAAGAAGGTAAAGTAGGCTGTCTGGGTTAGGATGGGCTCCTGAGCATTCTACCATGGTTATAATTCTGTCCTGAAGACTTAGTCTTGGTCCCATAAGGCACCCCTTTTATCTCATAATAAATGTCCCTTTTTTTGCATAGGCTAAATTAAGAGAGGCTTCCTGTTACATTCATATAATACTAATTCTCTGCTGGATGTTGGATAGTGTTTAAATGCATTATAAAGCACTGAAAAGTACCACTGTACTTGACCTATTGGACTCCCTCTTGATTGTTCAGTCAGCTAAGAATGTATAGTTTTAAAGGCATGGTTATACCTTCTAATGCTTTAATAAAGTTCTATCTTGTGGCAAAAGAGCATGTTAAAGGACTCAGGCTCATATTTCCTTTTTATTTTTTTTTTTAAATCAAGCCTAACTCTTTCAAATATTAACTCGACCATTCCTATCTGCAGGGATAGGCTCATTATTTCTAAGCAAGACTCTAAAATTGGAAAATAACCAGAATGTATTGCACTTTTTAAATATGTTAATGGAGGTATGATATGTGGCATTTTTTTCACTGAACCATTTTATAGTTTCTACAGAGTAAAATGGAGCATAGCAAAAAAAAAAAAAAAAAAAAAAAGACTTGAACCCATGTCCTTCAGTCTTCCTGGCCTGTTTTGTAACTTCTCGTTGATCAATCACCGTCAAGCAAGTAAACCTACAGATGATTTCTGGAGGAGAGTGATAGCTGCTCTCTGATTCCCTTATCAGAGTTCCCAGTTCATGCACCTACTGCTCCACCTGCTTCCCATCTGTCACTAGGAGGCCCGGGCTCCTTCCTTCCGAAGGGGACAGCCAAAGAGCTGAGGCCAGACAGCCAACAAGTAGGTCAGGTTACAGAGAAGCAGTGGCCAGAGGTTAGAAGACCTGAGTTCAAATCTGGTCCATCCTGCACTAGTTCAGGAAACTCACCTGACTTAGGGTGTCAGAGTCAAGATTTACAAATGAAGAAGCTTGACGGGACAAAGAATTGACATGTGTGTGCTGCCTCTGCACTGTTTTCCAGTGAACTTCCCAGAGCGTCACCACCTCTTATTGGTCCTACCTGTTTATAAAGACTAGATGTTGCTTCCTTAATGAAATATAATTAGAAAAAGTCTCATTCTTAAATGACCAAAGAATCAAATTATGTAATACTTAAAGATATATAATGCTATATTGTTTACAGGTAATGTATTAGCAATTCAAATTAAATTGAAGAAAAGCTTGTTAGGTAAAATAATATTCTAAATCTGCCTATATATAGTGTATGGTGTCAAAGGTTTTTTAAAATTTTTTTATACAAGTCTACCCTATAACTTATGTCTAACATTCCCTTTAAAGTACAATATAGTGTACAAGCATTCTATCCCCGCTGGTTTGCAGTTAAAATAAATTTCAAGTTGATAGGGTCTAAACAGTGAACATCTGACAGTAGCCTCTAAACATACACACCTCATGACATGTCAGTCGCTTGGTCACAGAAACAGAATAGTACTAACTGGGTAGTGTGGTCTTGGCCAGGAGCCCAAGCAGATTTCCCAGAACAATGAAGAAAGGGTGGCTCTTTTCTTAAAGAGCTGGGGTCTGGGCCACAACCTTCACTCTACATACAATTTGAAGAATTGGAACAAGACATGATAAAAGGCTACGGGGATTAAGAAGATACCAGAATGAATAATGCAGTTTTCTGCTACATAGGAGAGCTCAACAACCCCAAGAAAAATGCAGACAGGAACTCTAGGGAGGGGTTTCTTTCAAGGTACTCATGGAAACTGTGTTTTGTTTTAAGCACAAATACAGCAAGGGAGGCTGGGTTTGGGGATGGAATCAGAAAGTCATCCTTTGATGGACAGTGTTGACACAGTCAAAGGAAGACAACAGGAAATCTCAGCCTGCATTAGTCTCTAGTGAAGTGGCCAAAGGCAACATCTCTGCTTTGGGCAGAAAGATCCCAACCTACCCAGAATTCACTGGTCTTTCTCCAAGTCCCAGTCAACATTGCAATAGATAAGACCAGGATATGTTTATTGGTGTGCCCCATAGTAGGCATGGTTAAGACAAGGTGTGACTATAGCCCTTCTTGGGTCCAAGGTGGGAGTGGAGTTGTTGAGACTGTCTCAACTCTGTGCCCAGGCTGCCCTGGAAGGAGAGATTATCCTGCCTCAGTCCTTAGCCCTCTGAGTGCTGGAATTACAAGTGTGTACCACCCACTGTACCTAGCTTTGGATCCCTTCTTTAATAAAACTTTTGCATCTGTGAAAATAAAGCATCTCGCAGGTCGTTAGGCTAGGTAAACGGCTCATTGCAGAACAAACCGAGATCAATTACAGTCGTATTCTGTCAACGCAGAATGTGCCCTCTCCCTGTCCTCTAATTAAATGCCACTTGCTAGGTATTTATGGAGCATACGCCATATGGCTACTGTGAGCTCTGTATGAATTTCATACAGTACTCACTGCCCATAAGAGACTTAAAAATCTTTTTTAGAACATAAATTCAGCAATGATATTCAAAAGAGTCCATGAGCAGACTGGCCCCAGCATTAGCCAATGGGGGGAAAAAACAATCTTATCGAAACAGATGCACTGCAAGGATTCATGCTGTGAATACAAGATCTGCTCACACTGGACTTTCAAAGCATGAAAAAAAAAAAAAAAAGAGTTGGAAAAAATGTACAATTCTGTATAGGTCCTGGGTCACAATGAGAGAGTGTTATTGAGGTGCCCAACCACTGAGATCTGTCCAGTGATGCCTTCATGTTTTCCAGGGTCTCTTACTTCTCTCAATGACTGTGTTCTTGTTTGTCATGTCCTTGTCTCTGCCTGTATCCATCCTCTCATTGAGCTCAAGAAGATTGCCCAGTAGTCTGTGTCTACTTAGAGTCTAGTAAACTACCAACTCTTTCTATCAGTCTCACCTTTAAGATAACCTTTTCCTTTTTCTCTTTTATGTATTTATATATGAGTGCACACACCTGTGCACATACATGTGGAAGCCAGAGGTCTGTATCAGGTATCTCCCTTTG
This sequence comes from Mastomys natalensis, assembly GCA_021653895.1. NCBI lineage: Eukaryota > Metazoa > Chordata > Mammalia > Rodentia > Muridae > Mastomys > Mastomys natalensis. The sequence continues at coordinate 1,043,329 of JAJTUV010000067.1, forward strand.
CCGCTCTCTCTACTTCTTGAGACATAGTCTCTTCCCTGAGCCCAGAGCAGGTTAGACTGACTGACCACTGGCCCCAGCACTGCCACAAACAGCTTTTTATATGGATGCTGGGAATCTGAACTCAGTTTTTCATGCTTATACCCCAGGGGGTTAACTGACTGAGCCATCTCCCTAGCTCCAGTATAATTTTTGTTTTTGATTCATATTTATTTTTATATAATTACCTTTCTAAGCAGTTACTAAAGACTGAAAATAACATTTTCACTTTCCTTGACAGGAAGATTAATTTTCAATTGCTTCTCTATCTGTGTTAGATGATAGATAGATGACAGATATATAGATAGGTGATAGATACATACATAGGTAGATAGATACATAGATAGGTAGATAGGTAGGTAGAAAGATAGATAGATAGATAGATAGATAGATGATAGATAGAAGATAGATAGATAGATAGATAGATAGATAGATAGATAGATAATATTTTATCTCCTAATATAGACACTAGCTCCTCAGCCTCAAAGTACATATATTCATTTTTAATTATATAGTACCTAAGAACTAGTCCGTAATTGAAATGTAACTCTCTGGCTAAATTAGTAAGTGAGGACAACAGGAGATTCCATAGACCTAAACTCTGCAGAGAGGAATATTTGAAACTCCTTCAAGCTTTAGAGTAAGCCGGCAGAAGCATGGTTTCCACACCCCTTGTGAGAAGAGCCATTTGCCTCATTTTATTTCAGGCAAACACACCAGTTTTCTCTCACAGCCTACCCCTGGCTGTGTTTCTTAACTAAGAGAAAAGTTCGCAGGGATCTGTAAACAAAATATCTGGCAGAGGTGACAAGCCAGTATAACTCACATGTTCCTGGGCACACTGTCTCTTAGTGAAGTTGTCTGGCATCTGCAGTTTACCAGTGTCGAACCCGCTTTTGACCGCATTCTGGTGTAGAAATAAAGGCTTGACTCCGAGGTGTCCATAAAATCATTCTACAGGAAGATAAATCCCCATTTCAACACGGCAGGAGGAGGAAGCCCATTAGCCCAGGCTGCTGGGTGGACCTCTTGGTTAACACAGCCTTCACAGGCTGTCAGCATGGCTGGGCAGGAAGGTCACAGGCAGCCTGAATGGGTCCAGCAGAGACAAGCAGTCTCTGCTTGATGCTGCTTGCTGCCTGCAGAGGAATCCTTCATCCAGGGCCCTGAGAGAATGAATGGTCTCTAAGCACACAAAGTGGTTTTTTGAAATCTGAATAAGAGCTCAGCTATCATCTACAAAATTGTGGTTTGTGGAGTAGAAATTATGAAGGATCCAGTTTTTCACTCGTTTTATTGGCAAGCATCTTTAGAGAGACGGACTCTTCCGTAATAAACCGTCATGGACACAATTGTTTTGGAATATGGTCTCCGTGTTGATTGCAGGGTCTGCAGGCTTGAGACAGTAGGAATGCAGTGCTTAAGCTTCCTCACTTATTGCCTGCTGGTGCACAATACAGGATTTGGCAATTTAGCCTAAAGCCGTAGTCTCTCCCACTCTGGGAGGTATGGAGAACAAGTAACTTTCTACAGACTCCAAGGCAAGAGGAGGCCCCCTAAAGCTGAAATCAGAGCCAAGGTGTGGGCCTGCCGCATGCATAATCCACTCACAAAACAGTCTGGTGGACCCTTACCAGAGCTGAACTCTGGACTCCCCACCACTGAAATAAAATAATAATAAAAAAAAGGGTCAAATCCTCATAAATGCTGAAAAGGAGCAGCTGGTGGCCAGAAAACCCTCTATAATAATAGGACCAGTCATAAAACCAAAGCCGAGTACAAAAAGATTTATCTGTAAGGAGAGAATTGATGTCAAGAAGGATACACTGCCACATTTGTCTGCAACGGAACCAGAGGGAGTCAAGAAATTCAAAACTCAGAAACCATCCAGAGACCCATCAGATAATCACCCTCAATATCTTTCAAACACCAGTGATAATCATGTGATGGCAAGATCCACTGTCCCAAATTCATCCCCAAGTAGGACAATGCCCATGTAACAGCAGTCATTGGGACTGTGATATTTAAGGATCAGCTGTGCTAAACTCTGCCTGACCACTGAGGCCTCACTAAATCCTGTTGGACAGAAATTTGCTATTGGCTGCCTGCTGCAGAAATTCACTACATATCTATCTGTTAAGGCTGAGGGGCCAAATTTATAGAATACTGACTATCCGTGTTTGCATGCAATCTAACTATTAACTAGTGGATGTTAGTTAGGGTTCCAATACTGGGTAGGATACATCCAGAAGCTAGGCTTACTTGTAATCCCTATCAGTATTAGACTATTTCAAGAGAAATCCTTGAATTTGGCTTCTTTTCTGCCCTTGAGTATGTGCAACCTGCCCAGGGAAGCTAAGAATTGGGTAAGGGCAGCATTACCCAATAAGGGGCCTAGTTCCAGGCCTGGAAGAAGGGGCAGCTATTTGAGTCCCAGGTTGTAGTCCATCACTGAGGTAAGGCAAGGCAAGAACCCCAAATAGCTAGTCTCATCCACAGTCAAGCAGGGAGACAGGAAAGCCTGGATGCTCACTTGCGCTCAGCTCACTCCACACTTACATAGGCCAGGACCCAGCCCACAAAATGGGGCAGCATGCATTCACAGTGGGCCTTTTAAAAAAAAAATTTATTGGATATTTTATTTACATTTCTGATGTTATCCCCTTACCCCATTCCCACCCCACCACCTCCGCCCAGGAATCCCCATCCCATCCCCCCTCCTCCTCCTGCTTCTCTGCAGATGTGCCCCTACCTACCTCCTCCCACCTCCCCACTCTCAAATTCCCTCACACATGGCATCCAGCCTTCATGGGACCAAGGATCCCCTCTCCCACTTATGCCTGACAGGGCCATCCTCCCTCACATATACAGCTGGAGCCATCGATCCCTCCCTATGTGCTCCCAGGCTGGTGGTTTAGACCCTGGGACTCTGGTTGGTTGGTATTGTTGCTCTCCTCATGGGGCCGCAAACCCTTTCAGCTCCCCCAGTCTTCACTCTAAATCCTCCATTGGGAACCTCTCGATCAGTTTAATGGTTAGCTGTGAGCATCTGCCTCTGGATATGTCAAACTTTGGCAGACCTCTAAGGACACACCTATATCAGGTTCCTGTCAGCATGCACTTCCTGACATCCACATCAGCGTCCACCCTTGGTGACTGCACATGGGATGGACACCCAGGTGGAATGGTCTGCAGATGGCCCCTCCTTCAGTTTCTGTCCTGCACTTTGTCTCCATATTTGCTCCCCTGAGTATTTCGCTACTCCCTCTAAGGACCAAAGCGCCCTGACTTGGTCTTCCTTCTTCATAATCTTCATGTGGTCTGTGAGTGGAATCTTGGATATTTCAAGCTTCTGGACTAATATTCAATAATCAGTGAGGGAATACCATGTGTGTTCTTTTGTGATTGGGTTACCTCACTCAGTATGATATTTTCTAGTTCCATCCATTTACCTAATTTCTTGAATTCATTGTTTTTAATAGCTGAGTAATATTCCATTGTGTAAATGTACCACATTTTTTGTATCCATTCCTCTGATGAGGGACATCTAGGTTCTTTCCAGCTTCTGGCTATTATAAATAAGGCTGCTATGAACATAGTGGAGCATATGTCCTTGCTACATGTTAGAGCAACTTCTGGGTATATGCTCAGGAGTGGTATAGCTGGGTCCTCAGGAAATGCTATGTCCAATTTTCTGAGGAACCGCCAGACTGATTTCCAAAGTGGTTGCACCATCTTGCAATCCAGAGTGGGCCTTTCTATCTCAACTAAAAAGTTATTTACAGACATGCCCACAGTCCAACCTGGAGTAAATTTGTAAGACTCCATTGGTAATCCTACGTTGTGTCAAGTCGAAAATATAAAATTGCCACAATGACACAAGGAAAAAAAAGCAGACTCTAATCCCTAGCCCCAGTCAACTGGACCCACTTGTGTTGAATAGCCATGGGGCAGGGCTTTGAATGTCCTCCTCCAAAATCATAGGTGAAATTTAATTACCAATGTTACAGTATGAGGAAGGTAGGGCCTTCAAGAGATGGTTACCTTATGGATGCTCCATCCTCAGGAATGGAGTAATGATGGTATCATGGGACTAGGTTAGTTATCTCAAGACTAGATGGTTATAAAGTGGGACAGCCTTTCTTTGACACACCCTGGCTCCTCCTTTTGATGATGACTGAGCTCACATATCGAGAAGTCCCTTGCCAGATAAAACGTGGGCTTCCTAGATTCCAGACCTGTAAGAAATATGGTTTTTATTATGAGCTACTCAGCTCCTAGAATTTAGTGACAACTGAAAGTAGGCAAGACATTTAGGTATCTGGAAAGCCGCCTCAGCCCCCGCCCCCACATACCCAGTTCTACCCTTACATTCCCATGTGTTTATATAAAGATCCAATACATTGACATTACACAAATCATGTTGAATATTGAACTATTACATAAACCTGTACAAAAACATCTGCCCAAAACATTTATTGAGAGCTTTTGGAACCAGGTATGGGTGAATGCCTGGAATCCCAGCACTCAAGAGGGTGAAGGAGGAGGATCACATAACCTAATCCTGCCAGAAAAGAAGGAGAAGTATATGAATCAGTCATTGAGCAAAGTAAACTAAAGCCTTAGAGGTGGGGCTATAGCTCATTGTAGAAGGCTTCCCCAAGTTTGCATAATGCCTGCAGGAGTTTAAGCTCCAAAATTTCATGTAGAACTCAGTGGCGGAATAAACAAACAAGCTTCAGATTTTCAAAGATTTAAAATGCCATAAAATCAGGTGTTCTGTTGGGACTTAAAGACAAGCTTTGGCACATAGACATGGCCGTGAAGATAGAAGAAACAGGAAACAATCATGGGGAAAGGCATATATGGTGTCTCAGTTAGGGTGTCCTTGCTGTGAAGGGACACTGTGACCAAGGTAACTATTATACAAGAAAACATTTAACTGAGGCTGGCTTACAGTTTCAGAGGTTCAGTCCATTACCATCAAGGTAGGAATCATGGCAGCATGCAGGCAGACATACTTCTGGAGAAGGAGCAGAGAGTTCTACCTCTTGATCCAAAGGCATTCAGGAGGAGACTGTCTTCTGATGGCAGCCTGAAGGAGGGTCTCTTCCACAATGGGCAAAACCTGAGCATAAGACACCTCAAAGCCCACCCCCCAGTGACACACTTACTCCAACAAGGCCGTGCTTCCTAATAGTGCCAATCCTTATGGGTCAAGTATTCAAACACATGAGTCTATGGGAGCCATATCTATTCAAACCACGAAATATGGTATACCATTTAGTCTTGTCTACTTGACAAAGCCTAGAGTCACCTTAGAGAAAAGCCTTAACTGAGAGATTCCCTGGATCAGGTTGACCTATGGCTATGTATGTGGGCTGTGGTCTTTGTTATTAACGTGGGAAGGCCTGCCCACTGTGAGTAGCACCATTCTCTAGGCAGGGGATCCTGAGCTATATGAGAACTAGCGAAGTATCAGCCTATGTAGGTGAGCAAACTGTGCTCTCCCATGGTTTCTGCTTCAGGTGCCTTCCCTGATTCCTTAAATGATGGACTGTGACCTGTAAGTGTGAGCCAAGTAAACTCTCCTCCCCCAGTTGCCTGTGGTCAGGGTGTTTATTATGGCAGCAGAAAGGAAACTGAAATGTGTAAAGCTTGTTTAAAACCTGGAAAACAGTCTCACTTGCTTAGAGCTTGGGTTAAATAGCATTTAAGTAAACTGCTGGTTTTGATGTTCATGTTTTTTTTTTTTAATTTTCTCATTACATTTATTTATTTCATCTGTGAACATATATTTCTCTGTGTCTCTGTTTGTGTCTATCTCTCTGTCTCTGTCTCCCTTTTTCTTCCTCTCTCTCTCTCTTTCTCTGTGTGTGTGTGTGTGTGTATGTGTATGTGTATGTATGTGCATGTATATATGCATGCTTACATGAGTATGCCACTGTGTGACGGTCAGAGTACAGCTTCCAGGATTTCTTTTTCTCCTGCTACCACATGAGTCCCAAGGATCAAACTCAAGTTGTGCTTGGCAGAAAGCACCTTCCTCTGTTGAGCCCTCTCACTGGCCGCACCTTCTTATCTTAAGTGGCAAACCTTTCCATCCTTTTATTTCAAATGTTAATTATAGCAATATAATATCAGCAATGTGTCTGCCGCATGACATCTAGATGGGTAAATATTTATAGCTCAGCCTACATGCTAGCATTATTACACAGTAGTCTATGCCGCAGAGTATGCTAATATCAACCTCAAAAAGTTCAGAATACTTTTCTAATATTTTTTCTATTCTTGGCTATAATGGCTGATTTTTAATGTTAATGTTTCCATTGTCTTAATATGCTTGCTTGTCTCATTTATATTCTAAGATTAATGATACTTCCAACACATTTGATTTATCATTTAGAGAAAGCACTTGCTCAGAAAGTCAGTGCTGGATATTAGATGGTGATTGCCTGCGATGAATTTCTTCTGAACATCTGCAAAGATGATTTGGCTTTCTTCTTCCACTTAACTCTAAATGAGAGTTCTTAAGGAGCCTTCAATCGAATTCATATTGGTTTTCAAAATATCTTTTCAAAAGTTAGGGTGTTTAAAACAAGTCACATTTCCTTTTTTTGTTTGTTGTTTGTTTTGTTTTGTTTTTTTTTTTTTTTTTTTTTTTTTTTAGAAGACCGTACTCCATATACAGGCTGCATGTTTTGGGATAGCCCCCACTCCAGATGTTTGAGACCTACATGAAAACCAAACTGCACATTTACAACATATGTGCAGGGAGGCCTAGGTTCAGCCCATGGAGGTAGATCTGTGTAGACTAGGTATGTTCCACGGTTGGTGATTCAGTCTCTGAGAGCTCCAAGGGTTCAGGTTCGTTTACTCTGTTGATCTTCCTGTGCAGTTCCTATCTCCTTAGGGCCCACAATCCTTCCACCTATTCTTCTTTAAGAGTCCTCAAGCTCCATCCACTGTTTGGCTCTGGATGTCTGTGTCTGTCTGAGTCAGCTGCTGGTTAGAGCCTCTCAGAGGACAGCTTGCCCCTGTCTGTTCTCAGGCTGGAGGTTTAGCTCCTGGGAGCTCTGGTTGAATCTTTTGATACTCGTTCTAAAAAGGACAAAAGCACCCTCACTTTGGTCTTCCTCCTTCTTCTTGAGTTTCATGAGGTTGGGCGGGCGCCGGCGACGGGCGCTGACCCCCTTCCCGGGGGGGATGCGTGCATTTATCACAAGTCACATTTCCAATGCCTGGTTTCCTAAGCTATCAAAGATAGATACATACAATCTCTCTCAAATTCTAACTGATACTGCACAATTAGAATGCTTAGCTGTTCTTTGTTTCAAATGGGAAGTACCCCAGGGCTCATCTGTGAATACCTGACTCCAGCCTGTGACAATGTCTTGAGAGGTTTAGGAACCTACAGCAGGTGGGACTTAGCTGAAGAGGCTGGTCTCTTGGAGCCCAGCCCTGAAGATTATACCCACATCTAGTTCTGACATGAGTTCTGTACTCCCTCATCCAACGACAGTGAAGAGTCACAGGTCCAAGCTCCACCCTTGTAAGTCCCTAGCCATGCCTTCTCTCTGTGGTGGACAGTAGCCACCATGTACCATGTACCAAGTAATCCATGTACCATGGAGCATGGTGGAGGTCAGAAAACAACTTTTAGGAGTTGGTTCTCTCATACCATATGGGTTCCACAGATCCAACTCCTATCACCAGACATGGCGGCAAGAACCTTTCCCTACTGAGTCATCTTTCCAGTCCTTAAAAATCATTTTTAAATGAACATTTTGGTTTGTTAAACCTTAATGCCTTGACTGGAATTAAGTTCCATAACCAATGCTATGTAACAGCTCCAGGTATATTTTAAGTGTAGCTACTGCAACTTACTCCTAAGAGTTGGTTAGGACCTCACAACATCAAGATTATTCAAAAGAAGATATTCTTAAGTCAGAATGACATTTCAAAAGGAAATGTGGCATAAACAAAAACTTGTTATCTCATTTTGCCTTTAGAAGAGGCACAATTTTGACCTGAAAGCTTTTATGATCACTCTCTTATGTTATTTGAACCTGGCAGGATATTCTTTAAAGTTCCTGATCATCACAGTGCACCGGACATTCTAGAAGACACGTAGAACAGGGAGAAAATGTAAAACAGATAAGTTATGCACTGTTTCAATTTATTTTGTCAACTTGGCCGGGTTTGGAATTATCTTTGGAGGGAGTCTCAGTTGGAGACTGAGCAGATCAAGTAGACCTGTGGGTGTGGGTGTGTCTGTATGGAATTACCATGATTGTGTTAAGTGAAGTGGGAAGGCCTGCCACTGTAGGTGGCACCATTCCCTGAGGGTGATCTTTGACTGTATAAGAGAAAAGAGAGCAAGCAGAACACTCGTGTTCATTGCTCTTTTCTGACTCTTGATGCCTGGACTCACCACAGATGACCTCACCCCATGGCAGGAACATGAACAGGAGGGGCTATGGAGTTTATGACCCCTCAGAAAAGACTACAGACTCAACTCAATCATAATTAAAAGATTTATTGATTAGCCGCTAGCATGGAGGTGTATGGGGAAGGACTTTCAAAGGGAAAAACCACAGGAAGACCTTCCATATCTATGTAAGCAAGTAAAAACTGTCCTGTTCTGCCACGTTAAATGATGAAGGCAACTCAAAACAGTCTTTGGGTATCTGTGTACAAGTTATGGTAGTCAAAAAGGGGAGTTAGTCATGTACCAAGAAGATAGTCACAGCTATACATTTGGGGAGGGGTCACTGGGTCAGGGTTACTAGGAGTTTATAGGGTCAGGAACTGGAGTCAGAGACAAATGCTTAGTGGGTATCAAGATGGATGTCTAGCATAAAAGTGGAGCTCCTTTAGCCATAACAGAGGTAAGTAATTATGGGGCCAATGAGATTCCTTTGTCAGAGTGAAACTCAGTGGACCAGACTTGGGATTCCTGAAAACACTCCCATGAGATGTCAACAACTCCCTACCAGATGCAGAAGGTCTTTCTGAGGACCCAGCTGACTCAAGGATCTTCCTCCAGATACATCTTTTTTTCTACAGTCCAAATACTGTCACCCCTGCAGAACAAATGTCAACCAGTTGGACACCTGGGAAGAAACCATCACATAGTTTAAATAATTAATTAAATTTGAACAAATCATAAGCCAGAGGATGGAAAGAGCCATCTACCTTCCTATGAAAGCATTGTGGCTGGATCTTAAAGAACAAATGATGTGGTGGCTTAAAGGTGATGTTTTGGGGATGTTGGCAAGGAGTAAACTGGTGGTGGTTAATTTTCATCATCAACAGTACTAGATTAGAGTAACCTGAGAGACAGTTCTGGAACTGAGGGAAGAAAAATCTACCCTGAGTGTAAGTACTTTCATCCCATATGCTGACATCACAGACTGAATAAAAGGGGTGAGGGGATGAAATCCAACTTGGTGTTGACATTCCTTTCCATTTTCTGATCTGCCCAGATATGAACAGGCAGCCTCACACTTCTGCCGCCATGGCAAAGAGCTATTCCTGTCGATGTATCTATCCATGAGCCAAGCTAAAGCTAACCATACCCCCCTCCAAATTGCACATTTTCCTAGGTACTAGGATCACCAAGGAGAAAAGTAAGTGACCTTAGGTAGCAGAGCTGTGATGCAGATGTACGTTGCTTGATTCCGATTGCCAACTCTGTTTACTTGGCCACACCATGAAATCACATTTTGCTTTAGAATACAATCTTACTATGGTCAGATGATAAACCCAAGTGAGAAAAGCATATTTCAGAGACAGTTCTGTCAGTCTCACTTAAAAGCTGGAGGATCTACACTTCAAAATAGTCACCACTGCTAAGTTTCTAACTTAAGCTAGAGATATGTTAAGAATGGGAACCCAAGCCAGGTAGGTGGTTCAGGGAGTAAAGGTATATAGAGGTTTGAATGAGATGTACCCTGTAGACTCGGGCATTTTAATACTTGGTCGGCAGATGGGTGAAATGTTTAGATAGGCTTGGGAGCTAAGGGCTTGCTAGATAGAGTACGTGTCTGGGAACAAGGTTTTAAAAGTCATGCACCATTCTCAGTTTGTTCTCTCTGCTTCTTGTTTATGGAGCAAGATGTGTAAGCACCAGCAACCATGCTTGCCTTCTGCAGCACTTCCCACTTGTGTTGGTAATGGAGTCCTATCTCTCTGGAACTGTAGGCCTAAATAAACTCTTTTAGGTTGTCTTGGTAAAATGTTTTTGTTTATTTGTTGTTTATTTGATTTTATAACAGCCATTGAAGAATAATTAATGTAAGGTATTTACCTCCAAGTCTGGTAACCTGACTTCCATTTTGGGGACGTACATGCTGGAAAGAGAGAACTGACTCCTGCAGGTTGTCGTATGCCCTCTACCACCATACTATCATATGTGTGCATGCACACACCACACACACACACAAACACACACAGAGAAAGAGAGAGAGAGAGAGACAGAGAGAGAGACAGAGAGAGAGAGACAGAGAGAGATCATAATTTTAAAACTTTTAAAAGAGCATGGATCAAGAAGGAATTATGGGGAATGGTGGGAGAGGCTCTAGAGGTATATAAAATGTGTAAAGGGACAGGAAGGTGGAAAAAACAACTGGGTTTTCTAAACTGGGCCTCTGGGTGACAGTATGCCAACTGGTTCAGGGTCAGTGTGAGAAGACAAACCATTTCAGGCATGTTGAAATGAAAGTGCCTTTGGGACATTCAAATGAGAACACAGGTTTAAAGGGCATTTTTAAATGTTTGGACATAAATATTTTGTAAAGTATTTCATGCCATCTTGTGCCTTCCCTTGCCAGTGTAGGAGTTGTAAGACCTAAATTGGCAGCACTCTCTGAACAACCTAGTGTATGTGTATCACATATTTAAGGTCCAAAGACACAGGCAGACACTTTTTATGGTGAGCAGTATATACATGGTTACTTGTCTCTAACACAGATGCTAGACTAAACACAAGTTCTGCCCTGGGGACCCATTAAAATGGACACGAGGGGATATTTATGAAAGTAAAATGTGCACCATAAAATGTGCAGAAAAACACAAGACCATGAGTGTCAATCATTATGCCTTCAGATGGGCTAGAGAGCTACAGAGGACCCTGCAGCCTAAGCATCTGAGAGAAGATGGCTTCCTCATGAACCACCAACAAATCCCATGTCAGGATACATATGCACATGTATATATACATGCCCACACACATTGTGTTTCTGATAGTAGGGTGTACCATTCCTTGACATAGGTTTCTTAGGTCAGTTCTGAGGTCAAGTTAGCCTTGCCATCAGTGTCGGGGATGCAGATTAGATGCAGTGGGGCCTTGACATATGACGCCTGATGCCACAATATTTCCATAAGAGTCAAGACAGAAAGAACTCACCATGGTCAGTGTTCATATGCATCTGGGGAAGGGGATTGTGCACACATTGGCAGGTGCACAACCATAATCTTTTGGGGAGGTGATATGGTGATATTTAGATGTTCAAGTAGGCGTACTCATTGATTCAACAGATTTTAGATTTAGGACATCAAAAAAATCCAATATTAGTATTAGTATAATCACAGAAATATAGTGAAATACTGTAAAAACTGGGGAAAACTTAAATATGCATCACTTGAAGATCATGTTTCAGATGCACCATTTATTAACAACTGCTTTTAAGGCATTAAGTGGGTTTGGATAATTGGGTTTCATAAGATGCACCACATTTGTTGAGGGAACATAAGAGTCACACAAGATCACCGTCCAGTCAGAAACTCACTCTTACTTGTTGAAGAGATGCCTGAAAACTGTACCTATGTTTGAGCAAATGGAGGTGCAGGAGGGGGCTCTCGACCTCAGTCTCCTCTGCAGGGCATAGCTGGAATAAGAGTGGTCTCTGTGATCACTAGGTCATTTTTTCAGAAAAAGAACTGAATTTTGTAACTTCAGATTCACTTTGACATTCATCCAGCACTCAGGAGGCAGAGGCATGCAAATCTCTGTGAGTTCAAGGCAAGCCTGGTCTACAGAGTGAGTTCCAGAACAGCAGGGCTACAAAGAGAAATCTTGTCTTAAAAAACAAAATAAATAAATAAGTAAATAAATAAATACGACCACCAACAAAAAACTTTGAAAAGAAGTTATTTTACTTATTTTTCTTTTGTTTTGTTTTTTTGTTTTTCAGGACAGGGTTTCTCTGTATAGCCCTGGTTGTCCTGGAACTCACTCTGTAGACCAGGTTGGCCTCGAACTCAGAAATCCGCCTGCCTCTGCCTCCCAAGTGCTGGGATTAAAGGCATGCACCACCACTGCCCAGCTCTTTCATATTTTTATTAATTATTTACACTTCAAATGTCCCCTTCCTGGTCTCCCCATCCCATCCACCCTCCCCTTTCCCTCTAAGACAGTGCTCCCCCCATTCACTCCTACCTCCACCACTCTAGCATCCCCTTCTCTGGGGCATCAAGCCTCCACAGGACCTAGCATATTCTCCCACTGAGGCCAGATAAGGCAGGCTTCTGCTATATGTGTAGGAGGGGATGGGGGAAAGGACCAGCCCATGTATGTTCTTTGGTTGGTTGGTTTAGTCTCTGGGACCTCTGAGGGGTCAGTTACTTGATACTGTTGTTCTACCTATGGGGTTGCAATCCTCTTCAGCTCCTTTAGTCCTTTCCCTACCTCTTCCATAAATTTCCTGAACAGATTACCAATAGCTCAGGCTCTAAGATCAACAATTGACAAATAGGATCTCATGAAACTGAAAAGCTTCTGTAAAGCACAGAACACTGTCAATGAGACAAAACAGCAACTTACAGATTGGGAAAAGATCTTCACTAACCCTACATCTGATAGAGGGATAATATCCAAAATATATAAAGAACTTAAGAAATTAGACTCTAGAAAACCAAATAACCCAATTTAAAAATGGGCTACAGAGCTAAACAGAGAATTCTCAACTAAGGAACTTCGAATGGCCAAGAAGCAGTTAAAGAAATGTTCAATACCCTTAGTCATCAGGAAATGCAAGTCAAAATGAGCCTAAGATTGTACCTTACAACCAATCAAAATGGCTAAGATCAAAAATTCAGATAACAGCGCATGCTGGCTAGGATGTGGAGGAAGAAGAACACTCCTCCATTGCTAGTGGGATTGCAAACTAGTACAGCCACTCTGGAAATCAATCTGGCAGTTCCTCAGAAAATTGGAAATAGTACTACCTGAAGACCCAGCTATACCAGTTCTGGGCATATACCCAAAAGATGCTCTACCATATCATAAGGACACATACTCCACTATGTTCATAGTAGCCATACTTGTGATAGCCAGAAGCTGGAAACAACCCAGATGTTCTTCAACCAAGGAATGGATATAGTCATGATACAACGCACAGACTATCCGAAGCTTAACAAGAAGGAAAGCCCAAGTGTGGATGCTTCAATCCTATTTACCAAGGGGGAACAAAATAATCACAGGAGGAAGGAGGGAGGGACCTGGGTGAGAGGGGGGAGGAGGCAAAGGGGGCAGAATCATGTATGGGGGAAGAATAGCCCAGAGCCTCAGGAGAATGAATAGAAATATACAGCAGTGTGGGGGGATGAGGGGGTAACCTCTAGAAAGTTTCATACATCAGGGAAGTGAGAACCCAATGGGATGACCATAGCTGAAATTCCCAACAGTGGGGAGATGGAACCTGAAGAAACCGCCTCCAGTAGATAGACATGGCCCCCAGTTGAGGGATGGGACCACCCACTCATCTCAAATACTTTGACCCAGAATTGTTCCTGTGTAAAGGAAATGCAGAGACAAAAATGGAGCAGAGACTGAAGGAAAAGCCATCCAGAGACCGGCCCAACTTGCCACGCACACACAGGTGCAGATGTTAAAGGACCACTTTTCAGGAGCCAATCCTGACCCTTCCACTGTGTTCTCTGAAGCTCAGAGTCAGGTCCTGAGGGTCATGCAGCATGAGTATTTTCCTGCTGAGCCATCTCACCAGCCCAAGTTTCCATTTTAATTGACAATGTTTCCTATTCCACCATCTCAAGCATGACATCACACCCATAACAGACAGACCACAGAAAGCAGACTGAGTACCGGTGAACTAACCTGGAAGCATCCTTCCTTCAGTTGTCACCTCATTTGCTGGCAGCATTTTATTCCAATAGTGTATTCCTTTGGTAAAAATGACCATGTTGTCATAGAGAAAAGTCTCCAAAATACCCAAAAATCACCCACAGAGAACAAAAAGTTCCCTCTGGCATGTCATAGTTTTTATATATATACTCACACAGACAGACAATCTGCAAGGATCTTGTCTGTTGATCTAACTATATCATCTATCATCATTGATTATCTATCTATCATCTGTCATCTACCAGTCTCTCTTCATTATCCTCATCCAGGTATCCCCATCAGTCATCACCTATCATTTAACTACCTACATGCCTATCTGTTATCTCTACACATCATCTATATCCATCCCTATCTATCTACCACCTATGTATCATCTATTATCTAGCATCTCTATCATCATCTATATATCAATCATCTGTCACCACTATTAACCTGCCTGCTATCTGTCATCTCTGATATCTATTTATCGGCTGTGTGATATTCTAATTATTGGTACACGTTCCCCCCAACACACAAATTACCATACTTTCAATATACCCTTTAAGCTGGTTTTTTTTTTTTTTCTGCTTAAGGATATGAAGAATATTTTCTTGTATTTCCTACAGTATCATTTTCCACTGAAGCATATGGAGAATATTTCAAGTCTACAGCACCATTTTTTTAGGAGCCTTCCCCCAATCATTCTATTCCATAAAAGTATGAAAATGTGCAAACCAGCTGTAAGCAACTAGGTGTATGATTGTTTGGTTTGGTCATGACTAAACTCAGCAAGGGGGATGGCACTTAAAATACACAGAGTGTCTTGTGTAGGCATCTGTAAATGCTTCCTAACAGCTTTGCTACTTCTTTTTTTCATCATCTTTGAGTAAATAAATTGTATTAGTCAACTAAATACTTGTATAAAGAAGCTTCAATTTTACAAAGCTGTTATCATCTCCTGTGCCCTACCTCTGGTGAAACAGGGATTCTGATATACTTTTGTGTGTGATCCAGGTCTTCAGGACTTCTAGAGAGTAGAGCCATCCGATCCTACCAAGCCCTATGTCACTCTACTGTGAGCCAGGACAAGGATGTTGTATGACTCCAGAGTCAGTTTTCCATGTTACAGCAGACTTGAATGAAATGATAATTATTGATCCAACAACCTGAAATGGTTTTTTCCTAAGTCTGTAGGGAAATACTGTACAAATGTGTATTCAGGGACTCTTAAATAATACTTATTAATGACTTGGCAGGCCATAACTGCTTAAAAGGAGCCATTAAAGATAAAATGTAATTCCTTTTCAGTTCTTTCATCTGTGACCCTCCTATAAGAGATTGTCACATGTGTGAGGAATCAAGCAGCTCACAGCTGCAAAGGATGCTGAGATAATATCTCCATCAGCTTGCAAATTGGACTTTTCTTCTGAAATTCACCAATTCCCTCACCTTCCTTCTTTTAACATATTTAAGCCATTCTCTTGTGCTGGGGAGATAGGTTAGCAGTTAGAAGCAGTTGCTTGTATATTCAACACATCAGTAACATTTTTTTGCTAAATAACAAAAGTAGCTGTCTTAACTTCTTGTGTCAAAGCAATTGCAAAAGCAGTGGTGCTAGCAGTTAATGAAATTAAAGATGTTATACCAGCAATAATCAAGCCCACTACCCTCTTGCTTCTGCTTAAAGCCTGATTCATCTCTTCCAGTACTTGCAAACTATTTTTTGAATACCAAGGTTCTGTGATACTCAAGGCAATAAAACAAAAAAAGCTGGTTGATAGACCTCCGTAACTGACAGGGCTGGGTTTCAAAACACTAACACAATTAGAAGGTGTACAATCAATGCAACTTACTAATGTGTTGAATATACAAGAGGATTTAGATAGGCATTTGGAAGAACGGATTGATGCTCTTTATCCTATTCAAATTATTGGAAGGAGGTTCAGAATTGAAGAGTAAGCAGCCATCTCCAGTGTCATGCCAAATACCATTGGATTCATGTTAGTTCTAAAATTTACAATGGTAGTCACTATAATTAGAAAAAAGTTTAAAGACACTTGCAGTGTATTTGGCATAATTCTAACACTTCTCTGGATGTTTTAACTTTACATAGTGAGCTTATGAATTTCAAGAATACTGCTCTGATGAGCATTGATGTGGTAGATATTGATGATTAAATTACCTATGGCTTGAGGTCAGTATTTCTGTTTTGGTCAAGCTTCAAGAATGGCATATATAGCATGATCATGCTAGCCCTTTTTGTCCTGGGGAAAACTTTTATTCCAGCCCATCATATTAAAGCTTGTCTTTAACAACATCAACATGTTGGCAGCCAAAGTACATGGCTTGAACCTGAAAATGGACCCCAAGACAGATTTATTAAATTAACAGACTGGCAAGCCAAGGAGAGATAAGATTCTGCACAGAGCCTTACCAACCTAAGACAGAAGTGCATTGCTTTTGATAGTGCATATTCCATGATGGGTAAGGAAGGAATTCTTGTCAGAACAACCTAAGATAGGCTCAGTCTTGTTAATGAAATAAAAAAAGGGGGAGAGGCGGAGAGCCTTTGGGGCTGCTCGGCAAGAATCTGACATGGGCCAAGGACAAGGAAATGGACTGTGTGACAGGAATATGACATTGGCCAAGGACAAGGAAGTAGACTTCAGGCAGAAATCTGGCATTAGGCTAGAACAAAGAGGTAACTTCAGGCAGGAATCTAAATATTAGGCTAGAACAAAGAAGTAATTTCAGGCAAGAATCTAAATCTTAGGCTAGAACAAGGAAGTAGGCTTCAGACATGAAAATGACTTTGAGCTAGGACAGGGAAGTAGGCTCAGATATTTTGGTCATCCTGATAAGCACTTAGAAACAGTGATCATGAGAGTGTTCACGGAATTTTGTTTATTGCCTTTCTTGTTCTTTGACTATTTGTGTTTATTGTCTTGTTTGTTTCTTTACTATTTGCATCTATTATATTGCTAGTCCCTCAACCTAGAACTGACCTGAATACTTGCATGTAATTAAAATGGTAAAAAATCAAAAAGGAGGAGGGGAGATGGGATAGAAGGGTTCTAGGGAGGGGAAATGGGGAAAGGGGATGACATCTGAAATGTAATAAATAAAATATCCAATTGAAAAATAAAGAAGTAGTTGCTGCTCTTATAGAGGACCCAGGTCCAGTTCCTAGCACCCATACAATGGCTGTAACTCCAGTTCCCTGGGATCTGATGATCTGATGCTCTTTTCTGGACTCCAGAGACTTCTGCATGTAAGTGGTGCACATATATTCGCGCACACACACACATTATAAAATAAATAATTTTTAATTCATTCTCTTAAATGTGTTAAAATTCCATGATTGCTTCACTTTGATCCAAGTTTCCAAATTTATTTCTGTATATTTTAAACCACAGTAGGTCTACAGAGTGAATTCCATGACAGCCAGGACTATACAGAGAAACTCTGTTTCAAAAAAACAAACAAAACAAAAAAACAAAAACAAAAAATGCCAAAACAAAAAACCACAAATCTACAGTAAAAGTTTGGGGTATTTAATAGTACCTCTAAAGATTCTAATAAATTCTGATCAACACATTTCTGAAATTTTATGTGTCATGAAATATTTTCATAGTGATTATCAACTACCACCCAACTAGCAAAGACAAGAAGCTTGGGTCGTCATCACGAAGCCTTCTCTGTCATGTTTGGTTTTCATATTTTAACCTGTGTGTTTCCCCCATCCCCCATTATATTCAGGGAAGCATACCAAACTTACACTCCAGCAAAGTCAAGTGTGACTTTTCCTTTCTTAAACTGGTTCTGCCAAGACACCGCACACAGTGAGATGACAGGGGAAGGGCTCACCCCGAGTTACCTTCTTTGTTTTGAAACCTAACCTGGACTCCAAAGACCTACCAGGTGTTGCTGGAAGAGCACAAAAAGGTTTAAATCGTCTCCTTCCAATGTGTTGTGGCACTGCAGACTGAAGCCAGAACTAGATTTTCCTTCCTTTTTTTTTTAAATGGCAACCTACGTCCCATGAATGAAGGAAGCAGACTGCCTCTTTGCTGAACACTCAGACAAGGTGCTGATATAACAACAGTGGACAAGCAGCTGGGAGCTGGGCTGTCAGCCTGTCACACACTGACAAATCTGTTGTTCATATTCAGGCAGGATGTGTGTGTCCACTCGCCACCAGCATCATCCATCTAACACAGGAGGGGGGATGCGGGCAGCCTGCACCCTGCTGCCTACAGACCAGACATGCTTATTACAAGCCTTCGGAAAGCTTGCAACTAAACAACTCATTTGCTTTGTGATGATGGACCAGGCAAATGCGACAAGTAAGATAGCCTACTCAATTTTTGTTTCTCTCCCTTCAAAGTGCCAAGACAGCCTATTTTACCATTCTGTGTCACATACATAAAAAATGTCACTCTAAAGAGCTCCAAACGGTTCTTCTGAAAATCTAGACAGGCAAAAAGGGAGAGGGTGAATGTAAGAACTATTCAATTAAAATACTGTTATTTGAGGGGAAACAAACTTTGGAAACAATGTACAGGGCACCCCCCCTAACCACCACCCCCTTTTTTATTTTTTAGGCAGGCTGACTTTTAGAATGATCTCTGGCAAATTTCCCCCAGAGCTATCATATCTGTAACGCTCTGACTCCCTGTCTCTCTGCAGATCCAGTCTAGACTGATCGCAAAGCCCGCCTAAGATTGAATTTACAGTTTCCCAATCAAGGCATACCTATATTTATATGGCTCTTTGTAAATCAATAAAAAAAAATACTTTCTTGTACGCATTTGGGAAGAATTGAGAGGTAATGTAGAGGATACTCCCAGTTCCTGGCATATTGGGGCTCATTGTTGAGCTACATAGGTAAACCTGAGTTTACGTAGTCTGTTGAGAAGCAAAATATGCATCTGCCCCAACAGTTTCTCCCCACACACTGCCCACTGCCCACAGTCCATTGGACATTGCACATTGTTCACAACACACTGCCCACTGTACTCTGCCCACAGCACACTGCTGCAGAACACTGCCCATGACCTACAGCACACTGCCCACAGCACACTGCCCACCTCACACTGCACTCTGCCACTGCACACAGTCCACTGGACATAGCACAATGCACATTGCCCACAACACACTGCCCACTGTACTCTGCCCACAGCACACTGCTGCAGAACACTGCCCATGGCCTATAGCACAATGCCCACAGCACACCGCACACTGCACACAGCACACTGCAACAGCACACTGCACACAGCACACTGCACACAGCACACTGCACACAGCACACTGCACACAGCACACTGAACACTGCACACTGCACATAGCACACTGCACACAGCACACAGCACACTGCACACAGCACACAGCACACTGCACACTGCACACTGTTGATTGCCTCTTCTCATTATACTCCACACTTCATTGAAGGGCAGAAACTGTCAGAATTATGACTTCTCTGTGGTGTGTTTAAACACAATTTTGTGTTTCCCATTTATATTTGTAGGTATTTTTCCCAAGTTGCTCTCTATTGGTTTCCTTAGCCTATCTGAGGCAACATTCTGAGGAGCATTTTAGGTAAGCTGCTCAACAAAGTCCACAGGAAATAAGCATCCATGCAAAGAGCAAGACAAACACTTGGTTTTAAAAACAAGGATAACCTTTTGAAGAATCATGTTAGTATTTTAGAATTAAGAAATTTTCATATTCCTATGAAAACTGCAATAAAAATGTCACCACAGGTTATCATTCAGCTTTTAAGTCCTTTTATGTTAAAACAGTAGCAGGGGCAGTGCTTGGCCTTACTGAGACCTATGTGGATGTCTTTCTATGTTACTATTCACATTAAGGGGAAGAAATCTATTTTTGGAAAGTGTAGGGTAGTAACAGGAGGAAAAATGGAGCAAGTGAATATTCTTAAAGAGTAATTTTCTCCTTTGTTCATGGCCTGTGGCATGTTATGTTTTGTTTGTTTGTTTTTTGCTTTGATGGGTGGGTAAGTGGTGTCTTGAGAGGGTCTCATCCTGTAGGCTAGGCTGGTTTAGAAATCTGTAGCCCTCAATAGCTTTGAACTTGTAGTGATCCTCCTGCCTCAGCCTGTGAATACTGGGATTATACTTGACTCAATGTGTGCTCTTTCTAGGACTACAGAGAAGCAATATCAGTAGAACACATTACATATAAGAACACACTGTCTACATACATAGACTACGGACACGCTCACACATGTGACAGAAAGGTCTGTATGGAGTCCTCCTCACTGTATAAGAAATTCATCCTGGTTGCGGTTCACTTTCTACAATAGTACAATGTGAATGTATTCTTACCTAGAAAAAAGCATTTTGCTTTATTTTATTGGATTTTGACAAGAGGCCTTATGATGTGACCTGGGCTAGCCTCAGATTCTCCACTGTAGATTACCTTAGATTCTAAGGAGTGTTGGAAATCCTTGATTCACCTTAGTTATGATATTGCATAGCTTTAAGCAAGTATTTCACACTGTTACAACATGTCTCATCTTTTTGTGGGCCTGAGTGAGAAGAAAAAGTGAAAACACTACTTACTCAGTAGTGAGAAAAAGAAATTAGAAGGGTTGATACGTATTTTAAAAATAATTTACCATGATAGAAAATAAACCATAAATATTCAGGAAAGCCAAATAATTCTGATCAACTCACACAATTATTTCAATTAACTCTACACTTTACAGTTTTAATATTGTGCTTATTATCAATATAATAATGAGGTAAATTCTTACAAAATTCCTTGATGCCCTTTATTCTGCCCTAAAACCCTGGTCATTTTTGATTGACAGAAAGATTACCTAATAAACCAGCAGTACAAACTAATTAATCATTTTGAATACAACACTAAATTGGCAGGCATAAAAAGCAAATGAGATGGGTGTTGAGGCCCATTTTCAAATGACCTTAGTTGAAAGCCAAGTACAGACTGATTTCATCTTGGGTGCCAGGTTCATGCTTCTGTCCTCTTTGCTCCCACACCTGCCTGCCACTCCTTGATAAGCACTTGGCTTATGTGTGGGACCAGAAAATGAAGCAACAAGTCCCTGAATAACTCTGGTGAATGTCTGGACTGGAATGCTCACTACACCTGGCTTGGCCTCTACTGCCCTGGTAGCCTACAGCTTCCTAACAGCGTTTAGTGTAGTAAGCACCATGATCAGTGGGCTCCTTCTAGGAACCTTTACTTCAATTCTATACTCCTGGCAGGGCCCTCCAGTGCTGCCGTATCAGTGACCCAGAGTTACAACAAAACCTGGCAGTTTTAATCATCCGGTTGGACTTTAAATGATTTTTTCCTTTGGGTTCTTTTACTAAATTTAAACATTCAAAGGGAGCCAACAAGGTGGCTCTGTGGGTAAACCCACTTGCTGCCAAGCCTGAGGGATCTGAATTCAATCCCTGGGACCCACTTGGTAAAGGAAAAAACTGACTTTGCAGGTTACCCTCTGATCTCTACATGTCTACACATGTACTCCACCACCCATTCATTCATAAATAAAGTACTAAAGCACAGAGAGATACTACTGTTTCAACCAGTACAGGGATTCCTTTTCTCATTGCTGTCACAAAATATCTGGCAAAACACTTTAAGATAGGAAGGAAGAAAGGAAAGAAGGAAGGAGGGAGGGAGGGAGGGAGGGAGGGAGGGAAGGAGGGAGGGAAGGAAGGAAGGAAGGAAGGAAAGAAGGAAGGAAGGAAGGAAGGAAGGAAGGAAGGAAGGAAGGAAGGAAGGAAGGAAGGAAGAGGAATTATCCGGCTCACAGGCTAGAGTCCAATAAAGCCAGGAAGTCCTGGTGGGTGGACCATGAGTGAGGTGGTTGGTCACAATGGGACCACAGACGGGAAGCACAGAGACAAATGCTAGTCCTCAGCTTGCTTTCTGCTTTTTGTGCAGTCCTGGATCCCAGCCCATGAAATGGTGTCACCTGCTGTTAGACTGGATATTCCCCTCTCATAACACCCTCACAGACATTCCCAAAGGCATGTTTACACATTGACTAGAAACCCACTGCAGTTCAGCCTGAAGATTAACACTATACCTAGCAAGCCGGAGATCTTAATAGCACATGCGCTTTTGCTCATTGCTCTAAAAAGAAAGAGAAATAGTTCATCATCAGGCTTGATCATGAACACACACAGTGAAAACTGCCCACCCTCTTATCCACCGCCTCCGCTGGGCAGGCTCACACCAGCTGCTATGCTCTGTAGGTTTTGTGATCAAAGCGCCTTGGGGAGATGCATGGTCCTGCAAGAATCATTTCAGATTTCAGAGCTTCCTATGTCCCTCCTGCAGCAAGTAACAATTCAAGGGTTGACTGCTATGCATCTCAAACTGTAGAAATGATCACTAAAAGTATAGTTTTTGAATATTCAATCCAAAAGAAAAGAAGGGAGGAAGAAGGAAGGAAGGAAGGAAGGAAGGAAGGAAGGAAGGAAGGAAGGAAGGAAGGAAGGAAGGAAGGAAGAGAAAAAAAGGATTAACAGACAGATGCACAGATGGACAGACAGACAGACAGACAGACAGATAAATATAAACATGGGGCAGTCCTAAGAACAGTGTAGTAATGTGTTGGGCTTCCTACACCCCACCCTATCTTGAGTCTACCTCAAGTGTTAGGATATTGCTCATGATGGCTTTTCTCTGCTAACCTCCTTCACTCATGACTGGCTGTGGGCTGTGTCCAGGCATGGGATCTCTCTGTTGATTTCCAAATGCACCCATGCCTCCTACCAGGCAAGAGATGCATTGAGGGGATATTCATGAGCCCCCATGATTATCAGATCTCCTTGCTGTATGTTCCCTTCTCTGCTGGGCTGTCTTCTTCCACTCCACTCCCAGCCCAGTCCTGCTCCTTCGGCGCCCTCTCTTTCCTGCTCCTAGCTGCTCTGAGACAGAAAGGGAGAGCAGAATTATTTATTGTGCGTCTGTTTGAAGTGAAAGGCTTTTACATTTTAATGAGCACTAAATAGGTGCGAGGAAATATTGTTCATTAGCTGTAATCTGCGGAATTGCTTGAGTGAACTTCCTTTGGAGGCTGCTTTAAGCGACTCACTCAAGTAGAGCAGTTTGTATGGTAATTAAGGGAGCATTTTTCTGTCAACATCTGTGCTGCTATTTATAACAGGGGAGGTGGCTTGCGGCTCCACTGGAGGGCTGGAGGGTGTGGGTGCTGAGAGATGCAGGTGGGATGGGGTGGCAGTCAATGGCGGTAAAGCCAAGGCTCGCAGCCATGACAGGCTTGCAGCCATGACAGGCTCCTTTCTCTACCTTTCCTCCCATTCAGCCTCAACTAATTCTCAAAGAAATCCATCCACATTCATCGTTGCTACAAGAATTCTTGCTCTGACATCTCTTCATTAATCACAACCCCCACCTGGCAGCCCAGGCAGAGAGATTCAAGAGGCTGTGGAGAAGCCAGTGCTCTTCAGCTTTGTCAGGTTTTGTTTTTTTTTTTCTGTCTCTTGTGCATTTTTCCTCTGTCACCCCGATAGGGCAGCAAGATACCAGAATTAGAGCTGTGGCCCTTGTGAACTGGGTACCTCCCAACCCTGCTCAGGTGAGGGAATAATCCCTTTTTTTTTTTTTTTAATCACAGTTTGACAGTCCTAACATGGACTGCAGCAAGCACGACTCCATGTCCTTCTGGGGTGGCCTGAAGGAGTCTTCATATTCTTTACAATACCAGAGTGACATGACCAGTGTACCCTCCAACTAGAACTGAAGAGCTTACCTGAAAGACCCAGGAGACAGGCTTGTAAGGGCAGAGGGCATTCAGTAAGAGGGTGGCCTGGCTATTCTGAAGCCCTGAGCAGGAAAATATGGTCTGGCAGTGAATGAGCAGAGGCCAGGAGCCTGCAAAGGAGGCTGATGACAAGACTTGGGCTGAGTTGGTGGCCCAGCGTTTGGAGGGACACAGAGGAGCAAGTCAGAGCATCACCATGGGTGATCTGGAAGCTAGGGGCAGAGAGATGAAGGCAGGAAGTTCTGTGAGTGGGTCAGGGGAAGGCAAGGCCCCATCTTCTAGAGACAAGGAGGAGTTGGAAAAGCAGCAGCTAACTAAATGCTGCCTCTACTCCTCTGGGGAAAAAATGGTCCTATCTTTTTAAAATTTTCTCCAGCTTAAGGTAGAACCAGGCAGGATTCTAGAGAAGAGCAGCCACTTTGCCTAGCTGTGAAGGTGCAGCCATGGAGGGGCAGGAGTCAAGCATATCAGCCACTGGAAAATGACAGAAGGCCTCATACACCAGGCTGGGGATCTTACGGCGAGGGAGTTTCTCTGAGTGTGTTTCATGCTCTCCTTCCCATTCTATTCTCCTTTTTCTTTTTTCCTTTCCTCTATCACTCCTTCCTTCCTTTCTGTCTTTTGAGACAGAGTCTCCTGAAGTCCAGGCTGGCCTTGAACTCCCTGTGTAGCAGAGGATGACTCTTACCCTCTGGACTTCCTCTACCCCTACCTGCTGTGTTCACAGTTGCACACCAGCACACCCGGTTGATGCAGTGCTGGGTGGGGATCAAGCCCTGGGCTCCATGCACCTTAGAGAGGCACTTGACAGCCTGCACTCCATTCCCAGTCCCCCAACCCCATGCCTTTTAATTTTTACTATACGGGCCTTATTTGGCACATAGTAGGAGAGTACTCAAAATCAATATCTTTTGAGTGAATGCATAAATTATTGAGGATCTGTTGACATCCAGAATGACTTACAATAAAAATGTGGAGCAGGATAGTGGGCAGCTCTTCCTCACCTGGGGACCTTTTACTCAGGCACTGAACTGGGAAAGAATTAACAGCCTTCAAATGGAATGTGCTCGTTTTCATCCCTCAGGAAACCCTGACTCTGGAAAAATACATTAAGAAACATCAGGCCTACTGAGGAAATTATACGAGTGTGATGCTTTGGATGAGAAATGCTCCCCGTGGGCTCATGGATTGGAACACTCGGTCCCCAGTGGATGGTGGTGTTTGCATGGATCCTGGAACTTTTTGGCACCTTGCTGGGCGAAGTGTGTCACTGGGATTGGCTTTGAGGGTTTCAAGCATAGAGAAACTGCTTCCTGATTGTGATGAAAGATGTGATCTCTCAGCTTCCTCCTCCTGTCACCGGATGCCATCTCCACACCATCACAGCTGTGGAGCCGTAAGACAGAATAAAACCTTACTTTCTTAAGTTTCTTTTGGTCATGATGTTTTAAGACAGCACAAGTAACTAATACCACAAGGGATCCTTCTGTGTCTCTGTGACCAAAATACTTGACCGAAGCAATGGAGAGTGGGAAAAGTATATTTTGGCTCATGAGTTCAGAGAGGATTCAGTCTGTCATGGAAGGAAAGGTGTGTGCAATGGCTAGTCCTGATTGTCAACGTGACGACATCTGGAGTTAACTAAAACCCAAATGACTGGGTATGTTTTCTTAATTGAATAACTAAGGGTTTTTTTTCTTAATTGAATAATTTGAGGTAGAAAGGCCCATTTCTAATCCAGATCCACCTTTAATCTGGGACATGCCTACTTCTGGTCACCTATATAAAGGACATGGAAGAAAGAAGCTTTTGCTCTCTTTGTCTGCCTGCCCTCAATTTCATTTAAAGTCCACTCCTTCATTGGCATTAGAACCCACTTCTTTGGGATTCTGGCACATACTGAAAAACATCTGAGACATCCAGCCTTGAGGACTGAAGAACTGCTGGATCCTTGGACCTTCAATTCATAGCAGCCATTGTTGGATTAACTGGACCACAGCCTTAAATTATTCTAATACCCCTCCCACATTATATATAGATAAAGACATAGACATAGATAGAGAGACAGATAGAAATAGATAGATAGATAGGTAGATATAGATAGATAGGATAGATAGATAGATAGATAGATAGATAGATAGATAGATAGATTCATTCTGTAAGTTCTGTTACAGAGCCCTGACTAATATTGCATGGGTGCAGGAGCAGGCCTGTCTATATGGCAGACCAGGAGACAGAAAGAACAGATCATGCCCAATCATAGATATAAATTTTTAAGGCTCTTCCACAGTTACCTACTTCTGCCAGTCAGGCCCCACTTCCTAAAGGCTCAATAGCATTTAAAGAATGATACAAGCTGGGGGCTAAGTGCTTTTAAGTAATGGAAACATTAGCCTGTGGGAGACATTCAAACCATCCCAGTGTATGGAAACTCCACTTGTATTGGATCAACTTTGTAACAACTGAGTATCAGGGATACATTCTTCTTATTAAACTCCATCTTCACTGACATGAATTGTCATTAGGCGCTGTATTTTACCGCTGTGTTATTTTTGTCTTGATTTTTACATGATTATTAAACCATGTTTGAATTCTGTATTTGTCCAAAGGCAATTTCACTTAATGACTCATTTGAGAAGTCAAATAAAAACAAACAAATGTAATGAATCCCAAGTGACTGAAGATAATTTACACTTGGAGATGCTACAAATAACTCAGATTTTCAAGTGGCTGCCACACATTATCAGCTCAGAGTAGCTTCCTTAGCATGATCCTTCAATATAAATAAGTTTGGGGAACAATCTGTCATCTACATGTTCTCCCCCCTCCATCCATGTTAGCTTTTGTAACTATAACAAAGAACCAGAGATAGTCAATTCCTTTAAACAGAAATTTTTATTTTGGCTCTCATTTTAAAGGTTACAGTCCATTGCCCCTTAGGCCTGTTGCTCTGGCTCTATGTTGAGAGAATAGTATAACATGCTTGAAGGCTATGTGCTTGCTGTCTGATGGCCAGCAAGTTTAAAGAGAGAGAGAAAGCCAGGGGCTGTGTCCCAGGATCCCACTGTAGCACATGGCGCAGTCATCCTCGGTAAGGCTTATACATGCTAAAAAGGATGCAACTGAGGAGAACAATGAACTGACTCAGCCTGGTCGGAATATTTTTCAGGTTTTGTCTGTACACTGATCTTTATACAGGAACCTAGGAAGCTGCCTTGCAAAGGTGAAGCCTCTAGAACTGAGGTGTCATCTATACAAACTTGAAAATTTAGTTTTTCTGTAGGACACACTTCTAACCTATTGAAGTGACTCCTGGTCCCATGCTTAAGTGTAGCCCAGAGACAGATTATAAACAAACTGTTAGAAAGATACTTTGCAAATTTCCATCACAGTGGTGTCTGAGTTGGGTAGAGTACTACATGGGAGAATGGGCATCAGGAAGATGGAAAGGGAATGACAGTGGGCAGGGTAGAGTTCGGGTGCCATCAAGATCGTGGCACACGTCACATGGGCAACCTTTCACAAGAGATTTAACTCTCAGTGAAATTCATAGGTGATGGCTAATCGCTGAAAGTTTCAAAGGAGAAACACACAAGATCCAATTGGAACCATAGATCATTCAGAGTGGAGGAGGAGCAGAGAGGGGAGGAGGGGCAGAGGAGGGGAGGAGCAGTGGAACAGATGAGGGGAGACAGGGAGAAGAGGAGGAGGGGAGGAGGGGAGGAGGGCTCAAGGAAAGGAAACTAGTGGAGAGTTTGTTCTAAGTGAAAAGTTCTTAATTTTGTAAAGTTCCAGAGGCAGAGAGAAGCACACAGACATGATGGCAAGCAGTCCTTGAGAGGCAGGTAAGATCCTGAGGTAAGAGCACAGGAGAGATTGTCCTGAGGAGGAGGCAGAAGTTCTGTGGGAGCAGATTCCACAGGACTGGGTAACGGGTTACACAGAATGGAAAGTAGAGAGAGTACACTCCATTTGAAGGCTTGCCTACTCAAGGAAGTGCAGTGGACAGCCACTTTTACACTTTCTGTCACGTTATCATCTGTTGTAGCTACCCTTGCCATTTACCAGCTGAAGAACCAGGTTCCCACGGAGTATAGAAAGCATTAGATTTAGAGCCTGTCCAGAGATTCGTGTGTGTGTGTGTGTATGTGTGAGTGTGTGTGTGTGTGTGTGTGTGTGTGTGTGTGTGTAGATGGTGCCACCTCTCCTCCTAAGAGGGGGTATTGACATAAGAACAGGGACTGGTGATGGCTTGTTTGCTTGTTTATATATTACACACACACACACACACACACACCTGTTCTTTCTAAGTGGTGTTGGTGGGGACTTTTAGAATACTCAAAAAGTTGGGCTACCATGTTTGACCCAGCAAACCATTGGTACAAAATCACGTGTCACACACATTTTATCACCTCTGAAGTAATCCTGTGCTCCTTAGCAGTCATCCCTCATACCCACTTCTCTCCACTGAGTAAACGCAGTGCCTTAACTGAGCTTGTCTCAGGAATATCAATTTAGAGATGTCGGTGGGGTCTCCGAGGGCAACATCTGTATGTGGAGATTAAGGGAGATGTCTGTGCTGGAAATGAAACTTCCAGAATCACCTATCAGTGGGAGATGCTGGTAAACACAGAATAAAGTTGAAAAGACAGGGAGATATCTAGGCTCCGGAAAAGGCTAACATTCAAGTCTGAATATACACAGGGAAGTGTGGTTTGTGCTGTGCGTGCACTGTTTCCCAAGCCATCTGATTCCTGATAACCACATGGACCTTGCTGTCTACAGAAGGCCAGATCTCTGGAACCTTCACTTACCAGATTGACCGAAGGGAAGAGAGAATTTATTCATAATCTCGTGCTATCATTTTCTGCAAGTTATCTGTTACACTCTGTATTAGAGTATATATGTATATATTCTTTCTGTCTCTCTCTCTCTCTCTCTCTCTCTCTCTATATATATATATATATATGTGCATATATATATGTGCACACATATATATATGTGCAGATATAGATATAGATATAGATATAGATATAGATATAGATATAGATATAGATATAGATATAGATATAGATATAGATATAGATATAGATATAGATATAGATAGATATAGATATATGCAATAGAGTGCATATGTCACAAGGGAGAGCTGTTTGTTTGTCATACATAACATGAGTTGATCAACTATCTGCCCACTGCAGAGACTGAAAATCCAGTGTCTGCTCAGTCCATGGAAATGTGTGTCTCAACATTCCAACATGATACTGGAGGCCTGGAGGATGTCTGAAGAGCCAATGCTCTTCAGCCCATGCTGGAAAACCAAGGACTCAGGAATCTGATGTCGGAAGTGAAGGATGGCAGCAGTAGCAACAGAGTAGCCTGCAGGAGTGAAGGCAGGCAGCGGGGCTTTCCCTCAGAACTCTGTGTGTCTGGGCTACAGACTGTAAGTGCTGCTGTTCTGAGGGAGGTCTTTCTTCCTTCAGTTAATCCTTCCCGGAAGCCATCGCAGACCCACTCACAGGCAGACCTCTTAGTTCCCATGTCCAAAGACATGCCCATTAAAGAAAATTTTAAAATATCAGATCTTCCCTATTTTTTCTTACCAGTGGATTTCTAAGTCCCTAAGCCATGGGCAGATCTCATTTCTCTTCCTGGTCCCAGTTGGTCTCAGTACGTACGTGGCAGGAGGAGAAATTGATGCTGCCGATGGGGGAGGAAAAGTCTCTACCGAGTCACTGATATAACATATGACCCTTATATTCATTTGTCGTGTATGGCAGACTTTCCCTGGGAGACACAACACGTCTACTCACCCCACAAAGGGAACCCCAACAGACCAAAGGAGGATTGCCCCGAGTCCAATTTGTCAAACTAAGGGGTTTTAATTGAGGTTCCTAACAGGGCTATGTGGGAGGGGTACACACAGGAGCAGGGGTGACTCAAAGCAGCAGTTGCATCACTGAAAAGATCCGCCCAGCAGGGTGATGACTCCTGATGCAGACTTGGTGTCATTCTACACAATTCCCAGGATGCTGGACAGTCTGAGCATCTCCTCCGCCGCCAGCCTGGTCTATCATGTCCTCAGAATGGATTGCTCCCTTTTACATGGCTGGTGCAGGACCCTGGAGAATCTCCCAAGATCCTGTTTCTCCAGATACGACCTTTTGTTTACCTCCTACTTCTCATGAGTCCCTCCTTCCCTCCTAGAGGGAATATTTCAGCTCAAAGGAATTCAGTTCCATTTATCCATCCACTCCAAATAATAATAAATAACAATCTTAATAATCTTAAATATTTTCTTATTCGTATACTTACAAAATATACTCGCATTGTTGACAACTAATAAAGCAGTTTGAGTGCTCCTAAGACTCAAAAGTAGCTATATAGAGGGCTGGAGAGGCGGCTCAGTGGTTAGGACCACTGACTGCTCTTGTAACATTCCCAGCACCCACATAGCTGCTCACAGCCATCTGTTGCTCCAGTTCCAGGGGATCTGAGCCCTTGTTCTGCCCTCCATGGGCACTGCATGCATGTGGTACACAGACACACATACGAGTGAAACAAGCATAAAATAAATAAATCTTTAAAAAAAAAAAATAAAGCAGTTATATAGATTTCTGATAAAAACCACCATTTGTCAAAACTAGTTATTTTTATGCTTGCCTTACCTGGTTGCTTTTTATAATTTACATTTTAGTTCACTTAGTGCAGAGTCATACATTTCAAAATACTTTCTTCAAATCTGAGAGAACTAACTGCCTTCGCTGGTTTTGTGATTAATTTGATCACATAGAACGTATAGATAAGACATTGTACAATAAGTGCTTTGAGGATGTTTTGTTGAAGATTTATACTATTTATGTGCTGGTGTGTGTATCTGTATTTGTCTGCATGGATTGTGTGTGTGTGTGTGTGTGTGTGTGTGTGTGTGTGCAGTACACATGGAGGCCAGAAGATGGTATCAGATCTACTGGAATTGGGGTTACAGGCAGTTGTGAGTCTCAGTGTGGATGCTGGGAACGAAACTCTTCAGGAATAGAAAGTGTTCTTAACTACTGAGTCATCTCTTCAGTCCTTTTATTTATTTATTTAGTTTTGGACTATTTTACATTTTAGCCAGGTTGTGTGACTATCTATGAAAAAGACAGGTTTGACAATGGAATTTGACATTTGTCATCCACAAATGCAGTATCTGCCAAACTTCTGTAACAGTCAGCGAAGGTGTCTAACTTAATCCAGGTACCACTGAGCTGCCACACTCAAAGGTAGCATTACAGCTGGCAGGGCACATTTTGGTACTTCATGAACATTTGCCTTCAAATTAAAATGTGATGCACGCTGCCAGTTTGCTGTGTGTATTAATCAGCTCCTAAAACGCACCCCAGAGTGATTTTTAGCACACACATGTAATAGCTTTGTATAGTTGATTTTAATGCAGCTTCTTTAATTTTTTTTTTGAAAAATGCCCTTCCCAGCCCTAAACACACTCCCTAAGACATCCACAGCTGGAAGATAAAAGACAATTAGAACAAATTTATCAGATGGCTCACCTCTACTGTTTGTGAAACATTTACATCAATGTGTAGCTAGAGAAATTCAAACTCCCACTGAGCAGCCAAGAAGAACCGCAAACTGGTTGAGAGGTAGGATGGAAGAGACTACTTAGAAAGAAAGGCATTTTAAGAACCTTAGCCAAACCCTTGTCTGTAATAACTCTAAGTTGAAAAGGGAAGGGGATTGAAGGGGGGGGGAAAAGAGTTCAAAAATATTTGCATGAGAAATGTTAAAAGTTAGAACTTAAAACTAAAAGTAGAACATGGTAAGTGACAAGACTCCAAGGAACAGCCCAGCGTTAGAAGCGATACGGCAAACCACTCGGCTTCCTATGAACTTCTTCCTTAAGGTTTCTGTGATGTGCAAGTTGTCCACAAATGCCTCTCATGGCTTCAGCATACACCAGGGACAATTTCTTTTATTCTTTTTTCTCTCTCTTGGGGATTGATGTGCTGTAGGGGAGGACAGCCCATTTAGAGCCACTTCATGCAGCAAAGCTGGCCCTGGGAGCCAATGGAATTGGTGGGTAATAAAGTTCGTCCCGGAAAGGAAGATCTGGATAGGAGCTCAGCCCTTCTAGCTGGCTGGCTGGGCAACCCTCCTGAGACTGATTGGAAGATCACTGTGTCTGTAGAGTACAAGAGAATCTGTAGAAAGTAAACTCTTACACTAAACTTTAAAAAGTGTTTTAGGGCCAGTGAGACGGCTCAGCAGAAAAAGACGCCACCCTCCCAACCTAAGGGCCTGAGATCCAGGCTTGAACAATGGAAGGACAGAATCATGTCAGCCAGTTGTCCTATGACCTCCACACGAGCTCTCAAATAATAATAAATAAATAAGTAAATAAATGCAATAAAAGGTTCAAAGATCTCCATTAATTCTTTGAGAATTTTACACATTGTATTTTTTTTTTTTTTTTTGGCAAATTCTGTATTAAGAGAGTATACTGAGAGAAATTAGTGAGCAAAATTCCTGTCATAGTTATGCTGAGAAAAGAACAAAGTGAAAGTAATTATGCAGGGTCATTTGATTTTTTAAAAAGGATGCTTCAGAACCCAGACTGGGCTAACAGACAAGCACACTGCCAAAACACCCCCTGTCTTTCATCCCTGTCATAAGTGGTGGTTCTGCTTCCTTTCCTTGGTGGGAACTTGTCTTCGAAATCTAACACAATTGTTTAATTGGTGCAAAGGGGAAGAGGAAAGTTCTAGAAACATGGTCCCATGTCAGGCTAACTACCTTTGATAGAACAAAACCATCTCTCACAGTTATTACCCAGTCTGAAATTTCCTGCCCCAAACTGATTTTGTGTGGTCAGACCCTGATGTATCTTGTCACATGCCTATAGCAGGTTCCTGGAGGATTCATGTCTCTCTTGCCTCACCTAACTGTCTATTTTGGGCATCACATTGGAAAAGTGAATTTTGTTCCATGCTTTGGTGACTGATGCCATCACTGGTAACACTTTGAAGTCCTCAAAAGCAGAGACTAGATTTATCAGGTGGATAGGGCAGCTTGTGACCTCCAGATACTATCATGTATAAGTAGATTAATTTCTGGGGTTTGCTAATGACATACATTCAAAAAAAAAATCTAAGATTATCTGTGAGCCTAGTGAATAAAAATATCTAAATAAACTTCATCACACCTTCAAAAATTGTCATGGTGACTTGCTTTTGTGGGAAAGAAGTAAATTTCAGGTGCTGGACACTGGGATTTTCTGGATTTTTCCAGTAAATAATAACATCAAGACTCTCTAATTTCTAACTCTCATACTCAAACTTCACCAAATCAAACACACACACACACACACACACAGAGAAGAGAGAGAGAATTGCATGATACTCATGAACATGGAAAGCAATGAGTAGCATGCAGGGTAGAGAGGAAAAGCATGTGATTTGTGCTGGCAAAGAACCTTGAGATGATAAATATATTATATAATATATATAGAGAGACCAAATTTTGGGTTCAGATTCCATCTGAGATAATCTGACCTAATTCTGAACTCAAGGCAGGTACCTGGCATTAGTTTCCAAGTTACCTGCCAACAAATCCCAAGCCTAGTTCTAGGTGTTAGGCTAACCCCAGTAAGACCTGTGCTTCCAGATTAATCTCCCCCAACAAACCTTCATCTAGCACCAATCTCCAGGTTATTTTCCCCATCAAATTTGCACCTTCGGGTTACAAGCTCACCCTGCCAATTAGGAAGATATCAGAAGTTAAGTTTACAGTTTGGCTCCCAGCACCAGCCAATTATGCTAAAGGCCACAATTAGTTGCTTGCCATGCTGAAAACACTTACCCTTTGCTTACCATTTTCTATAAAAACCTTGCCACATGAGTGTTCCAGGCTCTTCTGCTGCGGATCGGCAGTGGGTTGAGCTCGAGATAGCTCTATTAACGACCCTGGTGTGATTGCATCAGATTGGCTCCTGACTGGTCTTTCAGGATTCACCAAATACTTCCTTAACACTAACATATTGTGTGTGTGTGTACATATAGTGTGTGTGTGTGTGTGTGTGTGTGTGTGTGTGTATGTGTGTATGTATATGTATATGTATGTGTGTCTGTGTGTGATAGATAGATAGATAGATAGATAGATAGATAGATAGATAGCAGATGATAATAGAAGATAGATGGTAGTTGGATGATAGATAAATGATGTATCAGAAAGATAAATAGATGGCATATAGAAAATCGATAGACACATAATAAATAGGTAATAAAGCGATGCTCGATAGGCTGAGGATAGATTCCCAGAGTCTACAATGGAAGATCACGTGCCATGCATGCCTTCATCCTCCCCACTAGATCTAGTCAGTGCCTGTTGGCTCATCCACTCTCTTCTCCACACTGGCATTCAGAGAGACCTTACCAGGATTCTCAAGGTAACACTTACTTAGAACCCATGTGTATACTCCAGTCCTAACAAAAGTAGAAGAAACCTCAAGTCTCAGCAGGATATGTGGCTCCTTTCTGGAATATTCTTCTATCTGGATTTCTCTGGCTTTTTGCTTCTTTTATCTGTTTTTATGTTTGATTTTGCTCTGAGTTTCTCAAGTGCCAGGACAACAGTGTGTGTCCTTGTGCCCAGTCTATCCATTCTGCAGCCATCCTCCCTCCCTCCCTCCCTCCTCCTCCTCCCCCCTCCCTCCCTCCCCCATGAGACACAGTTGGCGCCGGTATTTCTCTGTGCAATGGATTTCATTGAGCTGGACTGTAATCAAGTGTTTGCCCTGTAGCAAGACTTGCAGTTCTTGGACACAGAAGCTGAGATTTATCTCACATTTTTACTAAGAGTTCTCAGATTCCTGAATATAAAGTTGTTGCCCCCTAACTATTGTTGAAGGTACACAGAACACAGGGCAACATTTTATAGAAGATTCAGTTGAGATAGTTATTTAATGAATGACTGTGGGCTCATTTTTGAAGTTTTTAAATCTTTTTACTCTTCAGTCTTGCTGGTTCTAGCCTGTGCCAAATACCTAGTTTTCTTCTGTCTATTAAGCTGCTCAGTAGATATTATGGTCACTTTGATAAACAAAGACTGGGGCTCTTTCTAGCAGGAAATGTGTCTCACATAAAGGAGGCTTCCAAACCCAGACCATACATTTTGCCGTTATCCCAGTATTATTATAATTATTCAAGGTTTGTGATTTATGAATCTCTTTTCATATTCAAACTTCTGATAATATCTTCCTAAGGAACCCTTTCAGCAGCCATTTTCACTGCCCTGAAATAAGTAAGGATTTCTTTTTTCTTTAACAAAGATAGAAATATGCTCTAGGTGACAAACATGTGACCCAGAGTGCTGACCTTGGTTCAGTTCCGATGCCACAGTGTTGCAGATTTGCATGTTGTGATGCAAGTTCATGTGGCTAAAATGTTTCATGTGTACTTCTGAAAAAGTTCATACTTTGTTTTCCAAGAGTGTGAATTGAAGCTCCTGTGAGGTACCTCAGGGAAGTAACTGAACACTCTATCTCCGAGTAGATACATTGTGGAGAGAAGGAAGCTGAACACACATGGGATATGAAAACATACACCATCTGAAGAAAAACAACTGCCTTAAAAATTGCCGAGTCTTCTCTCTGAAGCCTGCGGAATGTATATGCACTACAGACCATGTGACACGAGATCTCAGTGAATTAGGGCTGAAGGCTACAGAGGGATCAGAAGCAGGAAGGGGCACCATAAAGCAAGGGTATCCTTTTCTACTGGGTCTTTTGAGGTCACTTGATGGAGCCTGTTCACATGCAGTTAGCACTGACAAGTGCTGAAGGGGATGGTAAAGAAAGAAACCCTCGTCTCCTCCCTCCTCTCTTCTCCCTCATACCCACAGAAAACACCAGAATAACAACTGTAAACAGCCTTGTCTCTCTTAGATTTTCCCTTTCCTTAGATTCATTTTGCCTCAATAAATGTAATGCCAGGCACTTGTAGTTTTCTAGCCATAATGAAGAAGAGGAGGGTTATGGGAAACACGATCCTTCTCGCTATTAGAGTCAGACACTGGAAAGTTGGCCAGCAAGTTAGCCGTTGCTGCTGTTCGTTAATCAGGGTATGCTTGGATCTCTCTCAAACCTAAGATTTCCTACATGCATGTAGGAGGTCGGATTATATCTAGAGCTTGTATTATAAATTTCTATTAGTCACAAAGGGTAACCAAACCTTATAAAATAAATAATGTTTCCATAGCATCAACCTTTGAACGTCAGTCTGAGAAAAGAAGATTGAGTTTTGGGAAGCTAAAATGTAAAACATAGAACGGTGAAGACAACTGTAGAGACACTGTGGGACACAGGAGGGAAGATGGCGGCTCGAGCAGAGTTGGGGATGGGACACAGAGTACAGGTGCCACACTGGGGTGACATGCCAGAGGCCACAAACTTGCTGAACATGTTTGACTTCACACACCTTTGCAGGTCGCATGCTAGCCACAGTCGCCCAAGGGTCTGTAGAGATGCCTTAGCAATTAAGAGCTCTTCTAGGGGGTGGGAGTTCAGTTCCCAGAATTCACATGGTAGTAACAAGCATCTGTTACTCCATCCCTGGAGGATCTCGTGCCCTTTATTGGTATCAGTGGGTACCTTCACAAATGTACACACACACACACACACACACACACACACACAGAGAGAGAGAGAGAGAGAGAGAGAGAGAGAGAGAGAGAGAGAGAGAGAGAGAATAAAGATATGTAGGAAGATCCAAGCAAGAGGGCAGGCAGGTAAGTGGAGGATATTAGTAGAGAGTGACTTCTGGCCAGAGGGCATCTGAGTGCTGTGTGGAATTGCTCTTGTCCTGATAGTAGGAAACCCAGAGAAGATGAGGCCTCCTTGTGGTGCAGAGGGTAAGCTAAATCCACTCTGCATTATAAGGAAAGTCTTAATCCCCATCATATCCTCACAGGTCTCCTGCAGGGACAGCCAAGAGTCTAACCTCAACAGACATTAAGCACTTGCATGGCTCAACTGTGGAGATCCTTGGGTGGCAGCACATAGAGTCACACGCAGAGAACTGTTATCACTGTCTGTAACTACATCGTGCTTCATGACATCGGCTTGAGCAAGGTCCTTGTACGTTTGAGGAAGATCTATACACTTTCAACAGCAAGGAGACACCACATGGTTTTTCCTCTTTCACAGATCCTCGTGTGTCACTAGCTGGTTTTAAAACACCATTGCTCCCAACAAGATCAGAAAACAATATAAGCCAAATAATTTGATCAATATTTAAATTACTTTTATGTATTTATGTTTGATAATA
Source organism: Mastomys natalensis (assembly GCA_021653895.1). NCBI lineage: Eukaryota > Metazoa > Chordata > Mammalia > Rodentia > Muridae > Mastomys > Mastomys natalensis. The sequence goes on from JAJTUV010000067.1 coordinate 1,080,602, forward strand.
AAAACAAGTTGAACTTTAATATAATTAAATATAATATAAATTAAATATAATAAAATTAATATAATTACATTTAATAATTAAAATGTTTGATTTTAATTAAAGAGTATTTTCTGGAGCAGAAAATTTTTTTACCCTTTACCATGCTACTTATCAAAGCATCCACTAGATCTGAAATATCTACATTTTAAGATACTTAAGAATCATTTTTCATTAAATAAAATATAAATGTTTATGTTATAATAAAACACATTGATATGAGATATGTATACCATTATAAAGTACAATTAATATCACATCAATGTAGTTGCATTAACCACAAAGGTAGCTTTGTAGAGTAGTTTTTAAAAAATTAATTGCCTTATCATTATAGAATAAATACATAGTTGTTAACAGAAACCACAATTAATCTCCTAATTTTTTTTCTCATGTGAAGAGCTGTTATGGTTCAAAATAGTCCAATCACCTTGATAGATAGAGCTGGTAAAATGCCTTCAATTCACAAAGATTTGCTTCTTATCCTAATTCAAATTGTTAAACACTCACAGTCATATCTCATCATGATACTTCCTTTCACTAAAAAGGCTCTGAGGCTGGAGAGACAGTTTGATTGTATGAGCACTTGATGCTCTTTCTGAGGGCCTGGGTTTAGTTCCCAGGACCTATGTCAGATGGCTCTGGACCACCAGAACTCCTCCAGGGCATCTGACACTTTTGGCCTGTGAGGACGCCTGCACACATATACACATTACCACATTCAGAAACACACACCTATACATAGTTTAAAAATAATAAAGAAGTCTTTTTAAAAAGAAATTTAAATATTATAAGAAAAGAGAGAAATGGAAGTGTGAAATAGTAATTGCCAGTGTGTAAATAGTGTTAATTGAACAATACCAAAGTATGTGTCTGTAGTTATCTATCTATCTATCTATCTATCTATCTATCTATCTATCTATCCATCCATCCATCTCACTAGCTCTTAAAGGGCACACCCTCAAGCCAATGAGCTTATGATACAGGACAGATATGAAAAAAGGAAAACCCTAGAGGAGACACAGCCACTGGGTGAGTGTACATTCCTTTCAGTCACGGTTGTTTCTAGAATTACACCCTTAGCATTAACTACTCTGCTAAATGTAATTTCTGAGCAGCGTGGCTATGCTGGGACCAATAATGTTCCAGCAGATGTTAACAGTGAGGGAATTTAAAGATTGCGGAGTTTCACGGGTGCAGTAAAGCTGCGGTGGGAACAGAAATATTACCGGAGCCATTACGTTCCCAGTGCATTCCCGGTTACTGACAAGTGATACATGACTGATGGCGAGGTCCAGGGGAACGGGACTTTATACTTACTGGTCAGCAGCATATCAATCCCATAAATTAAACAAAGTTTTATGGATTCCTCATTCCTTTTCAGACTGATCTTCCTCGGAGGGCCTTTGTTTCATGTTAATTCCATCGTGCAAGCTTTGCTCAACCATACTGTTCTCTTTAAGCACAGTAGCGTCTCACTCCAGGCTTCCTGCCTGCCACAAATCCATCCCCATTATTTTTTAATCTTGGTGTTATCTCCAAGTGGAACTTTGGGAATATCTCCGTGTGTTTTATGATGAACGCCATAAGACTTAGCACTTTTTATATAAGTCCCTATAATGGCCTAAAAGGAACAATTTTATAATCTTTAAAATAAGGATAGGTTAAAAACTTAGCCATATGGCATCATCCCTCCTGGGGAAGAGTCTAAACAGGGTGTTCAACTGTCCCTGAGAACATAGGAGAATGGACATAGTACCTCCTACATCCTAAAGTGTGAATGGCAGCTCTTTCAGGAAAATAACTCCCAACAGACTGACCATCTTGTGTCCGGCTCACCATGAGTACCCACAACAGAACCAGTCAGATGATGTGGCCAGAGGAAGCAGGAGTGCAGTTGGGGCAGGAGAGATAGCTCATCAGTTAGGAGCACAGCAGAGCTGTAGAGAACTCCAGTTTGGTTCTTAACACCCACTGGGAGCGTCACAACTGCTTGTGACTCTAATGTTTCTGGCCACCAAGTGCACCTTGCCCTTCTAAGCACATATAGACACACAGACACACAGACACAAGCACATGTGCACATACATATACATATATATGCATACACACAGGCATGTGTATATGCTCATGCACAGGCATGAGCACACACACATACACAATCATGTGTGAATGGACACACCACACACAGAGGCATGGGCACATACACAGTTAAAAATTTACAAAGTGAAGTTTTGCTTTTATTGTATATCCAAACCAGCAACATGAACAAAAAGGTAAGTTGTATTAAAGATAGATGTTCTGATGAACCAATAAGTATATGTCTATACTTATAATAGATATACAGTTATTCATACGTAATGGCATCTTTCTCTTGTCATGTGGACACAAGAAAGAAGCTTTAAGTATCTGGGTCCCCATCACACCACACCACACCACTAAGAAAGACCGTGCTGCTTCAATTCCTAAGTGAGATGTAACACACAGATATTTCCACTCAAAAGCCTGGGGTGAGCTATGATACCTTGCCCTCTTCCTTCGCTTAGACTTATTTGACTCATAGATATGCATCTCTTGTTACTAGTGGTCTACTGGCTTGAGGGTATGGGTTATTTTGTATGTTGCTGGTTCCCATCCACTTGGACTTTTCAGGACTTTGGGATAGCCAAACTTCCTGTCTCCTCACAGTTGGGGTCATAGATGCCCCGACACTCAGCATTTTTTTTTTTATGCATTTACTGGGCATCCATTTGAACTCAAGTCTTCATGTACTGCATGAACCATTGTCCCAGCCTCTGCACAATTTTGTTGGCATCATTTTCGTACACATGGAGGCAGGGCTCCTGTGGACCTGTGGACATGGCTGCAAATTTTTCTGGCATGGAGTCTTTCCTTCATGGAAGATCTTACTTCCAACACATCCCTACACTACTGTAGGGCGTAGGAAGAGCAGGCGCCATGAACTGATGACAGGTAAGTGGAAAGAGCTGTTTTAATTTTCTTGCTGGTGCTATTATCTTTTAAGTTCCAATGATCTCGCTCATGCTCAGGCCCTGAGCCTATAAATCTGTACATGTTCAGTGAGCAATCCAGAAGTTTCCCTCATCCCTGTGAGGCCCTGATAAAAGCAAACAATACAGCTCTGGCCACTGCTTATTAAGAAGGGAGACACCCACACGGCCGACACTGCAATCCTTTTCATTTTGATGGTACTATTTCACTGTCTATCATAAACTTAGCGAAGCAGGCTTTCTCTATCCTGCCCTCCTTTTATTGGATATAAATCACCCCTGACAGGAAGTTTTATGCCTAAATCCGTTTACTCCTTGTTGGTAGTCTTTAAATTAATATTTATAAGCTGAAAGAGGCCCTAAAAGGGGGCAGCAGTATAATAGCTAAATGCCTCAGTCGGGCTTGCACTGATTTCTACCTCCTATACCATTAACGCCTTTTAATTACTCTCAGTCTGAGCATCTATCGCCAGTACCATCCCATGCCCACAGACCACGGCCTTTGGTGGCGTTGAAGTGGGCAAAACGGGTTTAGAACAGGGTTCAGAATGGTGCAGCTTCTGTCCATAGGTGGTTATTGTTGTTGTGTGACATAAGTCACAGCTTAGGTGTGGAGGTCACAGAACAACCATGGGTATCAGTCCTTGCCTTCCATCTTGATCGAGACAACAAGATCTCTCTGCTGTGTAGGGTGCACATTCCTAGCCATCTGCTTCTCCACCTCCTAATCTCTCTGTCACAGAGCGCTGACATTACAGATCCCTCCTCTTATCCTACCCAGAGCTGGCTTTATATGGGTTCTAGATCCAGAACTCAGACTCTCACATCCAAGCCCCTTACCCGCTGAACAATCTTCCTATCCGCACAGGTGACTTTTGCAAGGTTGTGGTAGGTGATGGTTGGGGAGGGGCACAGAGTTATCTGGTGGCTGAAACAATGGCTGCGAAATTACTCAAATTGAAATCATGTCATGATGGACCTCTGTAATTTCCATATTGAAGGACATTTCTTCAAGTTACCTCCAAATACAAGATTACATTGCTAATGGTTGGATTTTAATTTACAGCATTAATCTTGACCACGATTCCATTCTGTGTGGTTGACTCCTCTTAGTTACCTCTGCTGTTCTGGCCTCTGCCTGCTCACTGATACTTTGTTCAGGAGTATATACTACTCTTCCTAGCCTCTCCATATGATTCGGCAGGGTGGCCCCAGGCCCAGGGCCTGGATCTTGAGTGGTCTCCATCAGTCAAGCATTAGGCATGGGGATGAGGTGTGATTCTGGACAAGTGACAAGAACAGTAGAGGAAGTGGCTTCTGAAAAATGCTTTCTTGTGTTCAAGAGCACCATCAAATATGGTCCTTGGTTCACTGTGCCATTGGGAACTGATGGGATCTTCTTGTCACTGTCAAAGGAGCCAAACTGAGGTCAGATCCAATTCCCAGAGGAGGGCAGAGCCAATGGAGCTTAGGAAGGCAGAGGTGCTGCTCCAGCTGTGACTTCTTGCTCCCAATAAGAAATCGATAATGCTGTTTATTGGTCACACCAACTAGTCTATGTTTTCTGATGTTTGTTTCCAAAACCCACACTCATCTTTAGAGTTACCTGTGCCCTCTGACCCCTGAAGCAGGGTTCAGAGGTCAAATCAGCCTGCCCCTTTGAATTCCTTTGACTCAGGTTCCAGCTTTCTTTGCCACCACTTCAGAGGCACCTCTCCACTTGCTACTGGGTTCCCTTTCCAGTGACTCCTGCAACCTCCTGGAGTCTTCTCCCTCACTTTCTTTGTCTGTGTAAATTGGTGCCCCTCCCCCAGCCTCATGTTTGTATAGTTTCCATAGGAAGCTGAAATAAACAGGTATGTTATATAATAGATCTTCTTTTATTACTTATTTGACTTGGAAAATACAGGAACTAAATCTGCTAAGTAATATGCACCATCCTTCTGGCTAAGGCTGCTTTCTGTCAAATGCAAACTGTGATGTGGAAGAATGAGATTGGATTTTGGATGTGGCTCCAAAGGCTGTGGAAAAAAAAAATTAGTGTCAAAGTCTTGTGAGTGATAGCTGCTTGCTTAGGCTAGGACACTAACCTCCAAGGAGACTATGTGGTAGGGAACAACAGTGCTTAATATATTTTAATTTTGGTTGTATATCAAATTGAGTGTATGCTTTGTTGATAATAGTTCAAAATTGTCCTTTAGTTACTGACTTTCATTTGTTTGTCAATGAGATTACCAGCTCCACCAAGATTTCTCCAAGATTAGATAGCAATTGGACCACCTCTGTTAAAATCAGTCAGGAAAGCCAGGTGTGGTGACTCATGCCTATAATCCTATCACAAGGAAGGCTGAAGTAGGGTGTGGAAGGAGGCACTTTTATTTCAAGGCTATGCTGGGCTACGTAGCAGGACACTATTAATCAATCAATCAATCAAACAAACAAAACTAAACCAAACCAAATATAAAAATTAGTAAAAATTCATTCCAAGTCCTAACACAAGCCAATGGAATTTGAATGGCTGGAAGGTTTCAGCCTAGCTTTGTGTTTTTTTTAGTAAAAATCTCAGGTGAGCCGGGTGGTGGTGGCGCACTTGGGAGGCAGAGGCAGGCAGATTTCTGAGCTCGAGGCCAGCCTGGTCTACAGAGTGAGTTCTAGGACAGCCAGGGCTGCACAGAGAAACCCTATCTCGAAAAAACCAAAAAAAAAACAAAAAAAGAAAAACAAACTCAGGTGATTTCTATAAATATGATATAAATCTTTAAACTCATTGATTTATCATATTTTTCGATGATTTTTAGAAGTACAGTATAGTTCGTGAGGCTAAGAAGGGCACAAATGGAAGTTTCCTTAGCATATGTCTAAATATTTAGAATTTTAAGAAAATCAACCTAACATGTTTAAAACACTGTGTTCCACCCCTCTATCTTCACAGAATCCCTTCACAACAGCATGCAAGGCTGGTTTTAAACGTGGTATTGTCAACCTCTGACTCCTTGATGTCCCATCTCCTCACTGAAGCTTGCTGAACCCTGTCTCTGGCCTGCATCCTGATCCGCATCATTTCCTATAGCCCAGACAATCACTGTGAGGAAAGGATGTTTACTAGTTATTTTCCTGTTGCCGCAATAAAATACTATGACCAAAACCAACGTGGAGGATAAAGGACTTCGTCTTAGCTATTCCAGAGAAATAGAGTCTTCCACAGCTGAAAGGCAGGCTGTCCGAGAAAGCATGGCTGTCGGGGCAAGAAGCTGGCAGATTACATTTTCATCCACACAGAGAAGCAGAGAGAACAGGAAGTGGGTTAAAGGGAACAGGAAGTGGCACAAATTTACGAAACTTCAAAGCCAGCCTTCCTCCTGCAAGGCTGTAATTCCTAATGGTTCCATAGCCTCACCGAACAGTGACACCAACTGGAGACCAAGTGTCCCCAAGTGTCTCACATTCACGAGCCTCTGGGGTCATGTCTTATTCCAACTTCAAAGAGCACTTCTGTCCTTGCCCATAAGTTCTGTATCCCTAGGCACTCTCAGCACCCTGGGGATGCTAGGGGCTCATGCATCTGTGTTTCAGGTTACACTTCAGAAGTCAGAATTTAGGAAATGTTCTGAGCAGGTTCCAAACATGGATTTGACCCCTGGCCTCATTCTGCTGAAGTCAGAAAACTGTTTTCAGCACTTAGTCCATAGCTATGCTGGAGAGTGGACACTTGGTAGGGCCTCACCCACGTGAAGTAGCCAGATGAAAACCAAGGAGACCGCTCTGGCTTACACCTAAGGAGGCAATGGCTCTTCCATGCCTGCCACCATGTTATGGTGCTAGACTATTACATGTAATAAAGCAAGATACAAGGTTGGAGTATTAGCTCAGTTGATAGAGTGCTTGCCTGGCATACTTAAAGCCTTAGGTTCGATTCCCAGTCTGGGTAAATAGGTATGGTAGTGTATGCCTATAATCTCAGCATTGGGGAAGCAGAGGAGGCAGATCAGGAGTTCATGGTCATCCTTCATGAAAAAGGGAGTTTGAGTTAAACTTGAACTACTGAACCCCTATCAAAAACCCAAACAAACCAGATACATTCTGATTTGTTATATCCTTCAAAATGTTTTGTTTTTTTAAAGAATTGGTATCATGACCCCTTACTAAGGGACACTACCATCCGACTCTATGGAAGGGCAGAAGGACAAAGGCCTGGCTCTATCTTATTCAGGTGGATTGTCTGGTAAGCACTCTTTCATCTCTTGCTGTGTGTGTGTGTGTGTGTGTATGTATGTAAATAAAATAAGTTTTTGTCATATGCTAGCTATTTAAAACATCTTCTCTCTGAAGTCTACGTAAAGCTTTATGACGGTGTACTTTTTTACACTTATATAAATCTCATAGATCAGCAACTTGACTCTTTTGAGAGTTAGGTCCTGTTGGTTGCAAGTGATAAATTCAGTGTCAATGTTTTTGAAAACCCACTGGGTTCTAATGCTGCACAGTTTCTTTTGGACAGTGATTCCTGAGTTTGGTTGTCACAGCAGGCTGATGTCACCTTTCTGAGTCCTATGATAGATTAAACTCTTAATGAATCGACTGCTCACTAAGAAAACCCCCCAAATAAGACCAGAATAGTGACCTGAAACAATATATAAACAAAAGAAACACAAAAAGGCAAAGCCGTGTGAAATCTCCAAGAGATCACTACTTCTTAATTACCTAACCCAGAGATACAGAAATGGTTTGAAAAGCTGGACAAAGATCTCAAAGTCTACATAAAAAGACAAAAATATCAATGACTTCAAAAGAGGAAAAGCAGATAAATGAAGTAAGGAAATCAATTTGGGACATAGATGAAAAGTCAGTAACTGAGAAGGGCCGGTCAGCAACATAGAGGAGAAATTCATCAAGGAGGCTTCGATTGCCAAGAGAAAGCACAACAAGTCTCAGTGAGTCAAATAAAAAGCACAGTGAAAACCATCACCAAAGGACGGAGGATGCAGAAACAGCATCAGCATCACCAAGGGCCAGAGGAAGCAGAAACAGCATCAGCATCACCAAAGGACCGGAGGATGTGAAAACAGCATCAGCATCACCAAAGAACCAGAGGATGTGAAAACAGCATCAGCATCACCAAAGGGCCAGAGGATGTGAAAACAGCATCAGCACCACCAAAGCACCAGAAAATGCAGAATTAGCATCAGGATGACAGATATCACTAAGAGAAGACTATATCAGACATCAGTAAAGAAAAAGGTGAAACCCCAAATCACAAAACCCAAGAACTTGTGGTGTGCTTACAGACGGGAGCCTATCATGGCTGACTTCCAAGAGACCTAGAAAGTAGCTGATTGAGACAGAGGCAGATATTTGCACCCAACCAATGGTATGAAGTCAGAGATTCCTGTAGTTGAATTGGGGAAAGGCTGGAAGAGGTTGAGGAGGAGGGTGACCCCATGGGAAGACCAGCAGTCTCAACAAACCTGGATCCCCGAGATCTCTTGGACACTGAGCCACCAACCAGACAGCATACACTGGCTGGTCGGAGGCTCCAGACACATACAGTGGAGGACTGCCTGGTCTGGCCTCAGTGAGAGAAGAAGACACATCTAGCCCTTGAAAGACTTGGGGCCTCAGGGAGTAGGGACGTCTAGCAGAGTGTGGGGTATGTGGGGGTGGGGAACATCCTCTTGGAGATGGGGGAAGAGGAATGGAATGGGGAACTGTCAGAGGGCAGAATGGGAGGGGGATAGTGACTGGACTGTGAGGAAAGATTAAAGATTATAATAATAAACAAACAAACAAACAAACAAACAAAAAACCCCAAAAACTTAAGGATACCACGAAGTGATCGAAGCTAAGAATTCATGGAGTAGGGGGAACTGAGAAAAAAACTAAAGACATCCAATCTATTTGATGAAAAAATTTAAAATACAATCACTGCATTCTAAATAATACTCAAATATAAGCATCACACAGTTAGCTTGAGAAAGCCATTGAAACATATGTCCAGACCCAAACTCTATATACCTCAGTGACCTGAACTTTTGCAGTTAGAATAGTCATGCTAGAGCAATGAAGCTTTGCTTAGGGCTCTGTACGTTTATTGTCAATCATATTTTTATAAACCTATCCATGACAAAAAGAAAAAAAAAGAAGAAAAAAATAATGGTTCTCTTCCATGACCCCCATGTCTTTGGCCAGCATTCTGTCCTTGTTCATTATCTAATATTATCTTAGTCTTGTTTTAAAATCTTATGCTATATCCACACTTATAGTCTTTCACATGGCTACTTTATAGGCTAATATCTACACATAAGGGATAAAAGAGACCATGAGGATTTGTTTTTCTGAGTTTGAATTACCTCACTAAATATTAAATTTTCAAGTCTATGCATTTACTGCAAATTCCAGGATTTCATTTTTCTTGACAGCTGAATCATGTTCCATTTCAATATATACCGAATTTTTATTATCCATTTATCTGTTGGTGGAAATGTATGTTGTTTATATTTTACTCCTGTTGTGAATAAAGCAGCAATAAACGTAGATGTTCAAACACCTTTGTGGTAACGTATGGAGTTCTTTGAGTATATGCCCAGGAGTGGGATTGCTGGACCATAGATTCAATAAAATTATAGCATAAAGTTTCTCAAATCTTGGGATACAGCTATTCAAGGACAAGAGAGACTAAGAATCTCAAAACAAACAAACAAACAAACAAACAAAAAACACGAGTCAATAGAATCTCTCCATGATCCACCATAGTCAAGATGATCAAAGCACAAAACAAAGAAATAATAATTAGACCTGCAATACCCCTGCAAATAGCTCATCAGAGTGACAGCAGGCCTCCTAGAGAGACAGTAGAAGCAAGGATAATATGAATTTACAAACCTTAAACACTGAAAGTAAACATTTGTCAACCAAGCTGATTATATCCATCAAAGCCATATTTTGAAACTGATAGGAGAATAAAGACATTTTAAGGCAAAGCATAAACTACAGTAATTCAGGACTATTTAACCAGCATTATGGCAAATGGCCCAGAGGAGAGTGTCTTAGTTAAGATTTTACAGACATCATGACCAAGGCAACTCTTAAAAGGACAACATTTAATTGAGGCTGGCTTATAGGTTCAGAGGTTCAATCCACTATCATCATGGTAAGAGCATGGCAGAGTCTGGGCAGGCATGATATAAGAGGAGCTGAGTTCTACATCTTGTTCATAAGGCAAACAGGAGAAGACTAGCAGCTAGGGTGAGGGTCTTAAAGCCCATATTCACAATGACACTCTTCCTTTAACAAGGCCACGCCTACTCCAACAAGGCCACACCTCCTAATAGTCCCATTCCCTAGGCAAAGGATATTCAATCGACCACAGAGAGAGAAAGGCAGTGTCTATCACAAGAACACAGGAAATAATACATTTCACAAGAGGAATAGATGAGCAAAGGAACATTAGAAATGACCAATTAAATCCAAATCAATTGGCCAGCCACAAAGTTCCTAATACAAATAAGAAGAAAGAAAGAAGGAAGAAGAAGGAAAGAAAGAAAGAAAGGAAAGAAAGAACAAAAATAGAACATTCAGGAAAACAACAAGGAAAATGATAAGGAATCATCAAATCCATCAATGTAAGTAGTCTTAAATCCTCAATGAAGAAACATAGATTGGTAGGTAGGATTAAAAACAAAATCCAGCTCTTTCATTAGGAGTATACCTTATCAGTGGCTGAAGGGAAAAGACAGTAGTCAATTTGCCAAGAAAACAGGCCCCAAACAACCAAAAAGCTATGTTTATATCTGGCAAAGTAGACTTCAAGCCTAAATTAGCTGGAAGAGAAAAAAAATCACTTTCTACTACTAAAGGGAACACTCTGTGAAGATGATATAATGATTCTAAGTGTACAGGCACAAGGAGTTAGTGCATATATCATTTTTAAAAACCTACAGGACAGCAAAGGATCTATGGCAACACATACAAGACGAAAGGCAGCACCAGTACCCAGCTCTCATTAACAGATGCCATCCAGAGAAAAATATCAACAAAGAAACTTCAGAGTTCAACTCTATCACAGGCCAAATGAACTAAACATACATCTGTCTACAGGATGTCCCATTAAACAGCCACAGAATACAGTCTTCTCAGCCTAAAATAGACTGTATTTTAGGCCATAAAATAATAATGAATACAAAAGAATCAAAATGATTTGTTGCATCATAGTGGTATAAAATTGTAAATCAGCTGCATGAACAGAAAGTCTACAAATACATAGAGATGGAACAACGTACTATGGCTGATCAGTGGGCCATTCAAAAGGTCAGAGGGGGCATTTAAAAATTCCTAGAATCAAATGAAGGTCAGAAAATAGCACTTATCACTTTGGAGGATACGTCAAAGCCAACTTGTTGAAGTAATTATTTTAAAATGGCTGCCGGTCATTCGGACTATCTAAGCTGTGGAGGCTCTGCCTAGCTCAGCCGCCATGTTCCCTGGCCAGAGGCCATGTGCACACCACTAGAAATGGCCAGTCAGAAATATCAACCCTGCCACCCATGAGACACCAGCTCTGCCAATCTTCCATGCTGTCTCTGCAAGGTTGGGCATTGACCAGACCATCCCACCATCCATGTGGGCCCAGTAAGAAAGTGAGACTCTAATGCTTAAAGATTAATCAAAGGCTTTATATTTTTGGTAATGCTCAATGACAATATGCCCATATAAAGAGAGTTACTTCCCAATTAGCTAACTTAAATAAAAATTGTTACCTGTGAATGCTCTCCATACCTGTGTGGCTCTCCATCACTCCTACATCTCTCTCCTCCCTACCTCTTCCTCTTTCTTTTCCTCTCCTTACTCCTCCCACCCTAGCGCCTCCTACACCAACTCAAAGATGAAAATTTGTGTGTGTGTGTGTACACATGTGTGTAAAAGTCAGATGTCTCAAATAAATAACTGAATGGCGCATTTCATGATCTTAGAAAATCAGAAACAAGCCAAATCCCAAATAGTAGAAGGAAAAAAAATAACAAAGAACAGGCAGAAATGAATGAAATTGGACCCAAAAAGAACTGTATGAAGACTCATGAATTAGTGTTGACCTTTGACATGATGAGCAGGGTCAACAAACTCTTATACAAACTAAACAAAAGGCAAAGAACCCCCAATTAGCAGAATTAGAGATGAAAATATCAGTACAATAGAGACCACAGAGACTCATTAGGGAACAGTTTGAAAACCTACATTCCAGCAAAGCTGAAAGTCTTTTAAGAAAAGCCAACAAACAAGGTATTCTTGACACATTCTACCAGAACATTTAAAAAGGCACTAACCCTGTATCCCTCTCACTTTCCCATGGAAAGGGAACCAACACTACCAAAGTCATTTCATGAGTGGAGTGTTATCCTCATACCCAAACCAAATAGAACACACATAAGAAATGGAAAGGGGAAGAGGGAGAAGGAGGGAAGGACAGAAGGGAGGGAAAGAGGGAGGAAGGAAACTGTAGTCTAGTATTTCTGGTGAACATACACAAAAACATCCTCAAGAGAATATGAAAACCAAATTCAGAAGCACATTAGGAAGCTGATAAACCATGATCAAGTTGTATTCATCCCAGGGATGCACGGATGCTTGAACATATGTAAATCAATAAACCTAATGCAGCATATAGAGTCAAGGATAGAAATCACGAGGTTATCTTGATAGACGCAGAAAAGACATTTGGCAAAGTTTAACATCCCTTCTTAATGAGAGCTGGAGAAACCAGACATAGAAGGAATGTAAGGGCAAATCTCTAGCCAATATAACACTAAATAGAGAAAAGGCAAAAGAATTTCTTCACAAACAGGTATGAGACCAGGGTATCTGCTCATTGAATCCAGAGTTTGAAGTCTTAGCTAGATCAACTGGGCAAGAGAAGAAAAAAGCCAGATCAATCATACAAGAGATACAAACAAGAGGGAGAAATAAGATCATCCCTACCTACAGATGATATACTCCTGTAGCCCATATGTAGTAAAGTAGCAGAATATAACATAAAAAAATAAAATAGCTTTTGATATTCCAATAATTAACTGGCTAAGAAAGAAATGAGGGTAGAAAATAAAACCCCCCAAATTCCCAATTTACATGTCCTGTTGTTACAAAATGGATCAAAGACCTTATTGTAAGATATGACACTCTGAAACTGTTAGGGGAAAACCCTATGATGTCTAGGAATCATCTGGGACCTTCGGAAAAAGGTCATCACAGCTATGTAAATAATTGCAAAGTCAACAAGTGGTATCACAGAAAAACCTCAGCCGAGTGAAGAGACAGCCTACAGGCTGGGAGACAATATTCCCCAAGCATTCATTTTGCATGGGGTTAATATCTACAGTCTATAAAGAACTAAAAAAAAAAAAATTAAATAAGCCGCGTGATCAACAGAGTACACAGACAGCTCTCAAAAGACAAGACAACCAATGGACAGTTTCCAGATGCTGAATTTAAATTCAGGCCACTTGGATGCCACCACATCATGCCTTTCTATCAAAACTAGTACCACATAAAAGGTGTCAGTGCCATAGATTTAAGGGCAGGCTGCTTGAAGACCTCCTAGATTCCTTGTTCCTGAGTCAAAGAGTACCACGGTCCTGCCACTGCTGAGATTTTCTGGATGTGTCTGCAAACTTGGCCACTCTCCTAGCTTCTCTCAGATTCCAGGCCCTACTATGAACTTCTGACTGTCTTAACAAAGGCAGTTTCTCATTTCTTCCCAGGAGTACTTGGGGAATGCAAGAGTCCGTTTGTTTCTACCCCTGTCCTCCTTTGATCTCAGATGATGTGAAACCTGTGTGGCTAAAGCATTTTCTCCCGTCTGCTGCGAGTTCGGTTTTTATATTTTATTGCCATCTAACCACTGTACTCTGCAGAGCCAACAATGCATCAAGACTGAAGCTGGACTTGTAACACCTCTTAGCATCAATACCAACACTGGGCAAGTCAGAGTCAGTCCATGAATGTCAGGGGGCTGTAAAACACACGATTGTGAAATGTTTCTCGGCCGCCTTTTATAGACAGAAGCTGCCCACCACAAGATGTATAGGCTTAATAAATCAATGGGAAGGAATTCCAAAATGGATAAATCAATACTCAAGCAGTCAGAGAATCCTACAGGTGTATGACAATGACCCATCAGGGCCTGTAAACCTCAGCTGGTAGGTTTAGCCAAAAGGGTCTATAATGATAGATGAGCCGAGATGATGAATACCTCCGTGGTGGAAGTTTGTATTGTCTGTGCTTTCTCTATCACCCTTCACACAATAGCAGTATAAACTGACTCCTTTACACCATAGAACGGATCTGCAAGAGAATCAGATTGTAAATCCATACACCTGGGGACAATCTCGGAGGAATTGGGTCATTTACATAAATGGTTTCAGGTGTGACTAGTCGACATAATTAGAGTGCTTACTGTTTGCGTTCTGCAGATGTGCAATCATGCAGTGGCTGTTGGTGGTAGTGTATATTAATCTTTCCCTTCCGAAGTATATTACAGACACATATATACAATTACTAATAGCCTTTCATTGGCTACTTTATTTTTGAGAAGCTAACCTAAGGGCGTAATGTGACACTAATATAGATTTTGATATTTAAAATATAGAAATAGAAACTATTCATTGCTAGGAGAGTGGTTTAAATTGCATGTTCATAAAATTTATACTAAATGCATATGGTAAAGAGATATTGCCAAGTAAACTGAATGGTTTAAGAAAACTCCTCTGGGACTGGAGAGACAGCTCTGTGGTTAAGAGCTCTGGATGGGTTTTCAGAGGACTCTGGGTCAGTTTCCAGCACAACACACACACACACACACACCACACACACACACACACACACACACCTGTGTTGTGTCTCAAACCACCTGTAGCTCCAATTCCAGAGGATCTAGTACCCTTTATGGTCTGCCTAGAAAACTCACTAGGTGCACACACATACACCCCCCCACCCACACACACACCAACCATTTTCTTAAAGAAAATAGAACCTAAAATTAGATTTCAAGCCCGGCTGTAAGAATGTGTTTGTAGTCACAATATTATCATAAAACATGAGACTAAAAGGTCTATCAATTAAAATATCTCCAGTTTGTCTTTACTCAGTTTATCCAAGTTTTCTATAGAAATTAGTTATTGTCTTAGTTAAGGTTTCCGTTGTTGAGATGAGACACCATGACCAAGGCAACTCTTATAATGGACAACATTTATTTGGGGCTGCCCTACAGGTTCAGAGGTTCAATCCTATTACCATCATGGCAGGAGGTCATGGCAGCGTCTAGGTAGACATAGTGCTGGAGAAGGAGCCAAGAGTTCTACATCTGGATTCGAAAGAAACCAAAGAAGATATCTCTTCCAGGCAGCTAGAAGGGTCTCAAAGCTCACCCCCCACCATGACACACTTCCTCCAATAAGGCCACAATTCCTAATAGTACCATTCCTTAGGACAAGCATATTTAAACCACCAAGTTATTTTAAGTCAGACACCACTTATGTTAGGAAAATCTTTTCCATTAATCTCTATCTAAAATAAAAATATTTTTATGCAGGTGGGTGTTTTGTCTGTAAGTGTACCACCTGTGTGCTGTGACTAAAGAGACCAGAAGAGGGAGGATTCCCTTAGGACAGGGGTATTGACAGCTGTGAGCCACTGTGTGAGAGATGGACATGAAACCCGGGTCCTCTGGAAGAGTAGCCAGTGGTCCTGACCACTTCAGCCCCGGTCCATCAATTTCCTAAGTTAATTTCAGAGAACCTATCTTTAAAATAAACTTCAATGTACTTTTAAAAGATCTATTTAATACCATTTGACATGTGTGAGTGCTTTGTTTGCATGTATGTGGCTGCACCACACATGTGGCTGGAGCCTGTGGAGGCCAGAAAAATATCAAAGGACAGGAAGTGGAGTTGCTTTGGTTGTGCATATGTGGTTTGGGTGTAGGAACCAAAGTTGGATCCTCTTCGCGACTAGTCAGTGTTCTTAAACACTGAGCTATCTCTTCAGCCCTTCCAACATATTTTTGAAAGTCATATACAATTATAATTAATCACAGTATTTGTTAATATGGAAAGATTAGAAACTCCTCAATTATCTGGGATTAAAATGATTAGGAAGATAGGTTGACTAAGAATATGGTAACTACATAATAAAGTCTTAGGAAGGCATTAAGATGACGATTTTGAGATATTTTACAATATGAAAATTACAAATTAACCTTAAAGATTATTGTATATATTTTCAATATTCACATCTAAATGACAATTACTCCAATATGTGAGCTTTAATGTTCAGTAAAACTTCTTCCCTTCTCCCTCCCCTCCTCTCCTTAGCCATCCCCCTTCCCCCATCTCCTTAGCCATCCCCCCTCTCCTCCTCTCCTTAGCTATCTTCCCCTCACCCATCTCCTTGGCCATCCTCCCTCTCCTCTCCTTAGTCTTCCTCCCCCTCTTCCTCCTCTTCTCCATTGCTGACGTTAGAACCCAAGGCCTTGCATACACAGGCAAGTGCTCTGCCACGAGAGACATCTTCAGTCCCATTTCTTTTGATAATTTATTTTTCAAATATTCTGTCGAAGAAATGCTTAAGCTAGATGTGGATAAATGAAACCTATTATATTGTTTCAAAGCCTTTCTCTGTTCATTGTTTGGCATGATCTTTCTTGCACATGTGGTTACATCCAGAATTCACTCGCAAAAATCGTATGTTCCATTCAAATCCAGAAGAACTTTAACATGCTTTAATGTTTGGTGTGAGATACCATCAGGTCTTTATCACTTCAGGCAGTTGTTTTCATGCTGTCTTTTCTCTTCTTGGTCAACGTTTTTCCATCTTACTTTCTAGGAAATACACCTTGGCTCTCACTGGCTTTGCTTAAGCTGTTGTAACAACCAACCTGTAGCTAGAGTAGCTACTCTAACAGGCATCCCCCAGGCTTGGGGACAGAAACAATTGACTCCTGATGAGCATGCAGCTCAGGACTCAGGAAGGGTCAGACATTCTCAGGCATGGCAGGGAGTAGCCCACTGGGGTAAGATGACTGTGCACAGTCGGTTTACAACCAAATGAAGGAGCACTAAGTAATTCGCCTCTGGGGTGCTTAGTGAGTGCTTAGTCCCTGTGCTGGATGCTCTGGACATAAAGATGGCAAATTCATGCACCGACAATTAGCTTGAACAGCTGGCAACCTTTGTGAGCTGAACGCTTGTCTCCCATGACCCAGTCTTATAGGCTTGAGAAGCACGGAGAATGTTTTAAATTTAAAGGCAAAATTCCAAACACATGAGAAGTTGCTCAATCTCATCAGACTTTTAGAAAATGCAAATTAAAACTCAATTAAACAAGATGCCATCACAATCCATTAATAGGATTTTAGGACAAAAAAAAAATATGACTTGCTCCTCCGCTGGTGGCTTTTATATTTACTGGATTTGAAGAGGCTCCTTTCCATTTTGAGAGCAATAGTGTGAGATTCCAGGCAACCAGCAAAAACCCATGATCTGGAGCTACCAAGCCCAGAAGTAACCAGCTCATGTGCAGGAATCTCCTACATTACGTAATATTGGACTTAGCTTTAACTGTCAACTTGACACAGCCTATGGTTACCAGAGAAGGAAGTTCTCGGTTTAGGGATGGATTGCCTGCATCAGACTGACCTGGGGCCGTATCTCTAGGGATCATCTTTATTGTTAGTTGATAGAGGAGAGGCCAGCTCTCCTTGAGTTGCAGCACTCCAGGGACCTATGGTCTTGGGATGAAGAAGAAAACTAGTTAAACATGCGCCTTCAAGAGAGCTAGCAAGCGGTGGTGTTCCTCCGTGTGTTGGGCTTCAAGTTCTGCTTGAGTTTCTGCCCTGACCTCCTTCAAGGAAGGACTGTGACCTGGAAGCGTAAGACAAATAGTCCTTTTCTTCCCTAAATTGATTTTTGGTCGGAGTGTTTTTGACAACAACAGACATGAGAGCAGTAAAGCTGGCTTCCTTAGAGACTCACTGACAAGACAACTTGCCTTACCAAAAAGTCTCTAAGCCTTTTTTTCCTAAAGCTGATGGCAATTTTCAGTACATTGAGATTTGGGAAAAAAACATTTTAAGACTGAAATACTGTATCTCAGCTGCGTTAAACAGGGAAGACTGATCAGGTGACAAGCTGTCAAAAATTATGCAAACTCAACTTACTGTAAGGAAACCTGGGGATTTCCCTGGATGTCTGCTTCACGGTGTTATGGCATAAAGAACGCTGAATGAGGCGGAAGGCTTCAGTTTGATTGCCATTCATTGCATTGAGTACCAATATCATATGGATATTCTAACCCATACGACCCAAACTTGAGGTCAAAGAAAATGTGTGCAATTTGACAACAGCCAAACTCGGAGGAGATGAAACTGAGCATCTGTGTAGGGTGGAGTTGATGTTGAAGTCTTTGGCAATCTGAAAGGTAACAAGTTCTGAGTGCTCCAGGATGGAGCAAGCATTCTGACCCACTGAGCCTTCTCCCCAGACCCATATTTGCACATCTAAGCCCTTTAGAAATATTCCATCCATGGCAGCCTAAGCTAATGACCTTATCCCCAAAGTATTCTACTTAAGCTATTTTTTTTAGGGAATTAAAAAAAAAGTTCTCCTTTCTGGTAAATTCTGCTGTAAAACTTTCAAATACTATTTACAAATCCTATTGACCTAGTAAATGAAGTCTCCTTAAATTTAAGGAATTGTTTAGAGCTGTGTCAGTGTTTAACTAGCAAACTATCCTACGTTGCTAATATTTTTAAGAAAAACACACACTAGTTGAGAAAAATATATGATCAGGTTTATATTTAGGTTTTCTTAAATTTTGTCCAATTCTCTATAAACTTTTCAACATAGTTTTAAAAAACATTTTTTTTCATTTTCTGAGGTTATAATATAATTGCAATTCTCTCTTCCTTTTTCTCCTCAAACATTCCTGTGCTTTTTCAAATTCATGGCTTCTTGTTTCCATTGTTTCCTTTCCTCTCCTCTCCTCTCCTCTCCTCTCTCTCTCTCCTCTCCTCTCCCCCTCCTCCTCCTCCTCCTCTCCCTCTCTCCTTTCTTCCTTGTCTCTCTCTCTCTCTCTCTCTGTCTTCTGTCTCTCTGACTCTGTCTCTGTCTCTGTCTCTGTCTCTCTCTCTCTCTCTCTCTCCTCCACCCTCCACCTCACACACACACACACACACACTTCTAAATACATATATACAACCTGCTAAGTCTGTATAATGTTACTTATGTATGTTTTCAGGGCTGACCAGAGAAGACGATTTCCACCCACAGCATTCCTTAGTTGCCTGTGCAGGGCTGAGGCCTCCCAGCTGCCCATGTTAGCACGTCTGTTATTCCACACATTCTTCATATATTGGTACAGAGTAGCAGGGAGCCTTAGCTTCAGTTAGAAATGGATTTACAAAGGTGGGAGGTGCCCTGAAGACAAAGTACTTGCCATGCAAGCATGAGAACAGGGAATTGGACCCCCAGAACCCACATAAAAGCCAGGCAGGTTAGGAACTCAGTTGTAAATCCGGCACATGGAAAATGGACATGAGGGTATCTTGGGGTAGCTGACTGGCTGAACTAGGTAGATCAGTATGTTCTAGTTTCTGCCTCAATAATTAAAGTGGAAAGTGATCAGTGAAGGTGCCAGCATCAACACACTGCCTTTGGCCTTCATGTTGACATGCATGCATACATGTTTTCATGAACCTGTACACATATGTGCCCCCATACAAATATGGGTGCACACATACACCCTCAAGACACAGATATAGAGAAAATCACTTTTGACTAAGAAAATGCCAAGTCATGTTCATAAATGAGCTATTTTTCATTATTACCCAATAATTAACAAATACCGGTGCCGTGGCTTGCTGGGGGCGAGGCTGATAAGCCTATTACCACTTTAACAAGGAAAAGCATACTAATGTAGACTTCACTCAGTTTACGGTTTTGCCAGACTCCAACTTTAGCTGGACTCATGCTTCACTTCTGCCCTACTTAAAAAGCGAGGTTTACTTAGCAAATTAATAGTATAAATAGGGCAGTGAGCATGCTTAAACCACTCTGAACACTATTTTAAAAGGCTTTAGCAAATTAATTTTATGCAAATGATATTGCTAAAGCAAGTACCACTAATCTGTTCATTAAAGCCAGAGGGAGCCAACTTTATTTTGGCAATTAGTTGAAGTTACTATATGTATTAAAAAAGCACCGAAGTTGCATTTCTTTTAAAGTGTACATGTAGACTTCACTGGCTGGGACTTTCCCACATCACTTGGTATGAGATCAGGAGCTCGGCCTTTTGCCTGTGGCCTCACAGGTCCCTTTGCCTCAGATTAAATAGACGTGGTCAGCTCTCTCAGTCACTGAGAGATAGCAACAGCTCCCTTGGCTGGAGCAATCCAGTTGCCCTCTTTTGGAGGGAGGCAGGAACGCTGCCCTGGCTGCTCTTTCAGAGGTAGAGAAGAACTGCCATTATGTAAGGGACAGTGATGTGCTCAGATCCATTATTAAATGTCAGGCTTCTGTTGCAGCCTGCTCCTCTCTGTGTGTTCCAGAGACGCCATGTTGTCTGATAGAGTTTGGAAGGAGAGACGGAGCAGGTGGCGACTATCGATGTGACCTTTCAGATTATCTCCCTGCTCTGAGTGCATTTAAAGAGAGAGGGCTGACATTTGTGGTTATGATCATTCATAGCCTCGTCATCCACCCATTGATCTAAGACTCCAGTCACATCACTGTCTTGGAGCCTGGTGACAAATGTGGCATCTGACTGACAAGCAAAAGCTCAAGTGAATTTTGCCATTTATTATTATAATTATTGTTGAGTCAATTTCCTTTTTCCCAATTATGGGTGCCGTAGTGTAGTGAGCTGTCAAAAGAACGCCATAGCGCTTGATGCCCTGGCGAGCTACAGGAAATAATTTGGTGTAAACAAAGGTGTCTCTTGGCTCCTATGTGCTTCTTACCCAATTTCCCTTCTGCCCCAAATCCCATTTTAAACAAGTAAAATCTAATCCCTGTTTTGGGGGTGATCTCCATTATATCACATAGTCTTTGTACCAATCTTCCTTTCATTCCCATGTGTGTTTATTTCTTTCATTACTGTGGAATTAATAACTCTAAGCGTAGCAGCTTTAAACAAAAATGTGTTTCCCTACTGGGACAGGGTCTTTTGTATCCCATACCTGATCCTCCTGCCTCTGCCTTCCAGTCTTTGGTTTGACAGGCACACACCACCACACCCAGTTTATGTTGTGCCAAGAGTAGAGTAGAGCTGAGGGTTTCATGAATGTCTGGCAAGCATTTTACCACCTGGGCTTTGTCTCCTGGGCTTTGTGACTGGAGTGACTTGAATTTTCCTTAGCAGTTGGTTTTACAGTAAAAATCCTGGTGTAACTGACCAGGTGCTTCTGCAACCAGGATGTCAGGCGAGGCTCTCCCACAAGACTGGACAAGGTGACAGTGGGGCAGTAATACTTTCAACGTTCAAATGGAGCATAACCTGTTTCCAAGTTCTTTCTCTTCGGTGTTAGCAGACCTCCAACTCTTGCTCTTTGTTGGATGCCACATGGACCATTCCCTAGAGCTACTTACAATATGGAATCTGCCTCCCTTAGACTAAGAGCATGAGAAAGAACATCTGAGGTGGAAATCACTGATCTCAAAGGTGACACCTCTCAGCCTTTGTTAGAAGTGAATCACTACATCCAGCTTCCACTCAAAGGGAGAAGATATCAAGACACTGACCATAGCTAACGAGAGTCAGGCGTCAGCCAGAACCATCTCAGGGGTTGTTCAATACGCTAAGAGAGAATGCAGTAGGCATTGTGTTCCTTGGATGCTTTAGTGAATCTGCAGCGAAGTTACAACATGCATCTATTATTCTGAGACTCTCTAGATCCTTGTGTTTCCATCTGTGGGCACACCACTGTGCCCTTAGAGTGCTAGTGGCAGTCCCTACCATCTCAGGACTAATGAGAGCACATTCCAGCAGTGTGTCTAGCCTTTTCAGTGACTCTCAACCTTCCTAATGCTGTAACTCTTTTCATACGGTACCACATGTTGCTCGACCCCCAACCTTAAAATTATTTTATTGCTACTTCATAACTGTAATTTTGCTGCTGTTATGAATCACAATATAAATATATGATATACAGGATATCTGACATGTGACTCCAAAGGGGTTGCAACCCACAGGTGGAGAACCATTGCTTTAGAGTCAGGCCCATATCTCTCAAGATTCTTGGTTGTTCTTTAAATTCAGAAGGGCTCCTGTGGTTAGCAACTGACTTTTTTTATTAACTATTTCTGCAATTTTGTCCATTTTTATTAATGTCTAACATTCATTTTTGTTTTTACCTGTCACACTGAAATAAAGTTACCTGGTTCACAGAACTTGCTCAAGATCAAAATAGATAATTTGTGTGAAAACACATAATATACACCTATTAGTTTATAACCATGAAGAACAATTCATCTATTACACAAAACACTTATGTGTATATCTGTGCTTGTTTAACAATATATAAACTTTATTTTTCTATATGCTATTCACAGAAATGCAACAGCAGAAATGTTAATATTTTCTTTAATTAGAGATTTTCTAAATTAAAAACAGTTATGTAGAGAGTTTTTATGGCTTGCGATTAGGGTCAAGTCTTTAAAGATACTCCATACCCTATTGGAATAAATTTCAAATTTCTTTTGTTAAGTCCTCCTTGAAGTCAAGGACACATGCTGTATCATCCATCTCAGAGTGTGGAAGACAGCACTAAGAGTGGATCGGCTATGGAGTCAGGGGAGGTTGGCCATGGACATGTTGCAGTTGGGAGATTCATCTTCCTTGTAGTTTTTTTGTCCTCTCTCCGTGTGCATCTCTGAGTCGAATAACAGGCAGTGAATATTACTGCCCTTGAGACAGAGAGCAGATGGCCTGCCTCGCCGCATGTGCCTCTCATGGCTCTCACAGACTACTGTCATCCTGGATTCAGCTATTTTGGTGCTCACTGAGTCCATAACAGTTCCCCTCTTCATTGTGGAACTTTGCTCTCTGAGCGTCACAAGCCATCCTAAAGGCTGGACACACACAACATGGAAGGCAGGATGAGGGGGCTGCTAAGCACAGCTCTCTTCTCTGTCTGCACACATATCTTGTAAGCCTAGGAACTTCCTAAAGACACTCTGTTACAGAGACAGCTCAATGAAGCTTTGGACAAAATGGATTTCATGTGGCAGCTATTCTGAGAACGAGAGCATTGCTGGTGTCAGATGGTTTTACACATCTAAGTATGAAGAGATGAAGCTTCCACATATCTATAGGCAGCTTGCAATCTGTGGGACTGCGTAAGGGTATCCTGGTTCTTGGCTGGGCATGGGCCTAGAACCCCGAGACTCCAAAGGAGAAACGGCAGGAGTTCGGCCACGCCCCCAGAACTCAGGGTCCTGAAAAGCAGTCTAATCTCCATGGACCTACATTGTTCAGTCACGAAGGCCATTACAGCCCCTCCCAAAGTGCACAGGTAGAGGGTGTAACTACAGGCCTCAGGCCCTAGAGATTTACATACTAATGAAGGTCAGAGGGCGGAGCCAGTTAAGCATTGCCCCCAGAACCTCCCCCTTTCTCCCTCCATACTTAACCCAGGTCTGCCCTGAGTTTGGGGGGTACATCCAGATCCATATACCATCCGCTATGACAATAAACCCTTTTGGAACCAAGGACTTCCTCGTATCATTGGGGCCTGCCGGCCCGCGGCTGCCAAAGCCTCCAGCCCCTGAAACCTGGGACCTTCCTCTGGTAGGAGAGACAGGCTGCCTGGAAGCCTCCAGGCAGCCTCCACCCCGCAGGCCCCGGGCCGCTGCCTCATAGGCCCGGGCCTGCAGCTGTGGGCCCGCCGGATTTTTCCCACAGCAATCATTGATTTTTTTCTTTTGTCTTAAGTTTTTTTTTAATTTATTTTTTAAAAGAAAGATGGTATTTGGCCTCCTTGTTCCACAGACTTAGGGACAGAACACAGGTCTTATAATAAAATGAGGGTTGAATTCTGAGTGATGTCTTCTGTCAGTTGTTGTGGTTACGTTGCTATCGAGGTACACTTGCTGACAAGTGTAAAGCAACTCCTCGTGAAAAGCATCACTCTAAATACTTTTGTCTTACTGCCTCACACCTGTTCTTAAGACTGTCACTGTACTTCTCATTTTGTAGACTCAGTAGATGTGAGCTTTGGGAAACTAAATGTCCAAGGGTTTGGAGGCTCTACTTCTCTGAACCAAGAATAGATCTTATTCTTCTGGTTTCAACTAACCACATATTCTTCAGCACACTTACCCATATGCTTAATAAGTTCATACGGAACAGGTACCTTTTGGTGACATTGATTCTTCATCTTCCAGGAGTCCTCTCAAGGTCTTAAAGTTCTGCAGGGGAGCAGTAAGAAGTTCTATTTAAAATTTTAAATACTCTGCCAATTTCCTACCCCAAATTGCCTGCCATTAGAACCACAGAATTAGCATTCAAGGATGAAGTGTTCTCCGGGATTGAAACTGGTCATGGCTAAGAAATACCAACTGTGAACGGACTTCCCTAACAGGGGATAGGAATTTCGTGCATAGCTGATGTCTGCAGTGAATTCTGAGTTCATATTTTAGCCATTCATTCAAGATTCTTTCCTAATTAATTTGTTTCTGAGTTTTACAGAGATGCATAATTAAATAGAGTTATGTTAGGATGATGTTCAGCTACAATAAATGACACTCCCCAAGTGGTGAGTTATACAGTCAATTTCTTTGTCATGTGAAAAACAATGGAGATGGTCACTCCATGAGGGAGATAGGAGTCTCCTGTTGCTAGATGTACTACCTCGGTGTCCCCAGAGTATGGCCCTTGTGTTCTTGTCTAAGATGGCTGTCGGGGAAGACCAGCACATCCCCATTTCAGGATATGGGATGGAAGAGGGGGGAATTGAACCTTACCACACTTTGAGTAAACTGTCTGGAAGTCTCAGGTGCCCCGTGACTTTTACCACAGTCAGCTGAATAAATTTCCCCATGACACTGGGAACTGTTGTTTTAAGTGAAGACACCGCCATGTCTGACTGAAGAACAGACCTTCCTGTTGATGTGAGAGAGAAGTGGAGAGCAGATCACGAGGAAGCTGCCTCACATAGGTAGATCTTTATCTTCTGTGGAGGTACAAAGAAACCGTGTCTAGCTATGTGGTCCCAAAGGCCATGGATGTGCTGGTTCCTGGCTAGGCAGAGGGAACATGCATGGTGTCCTAGTTTGTTTTCTGTTGCTGTGATAAATTCCATGACCAAACGCATATTGAAAAAGAAAGAGTTTATTTCTGCTTAAAGCTCACAGTCCATCATGGAGGGAAGTCGGGGCAGGAACTGGAGACAGAAACTGGAGTAGAGGCCATACAGAAATCTTACTTACTGGCTTGTTCTTCCTGGCGTCATCAGCTTGCTTCCCTATCTATAGACCCAGGGCCACCTGCCCAATGGTGGCGCCTCCTACATCAATTAGGAATCAAGATGGCCCTACAGGCCAATCAGATGGAGGCGTTCTTCTCATTTGAAGTCTCCTTTTCCTAGAGGAGCCTAGCTTGTATCAAGTTGACAAAAACAAACAACAATGAAAAATCAAACAGCACACATGCCTTGTGTGCTTAGGAACTGTCACTACTGGGCATTGCGGAGTTAACTTTTTTAGTGGCGTTTGGTTTGGTGAGATCCATGATCACAGAGGCTAACTGTGACAATGAAGAATGCTCGTAAAAGACAGGGGCCATCTCCTTAGTAAATATCTAAAAATTCTGTTTTCCTAGACGTTTTAGTGGGAGGTGCCAGCCTAGGGGTCCACTAATTTATTTAAACTAAATTTGAACTGTTATAGTTGAAACTGGAGGTTCCAGGTTTACTAGACTCTAGTACCAGCCAAAGACCTTGCTTCCTCTTACTAGGCCCAGTAATTTAAGGGTTCTGTTACCTCTAAACATAGACTGGGAACAAATCTCAAACACATGGCTCTGGGGAAGCAGTTGCCACAACTCTCCCTGCCGAGAGGTAAGTTTCTGTCCATGTCAATTGAGATCTCTCAGTTGCTATCTGTGTTTTCTCAGATTCTATGATAATAAACTTCGAAATCATTTTTAACATGATCTGATCTTATTTTTGACAGAACCTATTCAAGTTTTAGTCTATCTATTGGTATAATAAAAAATTTATTTCTCACTCTATAAATGAGAACCCGCTTCCTTTGTCTGAAATCGATCTCTGTCAAGCTTCAAGACACTCTTCTTGAAGTGCCCAGCATTCTGAATTGTATTGAATGAGACTTAACTTCTAGTTTGTGAGGGACAGTTCATGTCAGGCCCCACTCTGAAACCTCACTTATTCGTAGTTGCTATTGCCATTCTCCTTGCAAATGAGGATACATTCTTTGTTTGTTGAAAATATCCCCTACCACCTCCCTTTGACTCGTGGCTTCTTCAGTAATGTTTCTGTTCTATCCTGACTATGTTTCTTTCACCTGACTATGCCCCAATGACCACAGAAACCAGTGGTCATAGCATAACCAGGGTGCATACACATTTATGGCTTGGCATTTACTAATTTTTCTTGCCTTGGCCCAACAGTAGTTATGTGACATTTCATCACCCTGGGCTTCAGTTAACTCAACTGTAAAATAAATTAATATAGACTAGATGGTTTCTAAGATTTCCTTCCAGCCCAAGAACAGTCAATGATCCTGAGACTGTACTGACATCTGAGCTGAGGTTGTTCTAACGACACAGTGGTGAACAGACAGGAGTGGTCCTAAACAGGACACAAAGGTTCTATTTGTCCTTTGGAAACTGCCCTTGGCAGCTCAGTCATCGAACCACCTCCAGGCCCAAACGGTTCTACACTGTCTGTGCTTATGAATAAGAGAGACTGGTGGCTGGAGAGATGGCTCAGAGGTTAAGAGCATGGACTGCTCTTCCAGAGGTCCTGAGTTCAATTCCCAGCAAACACATGGTAGCTCACAACCATCTGTAATGGGATCTGATGCCCGCTTCTGATGTGTCTGAAGAAAGCAACAGGGTACTCACATATATAAAATAAATAAATAAGAGGGACTGAAGAAGTGACTCAGTAGGGGATAACACACCGTTCTTCCAGATGTCCTGAGTTCGATTCCCAGTGCCCATGTTGGGTGGCTCACAAGTTCCTATAACTCTAGCTCTGAGGGATCTGACACCCTCTTCTGTCCTCCTCAAACATCTCTGCACATGTGGCAACTGCTTGTCAATGCTGGGCATACACGCATGCAGTCATACCCACACACAGACAAGAAAACAAAAGTAAATCAATGGCCAGTGGTTAAGATACTGACTGCTCTTCCAGACATCCTGAATTCAATTCCCAGCAATGACACGATGGCTCACAACCATCTGTAATGGGATCTGATGCCCTCTTCTGGCATGTCTGAAGACAGCCACAGTGTATTTATATACATAAAATAAATAAGTAATTCTTAAAAAAAAAAAAAAAAGCAAGTCACTCAATTTAAAAATAAGCATCACTGATTATATTTATGATTTAGCTTATATAGATCAGTTCTCAGTTAGCTAGACCAGGTCTGTAAAATGGCACCAATAATGATAGATAACAATTAATTAAAAGCCAGTCATATGTAAAGTTTGTGAGGCTGCACATTCTCTGGAGCACTGGTTCTCTTTCATAATGATTTCTTTCTTCTCTCTGAAAAATTTACACTTTTCCATTTTCCAGTGATCCACACTAATATCATTTCACCCTGTAGCTAATGTTGGAGGAAACTGACCAAGAAATAGTGGAGGGTAACGTCAAAGCAGGTAATCGAAGCATAATTCTATTTACTACCTTTTTATCAAGAAGGATCTGTAGTAGTTTATGAAAACTGCATACCATATCAAAACACTGATAATCTAGCATATCTCATTCAATCCAAATCTACTCTGGGGCAATTTAAACCTCCAGGTAAGTGTATATGTCTTTGGGAAGTTTGCAGTTCAATGAAATAGACTGTTACTGTGCACAGAACTTTTGCTAATAAGAATAAAAGCTCCCCTGCTGATTCAATAAATCAGCCTGGATCCTGTGCGAGAGACCAACAGCAGCTGACAGAATACAGGGTCTTGGAAATGCTCTATAAGTACCATCTACAGGGCCAGATTGTGCTGTAACAGCCTTGTTATCCTAATGAAATCACTCTGCTTCTTCATCTTTGCTCCAGACACCCCCAAGGTTGAGGAAAGGAAGCCCCATCTCCCCAAATGCCTCTAAACACCAAATTTGGATGACAGATTAATGATGAGATCTGCCTCCCCATTAATTTATTTGCAGGAGACACCTGTGCCAATAACCTCGTTAGGGTTTGGAGCGTGTCCCTAGAAAGGCATGTCTTCCCTCTCACTGAATCCACTCCCCATAATTCTTAATTACTTTCTCTTGCCTGGTGGGGAAAAGGCACATGACATGGAAAGTTTTATAGGGTCTAATCATTAACCAACTCCTTTCTTGAGTGGAGTTAGAGTATCCTGGAAAATGCTCTGTCTCAAATCCCCCTAGCTACTTTCAAAATCATTGGCCAAAGGAATTTTCCACATGAGTTTTGAGAGTCGTTCCTTCTAAGATACGAGCACAGGCTCTGGGAGTCGTTGCTGTGTGTTGGGTGCTTTTCAAAGCCCTTTATTCAGGATCAGTCCATATTCTGGCACTGGCAAGCACCAGGTTATTGGTATAATTCTCCTTTTTCAGATGACACTGAGACACTCGTTGTCACTCACTCACAGCCAGGAGTCAAAGCCAGCTTGTCTGACTACAGGATTCTTAGGACACATTTCTTCCTAGGGAAGAGAGAGACTCTATGAGAGAGAAGTGGGAAGGAGCTCTACTTTTGGATTTAGCCTTCTTTGTCTTGGGTAATTTGTCAAGATAGTCATGGGCATAAAAGGAAGGGGCAGTGAGACAGTCAGCTAAAACCACAAAACCAAAATGCTCAGCAGAGCAGAAGGTTCTGGTTCCTCTGCAGCAAGAGACAGTCTACTTTCTGTGCTTAGTAACGCCCCACCCCTCCCCACAAGTCCTGTGATTGGCTGTATACTGGGTTCATCTGATGATGCCTAGAGGTTTGCTTGGTCTCTCTGCCTCTGTTTCTCTGTCTCTCTGTCTCTGTCTCTGTCTCTCTCTCTCTCTCTATGTATGTGTGCGTGTCTTTCTCTTTCTGTGTTTCTCCCTTTCTCTCCCCGTGTGTATCTTTGTCATTGTGTATTTATCCTCTGTTGTGACACGAAGAAACAACAGTTTTCTGCATAAAACTAAAGACAGGAACAAGAGTAGGGAATGCTAGAAAAAGGACACTGGGAGTTGGTTGCTTTGGGGTGTGTGTGTGTGTGTGTGTGTGTGTGTGTGCGCGCGTGTGTTCGTGCGTGCATGCGCATGTGAGTACAAATGTGTGTTTGCATTGTGTGCATTTGTTCATGCTTGAGGTTCCAGAAGATATATGCTAAATAAAGCCAGCAGTGGGGTTTTGTTTACAAAAATGCTTCTCTGTGCATTGCTATGGATGTCTGGGGATCAGGGTGGTGTTGTGCACAAATAGTGACCTCTTACCTCTGTGATCTACATTCCAATAGAGTGTGTGAATAGTAGTGGTTCTCAAACACCCGGGTCATCATAGTCCTTATTAGACAGTGTGTCACACTCTAATTTGTGTCAAAGTCCTGTAAGAAGTTTTTCTCACTTGTATGATGGCCTGCCTCTGAAACTCTCATTAGCTTGCTCCCTCATCTCAGCTACCTGTGAGTGCACCTGTGCCAATGGTCCGATAAGAAATAAAGATTTGCAATCATTTCCTTCAACATAAGGATGGAAGATGGAAGTTTACCTGTTTCCAAAAATAATTAGGATTGGGCCTGGCCAGCTGGCTCAGCAGGTGGGGGGGGGGGTTGTCTGTTAAGTCTGATGACCTGATCACGTGGTAGAAAGAGGAAACTGACTCCCAGAGGGCCCTCCAACCAACCAACCAACCAACCAACAAACCAACCAACCAACCCACCCACCAGCATAACTACCCAGGTCCTACCTCTGTGTTGCTGCTCCTGTCTTCCCCTTCCCACCTGCTGCATTCCTCCTTTGATATACCTTTGACATGTTCCTCTTCTGTACTTGGTTGCACAGAAACTGACAGCTATCTGCAGCTTATATTCAAATCCTATTTGTTTTTGGATTCAATCCAAACATTGTCATCAAGGAAACGCATTGTTGGTAGATATGAGATTCAAAAAAAAAAAATACTAAAATTAAAGGGTTAGGTTCTAAAGGTATGATTCACAGATCAATGGTGTGAACCAGGCACATGGTGCTGGTGAAAGAATTCATGAGCCAGGAATTTGAGACGCACAAAGCAAGAACCCATTGTGAACAAACTTCATCTCTGAGAGCTAGTGACACGGTCACAAGCAGCAAATAGGCTAGACCATACCTAGAAACTGTATATTCGTGTTGACAACACCAACCCTTGACAAAAGAAAAGCCATTCGAGTCAGTCTGATGATGGGGTTGCGGCACAAATAATCATGTTATACAAGGGAACACTGGAGGATATGGGGGTCTCTAGCTTGTAAAAGGAAGCATGGGAATAGATTTAACGAGCGCTGTAAACAGCTTTTCTGTTACAAATGCCTGAGTCACTCACCTTGTAAAGAGAAAAGGAATTTCCTTTTTGGTTCCAGTCAAATGATCAGGTACCCGCTGTTGCTTTGGGCCCATGGTAGTATGTCACGACAGAGGCATGTTGTTCACAGCTGCAAAGAGGAGGAAGATGAGAAGATTAAGGCTGTGATCCTGTAGGAGAGCATGCTCCCAGTAACAAGACTTCCCACTGGGCCCTAATTCTTGAAGATTATGCCAGCTCCCAGTAGACATCCTTGGGACCAAGGCTTTAATACTTAGGCCTTTGAGGGACATTCAAGATCCAAGGTACAGCATGGAGTTTGGGGAAGTTTGAACACAAAAGTTGTCTTTACATGCTGAAAGAATTATTGACTGCAAGAAGGGGTTAGTCTCAGTTTACTGAAATTGTAGAGGACAGAGCTATGGGCAAGAAGACATATGACTGTGGTCCTTAATCCAGGCCTTCCATCACAATCATGTCTGATTCTGTGTGTGTTTGTGTGTGTGTGTGTGTATGTGTGAAGCTTGCCCATTGCAAGGGCCACAGCACAGGTGTGGGGGTCAGAGGGCAACTTTGTGGAGTAGATTCTCTTCTTTGGGGATTGAAATCAAGTCTCCAGTTTTGTGTGGCAAGCATTTGACTGGCCGAGCCATCACCAGCCCATCTGTGGAAGTTTTCAGAGTAACATTTCCATTGTTCAGAAGCAGAGGATCTTATGTGGAGCCCAGCACCTGTAGTTTTGAGAATGCTTCCTGGGGAGTAGTACTACGTTTGAGAGAAATCCTCAGATGAAGTTCACTTTCAAAAAAGAACCCGTTCTCTACCAGTCACAACCATTCCAAATGAGAAACTGAGCTGGGAGTGATGCCACACACCTTTAATCCCAGCACTCTGTGAGTTCAAGGTCAACCTGGTCTAGTGAGTTTCAGAAAATTCAAATGGGGAACTGGCATTAGTCTGCCCCATAGGGGCATACTCCTTCAGAACTAGAAATATCCAATCAACAGCTAAATCCCGAAGCATGATCATCCTTTAAAGCAAACTGTGCTTGTGACCAGAGTCTGGAAGACATCCTCAGGGCCTGTGGCTCTACAAGCCTAGGAGTACAATCTGGTTTCAGTTCTCTGTGTGTCTCAAGACTGCGGGTCTTGCTACCTGCTGGCATGGTATGCATCACTCAGTGGGTGGAAGGACACCTCGGGCTGGCTTCTGACTTCTGAGACTCATTGCTACTCATAGTACCTTGTGTTCAAGCTCTACTCCTTATGTTTCTCTCTTCCGTTTTCTTTACATCAGTGTTACAGGGAAAGTTCCAGACTACAAACTCAGTATCAGAGAATGTTGACATCAGTTGAAACGTAGTATCAATGGTAACATATAATGTAAAAGCGGCTTTTTAGAGCCACAACCTCATGGTAGCCAGACCTCACAAGCTTAGCCCACGGCACAAGCATCTGCTCTGTCCAATCATCACCTCCATGCTTCTCCATTGGCTGTGCCTGCTGAGGTCAGAGGATGACGTCACTCGTCACTCATTGCGGTACCCCACACCCCACATTTCCACGTCTATGATTTTGTGAATGGCTGTTTCCTTTCCACGAGGCCAAATGCCGCCCATCATTTCACATGTGATTCGAGCTGCTTTTCTCACGGGATTTTTGTGAATGATCCTGGAATCTGCTGATTTATCTGTCTTTGAACGTCAATATTTACGCTCTCACCCCATTATGTGTGGCTTCCCCAGCTTCTCCTTTGAAGTGTTGCTGCAGAGGGAGAGCCTAGGAGACTAGAGTGTAGAACATGTGTACTGGCACTTGCCAGAGTTTTGACCTGGACTCCATAGTTCTTCAGAAAAATGCCTGCTTTTTGAGGACATTCTTCTTTGTTGGAAATGTAATGCATCTGACACTGATAAATCCATGCGGAGAGATCCCAGTTCCAGCTTTCTGAACTATTCATTGCTTCAAAGAGCTTTGGGTGCTTTCATATTTACATATATGCTATGATTATGCCCAGACTACCCTGCCTTCCAGAAAATTCCATCTCTAATTCTGCCCTCACTCCATTCTCACCACAGGCTGTAGAGACTGATGAAGTCCAAGTTGTCAGAGTTGGTTACTTGCTAGAAAAATATTCACACCTTTGACAGAGCTGTCAGTTTGTTGTCCCCAAACCAAATGAGCACACGCATTGAAATTCCCTCCCACAAACAAAACTGGAGGGCAGTGCTATATATTTTATACGTACTCAAATCTATACTTAGAATGACTTGACCAGTGGCTACGTATGATCAAAAACCCATGAGAGGAAAAACTCATCTTTGTTAGACTCCTAACAAAGGTGTTTCACATTTAAAAAATAATTCCATCTTTCCTCTTCTAAAAAGGAATAGTGGGGAATAGTAAAGAAAAGGTGATAATCAAAGCCTTCATTAACAATACACAAGTGTCAGTGAATGAAAAAAGATATTCTAAATAAAAGTAAATATTATACACTGTTATCCCTAGAAGCTCACAAGGACCACCATGTGATAGGCCAAAAAAGAAACTTTTACCAGTAGTAACTAATTTATAAAGACAAGATTAAAATAACTCATTGAAAATGGACAGTAAGATAAATGATAGATAAGAGACTGACAGTAAGATAAATACAGACAAATGAAGGCAAAGAAGAGTGGGTTCTAGCACTTCAAGCCTCGTAGCTCAGCTCTAACTTATGTACCATAGGAAAAAAATATGTGTAATGACTTTTTATTGCTAATGGTTACAGAGTAAGCAATAGGTGTGAAAATCTCACTTGAGAAAGATTTTATGCAGGTGATTCTGGGAAGATACTATTTCCTGATACTGTATACCATCCTCAGTCAACACAGTCAAACCACAACCTCAGACCTTGTAGCTCTTTCTGTTTGTACGATGGTGAGGTGTGGGAGATGGTTGTGGAGGGTCGAAGGAATGACAGGAAGTATCACTTAAAGACAGCAGGATCGGCTGTGGAACTTCAGGCTTTAATTCCACAGATACCTAATGGTGTAAAATGAGTGTGTAAAGTAGGTGTATAAACTGAGTGTGTAAAGTGGGTGATTTCTAGGAGGAAGTGACTCAGGACCATTCTGGTCATTTTTCTCCTGCTGTGTTTAATATAACACTTCCAAGTCTCTACACTACACTTCATCAACACCAGGAAAGAGATTGGTGTTGTGGACCTGGAATCTCAATACTTAGGATTGTGAGT
The DNA here is from genome assembly GCA_021653895.1 of Mastomys natalensis. Classification (NCBI taxonomy): domain Eukaryota; kingdom Metazoa; phylum Chordata; class Mammalia; order Rodentia; family Muridae; genus Mastomys; species Mastomys natalensis. The sequence goes on from JAJTUV010000067.1 coordinate 1,114,614, forward strand.
TTTAGGCTAGAGTGAGTTAACTATGGGGATGAACCAAACCAAACCAAACCAGACCAGACCAGACCAGACCAGACCAGACCAAACCAAACCCAATCAAAGTCCTGCCCAGACCCAAACAAACCCAAAGGAGAAAATGTACAGCAACCAAACCAAGGAAGATTTTATGGACAAGAGAAATAAGTCCATGGCAGGCATCATATTTCGTTGACTGAAAACAGTCAAGTGCCTTTCCTCAGTGTGTGGATGTCTGGGATGCAAATGCGCTGGGTACCCAGCACCGGAAGGAGCAGGTCAGACTCTACCACATGTGGATTAATAGTTTTGCTTTTAGAAAATTAAATTAAAAGAGTGGGAAATACTGGATTTTGCAAGTGACATAAAGACACTAGTCATAATCATAAGGACATATTTTTTGTTTTATATTTGTGCAGAATCATATGCATTTAAAAGATGGTATTCAATATTAATTACAGTTATCATCAGATGATAGAATTTCACATGATCATTCATATTCTCTTAACCCAGTGTCTCCTTCCTAATGCTGTGACCCTTTAATACAGTCCGTCATGTTGGGTGATACCCCAAACATAAAATTATTTTTATTGCTACTTCATAACTATAATTTTGCTGCTGTTAATGAATTGTAAATATCTTTGTTTTCTGGAGGTCTTAGGTGATCCCTGAGAAAGGGTCATTTGAGGTCCAAAAAGGTCATGACTCAAGTTGAGAACATCTGTATTAACCTGTATTAGTTGGTTGGTTTTAATTCTTTTTTTTTAAACAATGAACAAGTGCTGTGTATATAACCAGAGGAAAACACACACAGCAAAACAAACCAGTGTCACTGTAAAGAGAGGAGACTTTATAAATCAAGATGAAATTTGCATGTTTTCATAATTTTTTTGTTCTTACTGAAAAAGATGTCACACATGTTTAACATTGTCCATATCAAATTGACAATTTATAACATCCAAATGTTCACCGTGGATGGTTTCATTTTTTTTTCTAAATTATAATCTTATTTCTAATTTTTTGCTCTACACTTCCATGTTAGCAACTGGGGTCTGGGAGCCACCTGACGTGTATCGTATCTCTAATGTAGCTCAACAGTTGCTCGAATAACTCATCAGAAGAATAATTTCTTCCATTTTTGATGTGTAAAAATGAAAACAAAATGAAACAGTTAAATTAGTAGCAGGGTCAGTATTCAAACCCAAGCCTGACTAATTTCAGTGTTCATAGCACTAAGCTCTGTGACAAGTTTATGAAATAGATTGCTTGTCCTGGTCCTTACAAGGTTGAGGCTTTCCGGCTTGTATACAAAGGAAACCCCTAAGTAGACATTCGATCCTTTAATCCCCTCTGCATCCCCACGAGGCAGAATAGTATTTTTAGAGATGAGGTGATTCAAGCTCAAAGGGAATTTAAGTTCTTTCCAATACTTCATACCGTGTTGAAAAGGATAAGGAGCCAGCGAGGCAGTGTCTCCTAGACTCAACTGCGCTCTCTCATTCTGCCTAGAACTTGTAAATGAGATTTCAGTTTTGCATACATAGCTACTGTACAATGGAACATTTAAATATTTCTAAGCTGGATACAGTGGCTCATGTCTATAATCTAGCACACAGGAAGCCTCGGAAGGAAGTTCATCATGAGTTCAAAGGCCAGCTTGGGTTAAGTAACAAGACCTTCTCTCAAAAGAAAAAAAATATATATGTTAGTGTACATATATAATATATAATTATAACAAATTTTTACAATATGAATTGACTGTGAAAGAACCCTATAGGCTGATGGGTTGATGCCTTGTCCTTAGCTAATGATTCTGTTGGAGACAGTCTTGACAACCTTAGGAGACAATACATAGCTGGAAGAAGTAGGTCACTCTGAAGATCTGGTTCTTTCTCTCCTTCATGTCTGCTGTGAGGTAAGCAGGCTCTACCATGGGCTCCTATAGTCATTATGCTCCATGTCACATGGTCCCAGAATCAGCAAAGCCAAGCAAGGACTATGGACTAACACCTCTGAAACCCGTGAGCTTAAAAACAAAAGTTTTCTCCTTTTAAGATGTTCACCTCAATGCTTGACTCTCCTCAAAAGGGGAAATAAAATAGTCATTGGAGGTGAATGGAAGAAGGGAACTGGGTGGGAGAGGGGTTGGGGAGGTGTTTCGGGGAGGGGTTGCAGATCAGGTGTAGGGAGAGCTGAGAAGAGAGGGCCAAGAGAGTGAATGGAAATCACTGGTGGAGGGAGCGAGGGGCATCTCTAGGACATGCTGTGCCAGGGACCTGGGATGGAGGAGGCTTCAGGGAGTCTGTGAGAGTGACTATAGCTAAGACTCACAGCAGTAGGGGATATGGAACCTAAAGTGGCCACCTCCTGTAGCCAGGCAGGACTCCCAGTGGAGTGGTAAGGACACCAACCCACCCACACAAAACCTTCTACACAAAATTTATCCTGCCTACAAGAAGTGCAGGGACAAAGATGAAGCAGAGACTGAGATAATGGCCAACCAATGACTGGCCCAACTTGAGACCCACCCCATGGGAGAGAGCCAAACCCTGACACTATTAATGATACTCTGCTATGTTTTCAGAAGGAACCTAGGACAACTGTCCTCTGAGAAGCTCCACCCAGCAGCTGACCAAAACAGATGCTGAACATTAGATAGGGCTCAGCAGCTCAGGAAGTCTTGTGGAAGAGTTGTAAGAAGGGTTGAGGAACCTGGAGGGAATAGGGTCTCCACAAGAAGACCAACAGGGTCAACTAACCTGAATTCTTGGGGGCTCCCAGATACTGAACCACCAATCAAAGAGCATACATTGACTGGACTTAGGCCCCACTACACATATATAACAGATACAGCTTGGTCTTTATGTGGGTCCCCCAACAACGGAGCAGGAACTGTCCCTGACTCCATTGCCTACCTATGGATCCTGTTTCCTAACTGGGCTGCCTTGTCTGATCATAGTGGGAGAGGATGTGTCTACTTCTGCAGTGACTTGAAGTGCCAGAGTGGGTTGGTACCCAGGGGAACCTCCCCCATTTCAAAGAAGAAGGGATGGAGGATGAAGAAGAGTCTGTGTGGGTGGGTATTGGGATGAGATGGGAGGGGACTGCGATCAGGATATAAAGTTAATTAATTAATTAGTTAATTAATTAATGGAGAAAAAGGATGTTTACCTTGAATGCTTGTCACAGTGATAGGCGGTCTGACAATACTAGCATGTGTTCTGTAGGAAGCAAGCCAGGGTGATTATCTTTGTGAGACTTTGATACACTGAGATGGCTCAGTAATCTCCAGGAGCTTCCTGCCTGGGATCCAAATAGGCTCAAGACTCAGCTCACACTAAAAATGAACAGCTAAGCTGAGAGACATTATCAATGGCATCACAGTCTCAAAAAAAAGTAATAATAAAAAAAAGATCTTTTCTCCAGGACTCGAAAGGAATATTTCTTGTTATTAGTCTCAGTAGAAACATGATTTTTTTTTCCATCTTGTACAGGACAAATGAAGAGATTGAAGAGCACTGAGTCACCAAGAAAGATAATGTCCTTTATTATTCAAGTGCAATTCAGATCTCTCTCCAGCCTCAAGCATGTGCTCAAAGATAATTGACTGCGCAGGAGGCTCAGATGCCACCGACTGATGGTCCTCGGGTCACACGCCTCTTGCCCATTTGCAGGGTGGCCCACTTTTGTTTTCCTCTCCAGGAAAATAAACACGTCACAGATCTTGTGGGAAGAAGTGAGGGGCTGGAGTTAGGCAGGTAACATTCCTTCTCCTGAATGCGGGACATGAGGGTCCAAGTGGCTTTGCTTCTGTGAGGTCTCTCTCCAGCCAGCCCAACCCCCAAATCTGGCCCAGACACCCCCAATCATTCCCCAAGGTCCAAGGCCCCAGCTCATCACCTGGAGTGAATGCTGACAGCAATGCACAGAGGCAGGGAGCAGGGAGACATGCAGGCGTTGTCATGCATGACTGACCAGCAGCCATCAAGGGCAATTAACCACGGAGAACTCAGGATCTTTCTGGACAGCTCCAAGCTCCCTGGCGCCGCTATGATTAGATGCTTTCCACAGTTCCCTGTAGTCACCATGTGACAAATTCCGTCTCTCTTGCTCTTTTCTCATTTTCTTTGTGCGGTTCTGGTGCATAACCACCCAGTGCAGACTTCATTTCAGATGACTTTATTTCCACAAGAATTTTGGTTAAGTTGCAAGGACAACGGCATCTGAACCATTTCCTTACCCGCAGAGTCCATTCTCCAGTGCATGAATGTGGTCTTAGCACGTCCACCCTGTCGTGAGTCTCTCCCTGTGATTCACTTTTCTTTGAGGTGATTCACGTAATGAACTGGATGGTCCAATTTGTCTTCTTAGAACCAGGCTGTGTACAAGAGATCTGAACAAATTATCGCTAAGCTGTTCTTTGGAAGTGTATTCGGTCACTTAACTCATACAGAGTTTGAGATAGTTTGGGTTGCTGGGCTTCTTAAAGTGGTTGGAATGTTAAATGACAGTATTATATTTATTAAATTGGCCTTGCAGCAAAAAGAACTGGCTTGTTTTAATAGGGTACGATACGGAATTTGAAGCCTAGGTTGAAAAGAACTGAAGCAAAGGGCCTGATCCTTGCTTGTTTGAGATAGGGTTTTGTTCTGCCACCCAGGCTGGTCTTGAACACACATTCCTCCAGACTTGTTCTAACCATGAATGAAAACAAGTGGGAATGGCCTTGGTTTGCTGCCTCTGGCAGTCAAGCTAAACTCTCTCCTTGTTCCCATCAACCCAATTGTTCCTCCACCATCTGTCATCATAAAGGTTAAAGAACCCATTCTATGTGATGGGTAAAGTGAGGATGTCAGAAGATCCATGCCAATGTGACAAATATTCCCTCAGCCTCTGTGTGTCAGGAACTGTGCAAGACACAGGCTAAAATGAGGCAGGAGTTAGGTGCCAAGTGACAAGGAGGAATGCAAATAGGTCTAAACATAATAGCTTTGAAAGTTGAGACCCAGAAAGCAAGACTCTGAAGTTTTAAAAGTATAAAGGTGCCAGATTAAGTAAACAAACAGTTCTTCAGTGCACCAGTGTGGGAGGGAACCAAAGGTTTGTAGCTGAGATACTGAAGTGTTACTGGCAGACAAGAGATGAAGAGGGAGGTTTAGGTGGGAAACAGGGTGGGAGGGACGACAAGGGGTCTAAAGGAGGGGTAAGCAACATGGAAGATGTTTGAAGAAAACACAGGGAACTTGTAACTTGATGTAAACTTGATGGTAACTTCATGATGTAACTTGATGCTGAAGAGATGCTACACCCAGCAGTCACATGACATGGAGAAACAAAGGAAGTTTCATCCCTGCTGCTGATTCTTGTAGAACTGGAAGGTGTGCTCTTGGTTGAGGTGTGCACCGAGTGAGGTTATCTCCCCTAGCTGTGAACCTTGTAAACTGAAGTAATGACCAGTGTGGCAAGACATGACCATGGATGTAATAGCGACATGAACATTATGAAAGTACCCAACTACTTTCTGGTTGGATTTAAGGCCTACCCCACAGGAGGAATCACAATCTTGGTACTGCAAATCTGGCCAAGAATCTATGACTGGGGAGCTCCCAGGCTCCGGGGTTGAATCTACTACTACACTTCTGCTAAACGGACAAGGTATCAAAATTTGTGTCGATCTAAATTTATATCTTTCTGAATTTGTATCTCTCTAAATGTGTATCTCTCTAAATTTGTATCTCTCTATATTTATATTTCTCTAAATTTGTATCTCTCTACTGATGGACTAAGACAGTTCTCAGTCTTCAACAGAGAAGGTTTTTGTGTAATGAAATGGTAGTTAATACAGAGACTCACAACTGGTCAAAGTGTAGAGAACAAATGTCTGTTGAGAACTCAGAAACAATAGAAACAGCTTTATCAAATCTCCTCAAAAGGTTGGGGCCCATCACAGAAAGGGGGACAAAAAATCTTAAGAACCAGAGGTAGAGTGATTTCCTGTATTGACATGGCCCTGGTTCACTGCCCAGCACTGAAAAAAGACAAAGCAGAAAATAGATGTTGTGGACACACAGGCTTTTCTAGGGTGATGACAAAGACTCAAGCTCTTTGAAAGGGAAATCACTTCCACCTATTTACAAAGAGGAGTCCTACTCTCCTGCTAAGGAAGTTCCCTGCAAGCAATGCCACTGTGGGGCTCATGATCAATCCCTTGATAGGTGAAAAGAAGCAGGCGTGCTTAGCCCTCCAGAGGAGATAGGCAGAAGAGGTGACACAGACTTGGCAAGCAATATGATTTATCAGGAAGTTAGGCAATCCAAGTGATTACGAGTACCTATTGAATGAGGACTTTTATAAATACTTATTTCTGTGGAAGTCAAAATACATGAATTCTTCACTCAGGCTTCATTACTAGCTAAAAAGTACTTTGCACAAATGATTCACTTCTTCAACCCTTTACAATGGCGATTCTGAGAATAAGGAAACCTATTATTCTATTTATGGAATATATTCTTACAATATACAACATGGCGTGGAGCATGGACACACCATTCATTCACCCAACACATATGTGCTGGGGACAAATTTATACCAGAACTGAAATGTCTGGAATAAGCAGACAATTCATGTCATGGTCATGTGGGTTGAGGAAGGGTTGGGAAACACATAGGTACAAATAATCACTGAACATGGTAGTCTCAATCATATATCAAGTGTCACCAAGCCAATACATGAGCAGACAAATGTGCTGTGCGTATATGTGTGTGCATGTGCATACAGGTATACATATGAATTGTGTGTTTCTCTGTGAACATGTTCATGTATATGTGCATGCACATGCGTACATGTGTGTATGTGTGTGCACATGTGCATATGTATGTAATAGAGGCTATTTTAGTTTTTATAATCATGGAGATTATTCTGAAGAGAGACATTTAAAAGAAAACCTAAAATTGAGAAAGAGCCTGCTATGTGCAAAATAAACAAGAAAAAATATTTAAGGAAGAGAAAATAGAAAGCTTAAAAGCAGCAAACCAAGTATCACTGTAGTGAAAATGCTGGACACCTGTGAGGAAAGCTTGTAAGATCCAAAAATCAGTCCCAGTCAGACACAAGAATTTCTATAGATCAAGTTTTTTAATCATCCAGCAGTGGTGTGAACAAAGGCTAAAATAAAATGGCCGGCAGTTGGGAAAATGGTCAACAATGACATGATAGCTCAACAATAACAAGAAATGATACTCAGAAAGATTCCTTTTCTAAAGCAGTTTTGGGAGCACATCTACCGACACTCGTGAATGGAACATGGAAAGGACTCCAATGAACTCCGATGGAAACAGACCCAAGGAGCCCATCAATAGGTATGGCCTGAACACTGCAGAAACCATGTACTCATGTGTGGACACAGAAAGGCAAAGATGAAAGAGGGAAGTATGGACTTTAGAGACTTTTAAAAATTGTTTATTGTGTCCAGTGAATAGACCACAGAAAGAACCCTGAATTATTCAACTCCTACTTTGTCCTGTTTTAGGTTTTTGTTCTGTTTTCATCTGATAGCATGAGACTCAGATGTTCTATAAAACGAGAAAAGTCGGGGAACAGCATTCCGGGCTGGGGTCATCTCTCAATAGGTGAAGTGTTCACATTGTAAGCGTGAGGACCTGAGTTTAATCCCAGAACCCCTGTGAGACAAACAACACCAAGACCAATCATGGTGGCCTGCCCTTGTAATCCCAGTGCTGAGGAGACAGAGACAGGTAGGTTCTCGGGGCCTGCTGGCCAGCCAGTCCACCACACAGTGGGAGATCCAGTCTCAAACACACTGGAGGAGGATGTTGCCTGAAAATTTCTGCCTGAGGCTGTTTTCTGATCTCCATGTGCACACGTGCACCTGCACCGCACACCTGCACACACACAACATTGAGCTTCAGGGTAGGCAACAGGATCAACAACTTGGTGTAGAGGAAGCTGAGATGTTGAAACGAGCTACTGAGGTCCCACAGTGCAGGGAAAAACTATGTTGATAAAATGCATTGATGTATAACGGCCTGTATTGTTGTTGCTTAAGCTGGTCCAGAAATCAAGTGCAAATAAATACTTTCTGCTTACCAGTATTTAAGGGCATTATTGAAGTCTTTCTGTCACAATAGATGTGAACCCTCTTATAAAACTTTCTTCTCAAAGAATTTTTTTTTTCATTTCTTTCATCTTTTATCATAACATTTCATCATCTTCCTTAAGAATAGATATAGAAATTGCCCTGAACTAATAATACATCCTCATCATCCTCATCATCACATCACCATCATCCTCATCATTGCACTCTTCTCCTCCTCACTCCCCCCTCCACTGTCACCATGATCATCTTCATCATTGTTATTGTCCTTGTCATCTTCACTCTCTCCACTGATCATACAGTGCTCTGACAGACCTTCCATTTTACGATCTTTTATACACTTTATGCTGCAAACACTGCTAACATCAGTCTAGCTTCTTTTCCAGATGAGACTAGAGGAGGCTCAGAAAGTGAAAGCGGTAATCTCATGAAAATAGAATTAGCCAGCGTTGACATGTCCCCAGACTGCAACTCCAGATCCCTGCCCAGTGAGATCCACGTACAGTCAGATCCATGTCTAAATCAGATTTGTGTCCAGTATGACCCACACCCAATCAAATCTGTGTTCTTGGGTCTATGCTGAGGGATCTTCAGACTTGATATCTTTCTGTCTCCCCAGCACTGGGATTACAAGGGAGAGCTCCACGCTTGGTCTTGGTGTTTTGTTCTGTCTCACAGGGGTTCTGGGATCAAACTCAGGTCCTCACGCTTACAATGTGAACACTTCACCTATTGAGAGATGACCCCAGCCCTGAATGTTGTTCCCCTGACTTTTCTTGTTTTATAGAACATCTGAGTTAAGAGCATCACTTCTGGAGACCTCAACAAAAGGATTGCTGGGAAGTGGTGAGGAACTATCTTGTGCTTTGATAATGTGATGGTAAAAGGATTGCTGTGGGTGGTTCCTATAAGCACCTGTTCCCAAGGCTTGAGATCATTGAGATGCTCCGGACGGTAACACCAGGATAGAGCACACATGTAGACCCTACTTGGAGAAGCCAGTTCTGAGTAATCCTCACTATTTGCCCCGCCTCACTGAATCTCTTTCCACAACACAGCATCATCCTAGTACGATGAGCTAATCTTCAGGGAGTGGAGTGGGGTGAGTGTGGGTCACAATTTAAGAAAGGAAAGGGAAGGGAGTCTGGTATTTCTCGTTAATTTGATAGTTATTTCTTAAGCAAACAACTCAGAGGCATTTGAAATGAGTTATTTATTTTGCTTCCGATGGCCCCTGTCCCTGAACAAAAGCAAATGTACTATTAATTCTCATTTGCAACACTACTTTGATTTCCAATTCCATCTCAATTTGCTTTTATGCTTTGTGGTGGTGTGTTTACGATGGAGAGAAGTTGTAATGAAGGAGATTGCATTGTATCAAAACAAACACCTATGACATAATTTCTTCTCTTTTCAGATTTTACCTGTCTTTTGGTAAAGTTTCCCTTGGTCTTTAATATCACTAATCTGAGGATTCTTATTTCTTTTGAAAAGTGACCCACCCCTTCTCTTTTTCAAAGGACTCTGCGTATTCCATTAACTGCTAGATTGGTTCCACAATGTCTTCATAATGGCTTTCTGCCTCCTGGGAGATTCTCTCTATCTTATATCCTTAATTAATAAATTTTTTACCAATTGCCACACAATAATAGAGTATTCTTTTAAGCTGAGAAAATGTGTTGGTACTTGTGAACTCACACTAGGACCCTAGTCTAGAAAATCTGGGTTGGTGCTCCCGATGGGAATAACAGTGGGCGTTCTGGACCTAAGAGAGGAGTAGAGCACAATTGAGTCCACAGCCTTCAAATAACTTTAGGCAGTCAGTGGAGACTACCGGGTGTCAAAGAACAAATAATATGAGATGAACATTAAGAGTGTCACTTCTGGAGCACTCCAAAGAATGATAAAAATTCAAATATGAGGTTACCCATCTCTACTCATAATGCATTTGAAAATACAACTTCCCATTGGCCAGAAATGTATAATCCAAAGCATCTTTGCCCATTCCTGTCACACAACTCATTTGTTCATTCATTCATTCATTCATTCCTCATATGTTTTATTTATGTGAGCTTTAAATTGACAATAGGGAATAAGATTCAATTCTTACTTACAGAAAGATATTCTATGTCGACTTTATTTCAGAATGACCACATGTATAAGAGAGTGTAGGATAAGGAAATTCCCAGTTGAATATTCTTCAGATTCTGTATGGTTGGACTACCCTAAACTAGGAAGACTTGGTCACTGTAATAGAATGTCAACCTGAAATTTTTCAGGGAATGAGGGTCATCCCAAGTCATAAAATGAAATGTCACCACACATTAAGGTGGAGGAGGAAACAGGATGAGGGCTTATTAACACATTAGAAGTGTTAAGTTTTAGAGAATTCTACAGTATTAGGAGTTAGAGGGGGTTGAAGAAATTATTTGGTCTGCAGGTAAAGAAGTAGAATGAGGGTACTTTCTAAGGTCAAATGCCAATTAGCCATCACATGACCTGCTATTCCATGAAGTCCAGATGTGTCCTACTGACCATTGCCAAATCATCTGCTCCCTTTGCATTTCCTCTGTTAGTCTTTCCTTGTCTGGCATCCACACAATTGAAAAAGCCAAGTTTTTAACTGTCTTCTCCCAGAGCCCATTTACTTCTCCACAAGCATCTCTGAGTTATCTGCTTCTATAGGAGCATGCTTTGCTTGGATAATGGTATTCAGGTCAATAAGGCACATCATTCTTAAGCCCTTGGACTGGTCTCCAACTTGTCTATCTAGACTCCCATATATTATTATGAATTCTGAGCAAAGGCCCCTAGCTCTTATTTCACAGAGCAGCCCTCTCTAGGAGTTGGCTTCCTTCTACTGTGTTTCCACCCACCTAACACATGCTAAGGGCTCTCCATGCCAAGGACTCTCTGAGCACGGAGGATGCAAAGTTGTGTGAGCTGTGCAGGGCTCCTTTCCTTGGGTCAGAGCTTCCCAAATGCATTGTCTCTGTGTTCATAGTACGAATCCTCAGTCAAATTTGTTTGGTGGTTGCTGGAACCATTTATTTATGTAAATGTCACCATTTTCTTTATTCACTAAAATGAATGACCAAGAGACACCGTTCTATTAAATTGCCCAAATGCTTTCCACTTTTCTCATTATCTATTAAAATTATATCCATTTCTCAAAACTCATCAAATGCAAATTTGTATTGGTGTAGCCCTCCATGACATTTTCCCTATGGCTGAAGTTCATTCTATCAATATGTGTTTATTGGCCACTATAAATATTTGGCTTATGTGATATCTATAGCAATGATGAACACAGAACCGAGGCATGTTTGAGAGCATGAGCTGTTGCTCTGTCATTTTGGTGATATTCTCTTCCTTAGCTGATTTCCTAAGTATTTCATTATCTTTCAGATTAATTTTACAATATGTGTGTCTTATGATATTTTCCATTAGCAATACTAATGACGTTTCACGAACTTCCATTTAAACAACACATCAGTCTTGCCATTACACATATCACCCCAACTTAGAGATGATGCAACTCCAACACTGAGCCATCAGCTAACTTCTCCAAAGCCATGTAAGTGAAAGGCGGAACGTGTCTTCAATAAACACTTCATGAACTGAAGCTTTCACACAGCCAGTGACAACATGAGGATACATAGTGTATTTTAGAGGTTTTAAAATCACAAAAAACAAATTATACAATTCATTTATGCCAAAGTAAGACCTAAGACTTAACCCAGGGGAACAATCCAATATAGGAACTTGGGTTGGCTAAGAAACCCTCGAGCAAGAAGACCTTCATTTAGTGCTAGAGTTGCTTGCTAGAAGAGTTATAAAACTCCAGAGGGCGGTGGAAGCTTCATACCAAGAAGTAAATAACAGCAGCCATTTAATTACGCACGCTCCTGAGGGTGAGTAGTGGGTCTCATGAGGTCTTTCATCCTTCAAGGTTCTGCTCTGGGCGCCTTTGCTCCCTTGCCTCTGGGTTGGCCTGTAATTCATCTGTGCATGATTTGCAACGCTGAGAGAACTCACCCATCTCTGTGCTCTCACGGAAAGACAAAATACCTCAGGAAAATGCTGCCTCGCCAAGGAAGCACACAGACACTAAAGACGCGTCAAAACACACAGGAAGGGCTAAATCCGGATAAGGAAGGATGTAATTCCCTGAGCTGGAATTTAGACCGCAGACAAGGATTCTTGCAGGAACACGAAGTTTTCTGTCCTGTGGGAGGTCCGAAGCAAACCTTTGGGATCAGACTGCCGGCAAAGGCTGAGCTCTGAGTTTCATTTAATACCTGCCATTTTGGGAACACAGTGGCCCCTTTTGCAGGAGTCTATGTTCTCTTGAAGAAAATCCTTGCTTACCAGAGCTTCTGCTTTATGGATGACTGAACAGTGGAGGTAGAGGAAAGGATTTAAGGACTGGCAGGGTTATGAAATGCCAGCGTGTGTGAGCAGGAGAGAAGAAGGGAGCTTCTTGCATCCCCCAAGCAGCTTAGATTGTTTTCGTCTGGCTTTTCATTTTCTAGGTACTCTGAGCCCGGTGCTTTAGTGATTTCGCCCACATTGCTGCAATGGAGTCACTAGGCTGTAGGGGGAGCTCCAGCCTCCCTGGTGAATTCCGAAGGCCTGGAAGCAGCTCCTAAAACCATTTAATAGGCGACAGGGCCTCAGAGACCCACAGCTGTCCCCTGTCAGAAACGCCCCTTGCCACTGCTCTGCTCTCTTGGAGAATTCCATTTCTCTCATGTTGGGGTAAAGGAGCCTGAGGCTTATTAAGGTGAAGCTCAAACAGTTTAACAGTTACTCCTGAGGGTCAGGTCGATGGGGGTTGGATGGCAAGGGGAACAGGGAGCTATTGTTTTAATGGGGTGAAATTTCTCTTGTGGGGAGACAGGAAAGTTCCAGAGATGCATAGTGGGAATGGTGGTCACACAACAAGAGAAACACACTCAATACCACTAGAGTGTGATTAAAAATGGCAAAATGGTGGATTTTATGGTTTATGTTACATACTAGTCATAAACTTCTTAAAATAACTGACTCCTGAAGCTAGGCTACGCTATGATGCTTACAAGAGAAGAACAGGGACATCTTTGGAGGCATGCAGAGGGGATTGAACCTCTGTGGTTAAACATCCTACAAATTCAGCCTCTGTGGGACACACTCTTACAGAAAGACAACACTGCAAACTGTAAAGAAACAAGGGAGCAAAGCTGAGGGAAACCAGGGCCCAGAGCAGAGCTCTATACCCCAATACTATGACTCTGTAAACCGGAAGCATGCTCATAGAAGATAACCCTCCACCACAGCCCAGGTTAGTGTGGCAGCTCCACTTGCTCTTGTATCTATTTATATTATTCTTACTGTCGAGTAGAACCATGTATGTCAAGGCCTTTGGTCACAGAATTCTTACATTAGTAAGCCTTGGGGCTGCACACTTGGCTGAGGTTTGGAAGGTGTTGGGGTTTCCCAAACAGAAGATTCTCATAATACAATATCCCTGGCTTCCTCTGTGTTGCCCTAAGAACAGGTACCCTGGCTCTATTTCAAGTTCTTTGTCCTAAAGGCAGCCCAGCAAGACAGATAACATGCTTGCCTGGCACTGAATAAGACCCGAAACAGGGGCTGCTAAGATCTTCCTGAGAATGGGGATGAAGAGGAAATTCAAGGATATTCATCCCTGCTTTATCTATCAGGCCTTCTCTCTCTTACTTTGAACTGTCCAGTTCACAAATTGACCAATTATACCTCCACTCATTCTAGCCCGCTATGCTGACTCGCTCTCTGTAGGTACTTGGCAGTTCTAGAGAACACAGGCTTAAATAAGAAGTAGCCTGGAGTACCATAAAGACCAAACAGATAGAAATACTTGGTTCTACTTCCAGCCCAGCCCCCATTGCGCCCTGACCTTCAGTGGGTCACTTAGACAGCAAGCATCTTTTGTTCACTAATCTATTCATTCATTTGTTTGTTTTGTTATAGCAGCTCACAATGTAGCCCAGGCTAGCCTGGAATTCACTATCTCCCTGCCTCATCTTCCCCAGTGAGATTAAAGGCATGTGCCACGACATGAGTTTTGTTGTTGCCAGTGTTTGGTTTTGTTTTTCGTTTTTGAGACAAAGTATCACCCTGTAGGAAGCCAGGCTAGGCATTTTTCCTTTTTCTTTTTCTTTTTAGAAATTCTCTTTCTTTATCCTCCCTCCTGAACGGCAGAATGATAGTATATACTCCCATGCTGGGCTTGAATGTTGTTTTATAGTCAGATAACATATACAGACAATTGTTGGGATCACAGTGAGAAAATTTTGTCAGGTTTTCAAGAAAACTTCTGAGGAAAATGCCCACCACAGTGGCTGGAGATTATTCTCCTTTGACCCCCAGCAGTGTCAAAACTTTGGGAATTATCACTATAAATATGCAGGGGTTGGTCTCTAGGTCCTGTGGCCTCTCTCCATCTCATGCTGTGATGTTCCTATCAAAGTGTCACGTGACCACGGATGGAGTCCTTAGCTTCTCTAAGCTCAGATTTAAATCGCTGCTCAGATTCAAATCCATCTCTTCCTACTGAGCTCTCTGTCACCAAAGCCCATTGGCTGCGATGAAGCACTCAGGGCACAGCTGGCCGTCTGCTGCCTGCTCTGAGAAGCCTTGATCTCCTTGCAACCGCTGTCCACTTGCTGCCTGAGGAGAGACTTCTTTCTGTCAGGTCAGTTATCTCTCAGGGCCACAGCCCTGATCGCATCTGACATTGCTACAGAGTAGAGGTTGCTTCCACAGTAGTGTCTTGCACACTCTCGAGGCTCTGAATGTCATCGGAGGAGCAGACAGATGGTGCTCAGAGGCTCCATGGCGCTCTCTCCCCCACCCCATGTGTGCCTGGGCCTCCGCTGATACTCAAATACCTTCCACCACGTTCTCAGTTAAAAAGATACTGATGAGAAGATACTGATGACTCAGAATCCCCCTGATGACCCAAGTTTCATTTCCTAGACCCACAAGGTAGAAGAATAGAACTGACTCTGGCAATTTGTCCTCTGACCTCCACGTGTGCATAGTGCTATGCCCCAACACCTATAATAGATAGCATTTAAAATAAGAGACACAGCTTTATTAGTCTAGTACATAAATGATCTTCTTAGGTCAGATGGGTGGCTCATACCTGTACTACTATCACTGAGGAGGCTCAGGCAGGAGGATTGTTGAGATCTGGAGGCTAGCCTGTGCCACATAGTGAGTTTTTAGGCCAGCCTGGACTGCATAGTAAGATCCTGCCTCAAAACCTCAGAAGTAAATCACCTCAAATATACAAGAGCTGCAGAGAAGTTCATGCTACAGGAGAAATTCTAATGAGTTTTGAGAAGTTGTTGAACTCTTTACCATTGGTAATACCCAGTTAACTACTCTGTGGGTTTTGACTTGTTTCTTACATACCCAGGGAGAATCCATGAGAACAGCTACCATGTTGTATTTTGTAATTGGTGAATCCTAGAGTTTAGGGTGGCATATGGATCATGGCCACATTTTGTAATGCTTGGAAAGGGGAGAAAACCGTCTTCAGGAGGGAGCATTTTATAGTGTCTTAAGGATTAGAACTGCCTGAAGAATGGTCTTAATCATCTTATCCATCTTTCCTCACCTTTAGATCACAGTATCGAGTGTGGAAGAGAGAAGGGGCCTCCTAAGCTTTCATTGGGCAATCTTGGCAAAGTGTACCTTGGCCTGACAGTTCCGTTCCTTTCTGTGTCCCCGGGACTCAGGCAGTTCCATATACTGTAGCGGCACTGACACATACCTCCAGGGAATGCAGCTGAATACCCACCAAACTTTATTAACCAAAACATGGAGGCTTGATCTTTTACATGACAGGAGTAACTAAAGGGAGAGAGGGTTTATTCTGGACCATAGTTTGAGAAGACAGTCCATCATGGTGGGGAAGGCATGGAGGCGGGAGTGTTGGGCAGCTGGTCACGTGTGTAGGCCTGCTTTCTTCTTACTCAGATCAGAGCCCTAACCCATGTAATGTTACCATCCACACGGCAGGGGGCGCGCTTCCTACTTCAGATACCCAATCTGCACGCTCCCTTACAGACATGCCCAGGGGTTGGCAACCTAGGTAACTTTAAGTCCTATCGACCTGCCAATCTATACTAATTGTCAAAGTCACCTATTATGAGTTTTCTTCTGGGTTAAAATAAAGCCCACACATGCCCAACGTAGAAAGGAACACACAGAATGAAGTCATGTCTGCATACGGTCTCCCCAGATCACAGCAAGACCCATTGAGGGATAACTCCAAATTCTTGCTGATAACACTCTGGGGCTAACAAGTGAGTCCTACACTTGTTTATGAGTGAGAAAAGAACAACAGGGTATAGCGGATACTCTGCATCCTGTCCTTCAAAGCTGTGTTGCAGCGTGCAGAACCTTCTAATCCTCTCATCTCCCAGATTCTACTGGAACAAGAAGAGGTAAAGATCGTTAGAATGGCGGGCCATATTTGCAAGAGCATTGTTCTGCTATGCCCTAGCCGCACACTTAGGTTTAACAAGGGAAGGGAAGTGTGAGAAAGTGCCGGAGGAACACCATGAGCAAACGGAGAAGATTGAGCCTATTTTCTGTCATGAAGACCTGTGTTCTAAGTGTATTTATTACGAATGTTGGATGTACCAACTGCAGTATCTGACCTTCAAAATGAATAATTTACAGTGGGCTTTCTGCACAGGGTTTAAAGGTAGCAGTGTGTTCCTGGAAAACAGGCCTCTGAATGGCTCTCAGAAAATCTCACATGGATTTTACATGTGAGTCTGCTGATGCTTATTCTGGCTGTGAATGTTCTAGACGTCAGGCAGCCCTCACAGGGCATCCTTTTGTTTGAATTGTGACGTCATACATTCCAGGCTGCTGTATCTTTTATCCAAGTACATAGGCTGATTCGATCTCCGGCTGAACCCTCTGATGTCATGAGCCAAAATGGATCCTTAAATTGTCTCAAATAGGTATCTGTTCATATACTTTTTCTATAAGAATGCATAATACTTTATAGCACCACAGAAAAATTTAGTTTATATTAAATGTATTTTCTTAAATTTTAAAATGATTTAATGTTGTTAATAATTTATATTTTGAGTGGAGGGATACTTTGCATGATTTAGGTAGGTATGTGCGGCATGTGCACAAGTCTATGTTGTGCAGAGCAGAATATTTGATGCCTGGCTGTATCACTCTTCTTATTCTTCTGAGATAGTGTCTCTAACTGAACTTGGAACTTGAATTCTCTGCCTAGACTGACTGGACAGCAAGCTCTGCCTATTCTCCCGTCTCCACCCTGACCAATGCTAGGGTTATAGGAGTGTGCAGCTTGGTCTGGATTATTGAATCTCTGGTCCTTGTGTCTAAGCAGCACACATTTTGACACAATAAACCATCACCCAAGCTGGTCTTAATACTTTTAATTTACAAATTTGTAAGACAATCAAGTGATCAAATGCACTTCAAGCTAAGCATCACAGACATGGTGGCATCAGTGTGGGTGGGAAGCCTGGAGAGTGTTGAGACTCTGTCAATATGAGAAGGAAAACACTCATGCAAAATAAAAGTTGAGGAGCTGGGGAGGGAGCTCCGTTGGTAGAGTGCTTGCCTAGCATGCAGTACGCCCTTGGTTTAATGCCCAGCATGACATAAACTGTGCATGGTGATACATGTCTATAATCCCAGCACGGAGATGAAGGCAGGTGAATCGTGAGTTCAAAGCCATGCCTGACTACATAATGAGCAGCCCTAACCCTGTCTCAAGTGATAAAAATGTTGAAGTGAATGAAAATGGTATTCTTAACAACTCCCATTTAATAGAGGTCTACTGTATGGTGAAAATTTTTGTAAGAACTATACAACCAGGACTCCCATTTAGTTTCCCCAAGGATTGTTATTACTTTCTTTAAAAAAAATTATGGTGTATGTGAATGAGTGTTTTGCCTGTATGTATGTCTGTGTATGAGGTCATGCATCAGTATTGCCAAGGTCAGAAGAGGGTGTCAGATTCCTAGGACTGGAGTTAGAACCAGTCCTGAGCCAGTTGGGTATCTAGGCTGGGTCCTTTATAGTGTGTTTTTAATCACTGAGCCATCTCTCTAACCAGGAAAATAACCATTATTAGGAGATAGATGTTTGAAGTAGAGAAACTGGTAACATTTTAGCCCCTCTTCTTCAGAGAAGCTAAGATTTGGAAACAGGAAGTTCAAGGTCAGACTTTAGATGAACTCAAAAACCAGCCTGATTGAGCAGTGTCTTGAAGCCAGGTCAGCCCTACTTTAAAAGTCTTGCCTCCCACCCAGTCCAAATATATGTATATTTGGAGAATTCAGCCATCCGTTGATAAAACCATGAGCCCTGGCAACCCTCAGTGCTGCTTATTTTACTGATCAGTTTTGGAGAAAATTAATGAGAACGAGATGATATGCAAAGCCGATACTCAGCCGTGGTGGAGAATTTTAAGGGTGGGCATTTAAAAATTTTTGTCTTCAAAGCAATTTTTAAATATGAAAAGGTATAAAAAGAGATAAAAACTGGGAGCAGAGTGAAGTGCGGGCACGGGCAGAAGCGCTGAGTAAGATCTAGGCAACTTCTTGCTTCCAAATTGGAACCCTTGGCTCAGGCATGGGCCACTTTTAACTACTGTCTGAGTGTACAGCCCAAGACAACTTTTACCAAAAAGTCTGGGCAGACAGGCTGGATGGGCTGCTGCTAAATCCACAAACCCCATGTCTGGCCCATCAATCCAGAGTGTTGTTCCTTCCCAAGATATCGCAGACACAAGTATATTGGCAGGAAGGCTGCATATCTAAGTTGGGATCAGGGGCTGGTTTGACTGCTATCTCCAGGGTGAGTGGTCTTCTTACCCTTGCCCCTCTCTGCCTCTGCCCCTCTCTGCCTTCGCAAACTGCCAGGCTCTCCTCTTAGCAGCTAAGGGAGAGAGAATCTGGGGATGCTTTCTTCTCACATCCCCTACTTACTTCCATGGACTTTCTGAGCTCCCTGCCTCCTGAGCTGAGGGGAACAGAAGCGTGAGTAGATAGACTGATCTGCAAAGTTCTGATCTCTGAGAGGTAGTCTGTGCAACGCTGTTTCTCCAGGCCTGCAGTGTATGCAGCAACATGAACACAGGCTTTTATATCCTTCCCACTAGTCCTGTTCTTGAAAATTAATGTATCATGGATGGTTTTTTTTTTTTTTTTGGTTTTGTTTAATTTCATCTCAGTGAAATGAATAAAAGTCTTGTCTTCAATGATCTTGATATAAACACACACTGTGTATCTTCTGCTCAGCGACAGCGCCCCCTGAACTTGGAAGAATATGAAAAATAGGAAGTAAATCGATAAGGGGTCTGAGGAGAGGGGGTCAGTGGATAAATAATTTATTGTGCAAGCATGAGTTCAGAGCCCTAAAAACTTACATGATGGTCAGTGGGCATGGCAGCCTGATGATAATCTCAGCCTGTGAAGATGGAGACAGGGAGCCCTCCAAGAGAGCAATCTGGCTAGCAAGACTAGTCATATCAGTGAGCTCTGGGTTTGATTGAAAGACCCTGCTTCAATGAGTAGGGGTGGAAGAGCTATGGAGGATGATTCCTAAGATTGACTTCATGCGTGTACATTCATATGTAACCCCAACATAGAAACATGCACTGGCTTTCACACATGTACACATACCCTGTATACACACACGGACACACACATGACACACACACACAACACACACAGACACATACAGACACACATGCAAGAGAGAGAGAGAGAGAGAGAGGGAGAGAGAGAGAGAGAAAGCAAAAGTAAAACAACAAAAATCTAGAGAGATGAAAAGCATGCAAAGTAGTACATCCTGTTTTCCTTGAGGGATCTAATGGAGAGGCCAGGGAAGAATCGGTGAAGGAACGAGAGAAATAGGTCGGTCCATGCACACACCCAGGAGGTGAGAGCAGTGTTCAGTAGACTAAACCTGCTTCGGATAGGCCCTGGAAGAGCAGAGTCACAATGACAAGCCTCATAGTAACAATCGCTGAATTGGGCATTGCTTACTAAGTGCTCTCTGGGAGGAGACTGGCATTGGGCGTTCTCTAAGCCTCTGCTCTGCTGCTCATCACAATCCTGCTGTCCAGCATCATTTTATCTCTTCCCCAAAGCCAAGGCCCTAAGTGTCCGACTCTCCGGTCCACAGTTACCTTGTGAACATTCGCGCTCATGTCTTTGTGAGTTCACCGTGTTAAGTATGTCTCACCTGTGCCTGATTCAACACTTTCCCTGGAGGCTACGCTTTGGAGATCGGAGGGGCCCAGCAGCATCTGCTGCATGTTGGTGAGACAGGTAGTAGGTCTCTTCTAACCCTCAGTCACATCAGGCTAGAGAAGCTGTTTGGCTGAAATGAACTTTGAAAAGTCTCTTGTCATCTTGTTCATTCTCAGAGACCCAGAGACATAAAGGACTCGGTTTCCACACTGCATGCCTCAGCCCTTTCCTACTTTCTAGAATGATCTTTGTCAACAACAGCTGCAATTTATTGAGTATTTATTACCTGGGTTCTGCACAAAGTAAATTACATACTTTATTTCCTTGAGTAAGTGAATGTACAACTGTTATTATTAGCTACATTTTATTGACTGGGAAAATTAGTCTTTGAGAAAACTTCCTCTTGGTTTGATGCTTAAAATAATCAAAATAAAATAACTCAGTGAGTGCCTGTAAAGTCTTTTGAATTTTCAAGACTTTTGCAAACTCAATACTTATTTAAAATCCACTCAGGCCTCTGGCATATTATGCTGCTTAGGACTCCTCATGGTTCTCTATAAATTTAACATTTGAATGCAATTCTATAAGAACACAAACCCAAATCATTATTTGATTATACAAGCTGAGGATCCACCCCACATCATACCTTGCTTAGAATATGCTTGTGGTCAGTGCTTGTATAGAGATTAAATTAAGCACATTGTGTGTGCAGCCCGTTGTGTGTGCTTCCCTTCACAAAGCACAAAGTTTGGAATTTCAAACGTGCTTCATCAATTACTCCTCATAATAATTTCATGAGCAGGCAGTATATCGATGTCTTTAAAATGAGGAAACCCGAGGGCTGGAGAGTTGGCTCAGTGGTGAAGAGCACTTGCAACTCTTGTAGAGGATCTGGTTCGATTCTTATAACACACCTCACACAACAGTCTGTTGAGTCCAGTTCTATGGAATCCAGTACCTTCTTCTGACACCAGCAGATACAAGACCCATGCATAGTACACAAACATACATGTAGCCAAAACACTTATTCATACAAAATAAGGTAAATAAATTTTACATGAGTAAGTCAAGGTTCAGCATGGTTAAGTACCAGCCAAAGCTTGTTTGATGGTAATCAAACCTCAAAAAAGATGGAAGAAAGGAGCCTATTATCCATGAAGCCCTGGGATTAATGGTCACCACACCAATGGTACACAGTGGAAGCCAGCTATAATCACAGCACTGGGAAGGCAGCTGGAGCCTCAGGGATTGAAGATCATCCTTGGCTACACAGCAAGTTTGAAGCCAGCATGAAATACTTGAGACTCTGTTCAAGAAGAAATAAAAGAGCTTAGAAAAGAAACCCCTAACACCAACTAAGAAGTATGCCCTTGAGTCACATGGGGCCCGCTGGCCTTCTGGTGTCTTCACGTTGGCTTTAAGTCAATCACAAGTTTTCACTGGGAAAATGCATGTTCAGGTCTCAGTATTATGCAATAGCCTGGATGTCATTTTAAAAAAAAAAGGTGACCAGGTCATATCCCATGTTTCAGTATATGCTTACCTATTGGCTCAGGCCAAGTATTTAGGGATGGATATTATGGTTGTTTTATTTTCAGACATGTGGTTACTGTTTTCTTTGCAACATTCAGACACAGTGAAAGAGACATTTAAGCAGAACATGGACATTGAGGACAGTAGGTATTCTTTTTCAGGCACACTGTCAAAAGAGTGCAGATTTTAAATCTTAGGGTACCAATCAAACAAGGTTGTAGATACTTCCCATGTGGAGAGAAATTAAACTTCTGTTGGGGCCTCTGATAGAAAATATCATTGAAAGAGATTTTCCTACAAAGAAAGGTGTCAGTCTCAGCAGTGATAGTGGTATTAGGTGTGTGTGTGTGTGTGTGTGTGTGTGTGTGTGTGTGTGTGTGTATTGAAGAAGGAATCCTGATGGTCTAACTTGAGCAACCCACCACTATTCTGAGAAACATTCCTGCTGGTGCATCATCAAACAAACACCAAACCAAACCTCACCACCTGGATTTCATTTTAGTATTAGATGTGGTTGAGAAACAACGTCCTCAGCCTGAGTGGATAAAGATAACAGACAAATTTCTAATCCTCAAGCGGTTTGATTGGAGAGGGAACTCTTTGACTCTTGGCTAGAAACTACTCAAAGCCTAAAGAGGCCAGCTGTTATCTAGTGGCTTTTGTAGTGAGGAACACGAGGCAGCTTCTCCTTGCAGAACGGACAAGCTGTGATGATGACGTACTTATTCCAGCTGTTCCCCATGGGTTACAGCCATGAGGGTAGTGCCACTGTGGCTGTCAATGGTGCTTGCCAACTTGCTGATGAGGGAGTTTCTAGCTTAAGTTAGTTGAACTGGAAAGATTAAACCCAGTGGGCTGTGGTCCTGTTCTGAAGAAAGGAAGTACGTGAGCTGATTGCAAGCTTTTCTCTCTCTGGCCTGCTGCCATTTTTCCAAGATGGACTACATCCTTGAACTGAGAGCTAATGTAGTCCTTTCCTCCTTAAGTTGTTCCAGTCAGGTTCTCTTGTCACATACAGTCACTAAAAGTTTGTATTTTCCTAGCCCTTGAGCATTTTCCTTAGACTCTTTTTTTGTGCAATATTACCAACGAATATAAAAGGCTAAGATTAATAGCGAACTTTAGCTGAGCTCCTAAGGTTTGCAAAATAATGAACAATAGAGCTAACTTCCACCTATAGTAAGTTCCTTATTCTTTCCAAGTTATTGTATTGCTGCACACTTGTGCCTATTAAGAACACTTCCTTCCATTCTTTTTCATGGCATTCTTTTTCAAAGTTCCAGGTGATGGAACATAGCTAGTCATGGCAATCATGACACTGGGTTTCCTAGACTCCCTTGCAGCTAGAAATGATCATGTGACACAGTGAGAATTGTGCCTGGAAAGATTATGTTCCCCTCACAAAAGATGTGGCTGGTTGGCTTGGCTCTGTTTTCCTAATTGGCTTCATTCTATCTTGGATACTGGCATATACCTGAATCTGAAAAACTCATCTTGGAATAATGAGAAACAACAGTCAGTGGAGAGGAAGAGATATAAACTCTACTATTGTTGAGTTATTGAAACACCACCAGAAGCTGATTACTTCTTAAATAAGAAAGACATGCTGTTGTAAGCCAAGACTTCCTTACTTTCTTCCAATCACACTCTCATGTAATAACAGCTGTCATGCCACTAGGCTCTTCCCTCCTGGCTTCTAGTTTTGCTTCCATGCACTCCAATCTGATGTTGTACATTCTGACCCACACAATGAAAGAAAATTACAGATAATGAGTTAATGTGACTCACAAGATGTAGAGGAGACAAACATCTGGTCATTTTTGTCCTTAAATCTGGCTTTATAAATAGTTTACTTGAAGGAAAACCAGGTTTACCTTCTGTAAATGTGAGAATGGCTGCCATGCACCTACCTGGCACTGCATTGCTGTTTTCTAGTCCAGATTAAATGACTTTCCCTGCCATTAAGCAAGTTCACATTTTGCAGGCCGTGTCTTCATCAAGGAAGATCTTCCCTAGAAAACCCCTAGGTTCTCAGAACGGATTTTCTCTTTCTTAAAATTACTAAAATGTGGGTTCAGAAATAGCCTTGGAAGTCATCTAGGTCAATCTCACACTTTACATAAATTAAAATTCAAAGCAGGCTACCTGTTCTTTAAAAAATGCCTGGAAGGGAAATATCACAGTTGTCTTTAGCAGGATTTTATCAAACTTGGAGCCAGTAGTCTTCTATTTGGCCTAATTGAACCACCCTAATTCAATTAAAAACATAAAAATAGAAAAAGAAAGGGAAAAAAATTCAGAGTACCATTTATTTTCAAAATAATATTTGAGGACCTGCAGATAATGAGTAATTGTATCAGTTTGCTTCTCTTTCCAAGATGGAGCACATCCAAAAAGAATTTTACTTGAATCTTCATTTTCCAGTCTTTCCGGTTTCATCTTTTATAGTTAGTTCACTGAGTGTGGGTAAGGCTTGGCCTTATCCTCTGGGATACTCATTTTAATGTCCTTCTTTTCTCATTTGTGGCTCTTTTCTTCCCACGCAGCCACACGTACACAGGCAGTGCCTTGCATGGTCTTTAGCATCACCTAGCTCACCCAACCCTCACGGAGAGGGAGGAGGTCCCACTGAGAGTCCAACCACTCCCCATGACTGCCACACTCTGCTTCACCTCTTTTCTGGGTTTAGTCCCCTCCTTTTAATGACTTCCTTTGCTATTTGGCCTACTCTCTTAAAACACAGATATTTACAAATTGTTACAATCCAAACTAGACATGGGGCTGAACTCCGAAAAAAGTTTAAGCACAATAGTTTGTTTCCTTTTTCTGATTTTACAGTACTGCTCCCATTCCCAGGCTTGGTGTAGTTAGAGAGGAAGAGGAGCCTAAAAGTAGGCTTCTTTTTAGAATTCAGTGGAAGGTGAGCCAGTGGTATGATCGGGATCTCTCTCTCTTGTCTGTCTCTGTCTCTGTCCGTCCCCACCCCCACAGTCTGCAGTATCCTCAGAGACTTTGATACCTCAGGCTTGGAAGAGGAGACCTGTATCCAGGGCTAGCTGGCCACTGCTCTCTGCGCCACAGGTCATGCTACCATCCTCCATCATTCCCAGACCAGGTAAGAAAAAGAGTCTGTGAAAAATATGAGCTCCATCTCAAGGTCCCATAGGAAACTCTTCCTCAGAATATCGACTGAGCCTCCTTTGTATCTATCAGAACAAGAAGAGTGCTCTGGCCATTGTCTCTGAGTAATAGTATTTTAAATTTTATATTCTCCAGCCCGCCTATGCTTTAGGGCTGCCCTATTCCTTCTCTTGGTTTATGCCACCTCCTTCCCCCAGGATAAAATCCCCAGTGCATATGACAGAGAACATGGTACAGCTCACTGCTGTTTATTGTTTCTGTTTTTCCCTCTCCTGGAACTACTTTAGATAGTATACACAAGGATTTCCACACTTTATTAACATAACATTTATTGTTGGTCTCTTGAGTCACCACAGGGGCATAAATTATCTCTTTGCAGGGTTTATTCTTACCTTTTGTGACTCAGATTCTTATTACACAAGAAAAAATTTCTTTTTTCCAAATTAAATCCTGGGATGGAAGGAAGAATGGAAGGAAGGACTGGCGGACAAGGAGGTTATTGGTAATCCATTAAATGGGAAACAAAGTTTTCCATGAAAACTTTTGACATATCCATCCCATGTTCTACCTTTAAGTTTCTCATGAAGTTCCTTAAAACATAGACGTTAATTAAAGTGAAAAGTTCAGGAGACCAGTTGTCTAATTCACATGGTCTTCTGATCGATGTTTGGCTGCAAATATATGTGGCACATAATGTTTGAAGATTGATTTACTCATCTATGGAAGATAAAAATAATTTTTAATATTAACACTGTTTATCTGAGGGGGGACAATTAATATGTGGGTTAAAAGGCCTTGGCTATGAGGACTTGGCCTCAAAAACAGAAACAAAAAGAATTTTTCCAGGTGTATCCTGAAGATACTATTAGGATTTAGGTATTACTTGAACAATGTTATTCTTTTCAAATAAATATACCAGATAGAAGAAAAGAAAGAAAAAAGAAAGAAAGAAAAGAAAAGAAAGAAAGAAAGAAAGAAAGAAAGAAAGAAAGAAAGAAAGAATACATTTCTGACTTGTTAAAAGACAGAATTGGCAGATCTCACTTAGAAATTTTTAAATTGGAAAAACTCAAACTCCAAAGATAGATATTGAATTTAATTTATTTCCAGTACTGATTCTGTACTTTTTCAAATTAGTTATTCCCTTAACCAGTGCTTTTGGCTCAGCCCTATGATCAGGATTTGAATTTGCTCTGAAGTATGTGCAATTTCACAGATCCAGGTATGGATGGCAAACAGGTCTCAGTCTAGTATCGGCTCTTGTTGTAGAGGTTATTTAAAGTGCAGAATTTGTCGCTGTAAGATCTCCTACCTGAAGTGAGACCAGTAAAGAAGACACAATCAATAATTATGGTATAAATAGCACGCCTAGATTGGGCCAGATTTACCACTACACTACTCTAATCCCCAGCTATGAGATCCCTTATAACTTGCGGTTCATCCAGGCCTCGTGGTTGTCCTTCGAGCTCTGGTCCTCCATTGTCAGCTTCCTTCTACCTCCAGCTTCCTCTGCTGTTCCTCCTGCTTCTCCTTTGGCTTCTTCTCTTCTGCTCTGCTACCCCTGCTTCTGCTTCTGTCTCCTTTATATCGAATTCCTCTCACTCTCTCCTCCCCTAAGCCTTTTTCTCTCGCCTCCCCTTCTACTGCCCAATCTCTGGCTCTAGCCTTTATTTTACAGGTTTTAATTGGACAGAAGGTTTACAAGACATCACCTGTGTACAGATTCAATCATCCTCTGCAGCCCCTCCCAGGAGGGTGGAACTAGGATCAAAATACAAGGCTGAGGCTATCCATAACAGGCTCTTCCCTTCTTATGGTAGCATTTAGTCTCTTAAAATGTTCATCTAGTGGGCCGGAGATGCCTCATGGTAATTGCTTGCTATGCAAGTATGAGGACCTGGGTTCAGAGCCTGTGTATAGATAGGCAGTATTCTTCTGTAATCCAGGCTCCCTTTGCCGATATGAGAGGAGGCAGAGAATTCCAGGAAGTTCAAGTGTCAATCAACCTGCCATACACAGGGGAACAGAGATACCCTTCTGGAAGCAGGTGGAAACTAAGAACTATTCCTAGGTTTGCCTTCTGACTTGCACACTTGTGCTGTGGCCTGCACAAGCCTAACACATGCAACCACTCATAACACTAACCAGTATAAGGTCAAGAAAAGGAACTGTATTTATTAGGTATAACTCTGCATGAGTAGCCCATGGTGTGGCAACTGTTAGTTGCTTCTGAAGGATGGGAACACTCTTGTATGCATCAGATAACCTTGGCCACACACTTAGTCCTCTACAGATCCACGTTATGTCACAACCAAGTGTTGGCAGTGAGTTCTCACACCTCACAGGAACTAGAATCAAACCTACATACGTCTAATGAAACAACAGGGACACCATAACTCATGTCCTGTTGTTTCAGGGAAGGAACTTACCATTTCTGCTTTGCAAGAGGTGTTGTCTTTGGTTTCTGCAGACATTTCAAAGTATGAGTTATTTTATGTTGTTACCTGCTCTACAATCCAGAAGACCCCCCTCCACGCTTACTTCCTTTTTGTCTTAATTACTCTACTTCTGCTTGAATTTGAGTGGGTTGGTTGTTTTTGTTTTCTCCTTGCTATGGTTTGAATGTTTAAATGTCTCACACAGGGTCAGAGAGAGAGATGGCTCAGTGGATAAAGGGACTTGCTTGTAGGCCTGATAACTCTTCAATCTGGATCTCAGAAGGAGGCAGGAGAGAAGCCATTCCAGAGAGTTGTACTTGGACCTTTCCATCCACACACACACAGACATACACCCTCTCCTGGTTATAAAAAATAAATAAATAAATCTTGCAATATCTTACAGGCTCATGTGTACTTGTCTGGAGCTGATGGCAGTTTGGGAAGCTGTAGACCCTTTGAGAAGTGAAGTCTCACAGGAGGAAGAATGTCACTGGGGATGGAGGAGTTTATAGGCCAGCCCAGATTCTTGTCTACTTTTCTCTTCCTTATTTCCAGAGATGAGAGAAAGCAATGTCAGGGTCCTGCTGCCTTAGCTGAGAGCCACTCCTACTGCTGTGCCTTCCCTGTCATGGTGGACTGTACCCTCAAACTGTGAGACAAAACAAAACAGAAAACAAAAAACAAAACAAAACAACCCAAAAAACTCTTCTTCCCTAAAGTTTCCACTTGTTAGATGTTAGGTCACAGCAACAAGAACAGAACTGGATACAGGCCTTCCTTTGAGGATATTTAAGATAAACTTAAGAATTATCTGACAGATCTGTATGGAGTTCTAACACTGCAAGTGTGAGAAAATGGCTGACTTTATAATGACCACTGACAGAAATGACCATTGACTGACAGGAATGACCATTGCTCATTACATGCATACAAATATCAAAGGCCCCAGACATTGGATGGGTTGGTAACATTTACCCAGCTTACAAAGGACAGAATGGAGATCCACACAGCCCCTGAACAATGAACAAACCAGCCCTTGAGTTTCACTTTGCTAGTATTGGCCTGCTTTATCTCCTCTAATCAAACAATCTTTCAAATTTCCTTACTGTCACGTCTACAGTTTCAAGGAGCCCACAGAAGTGAAGTAACAGGACTCTGCCAGAGTGTCTCCTCATCTCCAATAAGCATTCAGATAGGAAACCAAGGTTTCCTGAGAATTCATTTTTATACATCTCCACAAAGTTGTCCTTGGGAAAAGACCTGTAACTAGCATACACTTCTCAATATTCCTAGTTAACAAAAGCTTGAGCCAGGCGGTGGTGGCACACGCCTTTAATCCCAGCACTTGGGAGGCAGAGGCAGAGGCAGGCAGATTTCTTAGTTCGAGGCCAGCCTGATCTACAGAGTGAGTTCCAGGACAGCCAGGGCTATACAGAGAAACCTTGTCTCGAAAAACCAAAAAAAAAAAAAAAAAAAAAAAACAAAAAAACCAAAAACAAAAGCTTGGAAATGGACCTGCAACCTATGTGCTTTGCATACACAAAGCCTTAGGTTTGATCTCTAGAATTACATAAGTCTGAGTATGGTGGTGCACACCCATAATCCCGGTATTTGGGAGGTGGAGGTTGGAGGATAGAGAGATCAGACCCATTCATGGCTACTTAGTGAGTTTAAAGCCAGCCTGGGCTACATGAGACTCTGTTTCAAAAATCAACAAGACCCCCAAAGAAAACTAAGTGAATTAGAATACGATTCATAACAATTATAATTATTTAATAAATTATTTAATTCAACATATTATATTAATTTAATATCCTTACTTAATAAGTTAATTAGCATATGACTATAAGAAGCAGATACAGATTTTAGTTGAATGTACATTATTAAACATCATTTTTTCAGCATAGTATTTTTATTGATTCTTTGGGAATTTTACATCATACTCCCTGATTACACTCCCTTCCCAGTCCTTCCATGACCCCTCTCCATCTTCGTGATTCCCCTACCCATCAAAGTTCAATTTGTGTTATCTATACACTCACTGGAGCATGGACAAACTCTCAGTGGCATGCCCTTTAAATAGAACAGAGTCCTTCCCTTCTGTGTGCCTCACACCCCGCCCTCCAGAAGCCATCATCATGGAGAGCTACACTTCAGCCTCTCTGTCACATTTTTTAAGAGTTCTTTTTGGTGGCTTCCTGTCTAGGCTATTACTTTTCTGGAAGGTAGGTGTTGCTACAGAAACCTTCCATGATCCTTCCTCTTAACTGTGCATCGACAGTCATGTGTATCACAGCAAACATGGCCTCCTTGGTCGTCACGGTTAGCCGGAGCATGCGTCATGGGCTTCCACATGGTTTCTGGCTGCAGCACAGACCATGGACATCTGCATGGCCTCTGGTAGTGACATGGGCTAGACATCAACACAGATCCCAGCAGACCCAAACATGGTAGCTATTCAGGATCTGAGCTTGTGTCTGCAAAAGCTCTCAGCTTCTATGCACCAATCCTGCGGACCACTCTGGGCAAAGACACGCTCCACTGATCACCTCAGCCCTGTCTCACACCTGACACCATCATTATGTCTCTGGTTCCACCTTTCTCCAAAGCGTATGCCCAATTCCACTCTTCTATCTTTCCCATCTCTCCATCACACATTCGTTCTTAGGTGGCTTCTGCCAGGCCCGTCCCTGTATCCCCTACCCATATGAGCGAAGGGTAGGATCCGGGTCACTCCGATGGTTTCCAAATGTTTTTAGATACTAGTTATTTATCAATCACATGCTTTGAAAATATTTTCTCTCTTTCTCAGTCTAGAGCTTATCCTTTTATTTTCTTAATTGGTCTTTCAGTAGAGTAGAAGTTTTACCTTTAAAGGGGGCAATTTAGATTTTTTTCTTCTGTTGTAGATTATGATTTTTGATTTAGATTTTTAAATTCAATGCAATTAAATTTATATTTCTTCCTATGTTATTAGCTATTTTATACCTTCATATTGTTTTTATGTCTATCACAGTGAGTCATTTTTTAAACATAACTGTATTTAGAATCTTAATCACAGTTATTAATATTATCACCATGATTATTGTTTTGCACATGAATGTCCAGTTCTTCCTGTCCCACTTATTATTTCTCCACTCTGCTGCCCTTTCTCCTCTGTCAAAGAAGAGGTGCAGATCTCCCAGGGTCTCTCCCGACTGTTGTTTCATTCACATCACATCGTCTTTATTAGTTTTATAGTAAGATCCGGGTCCATCCCTGTCAGCCTTCTAATGTTTCTTTCATCATTTAATATCATAGGGACCACTTGGAGTCTTACCCCCATCTCTATACACTTTAAAAATCAATTTGTCAAAATCCACAAAAAATACCCTATAGCTTCGCTTGGGGTCATACTGAACCCCTCAGTCAAACTGGAACAGGGCCCTCATCCACACAGGTGGACTGTCTCTCTCATTATTTAGTTCTTTAGTCGTCTGAATTTTTTTGTTTGTACTTTTCTTCAGATAGATCTTACACATATGTTGTTAGATTCAGCCAGCTGTTTGTTTGTACCCTTTGCGTGTTAATATGTGTGGTATTGTTTCCTCATTTAAATGTCTATTCTTTGTTGAGGCCAATTAAGAAAGCAATTGAATCACGACTCTGATATTATATAATGAGTCAAAACACTTCTGCCTAATTGCAATAGACGAAGTCGAACAGTGATGTACATCTTGTGGACTGTTTCTGGAACATTACTATAGGGAGGAAATTGGGATGCGTCCTGAGATGAGAAAGCAAGACCATGTGAATCACATTGGCAAAAGTGTTCTTACCTTACCTTACTTTACCTTAATTTATTTACCTTACCACAAACCTTTTTGTGGCTACATCCAGCTTCTCAGTTCACCTCCAATGTAAATTGTCTGTGTCCATGTGAGTCATGTCAGTATCACAGGCATGGGGATCTATTGAGATCGCTGGAAGAGTTGTTGAATTAACACAGGGAGTCGCAGAGGCAAAGGCCTGGGTCTTGTGAGGACACGTGACTATGCTTTTCACCAGCCCTCTGAACTTCTCTGAGGAATTGAGTCCACTACTGTAAGTGAAATACTTATATGGAGAGAGTTTCCTTAAGCTCGGAGAAAGTATTTTACCTAGATCCTGACAGATAGCAACCTCTGTGGTGTGATAAATGGCATCTGACACCCAGGGAGGAACATACCCTGAAAAACAGGCTTCTATCGCTCTAATTTCAAGAAACAGGTGCCTGTGTGCGATGTGTATCTGCTACTGCTTTCTATAACAGCAGCTCTGAGAGGGCTGGCCTTATAGTCCACGTGACCGAAGCACAGCTCCCAATCATTTGAGTTAAACTTTGTCCCCATAAAAAGCCAGGACACATTCCTTGTCTGCAATTGATTTCTGAGGAAAAAAATAAAAGTAAATGAACTATCCTTCAATATGTGGATATTTTAATGGTTAAAAATGTGTTTTAAAAAATCCATATTTTTACATTTATATATACATATCCATCAATGTGTTGGGACTACTTAAGAAGAATATATATATATTTTTAATATATAATAGCTATCCAGGACCTTCTGTTAAAGAGTACAAAGAATACTATTGCTAAAAATCAAATATGCACTCATTCTTTCTATATCACTGCATCCCTACTATGTACTACGTTACATTTAGAAAGATATAGACTATAAAATAAATAATGTTTGAAATACATTGAAGAGGCCCAAAGAATATATGTGAAAATACTTATTAGTAGTATATTGAGAAAACTTTTGCTCAGAGAAATCAAATCAAAATCACAGAACCAGATACAAAAGCCTGAGATGTCCGCATCAAAGAGACAGAGCAGGAAGACCAGAGCTTGAAGGTAGCCTTGGCTACATAGTGAAATCCTGCCTGCATAATATAATAAGAAGAGTCTGCTTCATATGTGTAGCATGGTTATACTTTAAAAGAGGAATAACTATTACCAAAGACATGGAGAAATTGAGACCTGCATAAATCATTAGTAACGATGTAACATTGCATATGCTGGTTAGTTTAAGTTGTCAACTTGATATGACCTAGGATTACCTAGGGAAGAAGTCTCATGTGGACTTGCCTTAGGGGAATTGTTTTAATTACAATAATTGATGTGTGAAGACCCAGCCTATGGTGGACAACTTCATTTCCTAGGTAGGGGGTTTCACCTCGATGGTTTAAGAAATGGACCTGAGCACAAGCAAGCAGCATGCATGCATTTCTTGTTCTCTACTCTTGGTAGAGGGTGTGGTGTGACAAGCTGCCTCAGGTTCCTGACATCTCGATTACCCCACAGGAATGGGCTATAAACTGGAACAGAGGGAAAAAATAAGCGTTTTCTCCCCTAAGTAATAGGGGTATTTTGTAGGGGTATTTTTTTTTTTTTATCATAGCAAAAGAATTGAAGCTAGTACAGTATGTAAAGTGGTTTGGACAAGTTGACAGTCCCTAAAATTGCTAGAGAGTCACCATAAGGCCCATTAGTTCCGCTTCTAAGTATACACACAAGAGAACTGCAAGCATATGTCCATATAGAACGCACATATGGACTGTTCATGGAAGATTATTCATAAGAACTAGAAAATGGAAACAATTCTAGTAATTATCAACTGGTGAGTGGAAAAGCCTAGTGCAGTGTACCAATAAAATGGAAGCATATTTGACATTAAAGGGATGAAGCGATACAATGGGCTGGTGAGATGGCTCAGCAGGTGAAGGGGCTTGCCTCAAACATTATGAGCTGAGTTCAATTCCTGGAGCCAACGTAGTGGAAGAAGACTTGTAGTGAGAATTTTGGTTTCTTTAAAAACACAGAAATGTTATGTGAATATGTTTTTTGTTTTAAATTCCAGATGTGGATCATGAGGCTGCTTCGGATTGTTCATAGCAGCTGACTATGATTTGTCTTGTGCTCTGGCAGGGGTGCGATTTTGACAGCTGAAGCTAGTTTATGTTTGGAATTCTGGGCACTCTTCAGAGGATGTATAAATATCAGAGCCTGAGAAAGGAGGCTGCTGCTCCCCCTGAGGTGGCTACTGTTGCTGCTGCTGCTGTTTTCTGCTTCCTGCTTGGAGATATCCTGACAACAAAGATCAACATTTCCCCAAGATGCCCCTAATCAGCAGGAAGTAGCCTAATGAGGTCAACACCTTTTTTCGCCTCTATCCTTCTTTCTCTCCTACCTGGGAGAGAAAGGGAGGGATTAGGGTGGAGAAAGGAGGTAGGAAAAAGAACCCAAGAAAAAAGCCAAAATTCTGATTACAAGCACTGACCCCACAGGTTTTCCTTTGACCTCCACATGAGTTTTGGCATGCATGTATACGCACATATGCACACACAGTTGTCAAAAGCTTTTAACTTTAAAACAGAAGGTCAATAATTTATAAATATTTTTTCCTAAAGACTTGGGTAACTCAGTCGTATAGTGTATTGCATTTCCTTTAACGAATGGAAGATTACTTTTGTTTCAAAGACTTTCATTAACTCCGTTGTACATTTTTCACAAGGAAAATCAATTATTCCAACAGTTAAGTTCTTTCCCTCAGCTCATTTAAGTAAATCCTACTAAGTTAAATGACCATCAGCACCTTCTCCTTATTTATCAACTCCAGGAAAAGTGCTGTGCGTTAGAGGGGTAGAGTATAATTCGCTGTTGAGGAAAAGGCATCGATTGCCCACCTGTCAAGGGCT
The DNA here is from genome assembly GCA_021653895.1 of Mastomys natalensis. Taxonomy (NCBI): domain Eukaryota; kingdom Metazoa; phylum Chordata; class Mammalia; order Rodentia; family Muridae; genus Mastomys; species Mastomys natalensis. The sequence goes on from JAJTUV010000067.1 coordinate 1,148,858, forward strand.
GTTAGTGTGTGGGTGCCTGTGTGTGTATGCACGTACATGTGTGTGTGTGTGTGTATGTGTATACATGCCTGTGTGTGTGCATGTGTGTGTGCATGTGTGTGCATGCCTGTGTGTGTGCACATACGTGCATGAGTGTGTGTATGCATACATGTGCTTGTGTGTGTGCATATCTGTGTGAGCATGCACGTGTGTGTTCATGTGTGTGTGTGTGTTTATACATACCATACATACACTACATACCAAGGATAATACATTATCATCTACTTGACAAAAGTTTCTTGGTATTATCTGTAACTTTCACATGTTTTTTTTTTTGTTTTTGTTTTTTGTTTTTTTTTGTTTGTTTGTTTTTAGGTTTTTCAAGACAGGGTTTCTCTGTGTAGCCCTGGCTGTCCTGGAACTCACTCTGTAGACCAGGCTGGCCTCGAACTCAGAAATCTGCCTGCTTCTGCCTCCCAAGTGCTGGGATTAAAGGCATGCCCCACCACTGCGAGGAAACTTCCAGATGTTAACTGCTCAGCAGGAGATAGAGGAAGGGTGTTTCATTTGGAGTAATTGTAATCAAAACAAGTGCTTACAGTTTATATGTGCATAGTGCTTTGTGATACATAAAACATTTTTATATGAACAATATTTTTATATGAACAATATGATTTCTTTCATAGTTCAGTCCTTGGATATTTAAAAGAAAACACTGCTTTCATGGTGTAAATTAAATTATATTGCACATCTTATGTTGTGCCTGTGTTTGATCAATGTGTTTAATATGCCCATATCTGTTAGAGTCCATGAAGCAATAACATTTGATTATCTTTCCACTGATATGTCAATAATATATGTTATCAAAATTTAAAAACCATTAAAATATATAAATGTATGGAGGATAGAAATCATACTTGAGCCAGGCATATCCTAGCACACCTTTAATCCCTGCACTCGGGAGGCAGAGGCAGTTGGGTATTTATGAGTTTGAGGCCAACCTGGCCAATACAATGAATTTAGACCAATCAGGCTATATAAGAATATGAGACTTTAAAAATTTTTTGTATTATGTTCTGATATTAAATTGGCAGAGTCATCACCGATGTTATTTTCTCCCAAAGGTATGAAATAATGAATGCATATTAGTTTGATTTTAATGGTCTCCCCCAAGGATCCCCTAACCCTCAGTTTGATTCAGAACTAAAAGAAAAGACATAGTGTGAGGTCAAAGGAACACCAGGAGAATGTGGCTCACATTCACAACAATAGTGGATTCCTACCATCCTTGTCCATCTTCAGAGGCCTGAGGACCAGCCCCGCCCCCAAAACAAGAATTCAGGAGGAGCTAGGTCAGTCCCTAGCACCACAGGAAGAAGGAAGGATGGAAGTAAAGAAGGAAAGAAGGAATGAATGAAGAAAGGAAGGATGTGTGAAAGAAAGAAGGAAAGGAGGGAGCAAGGGAGAGAGGGAGGGAAAGGGAGGGAGGGAGGGAGGGAGGGAGGGAGGGAGGGAGGGAGGATGTGAGGGGGTTCCTGCAAGTGTCCAGGCAGTGATATGAGCTGTGAGTAGACAGGTATGAAAATTCGGTTCAGATTGACTTCATCTACCTGGTCCAGATTTAGGGAGTCTGATGCCGGGCAGCTCATTGTCAGCATATTTGGAACAGCACAATCTGGGAAAAATTTTCAGGCAACCGTCGTTCCCATTCTGGGCTTCCAGGCAACAATCACTTCAATTCCAGGTGCACAATAAAGCTTAGGGTGTGGCTACATAGAAACTCCTTTGCAAAATACATGTGAGCACGAAGGTGGGGTCTATATCTAAAAGGCCTAGCATCTAGTGTCTCTAATTGAGACAGCGTGGAGGTCAGCAGGCCAGAAAGCACACGTGACATCTCCCCTAAGGATGGGTAATGGTCTAGGGAGGGCTAGGATCGTCATTCTGAGGGATGTGGATGAGGTCTGCCTCCACAGATAGCAAAGGGGTCACCAGCTAATTAACAAAATCACTCCCAGGCTTTTGGATTAAATGCATGGGTTTTATCTTCTCCATTTGAGAGGAGGCCCCAATCTGTTAAACACTCCTGGTTTTCCTAGACCTCTGTGGTTACAAGAACCTTTGTACCTTCAAGAGGACTGACAAACAGAAAGAAGAAAGGAAAGAGAGAAGTGAGGGATGAAAGGAGGGAGGGAGAAAAGGGAGGGAGGGAAAGAGGGAGGGAGGGAAAGAGGGAGGGAGGGAGAGAGGGAGGGTAAGGATGTGCTTGACTTGAATATTCAATACGTGATGCCCCAGGTCCATGTTGCTGTTGAGGGCCATGCCTAGGTCCATGATTCTACTACAGTAACACTTTGTGCTGGTGTCCATGGCCTGTATTACCACTGAAGACCATGTGGATGTCTGTGGTTTATGCTGCAGCCTGAAACCATGTTGGTATATGCTGGCTGTGCTGCTGCTGGGGACCATATTGATTTGAGTGGCCTGTGCTGCCACCTGAGGTGACATTCGTGGTTCAGGCTGCCTCTCAGGGCCTTGTCTGGGACTGTGATCCGACTGCACCCTGGGGCCATGTTCATGGTCTGTGCTGTTGCCAGAAACCATCTGGAAGCCCGTGATCCATGCCCCTGCTGACTGTGAAGAATGAAGAGGCTACTTTTGCTGGGATATACACCACTGAAGACGCACATTTGAGAGGAAGGGACCTAGAAGGCTTCTGTGACAACTCACTCACCTGTCTCCCAACCCCTTCTCCCAAAAGTAACAGACTAGACAGGAAGCCACCAAAGAGAACTCTTAAAAAGTGTTATAGGGATGCTGAATGTAGCTCTTCCCAATAGATGGCTTCTGGGCTGATGTGGGAGGGGAAGTACTAGGTACTATGCAAGGAGCAGACCACTGAGAGTTCGACTGTGCTCTAATGAGTATCTAGATAACACAAATTGGAATTTTTTCCTATTTTTCTATTTTTATTTTTACTTGTTTTGATGGGAAATCACAAGGATGAAGAGAGCAAACATGGAAGGACTGGGGAGTGTAAAGAGAACATGATGGGAAATTCCCAGATAATAAAAATGTTATGCTGAAAAAAATAAATATTCAACACATAAATATTGGATTAGGTTGCATTTTAATAACTCTGTTGTTGCCTTGAATTAAAACGAGACAACAATATGTGATATACTCTTTATAATAAAGTCAACGTTAGTTTTCTACAGATTGGCTCTTAAATTTGTTTTTTTTATCACTGGTATGAAAGCTACTGTATGCTCACTGAAATGTAAGCACTGGATACTATAAATTACCAGTAAAGAGAAGTAATATATTCCTTTAAAAATTATAAGTAAGGACAGACTCGGAGCAACATAGGTTCCCATCTTTCCTTTCTTAATTCATTTCTTGGTCCTCTTCTCTTCCACACCCATCTTCCTCCTCTCCCCCAATCTCCAGTCAACAGTAAATGTAGACTTTTCTTTCTTTAGAAACACCCATGTTTCTTAGCTTTTCTTGTCTCTCTCTACTTTCTCCCTATGCATTATCTTTTACTCTCATTTCTTCAAACATAATCTAAAACATTGTCATGCTTAGAACCTGCATCCTCAAGTCAGAGTGTGTTTTGAGTTAGGGTGTTTGATGACCAGCTTTACAACTATAAATCGATGCCTCAAACATACAGATGATCTAGAAGTAAATTAAGGGTTGTTGCTTCTGCAGAATCAATATTTTGTAAAGTTCTTACACACACACACACACACACACACACACAAAACTAGCATTCTTCTGTTTTATTCCTTCCCAAAAATCAAGTCCAGTCACATCTATGTCATGAACGTATCTTAATTCCATGAGGCTCTCTCCGTCTCTGATGCACGACATGGACTTTGAAGATACAGGACATGCATCTGTCTCCTGCTGCCTTCCCCCCTCCTCACTTCCTCCTTGCAGTACAAGAGGGAACACTTTCCAGAGACTTCAATCTTACCAAGTTCTTCAAAAATGCTTCAGCAGATCTGTGACTGCCCTTAGGACAAAGTCCATGATATTAATAAGAACCTGCAAAGTCTTAATAGATACATCATCTCTGGTTGCAGGACCTGCATCAGTTTGTGACAATGACCTTTCAACTATGATGAGCCAGACAAACCCTCTCAACTGGGCCATCTGAGCCCCCTCATAGCTCATAGCTTGGATAATTCTCTCAGAATTTTCACCTGCCATTTCCTGTCATCCTTTACAGCATACACAGTCTTACACATTCGGACAATGTAGCCCAGTTGCCCTTTGGGGAACAAGTTCTCAAGTCCTTAAACTCTACTCACCTATGTACCTTTTAACAGTGGCATGAATAGTGCATTGGCTTCACATCAGTATTAGTCACGACTGCAGATCCAGCCTGAGAGAGTCTGACAGGCACTGGTATATAATAAATGATTGTTGTATGAAAACCACGAAGCCAGTATGAGTTTCCTGTAGCTGCTGTAACAGACTGCTTCACACTTGGTTGCTTCAAACAAAATAAAGGGGTTCTGTCACACTCTTTGGAGACTTGAAGGTCAAAATATAGTCATTAGCAAGATCTCCCTCCCCATGCAGACTCTGAAGAGGGATCTCCACATCCCTTCCTGCTTCTGGCTCTATGCATCCTTCCTCTTGTGAGGCATACATCCAAACTCAGCTTTCTTTACACGACTGCCTTCTGTATTCTCCACTTTAAAACCAGCCATCGCTGCATTAGTAGCACCTGCCAAATTTAAGAATGATTTCATTTGGAGATCTTTGACGAGTTACATGTGCAAATATTTGATTTTTTAAAACTACATTCAGAAGTTCTATGTAGACATGAACTGGGGGAGGGACATTCTCTTCCTCACTATACAGCAATCCTGCACCTCCTTTTTCTTGCCTCCTGCCCCCTCACCAGCTGAAGTTCATTAGAAAAGCTGGCTTCGTCATTAACATTTATAGCAGAATCTTTCTCAGCTGCTCAATTACAGCTTAATTCCCAAGATCAAAATAACACCTTAGGGGGGAGAATCCTCAGTGATTATTCTTATTGGTGAGACAGGGAATTTCTTTAAAAAATAGTTATACTCTGGAGAATAGAGAGACCTACTTAGTTAGCTTCTCAAAGACTCAGAGCAGAACAGAGAGAACTAGCTAGCTTCCCAAGACTTGGAGAGTAGAGAGAACTAGTTAGCTTCCCAAAGACTCAGAGGAGAACAGAGAGAGCTAGTTAGCTTCTCAAGACATGGAGAACAGAGAGAACTAGTTAGCTTCCCAAGACTGTAGAGTAGAGAGAACTAGTTAGTTAGCTTCCTAAGACTGTTAGAATACAGAGAATTAGTTAGCTTCCCAAGACTTGGAGAATTGAGAGAACTAGTTAGCTTCCCAAGACTTGGAGAGTAGAGAGAACTAGTTAGCTTCCCAAGACTCAGAGAATAGAGAGAATTAGTTAGCTTCCCAAAACACAGAGCCTACTGTGGGGTGCCTTGTTTCCAAACTTGAATGTGAAGTTGACCTCAAGTCTATTGTACCAATGTGAAAACAAAAGTCTATAATTTTGAACTTTATAATCATGTAATTAACTGTGAGTAATGAAGCAGGTAAAAACTCTCACTTGGCCCAACAACAAATGTTATCACAGGTAACTATTCACTTTACAAATGCACCTTAGAACCCTAAATACTTAGGATATCAACTGCATTAGGCCAACTCTCTCTCTTTACTTTAACTATCAATAGATATACGGTAGTATTTTTCATGTCTCTAATGCTTATATTTTCCAGAATATTCCATAGTCCACATTCCCTTGGTCCTTCCCATATTCCCAGCCATTGCCAGTTAGACTAATCCTGAGATGAGGCTGTTACCATTATGGGTGATCAGATAGACCAAATTTTTTCTTTTTTCTTTTGTTTTGGAAGTGGTATACAGATACCAGAGCTTTGTAGAATAATTTCAGCATGTATTTTTAAAATGTAAAATTGGTTGCTTATGCCTTTCTGATGAAGAGGTTTACACATTCAGGATGCAGCAGGCCTCGCCCTGGCAGAGGGTAGGCAGAGGTTAGTCATGATGGAGCTTGCCATCAAGAAGCTCAGGTTTCAGAGGGGAGACAGACATGTAAATAAATAATTACCACAGAGAGGGAAAGCTCGGTAATAGAACTCTGTGTTTGGTTCAAAAATAGTACCCCGAATCTCTCAAAACAATAACAAAGCGCAACGCACTGGATCCATGTGCATGCGAAACAGGGATGCCTTCCAAGGTATCAGAGCAGAATTCTGAAGGGTAAATGGGGATTCTTCAGACAAGCAGTCTGGGTTGAGCATATGGGGACAAGACGAGAGAAGAAAAGATGTAATGTTGCTGGGCAAGTGTCCACTGGAGGAAGGACTGGCGGGACTTTTCTTGGATTCTATGAATTATTTGCAAATGCTAGGACAAAACATGAGTCTGGCAGCCAGAGTTCCAACTCCAGAGCTAGACAAGGCAGACGTGAAGGTTTTCTGCATCATCAAAGGACCTTAGACTGAGACTAATAACATGGTTGGATGAGAGTCCCCCAAAAGCTCCTTGCTAAAGTTTTTGTTGCCAACTTGTGGCATGTTTTGGGAGGTTGTACCATTACTAAGACAATGGGCTGGTAGGAGGACGTTAGGTCACCATGGGTATGTCCACAAGGATAATCCCTGGAGCCTTATTCCTTTCTCTTGACTTTCCCTTGGCAGCCATGAGGTGAGTAGTTTGGCTCAGATATGACTTCTATCATAATCTGCTGCTGTAGATTTAATGCTTTGGTGTCAACCACAGACTCAAGGTTCTGAAACTGTGAGCCAAAATAGGCCCTTTTCTTTATAAGTTAATTGTTTTGGGGTATTTATTAACATTATAAAACCTAATGCTTAAAATCAATAAGGATTTATTGAATAGACTTATATCCTTGTGAGAGTTATTGGTAGTGGTAGTTGAGAGCATGTGGTCAAAGGTTATATGAACTTATTAATCTCATTCCTGGACTATTGAAATATCTTAGATAGGTTCCCAGTAACACAGAAAGTAGCTTATTATATTCCTTCACATCAAGGAAAGTTTATGCTAAACTCAAAGCCTAATAAAAGACTTCATTTATAGTCTTTTTATAGAAAGGTGATATATCCTGAAGTGCATCTCAATATAACAAATGTGAAATGGTGCTTATAGATGGTGAAATTACTGTTTATTCCAACTCTTTGATTTTTCTATTGAATTTCTGATGGGTTATAAAACTTCTCAATGAACATAAAAAGTTGAATAGAAGTTAAAATAACAAATATTAATGACCTTCATGTTTGCATTGTTTTTGTTAATGGAAAACTTAAATGCACATCTTTAAATATTTTTTGACAATTAACCAACTTCTTATCCAGCAAATTGCATTCAAACATCGTCCCCAGATATTGGTGCCAAAAAGAGATCATGTGACTGAGTGGAGATCATGTGACTGACTGAAGATATCAGGCCAAGAAAACTTGGTGACTGTAAGGCAGTGCTCAGCCTCCCTGTCATACACTGCTCTGGCATTCACAGAGGACTCTAACATGCATTACTTAAACAGGAGCCAGATGCATACACATTGCTACAGGAAGTTTAGCTTTTGTTTGGGTTATTAAGAACTGTTGGAAAACAGAATTTCATTTCTCTGAGTTCAATTTTTAAAGCAGCATAACATGTGTGGTCTCTTCAGTGTCTGAATTCTGCCTGTACCTTCCACTTTTTAGTTTCATGTCCTGTGGGTTTGGTTTTTGAACAATAGATCTAGTGACTCACCCATAGTAAGAACTCTAACAGGACACTCGAGTACAGATAATTAACTCATTCTTCCATCTCTCATGTTTATTTCACTTCATCGATATCCATGACTATCACTAGATTTAGATGGTGGTGGGGGACTGAATGAGCTTTAAGAAATTAATGTAGCAGAAATTGTTGAATGTAAGTGTAGAATGGGTAAAGTCTCATGGTATGAAAATTAAGATTCAGCGAAGCTGTTGAAGAAAGAAGATGGGAGAGGGACAGAAGAGTAGGAGAGAGAAGCGCAGGGGCGTGGGTCTCAGCAAACACATGGGCATAGTACACAACTGCAAAATGTTACTGTCTCATAAGTTAACTGTGGCTGAAGCAGGTGTATCCAGTGAAGAAATAAGACATATACACCTCTCCACAACACACCCCTCTACAACACACCCCTCCATATGTGCACCCCTCCACACATGTGCACCACACCACAGTACACCCCTCCACACATTCATTTGTACTCACATTTGTACACACACAGCTACTGGAGAGCATGTGTCTTTTGAATTTTGTATATACTTTACTTATCCTTTTATCCATCATTTTGTATGGATGGAGATTGAATCTAGACCTTTCCACATGCTAAGCAGTTACTCTACCACAGAGCTACCTCACCAGATCTGTATAGAATTTTAAGTCTTTTATCTTTGTGTGCACAAGCACATGCATGTTATGCCACACAGGTAGATGTTGTGGATTTGGCCTAATGCTTGTATTATATTAATTGGATCCCTAAAATCTGCACATCCATAAGATGCTAAGGATCCCTACCTCTAGTTGGTTTTGATTGGTAAATAAAGTTGCCAGCAGCCAAGGTCTGGGCACCAAGACAGAGGCAGGACTTTGAGGATTCCTGTGGAAGGAAGCAAGGGAGGAGGAAGGAGAGAGCTGCCATGCTAAGAAAGGAATATATGCCAGACCTGAGAGGTGCAGGACAGAGAACATAGCTATCACCTAGGTCTGCAGGTCTGGGTCTGGGGCAGCCAAGATGTAATATAGATGTTAGTAAGTAAGAATTCAAGAATATCGGAGGTGAGCGTGTGAGCCATGTGGAGGTCTGGAAGTGGCAGCCCAGCCATAGAGCTGTTTAAGGCATATTAAAATATAAGGCTGTGTGTGTGTGTGTGTGTGTGTGTGTGTGTGTGTGTGTGTTTCACTCAGGAATCCAGAAAATTGGGGCAGGTAGCAAGGACAGCACCACCACCACCACTGGGATGATTTGCGTAGAATTATTTGGGTTCAGCAACAGGTAGAGGTCTGAAGACACCTTTGGCTGTTGGTCCTCACCCTCTACAATGACTGTTGAAGGCAGAGCCTCCTGCTCATGCCTCAGTCTTCTAGCCCAGGCTACCTATCCTCTGAGCTTCCCAAAGGAGGGATGTGATTATAGCTCTGCCATCCACTGCATCCAGCGGTAGGTGGAAGCGATGCACCCATGTTCTTGGAATCTGAACTCGGTACTCAAACTTGACAAGCACTTTACACACTGAGCCATCTTCCCAGCCCTGTATACATTTTTTAAAATAATATTTTTTGGCATTTAGTTTTAAGTGCAAATGATATATGCTTCACTCTAAAATGTGGAAGATATAGAAAGGCATTATGAAGAAAACAGTGATACTCATTGACAGACCACTACTATTAGTATCTAGCTGATACATCCCTGTATCCAAAACTATGCACTGGCAAGCTTCCGTCTGTAGGCCGAGCATCTGTAGGCTGTGCAACAGCACAGATGAGAATGGGTCACAGACTTCTAAAGGGTTATTAATAACAAATGAAGACGAATATGCAGGGGAAACCTTGGCTGTCCTGTGAATGCTGAAGTGTTTTCTGTCTAGCCCTACAGAGGACCCGTTTGCCAACCTTGATTAAGGATGACTGTAGGCAAAGTTTTAAAATTAAAATCGAAGCCATCTTTAATAGTCATTCTTTAACAAAAATCTATGTAGGCATGGTCTCCTATCTTTTACTAGAACCATATTTTCCTGAGTACACGGAGTTCCTTTATAAGATTCATGAGGAAGGACTGGGTGAGCTCATGGTTGATTATGTTCCTGCAGTTGCTTATTCTTGCTCACATAACCGAGCGGATTTTTCTTTTCTAGGAAAAAAAAATTCCTGAATGTGTAATTTCTGGGTGACTTGGAGTCCAACATGTTTAAAGCTTTGTATTCATATTCCATCAGAAAGCCTCTACCAGATTATATTCTGAGAACGTCCTAGTGAGTAGGTGTTCTGTAGATCAACTCCGAAGCAGTTTCCACAGCCACGGGCACCACTGGCACATACATTGTTCACACATGGTCCTTACTCAGTTATTTGTAACCTACCTGATATTTTGTACACTAACTATCCTTATTCTTTAGTAAATACTTGGAAATAATTCCTGAATGGTTTCCCACCAAGGCGTCAAAAAATTATCTTTTTGTACTTCTAGCTCTTTTAGTATAATTTAAGTTCTCTCATGTGTATTCTAGATGTTTCTTTTTCTAAGAACCCTGGTTTCTTTAGTATCATACATCAGGATGGGATGTAGAATATTATTTTCTTATCTTAGGGCATATTTCTTTATTTAATGGTTAGAAAGGCCTGACAAGGCAGATGGCTTCATTCTAAAATTAATTTAATTTTAAAATTAATTTTAAGTTTAAATTCTAAAATTTAATTTTATATATATAAAATATGAAAAAGACACTAGCATATTGTCTCAAAACACCTTTAAAGGATAATACAAATATTTCCTCCACAAATTTGAAGAACACCCATACATAAATGCACTTCTCAACGCTCTCTTTTGTGTCCTTTCTCTCTACAACTCAGTTGTAGACCTGTTAAAAGAGCAGTGCAATGATAACTGGACAATCTTTGTGATCATTAAATGTATATATATTTGTCCTGATCAACTGTAAAACACTTCCATGGATTTCCTTTGTCCCTCAATATAAAAGAAACATTGTTATATTAACAACATTCAACTTACCAGAAAGACATCTACATAAAAATGTTTTTGATATGTGTGTGTGTGTTATGTGTGTGTATGTACATATGTATATACGTGTACATGCACCTTAACGTGGTTTTATATACATATATATATATACACACATATGTGTGTGTATGTACATGTGTATATGTGTATATGTGTATATATGTATAGATGTATATGTGTATATATGTATATAGTATAGGATATGTCTCATATAGTTTCAAGCTAATTTATTTTTAGGTGTATGTTTATTGATAGTTTGAATTATTTTTCACTCTTTTCTTTTTTTACTAATTATATGTACCTACTTTTCAAAATGCTACCTTGATTTATCAGCTTTCATGGAGCTCTAGACATCTGTGGTGGGATTTTCTGAATTGTCTAACTGCCCCAATATGACATTTTTATTTGACATTATATTTGCATATTTTTTTCTTAGCTTCTCCTGCATCTGTCTTATCACTTATTGCTTGGAATTCCCCTAACCAAGTTCAGCAATGGAGGCCATGGTACATTGTGTAACTTGACTCCAGTCCTACAGAACCACTTCAAGTAGGAAGAGCTAGCATTTGTTGAGCTCTTACATTCTGTCCAGGATAAATTATTGAACACTACAATCAAAATGATTCCTTGAGATGATTTCTATTATTGTCTTCACTTCATAAGAGAACCAACTGGTTTGAGAAACTAACTTTGCTTAAGATTCAAAAGACTTCTCAGTAGCTCCTCTGGGGGGCAGCTCTTCCCTCATTATGTGGGGTGTAGTGGGGGAGGGCTGGGTTTGCGCTCCTCTGTTTACGGTGGGTAGCTGAGTCTGCCAGACTTGTTCAGTTGGTGGGTCTGCAGTGTGCTATTCTGCAATTTCGCTTTATCAACAATGAAAGTAACAGGCCTGTTTTATTTCCTCTATGGCTCAAAATTCATTTTCCTTTTTCATCAGTGATAGAATTCATCATTTGTATTGTCCTTGTTGTCTGGGCTTCTTTTGAGTCTTCCTCTTATGAGATTGAAAGCAAAATTCCATTTGTATAATAAAGAAATACATGTTTACGCGGTATCCTCGTGTGGTTCTGCCCCTCTGAGAGTCTATATCCAGAGTTGACAAATTCTCAAGACACTTTGCTTAGTGTGGTAAACATATACTAGTAAATTCAACTCAGTTCTCACCCATTTTCCCAACCCTGTCCACAGTGCTGTGACAGCGAGTCTCTGGTGTACTGTGTCCCTCTGACAAGCCGTGGTCCCTTCTCGCGAGAGTTCTATTCAGCACTGTAAGCTGTAGAGATTGCCAGAGAGAAGGTGTGAAGAGAGGTCATGTTATCATTTCCGGCCCTAGAAGCTTCTCTCATGAGGTAGTTGGACGAATTTATCTATTCAGATGACTTTTAGAGAGGAGCAAAACATTAACTTTACCTCATAATGAATGAAATAAAATACCTATAGACATGAGGGCATTTAGTTCAAAGAGCTACACACAATGACGTAGGGATTTCTCCCTTGCTGTGACTGCCAGTGAGATGTTTAAGTCTCTGCTGCAGACTGTCTGCATGTATGCTGATGAAGATTGAACCCAGAGCTCCACATGTCCAGTCTACAGCTGTGCTACACCCCAACCTTCTCCATGGATAGAAGCCATCATCTTTTCTTCCCCTTTCCTTCCCTGTATTTCTCCAACAATAGTGTTTCTTTGGGGAGAGTTGGAAAGTTAATCTCCAGGAATGAATTCTAATGACTGATTCAACCAGTTGTGTTGAAAATACTGACTTCCAAGTAGGATTGCTATGCAGGTGATTCTGTTTGCTCAGGGAGATGACTGGATAGCCAGCATGGTGCCAGGGTTTAGACTGGCTCACTGAAGTTTCTTCAGTTCAACGATTTAGTTAAAGAACACCACCAAGTGTTCACTGCATGCCAGGCAAGCACCAGGCAAGTGCCAGGCTGGGAACAAGTGTGTATTTCATTAAAGCACATGACTGCGTCTCAGTCAGTTTGCTTTGTTGGGATTCTAAAACACACTTTCACATCTTTAGGATTTGTTTTCTGCCTCATGCAAACTACACATAAATGTTATGTTGCTAAACACATATCTGAAGTATTCCTAATTAGCCAATGGGGTGAGATCAGTATCCAAGGTTGTCATGGCAACCGTGACAAGGAATACCCCTGGCAAGCAAAATGAAGACTGAAGTAAGTTTAAGCAAATGGCAAAATCTTTATTTCAAACAGAAGTAAGCCTGGCCCTGGATACAAAGTTCACTCTTATTTTCCATGGAAGTTCCAGTTTGGGGACTGGAGCTAGGTGTAAAGGTAGCAAGAGTCAGGGAGACATCTTGTCTCAGAAAGTTGAATGACATCAGCCAAGGGATGAGGGAGGAGGAGACTGCATTGTCTGGTTTGTGTCACATAAGTGCACACACAGTCCATCCTATGGACTAAGGAGGTGAATTCCAACAAGGATATGAAACAAAGAAATGCTAGGATGAAGGAAAGGCTCCCTTTGTTTATTCATGGGGCTGACAAGATGGCTCAGTAGGTAAAAGTGCTTGCCTGTCCCCCAAGTTCAAAGCTCAGGTTCCCAGGTAGAAGGAGAGACTCAACTCCAGAAAGATTTTCTCTATTAGTCACACACACAAGCACATATGTGAAAACACACACACAAACACACCTATGGGCACATACACATATACACAGACACATACACACAAGCACACATGTGGGCACACACAAATATACACACACACACACAAACAAGCACACATGTGGGCACACACATGCACACACATACACACAAGCACACATGTGAACACACATGCACACGTGTGGACACAGACATATACACATACACATACATACAAGCACACATGTGGGCACATATATATATACAAACACGTACAAGCACACAAAGACTCTTTATGGCTCTATATCCCACATAAGTTTCTCAAATGCTTTTTTCAAATACAATGTAATTATTTGGCAAGAAATTTAACAAGCAGTGTCCTACTTTTTGCTCTTTTCTGTAAATAGGGGGGGATAATTTACCCATTAATTAATTTAAAAATATTTTCTAATGTCTACTATGCGACAGACTTTATGAAAACGTCTATGAATGGAGTAAATAAATAAAAATCCAGTTTCTAACCCTGAGGGGTAAGGAAAATTGTCTACTTAAGTTTATTAAATAGCTTCCTATAATGTGTCCTGTAAATACAGCTACTAGTGGCAATATAAACAGGTAAAACATCATCTTCAAATTATGAAGTAAAAAGGCTGGTCGAAAATTGGCCATGGTGGCCCACACTTGTGATCTCAGCACTCAGGAGCTTAAGGCAGGAGAATCACGAATCGGACATGAGCAGGGCTGTGTAGCAAATGTGTGTCTCAAACAATAACAGCAAGAACCAATGTGGGGAGACTTAGGGAAAGTCAGCATTGAGAGCTCTGTTTCTTTGGACCAGAGGATCTGCCCCATGGAGCAATTACTCTTAGTTTGATGTCTCCATACAATCTGTAATATAGTTGAAATGCATAAATATTTATACCCACATATATGGCATTTTAGGGGAGTTGCAACTTTCTAGAAAACACCACATTTGCTTTTTATGGTAATTTTTCATTAATATATGTGGATTATGTTTATTGAACAATTATTATCTACAAGCCTCATAGGCATCCTTCACAGAAAAATGTCTGCAACAAGAGAATCTGACATTTAAAGAGAATGTCGAAGTGTATGAACCAAGGTCTGCCTATTCTGAATACCTACTATTCACCATCAAATGGATCGCCTTCTGTTTCCTACAGAAACTCCTATCTGCCTTTCTATACTTATGAGAAATATGGACAATAACTCTTATAAAAGGGACGAAATCCAAGGGTATGAGTTGAGTTAAACTGGAGGCCATTTAAATTGTAGGAAGTATATAAAATAATTAAATTTATGTCACCATGAATGTCTACAGTAACTCGTGTTTTATTTGAATTCATTTCACCCCCTTCAAAACAAGATCATATCTGTGTAGTCTGTCTCTACTCCTTTGGATTTTATTTTTCATGTGTATATATGTGTCAGGGTGAGTGTGTGCCGTGGGTATGTGGGAATCTGGGCAGAGGTATCAAGCTGTTTGGCATGATTGCTGAGAAATAACTTCAGGTCCTCTGGCATCGGAGAGCTCTTAACCACCAAGCCATCTCACCAGGCTCACCTCCCACCCCACCACTCCATCATCATGTATCTGCTATACACCTTATTTCATGCCCTGTCTCTGAGTTCTCTGTCTTCAGAAGTTTCATTTTGCAGAGGAAATGAAGCATTGTGTAGAAGATCAATGAATGCGACTGTGTCCTTCAAAGTCCAGTGTGCGGGGACAGTCTCGAACCTTTCCTGGCAACAATGACTTGGACTTGGGAAGTTCTTGTTATAGTTGTTGCCTGTCTTCCCTGTCTGGAGAAGCCTGGCAGTCCTTTGGCAAGGCCTGTGGTCTTGTAATATCATGGACATGTTAGTCACTAACACAGGTGATTCTCTTTCACTGGGCACGTGACTGGAAACTGCACACTCAGCATCAGGAGACGGAGCCTCTTTCCTTTACTCTTTAATAATGTCTTCCGACTCTGGCTTTAAAATGAGGACTTTTTTTTTTTTAAGTAGTTGGTTCATAGAGTAGAATCTAATGAAAAACTTCAGTCTTTGAAACAGATTGTTTCTTATAATACCCCCAAACAGGGCCCAAGATGCATTCCGAGTTCTGCTGTAAGATCTGAAAATGAGTCTGGATGGTAGGCCTATTTATAACGTAAAGCTTCTGATAAAAATGTGTCTTGCAGCACATCTGGTTTGATTTAGCAAAGTCTACAGAATTGGTGTCTTTGGCGTAGAAGCTTCATCTCTGGGGGTTTGGGTAGACTGAATTATCCATGAATATCATTTAGACATGAATAATACAATGTGCTTGCCTTTATTAGCTGCCTGAATCAGTCGTCATGAGCGTTTATTTCTGATGTGTCATGTCGCTTTTCTGATGACTCATGTTACATTACATTCTGCTTGGCAGAGAAGAGACATGTCGTTTGGCTAAAATGAGTTACAGCCGGACATTGACACAGCTCATAAAGTAAAGCACCTAGTCAGAAAAATCATCTAATCAATAGGTCTAAAATACCAAAGAGCCACAGTGGCAGATACAGAATGTTCACACTGCAAAGGAGCAAGCACCTTCATACAATATACATTCCATGGAGCAGAAGAGGAGCACCAAGCTTCTAGTTCTTCACCCTCTCTTTCAACACATCAATCTACTTTCAAAGAAAAAAAAATCTCCTTCATTTCCCCAGATGCTAGACAGCATGTCATGCTGAAAAGAACCTGGTGTGGAGACAGAGAAGCCCTGGTTCAGACTCCCTAAGACCTATTTGCTACTTCTGTGACTTCAGACAAGTTAGGTTCTGTCAGAATCTCATATGTAAAAGTGTAGGATGGCTGTGCATGTTGGAAGAGTAGACAGTACAAAATGCCTACCATAGGTTCATACTGGTGGTATAGCCTTTAATTCACACTACTTAGAAAGCTGAGACTGGAGAATCACAATTAGAAATCCAGCCTGGGCAACTTAATGAGACCCAGTTTCAAAATAAAATGTAAAATGAATAAAGGAATATAGATCTGTCATAGACTGGGTTCAATCTCCACTATTGCACTACTACTACTACTGATAATCATAATAATTAATAAGGTGCCTACCACAATATCCATAGACTCATTAAATAATAGGGGGCAACACTTGGCTGGTTTATTTTGCCCTGGCATAGATTTTTAAAGCAGGACTCAGACTCTGTGCCTTGCAGTCATTCAGTTCAATCAACCTTAATTTCCCACTTCACAATATCAATAACAGGACTGTATGAATTAGTGATACCAGCCATAGACGTCTATGAGTCTATGAGTCTGAACTACCAATTGCAGATGACCAAGGACAAGTCATGTGGTCTCTCTAGAATTCTGTTTCTTCTCCTACATATGGGGATTGGAGATCATCCCTATGATTCATTCCAAATCTGACTGTAGGTTCTTGTCAGCATAAGAAATCTTTTCGACATATTGAAAAGAAAGACAAGTGAGTCCCATACAGACAAATTGAAGTTACCCATAGTGACATCTAGTTGACATTTCTAGCAAAAGGCTTGATATGAATGACTTGGAACTGTGAGTTAAAACTAGTGACAGGGCTTTATTTCTTATCCGTATAATAAGGAACAACCCTAAATACTTAGTAATTATCCATAGCGTTCAATATTGAGAATATCCTATGACTGGAATAATTTATATACAAACTACTGTGCTCATTCTCTAAGGCCAATAATTTCACAGAGAGGACTGTAGTCCCCATTGGATGAAGACACTGTCTTCTTGAGAAATTGTACTTATATACTAGCTCTCACCAGCAATTGGAAAATGCTGCACTATTTTAAAGCTGTGTAGGTGGTAGATTGTGTGAAACTCTAGAGGACCTCTCCCAGTTTCAGCTTCTGGAGACAGGATGACTTGATAATGGGTGCTTGCAGTAATGGTGTGCTTAGCAGAGTTCTGGACTCCTGCTTTTTTTTCTGTAAAATGAGAAATTGTCGGAGGACCCACTTCATACATTTGTCAGAAGAATTAAATAAGATCCTACCTTTTACAGAACATGTTCTCAATAGGGTAAGCTTTTATTAGTGGTAATAGAAAGGAAATAGTGAGTACATGAAATTTTTTAGAAATCAAAGTTGCCTCGTCCAGGAGTCTAAATAAGATTTATGTAAGCATTAATCATAGGATAGTAGTCTTTTGGTAGCACTGAAGAAGCAATCTGCTCTTTGAAAACATTATGTAGTCGATAATCAAGGGTAGTCTTGATGCAAAATTAAGTACCAACATTTTTCTTTACTGAGAATTAATAAATTGGAAGTGAACAGAAGGGGGAATATATTGGGGTATTCTGAGTGATAGACAGATGAAGAACATGCTCAAGTGTTTTGTGGTCCATTGTCTGATGGCAATACAAGAAAGATCATTAACTAATTATTGGTCATCCTATTGAAGTCTAGAATTAGAAGCTGAGCCAAACACCAATGGAAAAATTATTTAGATGAAAAGAGATATTCTTCAGCAACTCCTGTGTTATAACCAAGGAATCAGATCTAGTCCAAACAAAACCAGAAGTGGGGAGATGGCTCAGTATACCAAGGATGAAGAGCTAGCTGGGTTCATATCTCTAACCCCTCTGTGGAAAGGTGGGCTTACTTGTGTTTCATGTATATAATTCCAGCTCTGGGGAAGTGGAGGCAGGAGGATACTTCGGATTTGTTTCACAGCCAGTCTGCTCACATTGCTGAACCCTGGGTTCAATTAAATCTTTGTCGAAAAAAATAAGTTGTTGAGATATTGAGGAGAAGTCCCTATACACACACATGCAGGCAGGCATATACACACAGGAAGCAGACTTTTATGATTAAAAGATTATCATTGATTATGAAAGAAACATTTTTTTTCTGATTTTGTTGCTGTAATAAAATCATCTGATAAAAAGTTACCTACTAAGAGGGAAAGGGCTTATCTCAGCTTCCAGGTCACAATCCATCTCTGAGACAAGTGCAGGAACTTGAAGCAGAACTCATGAAAGAATGTCTCTTGTTGTCTCATACAGGCTTTTGCTTAACTAACTTTCTTATCTAGCCTGTGTTAGTCTGTTTAGGGGATGGTGCCACCCACAATGGGCTGTACATTGCTACATTGACTAAATTAAGACAATCCTCCACAGACCTGCTTACAGGCCAATATGAGCTGGAGAATTTCTTAGCTGCCTCTCCCTGACTATGTGATTCTAAGCTGTGTCATGTGTACACTTAAAACCTACCTTCACAACAGGTCATTCACCCACCCTGTGAGAACAGCTTCTGGAAATTCAAGTGACACCAATAACCTGCTTGGAAAATTTCAAGCTTTAGAATCAAAAGTGAGTTTACATCCATCTTCAGAGTTTAAAACTACGTTTGTAGACAGTTTGCATCTTGTATATCTACTTAAGACACATAATATCTGTGTGGTAATCAGACATAAAACTGGCCTCATGAAGTTCATATATATGCATGTTTGGGAAATGACTGAAGAAACTGCTTTTGAATCAATTCAAACTGAAGGTAGGGATAAGAGAATTGTTCCTTGAGGTGACTTTTTAAGGCATAAATTACATAGCTCCCTTACAGGCTAATTTGTAAAATCCTTTTCTCCTGACTTTTCTTCAGGGACTAGGCATCTATAAGGGATATTTTTAGGAGTACCCACAAGCATGTTATTGCCTTGTCTTATTTGGTTTGACTACTTGAAGACCACATCTCGTGTATTTCTTCCTCTGGCTCCTCTGGGTATAATGAAACTCCTGGATCTACACAGTGATATTTCTGCTCTACCAAGGAAAACTCTCACCTCTGTGTATTTGGTGATATCGCCCTTTGAGAATACCAAACACTAATCTTCACTGAGTGCCACACAGTCCTCCAATGTTTAATGTGTGCACAGGCAAATTGACATATACTACTAAAGTACATGGTTGAGGCATGGATATGGGGTTGGAGGCTCAGTTGGTAAAGCATAAGGACCTGAGTTCGAGTCCCCAGAATGCTGGGTGTGGTGGCATGCTCCTGTGATCCCAGCACTGTAGTGGTAGAGACTGACAGATCTTTGAGCCTCATGGGCTAGCCAGTCTAGCCTAACTGATTAGCAAAGGCCAATAGGAAACCCTGTCTCAAAGAAAGCAGATTATACTCCTGACGGGACATCCAAGGTTGTCCTCTGGCCTCCATTCACACTTGCACACATGCACACATGCACACATGCACACATACACACATGCACCAGTACATACATGTACATACACTACACAAACATATATACAAACAAAGACACAAATCCACAGACATACAAATAAATTGTGTGTTGAGCTTGGGCATTGTTTCTCTGTTTGAGACAGAATTTCCTTGTGTCATTGAAGATGGTTTTGAACTTGAGATTCTCCTGTCTCTCTGTCTTCCAACTGCTGAGATTTATGCTTGGAACAGACAGTGTCTTTTATAAATTCTACAACCACATGAACACCCTATCTTTACAGTGAGCAAGTTGGTGCTTACTAGATCAGTTTTTTTTACGTCCAGCCACTGGGATTTGGAGAGATTACCTTTCACTGTTGTGAGATGATTCGGTGGCTTCCTATGGTCAAATGCCCTAAACCAGAGACCATTGTTATCCTGACAAGATTCAGGAGTTGGTCAAAGTAATTTTTAAATGTTACCGGGTGTCTTTTTAAATGTTATGTAGCATTTCGTCTCCTACAGCCCTTAGGCATCAGTGGCTTTCCTCATATAGATTATTATCCATAGCTTCCAGGAGAAGACACCACTGGGCTTCCATGAGAATCTCGGGTCTGAGTTTCTAAATGGGATTGTAGGGACCATCAGTGGATACAGGTGCCTGGAATCTCAAAACGAATAAGGATGAGCTGTAAGTCGAGCTAAGGAGAGAGTGTTCTTTGGAGGAATGTAAGCACATGGTTTTCTGCTGTGACTTTAAATCAAAACTACAAGTGTGTCATTTTAAGCTCCTGTTTCTTTGGTACTCGTTGAAATCTAGATCAGTAGATAGGGTTAGAGAAGAGGTGGGGACAGTTTATAGTTTCTTCTAAGCTCAAAACAGTAGACTGTGAATATGGTTGAAAATGAACCTTACAAGATCAGATCAAAGGCAGAGAAGAGGTCAGAAGAACAGGAGCCCTTCATGCCACCACGTGGAATCCAGATTTGAATTCAAGGACAAATAGGATTCACCAAGGGCCTACTGTAGTGGCACATGTCTTTAACACTAGGTCTGCAAAGGCAGGTGGATTTCTGTGACATGTGAGGTCAGATCTACATAATAAGACCTTTTCTCCAAAAAGGGGCAAGAGGCATTTACTGAAAGATTTTGTGCTAGAGACTAATATCACTATGCTCCTGCTTAGTGATAAGAACTTATTGGAAGAGGTAATTGATATTTGGGTTGCAGTATTAGTTAGGAAATACTATCATCTGGAGTTAGACAGAGAACTGGGGGAGCTGAGGGAGTGGCTTATTTAGTCCTCAAACATCAGAGACCTCATGGCTGAGAATGTGGGGAAAAGGAGGGCCAGGGGCCACAGGGGCGTGCACTGATGTCATTCAAGTATTGGCTACAATGTTCATGGAGCCTAGTGCAAAGAGAGAATTTGGCAGGGTAGGGTGGATTGAGTAACCCTTAACTAGAACCTTAACTTTAAAAAGGTGGTCGGAAGAAGCTGAGATTTAAATCTAAAAATCTAAGCCGAAGCAGCCAAGCGGTGGACGATTCAACACACTGCAGGACATTCTTAGCTCATAGACACTTTTCTCACTTAAATTTCATGTTGTTCCTGTCTCTTTTTTTCTAGATAAGTCGTTATATAAATGCTTTCATAGAATGGCATATGCTGCTAACGCCTAGGTGTCGTGAAGTACTTTGAATGTCTTCAGACTACAGCAGCCAGGTAAAAATGTCTGTTAGTTTTCCCAGCAATGACACTATGTGCCTGTCTGTGGTTCAGTACAGTACCTTTTAAGTTACAAAAATGCAGGTTTGTATACCTTCTAGGTGTAACAGTCTTTGTAGCCTGATCTGTACTTTCCAGATTGGATTTAGGACTGAGTTTTTTTAAATTAGACTCAAAATCCAGTTCAGCTCCTTGCTGAAGTCTGGTCTATTCAATGTCCTGCCAAAAGGTTCATTCCTAGGGAAACATCTCATGGTACTCTTTTCCTCGACATCTCCAGTGTGTTGGCTCCACGCCTACATTCACCAACCCACCCATCTTCCTTCTCCTTCACTGCTTTTCAAATATTCTGTCAAACAAGCTCTCTTCACCCAGTAAGAAAATAGGGTGAAGAAATCTATCGCTAATACTTGATATCTTTACATTGAAAAGGTGTATCTTCTCAGGATTATGAGAAGTGAGCATGATATTTTGAACCGCTTTGAACCTTTGCTGTGGGATTGTCTCTGCATATGCGTTCTTACGCATCAAAAGAGCCTAATGAGTGTTTTTATATCTACAAGATGCTGTTGGGCTTGGCCTAGATGATGGATAGCGCTACTGATATATTTTTTATGCTTCGTGTACTAAATTTTTAAAAAGTTACACCTGCAGATTTTTATCTGTGTTCCATCAGCATAAACGCTCCGGGATCAGCACTTTCCAGATCTCCCATGAAAAGTGATGAGGTCTTGCAAGGGCTGAGGTCATGTGATCTGTCTCAGAGCTGTCTTAAACGGTTGCCAGAAGCTGGGGCATAAAGTGAGTGCTATCTCGGCCACACTTTATTGAATTCCCTCTCCAGATGCTTCGCATATTTCACAGCAGAATTAGCAACAGCAATCACCGTGGAAGATCATAAATGGCCCGACGCTGCCCTCAGTCCCCAAGTCAGTTCTCAGCTACTTGGGGCTGGAGATGATGACAGACTTGTTCCATCCACCTGACTATGCAAAACATTCATGTGTTTGAGCACTGTGGAGTTCCAAAGGGCATGGGAGGAAGGTTACAAGGAGCACGTGGGAGTGCAAAGCCTTTGGCTTTGGAGACTAAGGCTTCCTCTTACCCAATAGGCTGTATATTTTATGGGGCCTGAGAGGGTAGCCAATAACCCTCAACCATGTTTCAATCCGAAGCCCCAACCTGGCCTTGTTATTTTCATTCCAAGCTCATATAATCTTCTAGCATGCCTTTGCATCCAAATCCATTTTAGCAGGCAATTTGCATAGCCAAACATTGCTCCAAAACTCTCTCTGGGTTGAGCCTGGGGGAGTCTCTTTGGTGTCATGTGAAACAAAGTGACCAAGATTTGAGGTTTCACTTAAAACTGCATTTCAGCTCAGCAGTTCCATCAAAGCAATGTTAATTCTTACTAATATTTAAATGAGCTCAAGCCAGTGGAAGGAATACTTAGATGTTTCACTGTCTGGGCAACTATTAAGGGCACGTAGATCTATCTTCTTGGCATAGCAACCCATTCAGTACAGTGACTGTCAGTAAATAAGTGCCAAAGTCAAACCAAATCTTCATTTTCTTGCTCCAAGGTAAGGATGAAGTATCCACTGAGCTGAGTGCTCTGCCAAAGCCTTCATTATTGGTTGTCTATCTGGTCACATGATCTGATGAAAAAAACGTTCTGTTAGATTTCTAAAACATTTATCTTGTTTAGCAAGTACTGTGAAAGCTTTGAAGGAAACTACTACTCACCACCATGTTTATCAATATTTTTCTGTTATCTTTTTTTTTAAATGGAAGCAGTGTGAATGAATGTGCTTCCATGCATAGGAACCGTGCCTACACACCCATTAAGGCCGAGACAGACACTGAGCATCTTCCTTGGTTACTTGCCACTTTGTTTACTAGCAGTGTCTTTGGCTAACTCAAGAACTTGCTGTTGGGCTATGCAAGCTCCCTGTCTGCCCTGGGGAGTCCCTGTCTCTGCTGCATGTTTGCTCAGCTTTTTCATGGGACTGGGATCTGAAATCTGATCGTCCTATTTGAGTGGTAAGTGGATAAGGAGTCACCCACTCACCTTCTGAGCCCTCTTTAATAATTATATCAATTTGCCTAAATCTGCCCCTGAAGAATTAGAAATGTTGGCAGTATCATTTCTGTGAATGATACATGAATTGTTATTCTTATTTTCTTTAATCTTATGTGGTTTCTCATTAAATACCTTGCTGTTCATACTTTTAAAACCAGACTATAACCTTAGTCAAATATATCAGCTAATCTGATAACTGTAAGTAGCATCCACTCATTTTCCTATTTTTTAGATTTTAAGGACACGAAACTCTTAGGCAATAGTCCTGATTAAAAACAATACCAGGGAAAAAACAGTTTTGACAAATTTATGCAACCAATTCAACTCACTATGTTTTTCTCCAGCAATTAAATAACTTGTAGTCTGATAGCCATGAACTGGAAAAGAACAGGCAGTTAGTGTCTTCTTCTGGAATTGTTGCTTTGTCTGTCATCTGATTTTGGTTCCTTTGTTGAAAACTTTGACCTATGTATTTTCTTTAACTGGAGAGGAAACATGTTCTTCTGCCCTTAAATTTCCTGCAATGAAAGTCAGACACTTTTCAGCTTGGGAATTATCTTGAGAAATTACCCAGTCTGTAAAACATAGATGTGAATGTGAAATGCCCTCCAGGGCCTCATGTGTTTGCACACTTAGTCCCCAGATGATGGAAAATTGAGAAGGTTATGGAACTTTTAGGAGATGCAGCCTTGCCTGAGGAACCCTGTACCAGTGAGCTTTGGCTACACTCTTTGTGCTCCCAGCAGGTCACATGTGTGTGCACCCAGCCCAGGAGCTATCTTTGGATCCTCGAATGAAAGACACACACACACACATTAGATTATTTTTAAAGGCTTAGCTGTCTCAAAGGTTGGGCACTTCTAAACCTTCCCCTGTACCCCAGGCCCAATTGGGGAACTGGCCAGTGATCACTTACCTGAAATCTCTCATGGCTGTTTGGCTTTATCTCCTGTTACTCCTGCATCCCATCCTTCTTCCCTGAGTCATGAGGATCCTTCTCTCCTCCTCTGTGTCCTTGCTCAAAACTCTAAGGGTCCCACCCCAGTTCCTTTTTCCCAGCCATTGGCCACTGGCATTCTTTTTTTTTTTTTTTTTTGATTGATCAAAAACCAATTGGGGACAAAGTCCTTTAGCGACATGCAGATTCCTGATTGAATCAAAGCATTAGAGCCAATTTCCAACAGAACTCAACCATTGGGGGCTGACCTTGATGCTTTCTAGCCCAGTCTTAATTCTGTTCATACTCTGTTTCCTGATTGTGGATGCAATGTGACCAACTGGTCTTTAGCTCCTGCCTTTCCTACCAAGATGGAATATATCCCTACAACTGCAAGCCAGAATAAACCCTTTCTCCCCTAACTTACTTTTGTCAGGGTATTTTATTATGGCAACTGTTGGCTCCTTGCTGGCAGGTAGGCGAGAGGAGAGCAGTCTGGGTCCCGAGGGGGTCTCTCTGGGGCTGAGAGGGATGGTGAGTGTCCTTGGCCCAAAAGAAGCACACCAGGCCGGGAGTCTTGTCGAAGCAGGAACTCAACTTTATTGCATCAGCCACTTTATATAAACTCGGAGCCTTGGGAGGGGGATTTTGGTGGGGTGAAATGACATAGGAGGCAGGAAAGGTTTGGGGTGACTGACAGGGCCAATGGCAAAGCTCTACAT
This sequence comes from Mastomys natalensis, assembly GCA_021653895.1. Taxonomy (NCBI): domain Eukaryota; kingdom Metazoa; phylum Chordata; class Mammalia; order Rodentia; family Muridae; genus Mastomys; species Mastomys natalensis. Next base: position 1,173,972 of record JAJTUV010000067.1, read on the forward strand.
TAGCAATGGTGGGGCAGAGACAGGGCCAAACAGGTCTTGCTGAGTACAGAAGTGACTGAGATAGGTCTCAAAACTCAAGCCAGGCTTAGACTCTCCCACAAGGCCACAGAAACTCGAACCAGGCTCAGATTTGTCCAGAAGGCCCAAACTAGGGGTGAAATGGGACCCAGCAGGCAACAGGAAAGAATCTAATACATGTTCATTAGGCAAAACCTAACCTACATCAATCTACCCAATCTACCTGCTTGATTGTACCTAAATCAAGTATGATTTATTTTCATACTTCAGAAAAAAATAAACCCTTTGTCTCTAAATCATGTAGCTGTTCTATGTTCCTTTTCTACATCCAGAGTTGCATGGGGTTTGCTTCTTTCCCCTCAACACCTACAAATGTACACATATGCATGCATGCACTTACACGTACATGCAGACAGCTGCTTACATGCATGTACACACTGTAAGAATGTTCTGTGTCACAGCATTGTGCCTGCTTCCTGTAGTTCTCTCCTTTGCAAGCACCTTAAGTGGTCAGAGGTGAGTCCTGGCTTCCTTACTCACTTTCTCCTTTGGCCATGCCTGTGAGGATGTTAATGGTGAAGCTGGGGGGTGGTGTGAGACCCCTGTTATCATGCAAGCGATTGCTAACTGTGGACCTCTGACTTTGTAATTTGTTCTTTATGGACTCGCCTGCAGCCAATAAGCAAAATCAATAGTCTCTGCTGAAATGTAAGCAAGCTCTGGCGTGTTATGTGACAGGTGAAGATGCATGTGCTTTACCAGGGGTCATGGGGCCATATCAAATTTCTCTCTGACTTGGTTTCAAAAAGCCCAATCCATTTAGGGAACATTCGTCACTGGAAAATGTTGCAGCGGGGAGTAAGAAAGGCTGTCTCTCCTCATCCTTCTTTTAACGATGTTTGTTTTCAACCGCCTGCTCAATAATGTCACCGGGAAGAAATTATGTGAGGAGAATAAAGTGCCTACAGTCTATTTATTTATTCATTCATTCATTTCTGTAGAATAACACTAGCTGTCGCTTGCTCATGTATATTAATACAGCTGTGGTCTTCTGAACATTTGCTCTTTCTATCCCTTCCAAGGAATAGGTAAGTCTCTCTACTACCATGGGATTGATTACCTAGCATTGGAACCAGAGGGAAAGTAGACGAGCTAAAGGGGAGACATACATATCTCTAAGCTGTCCTTATGGTACGGGTGTAAATCTACTTGATAATTTGGCTTCTGATAAGATGCCAAGAACTTTATCTATTTTTTCCCCTCACAACCGTCAGACACCAGGCAATTTTGGAGAAGGATATAAAATAAAGGGCTAATGAGTGAGAGTGGATTCAAAAGAACTAAAATAAAATGGGCTTTTAATCTTTGATATTTTATCACCGCAGCTTCCCCATTTGGCTTCAGATTTGGGTGAGCATTCCACTCAGAAGATGGAACAATGGCATGAGCAGAAGTCTGGGAGCTGGTGTGAAGGGAAAGCCAGCCGCGGACAAGGAAGTTCCCTTTCTGTACTGGAGGTACCTGCATCTTGAGGTACCAGAGCATCTAGCCCTGCTGAGGCTGGGATGTCAAATGAGATAAAAATTGATCAGTGCCAGGTGACTGGGCACTGTCAGCATCTGAGAACATGGCTCTGTGGGGCAGGGAGTCTGCTACCTTGATCTGGGACTGGGTTTGAAAGGGAACTTAAATTTAAGACATGTTCATGTGCAATGTGGCTTGACGTCAATGGCTTCTCTTGTTCTTCATAATAAAAGTTATCTGGAAATTGGGCTGTGTGCTTTACAACTATAACCCATCTGAATATTTCAGTGCTATCCTCCCACAGACAAAGACATATGCTCTATTAAGAACCACTATGAATCTACAATGACCTCAGCCAGGGTCATCTTAGTAAGACCCCCTACTACTTGGAAAACTTTCCTGGATCTAACATATCATCTGCACTCAGTAACATTACAGGTTATCTTGTTATGCAAACTCATTACATTGAAAATTCCTACCTGCCACAAGAATATGTAAAATCTTATGGCCTACCTATTTCCTGTCATACTTAATACTACAGAATTATTGTGTGAAATCATTTGGCAGAATCTTAGAATATATGGAGTACAGACACTTCAACTGCTCTGTAAATTCTTCAGGATCAGGTCTTAATGGACACTGTATTCCTATATTTTGGCTCAATTTAGTTACATATGAGCAAAATACAAACCTGAATTTGAGGCTGATGATTTGAATAGATCTATTTGTTATCTCTATATGTAATATATGTGTGTATGAGAATCATAAGGCTATGCTTGTTAAAGTAACAGAGTTTATCTTTGAGTTTGAACAAACTGCATGTCCATGAACTTACTATCCTACTTATGTTAGACTCCATGGGAGTGTGTATGTGTGAGTGTGTTCACATGCATGCCATTGTACACACATGGAGGTCAGAGGACAGTCTCCAGAGTTGCTGGAAACAGGGATTCTTGTTTGTTGATGTGTATATCAGACCAAGTGGCTTTCTATCTCCTAGGGTTTCCCTGTGCCTACCTCCACTTACCTTTCATTATAGACCTTCTGGGCTTACAAAAGCACACACCACCGTGACAAGCAGCTTTACATGGGTTTAGGGATCCAGACTACACAGCAAGCACTCTACATGCTGAGCCATCTCCCCAGCTCTATTATGCTTAAGAAAAAAAAAAGTATAATAAGTATTGGGACAGATGCCTTTCAAGAGATTATACAGTTCTCCATTATACTGATACAAAGAAATCATAGAGGCTCAAGAACTCTATTAATTTATATAACTATAAATACCTACAGAATATAAAGCTTCATCATTTAATATGCTGGCACATATAGCCACTAGGCACCCAAATATGAATAGGCAAACTTGATTCATGGATATATATATATGAAAATAAAATGGCCAACTAGCTTAATATTATTTTATTGATTATATATTGAAATATTTTGGATATGTTATACTATTTAAAGCAAACACTAAGCAATTATAATTAAAGTAATCATACCTTTTATAACTGTTTCGTTATTGGAAAATTTAGTGCCAGTGATGTCTCATCGTGTTATTTTCTGTTGGACAGAGCTGATAAAGGGAGCTTTTCCAGGATGACACAGATTTTCCTAAGCAAAGTGTTTACTTCAGCTCCATACAAACAGATACTCAGTTCCCACTGGCTATAATTCTGTGAGCATCATATTTGTATGTTATTTTTCTTTAAAAATAGATCTTAATGAATAATATCTTATGGTTATAAGTGTTTTATTTTTGTTGCAACTTTTACAAAAGTGAATTTATTTATAAAACCAAAACTATTGTTTGAGACCTAGTGTTCTCAGTTAGGGAGTGTAAATAAATACGTTTGTGCTAGTGATTTATAACTTGCTTCCTCCTTCCTCCCTTCCTCCTTCTTCCTCCCTCCCTCCTTCTTTCTTTCCTTCTTTCTCCCCTTCCTAAACTGTGCTAGTGGTGTATACCTTGCTTCCCCCCTCCCTGCCCCTTCCCACTCTTTCCAAACTCAAGTGTTCCTCAGATACTGACTATCTAGATATTTCAACACAGGACATCTCACTGCTTGGCCAGTGAGTCTCAGGAATCTGCCTCTTACCATGTGATGCTAAGTTTACAAGCATGCATGCCAGGCCTAGCCTTTTATGCATGGAAGCTGGGGAGAAAAACCACTTCCTCACATGTGTGCAGCAAGGCCTTTTCCAATGGAGTTGTCTCCAAGTCACATGGCCTTGTTAGCTGTTAGAAGTCACCTGCAGGCTTCCCATTTTCCATTAACCTGCTTGTTCTCTGATCCCACACTGGCAGTTGTGGTGTTCCTTCTTGACATACTAGGTACACTCACACTCAAGTTCACTCCAGACCCTCCGGATCAAGTTCTTCACAGCCTGAGAACTTCCATTTCTGGATTTTACTGACAATAACGGCATGTATGTCGAGGAACAGTTTGGCTAGTAGTATTTTCCTTTAGATAAACATTTTTCCATCCATGATTGATAGCATTTTAGGTTTGATTTAATATATAAGATTATGCAAAAAAACATTATAGAATATAGCTTTCAGGGCTTCTTCTATATACAGTGAGCCATGAGCTTTGCAGGGGATGTGGAGACAGTCAGATAGATAGTTTGCTTGCTAAACGGTGTGAGTAATTTCAACGCCAATGTAGACCATGACCTTTTAAAACTCTGGTCTCACTTTGTCTCTAACACTGGGTCTCCTGACAAGTGCCGCCAATTCAGTCCATCTCTAATACCTGGATGACCAGGGAGTAGCTGTCACCCCTTACAGTAGTTACCAGTCTCTGAACTGGCTGTGGTGTAGTCCTTTCTTCAGGGAATTTACAAGAGGCCTCTCAGTGCATCAGAACTTCTTAAGTTCTAGCATATTCCTGAAGATCAAATAATGTATCCTTTTGCTTCTGTAAAGCTCTGGGGGTGGGAAGATGATGGCTCAATTGGTAAAGTGATTTCCATGCAAGCTTAAGCTCCTGAGTTTGATCCCCAGTACCTGTGTAGAAATGCTGGGAATGGTGGCATTTGTAATCCCAATGCTTAGCAAGTAGAGACTGTCGAATACCTGGGGTTTGCTAACCAGAGTGCATTTCAGATTCAGTAAGAGATCCTTTGTTTGAGGAAGAGGGTAGACAGAAGCTCATATAAAAGAAGCAGTATTCGGGGTTCACTGTTAGCTTCCACACATTCATGTATACAGATACATGTGCAAAGACACAATATATACCTTGAAAACCACGCACGTGCATGCACACCTGCACATGTAACTATGAAGTACCTTGTGGATCAGTGGTTGACCTCATGCGTATATGAAGATCGGAGATTCCTGATGATCATTCTGAAGTCAAAGACTCTGTGGTTAGAAGCAGGGGCTGCAGGCTGGAGCCCATAGCAATGATGTAATTGGAAAGCTAGATCCCAAGCTGCACAGGAGGTAATGAGTTCCCATTTTTGACTTAATTAAGACTTTAATGGTTATCAGGACAAAAGTCTCTCCTTAATTCCATACCAACCAAGGACAGCAATTTCAATCACTCTTATAATGTTGACCCTGAGGTATGCAATGAGGGAGGAAGGAAGCCTGACAGTACTAAAGATCGTGTGCTATCCAGGTCAGCCAGGGCCCTAGGCCAGGAGAACATTGCTATCCCATTGCTTAAGTTATCTCTTCATCTAACCTGGCTGCTTGATGTAGACCCATCAACCCACCGAGGCCACTCTGGGGCCATTGGAAAGAGGATAAGAGTTCACATTCACAGGAATGGAGCAGAAGGTAAAGCATTCTGAGAATGTAGACGATCATCCTGGGCAGCTACTGAGGGGCTGGAGGGCATTAAATGGTACCCATGAAGAGAAACAGGAAGGAGGAAATAATACCACTTCTTCCCTAGGAGTTGTCACCATTTCATTGTAGGTGACAAAACTTTCCGTGCAGGTGCCTTAGGATCTAGATATCTTCACCTCTATCCTACAACTCCACTTAGAGAGTGTGCCATATTACTCTGTCTTTAGTTACCTATGCCTCATAGCCTAAGGTTTAATAATCTATTCATCAATTAGTTACTGAAGATCTGAAGGAGTCACCGACAGTACTGGGCACTGGGAATATAATATAGATGCAAGTACGTGGAGGTTTTAATCTGATAGATTACTGTCTAGTCATAAAAACACAATAATACACTGAGGTAAGAGAGCATGAGTGACCAGCAACAAGACAAATTGAAGCTAGACCAAGAAGCTGCTCTAGCTGTGTCTCTGCTGCTATAATGAAACACTCTGACCAGAAGCACCATTAGGGAAGGAAAGGGTTTATTTCAGTTTACAGGTTACAGTTGATCAATGAAGGAAATAAGGGCATGAACTGAACCAGGAACTTGTAGCAGAACCCATAGAAGAATGTGACTTGTGGGCTTGATCTCCGACACATGATTAGCTAGCTTTCATATACAAGCCCAAGATCACCTGTCTAGGGAATGGCACTGCCCACAGTGGGCTGGCCTTCCCATATCAACACAGAACTATCTAATCTTGGCAATCCCTCAGTTAAGATTCCCTTCTCGGTGACCACAGGCTGTGTCAAATTTGACCACTAAAGCTCTTGAGGACAGGAACCAAGGAAGGAAAGATCCTTTGAGGAAATAATCCTTAAAACACATGAAGTAAGGAAAAAGGAATACAGCTTGGTGTGCTGTAGGAGGCTTATCATCTCAGCACATAGGATGCTAAGGTAGAAATATTTCAAAGCTAGTCTGGGCAAACTGATGAAAGCCAGTCTTAAACAAAAATTAAGCTTAGTACTGAGGAATGTATCTCAGTGGAAAAGTTCTTTCAAAGCATGCTCCATAAGTAGTCCAACCTAAAATGGGAATCACTATCAATTTATAAAGAAAGAAAACTGCTTAAACCCAAGGTGGATAAATTTCAACTTTCCAAAAGACAGATTTTGTTTGATAAATTTTACTTCTCATAGAAGCCAAAAAAGACGAGCAGTTTATTGAGAGATAAGATATGTTTGCTAGGTTATTTTTGGAGGTGTTTGTAAAATGTAAAGCTACATACTTAAATTCTATGCAAGTCACAAACAACAGGCTTGAGGAGTCAGTGTAAAGAATGCTCACACAATTCGCATCTATGGGTAATTATATCTTAATTATGGAAACCATGTTGTTTCCTTCTCTGAACAAGAATCCTAGAAAATAGCAAAACATGTGTTATGTATGTGTGGATGTGCGTGTGTGTGCGTGTGTGTGCGTGTGTGTGTGTGTGTGTGTGTGTGTGTGTGTGTGTGTGTTTAATTTCTAGTACAGAAGCTAATAAAACAAGAAGCCACTGGCCGTTGAGGAGAAAGGTAAGAGGATACCCCTCCCCAAAGGATGTGGGTCTGAGGCACAAGCTCAGTAGGAGAGTGTTTGGCCCAGTGTTTGTGGCCCTGGGTTTTAGCTATAGCACTCAAGGAAGGGAAAGGTAGAGAAGAAAGAGGAAGAAGAGGAATGGAGAGGAAGAGGAATATAGAAGGGAAGAAAGGAGGAAGGGACGATTGGTAAATTCTTTCTCTATTGGTGGTTGGAGATGTGTAAAAGTTTTGGAGAACAGTAAAATATAGGAGATTCCCAGTAGCTAAATGGTTCCACAGAGTGACATTTTACAAGTGGTGGGAACTGAAACGGTGGGGTTGTAGTGGGGATTCAGTTCCCTGAAAAGGGTAAGGAATAGTTACCTCTCTCAATTCCGTAACAAAATACCTGGCAATAAAAAGGAAGGAAGGAAGGAAGGAAGGAAGGAAGGAAGGAAGGAAGGAAGGAAGGAAGGAAGAAGGAAGGAAGGAAGGAAGGGCTTCTTTGGTGTAATTTGAGGGTGTAGTCTATCACGGTGGGGGGGCATGAGGGTAGACGTCTGAGGCAGCTGACATAATGTGTCCACAGTTGGATAGCAGAGAGAGATTACACTTCTGCCATGCCTTATTTCTCACTAATATTCAATCCTGTTCATGGAATGCTGGATTGGATCTTCCTCCTGCAGTTAACCCAATCTAGAAATTCCCTTACAGACATCCCAGAGGTTAGTCTCCCGGGTGGTTCTAGATCCTGTCGATTTGACAGTCAAATTTAACCATCCCAGGTAGCATGCCAAGACTTGGTTTTTCCTTGAAATGTTGAATCTGTCTAAATTAGGTAAAGATAATGAATTTCTTTTCACAAGCAAGTCAGTATGGAAAACAGACACACAGGAATGTTCTGGTTAGGACACTGAACCCTGCTTGCTGGCTTAGTAGGAAGTCGACCCAGATTGATTCTCCAAGCCAAGCACTGACCAGGAACTACCTTGCCTATAATGTTTATATTCATCCTGATCCAGTTAGTATTATTCACCTGTAATTTCTATGTTTTTTCCTCTTTCCACTGACCACTGACTCATCTTCGAAGGGACAAGGAGAAACATCTTTTTAATTTTCAATTTTCATTAACACAAGAGTATCAGCCCCCAGAATTTGTTTTAAATGGTTTCTTTGGAGAAATGAAATCAGTCAGCAATCTGGCTTCCTGAACATACAACCAAAGGTTCTAAGGAAATCTGCATCTTTAGTGCTGGTCTAGTTGGTGCTTCTTTTCCTTTTCTTATCTCCCAGCAGGGCAAGGAGGGTAATGTTTGTAACATTTCAATCTCTGAACCAGTGAATAAAAGGTATCAGTGTAACTTAGCTGAGACACGAATAAATATTCATAACAATGGCACATGCATAGCTAATTGAATGACTTTTGTTAATATTAAACTAGATATTCATGGACACGTGCCTTTCCCTATAATGAAAATACTGCCTTGGGCTAGTTTTGTTTTTCTTGTCTAGAACAATTTATGTGCTTTCACTGAAACGAATATAAACTCCTATTCTCATGACAAAAGAATTCACCATTAATTTGAGTAAAGAATTTCTTTATTCCCTTTGTGGTATGCTTTATTGAAGAAGTAAATCCTAAATGCATCTTGAAATTTTTGTTCATACGTTATATTTAATTTCGACAACACATTCGATGTCTATAAATAGAGATTCCTAGGGTTATTAGAAACAGATGCATTGTTATCAAATCCATGAGAGATTTCCTTTCGATTAATTTAAAAAGTAATAAAAACAAAGCAAAGCAAACGAAAATTCCTATGTGGCTGTTTCTGGGAAGTTTGAACCTATTACTTTTTCTGTTCCCTTCATCTTTTTTCTCCATTTTTTGGCTTCTTTTCCATTTGTCTGGTATACAGAGATGAATATTTCATATTTTTGTTTTTGAAGGTCACTTAGCATTTCTTTTCTTCTTCCTCTCCTCCTCCTTTTTGATTTTTGAGATGGTGGTCCCTTATGTAGCCCAGACTGGTCTTAAATTTGTTGTGTTGCCAAGGACTACCTTGAACTATTGGTTCTCCAACTCCGTGGGCCTGCCCAATACACAGATTCAACCTCTAAACATCCTTGCTATGTCCTGATGAAAGACCACTGCATCCCGAATAGAGGTATATGAAACTATAGTCTGACCTGGAATTCTCCTATTCTACACTGATGGCATGGAACTGAACTTGGTCTGATTGAGTTACTAGATGCATGAAGTCTGAGCCCATACCACTCATTTATTGTTTGGGGGAGCTTAGGAAACCAATAATGATCTACAAAGACCTGAAAACATATTCAGAGACTAGTTGCCAAATCATCTACATGGAGTTGATAATATGAAAGTGATTTCAAAACTTGGGTAGAAACAAAATTACCCAGGATCTATGGCACAGAGTGGTTTGGGATTTCCTGACCTCATTCAACAGGTTTTTAGTTTGGGGTGGGATTAGAATTAACAAATGCAGAAAACCAATGGGAGAGGGATGATAGTAGGGGACCCAAAGTTAAGTAACTGCAGCAACTCCATGCAGATATTTTGAAGTTCCAAAGAAATCCAATGTCCAGTCCAGCTGGACAATCAAGTAAGACCCTTAGACCCTGTGGAGAGGACTGAAATGTGTGAGAAAATAAAAAGGCACAGCAAGTCAAGAAGTCTGATCAAGCTGGCAAAGATTTTATTGTTCACACAGGTTATATACTCTAAAAACAGGATATGAGGAGGAGTAGGAAAGGAAAGAGGGCTTTGCAGGTGGAGGATGCTAGCTGCAGCTGTGGGGTCTAACTAGGTTATACCTGTTGTTCTGACAAAGCCTTGCCATTACCAGGGGTTCTAAAAACATCTATCTAGCAGGTTGTTGGCTAAATCTAAAGATCAGGAGGAAGGGTTACTAAGGTGGGTTGCTGTGAGGCCTTGTTTGAAGTTCTGAGAACTGAAAATACAGCAAGTGAATCATGGAAGGTAAGCAGAAAGAAGAATAGTAGATAGGAGAGCCAAGGATGAGTGTTTGCCAAGAGTAAGGCCTTGCCATGACTTCCCACAATCCAACAATATTAAAATATGGATATGAAGAAGTAAATCTGAAGTGTACTTAGGGAGTAAACAAGTTAGCTATATTTATGGTTAATGTCATGGGGTTAAAATAAATTGGCCTAAGCATGAACTCTGGATATCTGATAGGCAGGTGGCAGTTTGTCTGCTAAAGCATGAAGTGCTGCTCGTGGAAGAGCAAACCTGAGAAGAGGTCTGTCTCAGGAAGGTAAAAGACTTTTGTGAGGCATCCAAGAAAAATGTTTACTATGGAAGCATGATTGAAAGTTCAGGCTGAGAAAATGTCCAAAAGGAGACCTACATGCAAGTAACATCCTTCAAAGGAGGTATGGCAAGGAAGGAGTTAAGTGAGGGTTAGACCTTAGGGTTCACTAACATTTAAGAAGTACTGGGAGAGGAAACCTGGTTGTCATTGTTACCTTCAGTCAGCAACTTGGCAGAAACCTAGAGTCACCTAGGGGAAGGAATCTCAATTGAGAAGTTGCCTCCATTGGATTGCCCTATGAGCACGTCACTAGGGCATTCTTAAGTAATGACTAATGTGAGAGGGCCTAACTCCCTTGTTTTGTGTGATGGGATCTCTAGGCAGGTTGACGGAAACTGATTGTGAGTCTGTAAGCAAGGGAGTAAACACCATTCCTCCATGGTGTCTGCTTCAGTTCCGGCCTTGAGTTCCTTCCTTGGCTTCCCTTAATGATGAACAGAAAGTGTAAGATAAATTGGATCCCTTCCTCCTCAAGTTGCTTTTGATCATGATGTTTTTATCACAGAAACAAAGAAGCAGACAAGAGTATCTGGGAAGAGCCTCAGAAGAGGTTCAGAAAAGCTGGAGAAGAAATGAGTGTGACAAAGCGCTGTAACTTAAGACTCATTTATGATGTCAGTCACAGTGAGGATCCAAGAAGACAGAATTCAGTGATGCAGCTTCCGTCTATGTTTTGGCAGCAGTGTTCTCAGTAGTCAATGTACAGATGCAGCCTAGGCACTCATCAACAGATGAGCGGCTGCTATTTGACATATCGAAGGGTAGCATATGGTATGTGTGTGTGTGTAATATGATATAAAATTAAAGGAGGGAGCTCCATGGGAAGAGGAAAGAGACTTGTGGGAGGGGCCTGGGGATTAAAGAGAACAATTAGAGGGGTGATCAAAGCGTATGATATACATGTACTATCATGTTGTAAAGCCCATTACTTTGTACAACAAATATATATTTACACCACACACACACACACACACACACACACATTAAACAATGCAGGCCCAGTTTGTAGATGAGCTTGGTGCATTTCTGACTAAGATGGCCAATGAAACTTTAAAAGCAGACGTTCTGGAGAAGTGAGTTCAGGAATCAGCAAAAGGAGAATACACATGTAAACCAGCTCTATCAAGAATCATCAGATAGTTTATTCAGATCAGATCTGTCACAAGTATAGGCCAAGTCTGGGTTGCATCTGAATTCAGGACAATTTTGCAATCAGATGCTACCTGACTGAGGTCCACTCCTGACACAGATATTTAGCAGTTTTCCCAAATGTTATTCTCCTTCTTTTGTGGAACATGGTTGCTTCTGTTAGATAGCTCTTCAGCCACAGAAGTTTCTAGAAGCCAGTGAGTAGCTCTCAGCAGTGGAGAGGCGTCATTTCCAATCTAAGGTTTAAGAGGTGGATTCTTTCCTCTTCCTCCCTGCATATGTGAGCTATTAGTGAAAAATTTCAAGTTCCAAGGTCACAGCATGGCGCAAGGCACGGAGTCTTCTTAATCTGTGCATTCAGACCGTCAAGAGCAAGGCTACCAACCAGCCAATCATGCCACAATGGATTTTCCAAATAACCAAAATGTTGGGGCTTACATTTTTTAATTGCTTTAATAAAACAATATCTGAACTAAAGCTCTTGAGATAATGGACTTATAATTTAGGCAATTGATTTAAAACTTTTTAATATGTGACTATTGGCATTATAGAAGTATTGGCTATAATGTATATTTGATGCACAATTGAGAGAATACAGCCATTTTCCAATTCATTGTTTACAAACTTTACCAATTTAAAGTTTAGTGATGCTATTGGAAGATAACAGGTGGTATCAAGCACCAAATTAGCTAATCAATTAACTCAATTCAGAAAGCAAATTAAGATTGTCTGGTAAATAAGACACAACTTTCTGTTGATGATTAAGTCTTAATGATCTTCCCACTATTTTGTTTTCCTTGTGGGTTACATTAAGACATCTTATATCCATTGTTTCTCTCAGAGATAGATAATTGCTAGATTGTCTTCCTTGGTAAAGGAAAGCAGATGTTTTTATTTCTCAGATGTCATCTTAAAGCAATGCAGGTGTTTGCTCTGGGGCAGCCTGGCCAATATGGCTCTATATCTATATAGGCATAAGACTGGGGAGGTGAGATCACCTAGTGCTCGTCCCTTACTGGTTCACTTACAGCCAGTAGCCCAGGAGGGATGTCCACAGAGAAAGAGGAAATTTTCCCTGATCTGTCAAAAATGTTTCAATGCGGTCTTGTACATAAGTCTACTTTCTTGTTGGCTCTGGAAATCCCCAGCAACCACTATCTTAAAGAATTGAAATATGGCAGCTGTTCTCTGAGGGCACTGATCCCAGGCCAGTGGTGTTGCTTTGCCCATGGAGGGATAAATACCAATGCATGGTGATTATGTCTCTCCTGGGGTGGCCTCCAAGTGACTGCTGGGCTTCAGACTATGAAACACAATTTCCCTTGCCTCTGCACATCACCTTATAAGTAGATCACCTGCAAGTCTCCCATTCCTAGTCCAATGTCTTGTGTTCCTCCCTCAGCTCCTCACCAAACTCCTCAAGAACCATTTCCTGGATAAACCACAAGCATCACAGGAAGGAGGGTCTTTACAGCAAGGTTTGTGTCCAGAGTCACAAGTCTATAAATTCATCTTTTAGATTTCAACAAGACTTGGGAGTGTGTGCGCGCACGCGTGTGTGTGTGTGTGCAGGTGTGAGTGTTTGTGAGTGTGTGGATATGTGTGTATAAGTGTGTGAGTAAGTATATGTGAGTGTGAATGTGTGAGTGTGTGTGCATGTATGAATGTGTGAGTGTGTGTGCCTGTGTAAGTGTATGTGGGTGTGTGCATGTGACCGTGCATATGTGCATGAGTGTGTGAATGTGTATGTATGTATATGCATGTATGTGAGGAGTATGTGAGCGTGTGAGTGAGTATGAGGGTGAGTGTGACTATATTTGCATGTGTGAGGGTGTGAATTTATGTTTGAGTATGTATGTGTGAATTTGTGTGTGGAGTTTGTGTGTGTGTATATTCATATGTGTATATTTGCATGTGTGAGTGTTTTAATGTATGTGAGCGTGTGAATGTATGTGTGTAGTGGTGTGAGTGTGTGAATTTGTGTGGATATGTGTGAGTTTATGTGTGAATGTCAGGTGTTTTCCTTAATTCCTTTCTATCTTACCATTTTGAGACAAGGTCCTTCACTGAATCTGGAGCTTTCCAGTTTGGTTAGACTGGGTAGCCAGTCAGTCTTTGGGACCTGCCTCTTACAGCTTTTCCACGTTGCTTAGAACTGAATTTGCATTCTCACACTTGTTTGTGCAAGCACTTTACTGACCCAGTGAGCTTGTGTATGCTTTTGATAGAAGTAAGTGTTAGCAAACCATCTGGGACAGTACTGGGGAATGCTACCAGCAACAGGCTTCAAAGTGTGCATGATGGCTGAGCTACTCATCCCACAGGTGTAAAGCCTTGTGCTTTACAATGGTAGTGGAATAGAATGGAAATAATCAAGACATACAGTGATTAGGGGGTTGTAAGCCAAGGTGCCTTCACATCATGGGCTATCAGAGTTGGTGTGATTTAGATAATGTAAGAAGTAAATAGACTGAAATGATATTTTTTTTCAAACTAGTCTTCATCATCAAATGTGTACGTGTCTTGTCTTTATTAAGGAAAATGAGTTCATAGATGGATTTTGCAGTGATTTCATAGGTAGCCTTTAGTCAGCCCTTACTAGGAAGAAAACCATGTGAAGAATGACCCAGTTGCAACTCACATCCCATTTACTTAGTTTATTCTCTAGGAAACCATAAGCAAATTATTTTGTCTCTACAACTATGAAAAAAAAAATTGTGTTCCTTCCAATATGGGGATCAAAACAATCAGGTTTAATCACAAAAGGATTGGCTGGCTTTGTCACATTAGGATATGGTAACGGAAAAAATAAACCCAAGATGAAATGCCAGGCTCCAACAAAGCTGGTAGTATTACGTAACAGTTAAATTGAAGGATTGGGTGAAGCATACCCAAGGGCTTAGAAATATTAACTATTTGGCTCAGAATGTTAAAATCCATTTGTGTGTGTTGGAAAGATGATTGTTGTCCCTCATTGCATTCTTTCCTTCTTCAATAACAACCAAAATGCCTTGGACAGCACAAGTTAAGATGATTCTTCTCTCCTTCCCTTTAAGGGAAGTTTAGTCATGTGATTAAAATGCACCTAATACAGTGCAAGAAAATACAGTGTATGATTTGTGGGTGGTACCTTCCAGGGAAGGATGCTGTGTCTTTGTGTCTTGTCTTTTGGAATGTGGACATGGTGCTAGGCTTCTTTACACTACACTGATGGTCAGAATAGAGGAACATTCTTTTGCAAATATCCCATGAACAATTAATATCCCAGTGGCTCTTTACAAATACTGATAATTCAAATTAAAGCTTTTGTTAGGAATTTGATAATACACAATAGGGGCAGCCATAAGAAAACACTGCTGACTGGTTTATTTCCACAACAGAAATTTGTTTCTCACAGTTGTGGAAGATGAGAGTCACAATTTCAGTGTTAGAAGATTTAGTTCTTTATGTGGGCTTTATTCCTGGTTGCAGGCAGATGGCTTGCAGCCGTGATAGCCTTGCATAACCTTTGCCCTGTACATGTGTGGGGGCAGGGGGTGAGAGGGAGGGAAGAAGAGGGAGAGAGGAGGGGTGAGGAAAGAGAGTGAATAAAGGGAAGTGAAAACAAACCAATCTTAGTAAATTAGAGTTCTACTCTTTCGACTTCATTTAACCTTAATTACTTCCTCCAAGTCTCAATGTCCAAATACAGACACACTGGGCTTAGGACTTCCACATAAGGCAGTGGAGATGCACCAGACACAATTCAGCCCACAACATTTCTTTACTTCACAAGTTGTTATCTCTGTGCATTGCCATTGTCAAGGAGAGACCTGGAATACACAGAAACATACATGGTAGTAAAACATCTGCATTCCTCAGTATCTGTCGGTACTTGGCCAAGTAACATATAAAGGCAAATCTGTCAGAATTTTACCTGATTTCTCCTCATCTGAGACTGTAAAAGCTAGAAGGGCGAGGGAAGAGGTCTTGTAGATCCTAAGAGACGTCAGATATCACCCTAGACTACTATACCCAGCAAAACTTTCAATCACCATAGATGGAGAAACCACAACATTCCATGACAAAACC
The DNA here is from genome assembly GCA_021653895.1 of Mastomys natalensis. NCBI lineage: Eukaryota > Metazoa > Chordata > Mammalia > Rodentia > Muridae > Mastomys > Mastomys natalensis. The sequence continues at coordinate 1,189,440 of JAJTUV010000067.1, forward strand.
CAATTTAAATGATATCTTTCCACTAACCCAGCCCTACAGAGAATACTAGAAAGAAAACCCAATGAGGCTAACTATACTCAAGAAAACACACACACACACAAAAATAATTCTACACCTAAATCCTATAGAAAAGAAACACATACACACACACACACACACACACACACACACACACGCATGCACAACACACACCTATACAACACACGCACGCACACAAAACACACTCACACACACATACATACTCAACTATCACCAACATCAAAATAACAGGAAGTAACAATCATTGATCATTAATATTTCTTAACGTCAATGGACTCAATTCACTAGTAAAAAGCCACAGGCTAACAGAATGGATGCTGTACTGGCTAGTTTTGTGTGTCAACTTGACACAAGCTGGAGTTATCACAGAGAAAGGAGCCTCCCTTGAGGAAATGCCTCCATGAGATCCAGCTGTAAGGCATATTTTCAACTAATGATCAAGGGTGGGAAGGCCTTTGGTAGGTAGTGCCATCACTGGGCTGGTAGTCTTTGGTTCTATAAGAAGGCAAGCTGAGCAAGTCAGTAAATAAACATCCCTCCATGGCCTCTGCATCAGCTCCTGCTTCCTGCCCTGTGTGAGTTCCAATCCTGGCCTCCTTTGGTGATGAACAGCAATGTGAAAGTGTAAGCTGAATTAATCTTTTTCTCCCCAACTTTTTTCTTAGTCATGATGTTTGTGCAGGAATAGAAACCCTGACTAAGACTGATGCATAAACAGAATCCACCATTCTGCTGTATACAAGAAACACACCTCAGAAACAAAGGTAGTCATTATCTCGTTATAAAGAGCTGGAAAAGAGTTTTCCAAACACATGGTCCAAAGAAATAAGCTGGAGAAACCATTAAATACTTAATTAAATAGAATTTCAGCCAAAAGTGATCAAAAGAGACAGGAAAGGCACTTCATACTCACCAAAGGAAAAATCCACCAAGAGGATATCTCAGTTCTGAATATCTACGCTCCAAGTGCAAGGGCACCCATATGTGTAAAAGAAACATTACTAAAGCTTAATCACACATTGAACTCTACACATTAATAGTGGGAGACCTCAACATCCAACTCTCACCAATGGACAGGTCATCCATACAAATATAAACAGAGAAATAAGAAAACTAACAGTGGTTATGATTCAAATGGACCTAACAGACATCTATAGAACATTTCACGAAAACACAAAAGAATATAACTTCTTCTCAGCACTTTGCAGAACCTTCTCCAAAATTGCCCATATAATTTGTCACAAAGCAAACCTCAGCAGATAGAAGAAGAGTGAAATAACTCCATGCATTTTATCAGATCACAATGTATTAAAGCTGGACTTCAACAACAGAAACAGTAGAAAGCCTACACATTCATGGAAACTGAACAACTCTCTACTCAATGATCTCTGGGTCAGGAAAGAAAGCGATTAAAGATTTTCTAGAATTCAATGAAAAGGAAGGCACAACATACCCAAATTTATGGGACACAAAGCACTGCTAAGAGGAAAGTTCATAGCACTAAGTGCCCTCATAAAGAAATTGGAGAGTCTTCATACTAAGGAATTAAATGTACATCTGAATACTCTTGGGAAAAAAGAAGCAAACACACCCAAGAGGAATAGACTGCAGGAAATAATCAAACTCAGGCTGAAATCAACCAATTAGAAACAAAGAGAATAATACAAAGAATCAAGGTAATAATACATAAGATTATAAAAAGCAATACAAACAGTACAATAAGTGGATATTAGCCATAAAGTACAGGATAACCATGCTATAATCAACAGTTTTAAGAAGCCAAATAACAAGAAGGGCATAAGGGAGGATGGCTGAATCTTTCTCAGAAGGGGAAACAAAAAATAGATGTGGGAGGTCGATGGAGGGAGGAACTGGGTGGAATAGGGGATGGAGAGAAGCCCTAGAGGGCCTACAGGGGTGACTCTAGCTGAGACGCCTAGTAGTAGGGGATATTGATCCTGAAGTGACCACTTCCTGTAGCCAGATAGGACTCTCAGTGGACGGATAAGGACAGCAACCCACCCACAAAACCTTTGACCCAAAATGTGTCCTGCCTACAAGATGTGCAGGGACAAAGATAGAGCAGAGACTGAGGGAATGGCCAACCAATGACTGCCTCAAATTGAGACCCATTCCACCAGCAAGAACCAATCCTTGAAACTCTTAATGACACTTTGTTAAGCTTGCAGACAGGAACCTAGCATAAGTGTCCTCTGAGAGATTCCACCAAGTCACCAATGGAAAGAGATGCAGAGATTCACACCCAAACATTAGATGGAGCTCAGGAAGTCTTCTGAAAGAGCTAGGAGAAGGCATGAGGGACCAGAAGAGTACAGGGACTCTACAGGAAGACCAACAGAATCAACTAACTTGGACCCTTGGGGGCTCCCAGAGACTGAATAACCAACCAAAGAGAAGCAGGGACTGGATCTAGGCTCCCTGAACATATAGCAGATGAGCAGTTTGGTTTTTATTTTACACGACATGGCTTGTCTACCGTCAGTTACTTGTACAGTGATTCTGAGCCCCTACAATGAATCAGTCCTGGCTAGGGGACAGGGTGGTCCTAGTCCCATAGTGACTTGATATGTGGGGAGGAAGTAGTGTTTGTGGTGTGACACTCAAATGGAGGCTTCCCCTTCTCAAAAGATGGGGGGAGGACTTGTGTGAGGGGACACTGGGAGGAGAGGAAGGGCTGATATTGGGTTGTAAAGTGAATACATGAAAACATTTTTTTTTAAAAAGAAAGAAAACCTTTTATGTGGCTAAATATATGAGAAACTAACTAATGGAATAATTTTAGGAGACCAAAGGGTAAGACTATTGTTGTTGGATATTTAATAACTCTATTAGTTCTTACTATGACCTGGACAGCCCCCCAATAATTGAGACAGAGTCCTATTGATTTATTAAATGAGCTTCAGCACAATTATTGGGCGATTACCCTTAAAGTATATTTCTACACTAGACTGGCTAGTTCCTAGCTGTGTTCACCAAGTTACTTGAGAATAGTTGTCCTGTCTGTGCTGGATTTGCTCCATCAGGCCTTTCCTGGTTCTCCATCTTCTTCTCTCCCTCTCCTTCTCCCTCTCCCTCTCCCTCTCCTTTTCTCTCCCCATTCTAATCCCCTGCCTCCTTCCCTCTTCCTTTCCTCCCTGCCCCCGTCTCTCTCTCCTAACCAAAGTCCCACCTACCTCTGTTCTCCCTAGTAATTAATTGGGTGTCAGCCACTTTTATTTAACCAGCCAGAGAATACTGATGAGGGAAGTTTTGGTATACAAGAGAATGTTCTCAGTCTGGACTACAACCAGATCTTTGGGGTCAATATTTAGCAATCAATATATCTCAGCACCAAACCAACCCCCAACAGACTAGTATTAACTATTAAAGTTAAGGAAGATTTAAAAAAAAAAAAAGAATGTGCATCTTTAAACAATGATTGTGAACAGGACAGTGGTGGTGCATGCCTTTAATCTCAGCATTCAGGAGCCAGAGGCAGACAGATCTCTCTGAGTTTGAGGCCAGCCTGATCTACAGAATGAGTTCCAGGACAGCCAGGGCTACACAGAGAAGCCCTATCTCAAAAACAAACAAAACAACCATCCCCCCCAAAATCCCCAAGTTGTCATAAAAATATTGAGCAATGATTCTAGCTGGACTATATCTCCGGACAGCTTTATTTTTAAATTAAAAAAGATATTTAACAAACTGATGGTTTTTTCAAAGAACTGTTATGAAATGTTTTCTTAAGAAGGACCATCCCTTGCATTTGTAACCATTTGCCTGTGAACTTTGAAGACCATTTTTCATAGACAAATCCTGAGTGGTCTATATTTCAGGTTACAGAAACTCCAAAGTAGTGCCTTGCGCACAGAACCCTGGAGGACGAGCAATGGGGCAGTGAACAGAAAAGTGGGGAAGAATACTGAGTCAGTAGAGGGCTGGGTGCTGAGCACAGCAGGGACAGTCGTAAGATGACCACACCACCACGGAGAAACGTGTTCTACAACTTCTCCAACCACGAGAAAGAAACTTTGCAGTTTAATAAATTCAAAGAACCAGCAAGGAGACACTAGTCATGTGACTATGTTAATTCACTGACTGTGCTTTGGTTTCATTGAAGTCTCAGTCTCTCTTTCTATCTCTATGTCTCTGTCTCTCTGTCTCTCTCTGTCTTTCTCTCTCTCTCTCTCTGTCTCTCTCTCTGTCCCTCCCTCCATAAGTCTTCCTACCTTCTTCTTTCTTTCCCTCTCTTCAAAGTTGGATGTCCTGTGTATAGGGAAATACTCAAGTGGACACTTGTCCCATCCCCCTGGTACGTGCTCTTGGCCTCAGGAACCTTTTCTAAGACTTAATTTCCCATATTTGTATATGATGAGTTGAGTAGTATCTGTAACTCCGTTATCCTCAATGTTTAATGAGAGCAAGAGTGGTCTATTACTATTGTTATTAGTGTTGTGATTTTTTATTCCCATTTCTCAACTTCTTACACATCTCTACACTTGGTAACAGGGGTGGGGATGGGGAGAACAGCACAAGGGAGAGAAACAATGGAAATCCAAGCAAGGCCAAGTCCTGAACACCTTCCAAATAATGAAGCTTTCCCGATATGGTGACCTCCACACTCTTGAAGTTGGTACTCAGTGTGGTGGTAGCTTTCTTCATGGTATACACACAGCTCCCTGGCTGCCATGAGCATTTTCCCCCTCATTGAGATTTGCTTTGGATAGGCCACATCTCATTATGATTAAATGAACTGTGGTCACCACGAAAGGCCCCTGACCTCTATAGTTATCCTCTAGGCAAGAAACTCTTCAGTGTGACAAGGCTCTTTTTCTCTTCCCCAAGAGAAGTTGCTGTTAATCCACTTAAGACAACAGAGACACGGGGGCCTATTGTGAGTCTTTTTCTTATTGTCACTGAGCTGAGCTGATCACGTATGTATTGATGGGCCTCATACAAGCAGGCTGCCCACTGGGCTAAACTGTCTACAGGGGAATTTGAGGAAAATGTTAACTGGGGCTGAGTACGAGCTTGCCAAACTCACGGCTCACCCTGACATTTAGGAAACATTCTGTGTGCGTAGCACAGTATCCCTTCTCCCCTGCCTTAGTATGGTGATGAATTCCTTCCTTGCAGGGTGGAGTGCAGTGAACCAAAGTGCATACTCACAGCCTACATCTGGCCAAGGGACAGGAAGATTGGCTTATGCAGATTTTATGGAACAGTAGCTGTTGGCCTCCTGAGAACAAGGCCCTCTGGGAGTCCAGATGCCTGAGGTGACTTCCGGCGTCCACATCATTGTTATCAACCCCCTCATCTGTGGTATTCAGGGGGATTTTGGAGTTTGCCAGCAGGTCACATGTAGCTGGGCCTCTAGCATGGCTCAGTGCGTAATAAGCTCTGGTGAGACCAATTTAAATGCACCATTAATCCTCCGATGGTCACGAGTAGCTATGCCCCGTGGGTTCCATTGGCAGGGCCACCAGTGTCTAGGGTTTCATGATTTTAGCAATGAAGCCAGAAGACTCAGCTCTGCTTCTTGGTCCTTTTCCACAGCATTGTTCCAGATTCAATTTGTTGATTTTTTTTTTTCAGGAGCTCCTTCATTGGCTCCACTTGTGAATGCCCCACAGGGGCAAAGGTGATGGCGTTGCTTCCTATTGAAGACGACAGGCACACAGAGAAAGGGCTGAACCTTAGGTGCATCTGTGCTCCTCACAGCTAACATGAAACCTGGAAAACTGTGCTGATGGATACAGAGGAGCCAAGTAGGATTTGTCATTTAAAATTAAACCTCTGAATTTAGCTTCTGTAGTATTCCAAGTTTTACATTTGTTTGGTGTGTTGTGGTGGGGGCAGTGATCAGAGACAACTCATGACACTTGTTTTTCTCCTTCAACCATATGGGTTCCAGAGATGAAGAGATCAAATTCACATCCTCAGATTTTGCAACAAGTGCCCTTACCTACTGAACTATCTTGCTGAACCTAAATCCACTTTTTAAGATGAGAAAGTACTAACTGTGTTAATCAGAGCTCTCTGGACAAACAGGAATGGTAGATCAATATCTAACACAAAGGGGATTTACTAGGTTGGCTTTAGCTGTAGGTCCAATAACAGATTTCTACATGATGGAAGGGCTGACAACTCAATAACTGTTTAGTACACAATACCTGGTGCTTCAGTGGTTACAGTCTGGTGCTGAAGGCCTGAAAGATTCCTAGAGACGCACTGCTTATCAGCCCATGTGGTTCTGATGCCAGGGGACAATGACAGCCGCCAGCTGGGTCTGGTCACTGGGTGGGTGACTCAACAGCTTTTCATCTGGATCTCTTTATACCTGAGTCACCACCACAAAAGACAATCCACTTTATACTTGAATCAGCTCTCCTAGGAAATGCCTCCTCCACCCTCTGTAGAGCTGCAGAGAAGCCAGTTTCTTAGTTGGTTCCAGATCCAATCAAGCTGACAAGCAAGATCAAAGGTCATGCTGACAGTTGCCTTTGTTATGCTACCACAGTTTTGGGGTGTTGTTCTGGTCACTTTAAAAAGAAAGTCTGAGGCCTTAAGCCTCAGGTTGACCATGACATGTTACAGCAATGCCAGGCACCTCGAGTTTTACATATTGAAGAAGGAAGGCCTGCTTCGTCATTCTGCTGTCACTTCTTGTTGGTCTTGAATGACGATGTTCACAGATCACTTATTATCTTAAGTAAATGGCAGTTAGTGCTACCAGGATCCCCGGCTCAGCACCACAGCCTCCCTGGGATCCAGGGTAATGTACTGAAGAGACAGCCCAGTTTGGCTCATTGAATCTTAGGAAATTTTATTGATCTCGTGATGCCTGCTGGCATCTTGGGAACAGGCAATAAAATATTGTAAGCTTCTTCCAGTCTCCAGGAAGAAAGTTCCATTACAATTGATACTGTTTTTATGTCTATTCATGTGTAACTTTCCCGGTTCTTCCTAGCCAACAGTTACCATGACTATCTACGTCACACAATATGCTACCAATGACTTATCAGGAAGTACAGAGGACAAAGCTGATGTGTGAGCTCATACACTAGGGATTATGAGTTGAGGTCCCTCCTAGTCACTGCTTGTGAGCATGTGTTATCACATAATACCCCCACTCCCCAACAAACCCTGCTAAGTCCCCACAGAGCTCTGGGTTCCTTCAATGTCGTGGCACAGTATGTATTACTTCTCAGGTTCATTGTCAACAAATAGGATCAAGGCTGAAATACAGAAACTCTATATGGTCAAAAAGCAAAGAAGGGTAGGGCTTCCATTCTAAAATTTCCAAGACAAATGACTACATTCTCCTCCCTCGATATCAAAGGTGTGATCTTTGCTGACAAACTCGGTGGCTAGGGAAGCCTGGGACCATTTGGTCAAGTGTTCCTGGCATCTTAACTTCACTCTAAAGGCAAAGTTTTAGACACACACTTAAGGTCATTTTCAGTCTTTCCCTAAAGACTTTCTGTCTCTGATGAACTCAGCAAACAGAAAATGTTCACTAAATTAAATTACTTTTTGTCCTTGAAATACAAACATGTTTCCTGGAGCAGTAGTATTGCCGAGATTTCTAGAGTGTTGTATTGCTTTGTTTTTAAAAGAGATCAATCTTGGTATATGACCAAGAAACAGCATTGATCCTTCCAGCTTCAGTTGGGAATACTTCTTCCATGAAAACAGCAGTGGCTTCACATTATTTGGGAATATAGATCTACAAATCTTACTGAGATAAGTCTAGGTTTAAATAAATGTTTGTACTTTTAACTGTGTATCAAAATTCTCTAAGATTTGCTGGTCAGCTCACTGGTGTATAGTGAGCACTCAATACTCAGTATGTATCCACTGTGAATGCCATTTCCTTCTCCTTTCATTCCTTGGTGTAGCACACATGCTACAGAAATATTTCAACAAAACACTATCAAACATAATCCAACATCACTCAGAAAGACTCATGACCAATTGAGTCTTATCCAAGGATTGCCCTGTGTATGCAACTAAATATACATGACACATCCTATCAACAGATTAAACAGAAAAGTGACCACCCCAGTTGATGCAGAATATACATTCAGTCCTTTTCAATAAGGAGCCCACAATTTAAGTATGGAAGGGATTGTCCCTTAACACAGTAAAGGCTATATGCAGCAAGCCTACAGACACCATGCTAAGGAACCAAATCCAAATGGATGTACTCTTAAGTTATAGAATACAGCAGGGATATCAGCATTCACCACACCTGGTCAACAGTATTGGAAGAATTACTCAGCCAGAGTAATTCTATAAGAAAAACAAGAGGAAAGAAGAAGAAGAAGAAGAAGAAGAAGAAGAAGAAGAAGAGAGAAGAGGAGGAGGAGGAGGAGGAGGAGGAGGAGGAGGAGGAGGAGAGGAGGAGGAGGAGGAGAGGAGGAGGAGGAGGAGGAGGAGGAGGAGGAGGAGGAGGAGGAGGAATAAGAATGAAAAGAAATGTGTGTGATCCAAATAGAAAAAGAGGGTGTTAAATTGTCTTTATTTATAGAAGACACAATTTCATATGTCAAAAAGTATAAAGACCCCTTCACAACTTGAAAGAATCAATGGAGAAACTCAGTGCTTTATAATACAAATCTTACACACAAAAAATTAGAATAATTGTATGATGATAATAAACTAAAACAAAATCAAAATAGCTGACAAAGAAATCTATGTAGAAAAAATTTAATCACGTGGATGAAAAAGTTTCAGTAATGACTAGTATAAAGTACCAATGGAAGAATTTATACAAAAAAAATTGTTGGCTCATCGATTAGAAAAGTTAATATTGTTAAACTGTCCATAAGATCTACAATTATCCTCAGGTTTAAGAAAAGTTCCACTGAAACACCAATGGCATGGTTTTTATGCAGAACTAGAAGAAAACAGGGATTCATGTGGACCCAGCCAATGGGCCAGTGATCCCACCACTGAGTACACATGCAAAGAAAATGCAAGCGCCATATCAAGTTCCTGTACTGCTGTGCTTGCCATGGCACATTCACCACAGCCAAGAATTCAACACAACAGATTTGTCTGTCAGTGGGAAAGTGAATATGAAAATCCCGTGTTTCTATGGAGGACATCGTGTTAGGTGAGATAAACCAGGCATAGGAAACCAACACCTGTGCTCTTAGTCTTTGGAGAAGCCCAAACCACTGACCACATCAAGAAGTATGGCAGGCGTCCACAGGAAGAATGTCAAGAAGACAATAATGGGGCTCCAAAACAAATTAGAGGGGCAAAGTTGTTCCAACATAGTACAGGAGCAAAATGACAGTATACGACAACTTACTATAGACTTAAAGTAACTAAGAGAAAAGAGTTTATGTTTCCCAATGTCTCTTGATGTAATAAAACAAGGGGAGATGGGAATGATAACTACCCTGATTTGATCATATACTTTATATATGTATTTAATTATGACACTGTATCCTATTAAAAAGTAAAAATATTTTGCCAGTAAAAAGTAATATTTTTTTTTTACTTTTATTAATCATTTTATTTGTTTACATTTCAAATTATATCCACCTTCCTGGTTACCCCTCACTCCATCCTCTCCCTCCCCCTCCCCTTTGCCTCTATGAGGGCGCTCCTCCACCCACTCACCCACTCTTGCCTCACCTCCCCAGAATCCTCCTGTACTAGGGCATCAAGCCTCTCTCCCCTCCCATTGTTGTCAATTAAGGCCATCCTCTGCTACATATGTATCTGGAGTCCTGGCTCCCTCCATGTATACTCTTTGGTTGGGAGTTCAATCCCCAGGAGCTCTGGCTAGTCGTTAGTTGATATTGTTCTTTTTATGGGGTTGCAATCCCATTCAGCTCCTTCAGTCCTTCCATTAGCTCTTCCATTGGGGTCCCCGGCTCAGTCAGATGGTTGAGTGTGAGCATCTACATCTGTATTGGTCAGGTACTGGTCGAACCTCTCAGGGGACAGCCATACCAGGTTCCTGTCAGCAAGCTCTTCTTGGCATCTGCAATAGTGTGGGGGTTTGGTGTCTGCAGATGGGATGGATCCCTAGGTGAGGTGGTCTCTGGATGGTCTTTCCTTCAGTCTCTGTTCCATTTTTTGTCCCTGTCTTTCCCTTGGACAGGAACATTTTTGGATTAAAAATTTTGAGATGCGTGTATGGCCCCATCCCTCAACCAGAAAGCAAGACTAATAAATAACCTTAAAGTATACAAATTTTATAGATTAAAAGTTTATAGTTGAAGCAGCTATATTTCAGACAGTTATGAGGTTAAAAAAAAAAACTAAACAAAAAATACAGAATAAAACACATTCATTGGTGAGGGTTGGAGATAGTGAAGCTGGGTAAAGTGGCTGGCTGCAGTTTTCTAAGAGACATAGCAAATGAGAAGAGTAGACTGGATACCAGTCAGTCCCAGGAAACTGAATCAATCTTATTTTCCTTCCTAAAGTGGTACACACATGCACGTCAGCACTTGAACTGGTTCCATATTTCACTTAAGCCAATCAATATTTATTCATCTCATTACAGCAGAGCTTAAAATCTAACACACAGATAGTTAAGCATTAACTCAAACTCAGCGACTCTGCTAGATGATGATGTGTGCATGTATGTCTGAGAACTGAGGCTTAGACCATGAAGCTCAATAGAGGCAGGTGGTGTTCCAACATTGCTCATCCTATAGTTGATGAACATGGGTAATTTAATTATGGAGGCCTGATTCTTCCATACCTCACCCTTTGGCTCTCATGCATTGTCTACCAAAATGTAATACTGTGTCTTACAAAGTGTCCTCAACTGCCTTCTAGCTAAGCCTTGAGCAGCAGGCTCATTTTAGATGGTAGAATATGTCATTGAAGCCAGAGATCTCACAGTCCTCAGTTTATATCACATCGTTATTTCAGAAGCAATTCTTGGGTTGGTTGTTGCTTGTGTTATTGTGTTGATGGCTACCATATTCCATACACTTCTACTTTTGTTGGTATCTGGCAGACAGATGAGAGCAAGGAATGTAAAACATTTGAATCATGTATTTAATCTGATGTTGAACTTTTTCAGGGTAGCTCTGTCTACTAGACTTAATCTGCTATCAGATGGCCTGTTGGTCTAAAGTGTCCGTATTATCAAGAGCCACCCTTTCCTTATGAACTTCTATGGTCTTGTAGTCAAAAACTTGTGGGGAGAACTGGGGGTGCTGATGAGGGTTCCTTTTCTTCTTTGACATGAACCTGAGCTCACATAGGAAATTTATACATGAAAAAGTGATAACTGTGGTTTTGCTTTCAGCAACTGGACCACATGGTTGATGCCCTAGTACATGCCAGGCATTAGCCTGTCTAGACTGTTGGGAGCAACCTTGCTTATAATTGAAGGCCTAAATCAGTCATAGGCCTAAGTCACCATACATACCTGCTAACACAAAGTCTTGGTCTCTGTGGGAAAACACTGACCCTAGAACAGATAGCTATAGACCTTGTGGACTGGTAGCCTTGGTGGAAAACTACCAGCCTGGATAAGAACAAGTAGTCATAGACCTTGTGGATAGGTAGCCTTGGTGGAAAGTACCAGCTTAGAACAAATGAATCATAGACAGAGTCATAGTGACCTATATCCTGCTTCTTTACCCAGCCAACACTGGAAGATATCTGTATTACCCCTGAGAGTACCTACGCTCCTGTGTCATCCCCCCCCCACACCCTGCCTCTGTGTGTGTAACCCCTATGTGGAAGAATTAAAATAACGATTTGAACAGACTATAGACATGCCATGGTTCTTTGCATTCCCCTGTTCCCCAGTTCTCTCTTCCAGGTCCCCCAGATCCTGGTTCACCACCCCACGGGCTGGGGCACTAGACTTTTGTCATATTTTTAAATGAAAATTATCTTAGTTGGTGTTCAAAAAATAAGTCTTACTATGAAATTTTCATCTATAAATGTCATTGTGTTCCTTTTGCAAAGATTTACTTTCTATTTAGTCATGTGAACGTATGTCTGAATGTAGACAAGTATATATGTGTTCTGGTATTCACAGAGGACAGAAGTGTTGGTATCTTGGATCTGGAGCTACAGAAGGTTGTGAGTCAACAAGCGTGGGTGCTGGGAATCCAGCTCTGGTCTTCTGTAAGAGAAGTATTTCCTCTGTCATTTCTCCACTCCCAGGTTATCAGACTTACAGGTTATCAGCTGAATGTTAGAGAACAATGAACTGTATGTTTCCAAGAACATACAAAGAATATTCTCACCACAAAGAATAGATATTTATATACATTTACTCTGGTGTTTCTGTTATACATCATGTTATGTCTCTAAATTCTATATCTTCAAAAATTTTATTTTGTAAAGAAACCATCTTTCTAAGAAGACTATATATTGTGCAGAAGAGTAATGAAAGTGACTACATTCTTCAAGGTCTGGAGCAAAGGAGCGACTCCTATGCTTTTCTGGTAACATTGACTTTCACTAAAGGAAGTGAAGAAGTGACTGCTTTACCCATTGCCTATCTTTCCTGCAGTAAGAGGTATGGCTGCGTGTTATGAGAGATTGAACAGTCTTTGGGTGAGGCCTGCAGTCTTGTTATATCATAGAAACCCGAACTATTAACAACAGTTATTTTTTAAACTAGGCACAAATACAGGGTTCTCGAGAGAGTTCAAAGCAAACTTGGCTATACTGCAAGTTCTAAACTATCATAGGAGGAAGATAGAGAGGGAAGGAAGGAGGAAGGAAGGGGGAGTAGGAAAGAGAGAGAGGGAGAGAGGAGAGAGAGAAACAGAGAGGGAGGGATTCTGCCACAGCTCTTTGAAAGCAGTCCCTGGTTCTAGGGAAACAATAAACTTGATTCTTTTTATTGAGTTTATCCAGTTTTCCCAACTGTAAACTGAAAGCACAGCTGTGGGTGGGTGTTTATATTAAAACACTCTCCAGTTTATTCCTCTGATATAGAAATGTTGAGAAATATCAAACCATGGCTGCAAAAAACCACTCTTGGACACAAACTGTCTTGACATTTGCTTTGTAAATAAAGTTTTACTTTGACAACCACATCTCAAGTTGAGTAGATGCAAATGCCCAGGAAATCCATGATATTTACTCTCTAGTCTCTTTCAGAGAAGTTTGTTGAAGTGGTAACTGACATGGGGAGGCACAGCTGAGAGGAACAGACCTCAGCCTGGAACTGTAGCACAGCTTTTGGTCCAAAGCAAATAGCCATTTATCTAACTTTCCTGGGAGTCATGCAATTTCAGGGAATGATTACTCCTTCAATTAATTAAGAAGTATTGAATCTGAAAATGCCTTTAGAAATATTTTTGAATATTTAAGATATGAAGCACATTTTCCTTTGGGAAAATTGCCAGATACAACACATCTAAGTCAATTAAAGCAAGATTATGTGCTAAAGAATATGTTGCCAACTGAATGAATCAGAAATTGAAGGGAGATAAGATAGGATCAGTTTAAGCAACAGAAAATAGGGAACAGAGGAACTGTGAGATTTTGATAGGCTTTAGAGTACAAAGTAGTAAGCACATACTCCTTTGGTCTGATGATTGGTTGGTTGATTCATGCTAAGAGTTTATAACCTGAAAAGCAATGGGAGACAAAGCTGGTTTCTGGACTTGATAGAGTTGCAACATAGCCAGTGGTCCCTAGTTGATGACTTAGAGCAAAAGCCTGTTATCTCACAGATGAGAAGGTTCTGAATGTAGGAAAGGCTCAGTCGTGGTTCCAGTCTGGGGTATTTTATAAGGTTAAAGTTAACCCAAGGACTGAGGCTATAGAGGAAAGATGGGCCAAAGTCCCAGTATCTTCTTGGCCCATCAGTCACATGGGCCAAGATGGCTCCAGTCTTGCTTGCTGTAGGCAGGAGAACTTTGTTCAGTAACTCAAGAACACCTGCATAAAGTTGCCTGGCTGTCGCCATGACACAGCAACTGGTTTTCTACCAGGGAGAGAGAAAAATCACACTGCCATTTATGATCTCTGCCACTCTTTCACAATATCCAACTTATTAAATGTGAGTTAGCAGGAGGCTGAAAAATGGGTTGAACAGTTAAGAGCATTTGCTGCTCTTCCACAGGACCCAGTTCTATTCCCAGCATCCACATCAGGTAGCTCATAATTTCCAATAAATCCAGTTCCAGAAAATCTGACACTGTCTTCTAGTAAGCTCCTATATGCACAAAGTTCACATTAACACACACTGGCGCGCGGCGCGCGCGCGCGCGCACACACACACACACACACACACAGGGTGCCTGCCTAGGGTGCATGGTCATCTGGGTTTGAGCCCCAGCACTATGTAACAATAGGTGTTGATGCACACCCACAAGCCAACATCAAGGAGATGCAAACAAGAGAATCCGGACTTCAAAGGCAAGCATCCTTACCACAGAGCCATCTCAGCCCTGATACTGCATATTGAAATGAGGGAAACAGCAAAGCTTTGGGTGGGGTGTGTTCTGACACAGAGGTTCCTATGTTGTCACTCTCTCCTGCTACCCAAGCCTGGGGACTTGAGCTGAAATCCTCAGAACCCATGTAAAAAGCTGGACATCTCACACACATCTTTAACCTCATTGCTTTGGCAGACAAAAGGATCACTTGGGATTTCTGGATACTAGGCTAACTTCATGTTTGCAGAAATCTATCTCAAGGTAATAAGGTCAAGAATGATGGAAGAGTACAGCAGATGTACTCTTTCTCCCCCGTGGGCATGCACAGGTGTACACGCACACATAGAAACACAGCATCCTCATGTGGTTTGGTTTCATTATGATTTTTTTCACTGTTATTAATGTGCTGAGTGTTTTCTTTCCTTTAAAACTCTGTATCTGTAGACAAATCCTATCACTGGTACTTACCGGACCCCCTCACAATGCTCTACCTGATTTAAATATAATTGCAGCTGTCTTCTCATTTTAGTGTGGCTTGGGATGGAGGGCATGCTTTAACAAACAAACAAACAAACAAACAAACAAAACAACAACAAACTCATTAAATTCTCCTGTGGGATGTGTCCTGGGCACATCTGTTTGTCATGCTTATGGTGCAGGTAAAACACTGAGTAAATTCAGTCTCTGAATTAAGCTGTAACCAAGCTTGTATATTCATTAGAGGAGAAAAATTCCTCTCGAAGAAGTTCAAATTGTTTATTGATTTTCATTTCTGCGCTCACAGGAAGCCTGAGTGAGTTTGCCTCTGCCCTGTCCCCACGGGGCTGGGCAGCCAGCAGTGCACCGTCCCCACGGGAATGGGTGGCCAAGCCAATAGTGCACCGTCCCCACAGGACTGGGCAGCCAACGGTGTACTGTCCATCACATTAAACCCCACTGAGTGGTAGCCAATCAGAATAGGAGGATTCTTCTAAAACTGTATTAATAATCATGAAGGGATGAGATTTGTAACTCAATAAGGTTAGTTCTTAATGATGAATAACAATGTTGTCACAGCTGGCAATAGGTGGCGATTTAAGGGGATAAATGAAATTAAAAATTAGGGAGTAGGACACTCATTTGGGTACCATACACCTTTACCAATGATAGGTAAGAGGCAGCCACTTACAAAATTCACTTTTTCCTTATCTTTAATAATTTAATTCTATAGGAGATAACTTTACTATGTAGTCATGAATTGAGTGTTTCCCATGATCTGTGAAGACAGAACTACGGCTATTCCCTTGGTTGATGATTGTAGGTATCTGAGATATCTGTGTGAATTCACTCGGAGGCATCTCTGAAAGAGGGAGATACAAGTTTACATAAATATGAATATTTTATGTGCTAGTGAAAAACTTAAAAGGTTGGAATTTACAAATGGATGTGAGGCACCCATTGTAGCCCATTGATCTATCTCCATGATCACATCTCACTACACTCTGGTATACACAGGGCCAGTTCTACCAGGTCAGCCTGTCAAGCAGTCTGCCGCAATCTCCATTTTAGTTTTTAATAATCTTCACGTAAAACAAATCTAAGCATTTGGAATTCTAAGTACAAAGATACACTAATAGAGATGTACCTTCTCTCTCAGATTTAAGACCTTGGTTTATGATTCCTCGAAAAACGTCCACAGTTTAGTTTTTGAAATGGTCCTGAAAGATTTGGTAAGATCCCGGAACATGATGTGCCTTTACATCAGTCGGAATTAGAAAACTAGACGATCCCAGACTCTACTGTTCTTGTGTGGGACAGGGAAGGAAAAGCTCTGCTTTTTCTACTTCTTTAAGGCAACATCTCCACAGACTGCAGCCCCGAGTCTGACAGCTCACTTGTCTGTAAGCTGTGGAAAAGGCATTCTTTTCTGCTTCAAATGGTGTTTGAGGCTGAAACAAGATAACAGCAACAGTACTTTTTTTTTTACAATCCTCTATCTTCACAAGATTACAATGCTTAATAAGAGTAGGGGTTTATAGTGATGTGAAACCCCGTGGCTGGAAAAGTGACCACTCAGACTGAAGTGGAGCCTTATCCACAGTGTCCACTGGGAAAGCAGCCCGTGGGGCCATAAAGAACATAGCCCCACCCGGAAAACCCCAAGGAAGTAGTCAAGACCCTGCTAGTAAGGCCTGCAAGTCAGAGGAATTCCTACCTCAGAGGAAGTCAGTTCTTTTGGTTCTCGGGAACTTTGCCCACAACAGCAATATACTCAACAGGGGAGAGGTCAGAGAAGAGAGTAAGTAGATAATATGAACAGTCTTCTAATTAAAGTGTCTGGTTGGGGCTGGAGAGATGACTCAGTGGTCAAGATACTAGCTCTTTCAAAGGTCCAGGGTTCAGTTTCCAGCCTACACATGGGGACTCGTCTGTAACTCTTGCTCCTGGGTGTCTGATGCTCTCTCTCTTATTTCCACAGGCACTACATACACGTACATGCAGACAACTGCTCGTTCAAAACAAAATAAAAACAAATCTTTAAACTATATGATCAATAACCTAGAGTCTTTGTCTGTACAAAGACATCTATTTAACGTCTAAAAATGTCCAGCAGATTGACAGACCCAAATCTTCACTGCTAATTTCAGCTCTGTGTATTAAACTTTATTAACTTTAAGGTAAAAATTAACATCAGAATGTATCCAAAAAATAAATGCGGAGTGGGTGCCAGAGAGATGGCCTACTTGCTATCTATCTGAAAGTCTGAGTTTAATCCCCAGATCCCACAAGGTGGAAGGAGAGAACCAACTCCTGAATGTCGTATTCCAGCCTCCACATGTGCTCCCAAACATATACAGAAGTAAGTCACCAACACAAAGAAAAGAATTTCAAGTTATAAAAAGAAGACAGTAGGGTACACTGGCTCATGCTCAGGGCTATGAACATAGTTCAGTGTCAGAACATCACTATAAGAAGACTGTGGAGAATTCTCTGCTGACGGTTTCTTTTTCATTTAGTAATAAGATTATTTTTCACCATTAATTTGATATTCAAAGGAAAACCCATTGAGAAATAACATTCAAATGAGAAATCTTTTAAAAAGTGATACAGTAAAGTTTGGTCCGAGACATTAAAATGAAATCTTTTGAACGTGGTCCTAGATCAAGCAATGGATTGCTGGTTAACTCGGATGGCTTGTCTCTCCTTCTGGTATCCATGCCGATTCATAAAACATCAGAGAAGAGTTGATGGACATAGGGACTTAGCCCATGAACCCTGCAGTTGGAGGGATACTGGGAATGTATCTTTAGTTGTTGAGGGCTTCAAGAGGCCCTGAGACGTTCAGGCTCTGCTCTGTGCTCCAGGACCTCACATAGAGAGTAACTGAAGTCCTCATCGTGTAAGTTAAGCTAAGCTCAGTTGCTCCTGCTTGAAGTGGTATCCACTCTGTGGCCTCACAGTTTTGGATCAGCTTGGAGTCCACCTCGAGGTTTTCCTCTACTATTCTTAGAACATCCAATATGGCATGTGAATGTGCCAGAGAAAGCAGGCGTTTTTGGGCCTCTTGGCATGTGTCTTTCTCACGTCAGGGCTCTGCAAGCTGTTTGTAGCCATGGCTGTTCTGAACTTCCTCCCAGTCCTGAGCTACTTCTCAGTAGAGTTAAAAACCAGACTTAAAATGCAAACCCTTAAGCTATCCCAACATCTCCTCAAACGGTCCCACCAATCCTGCCTCTATAGTCCATGGAGACCTTTTACTTTTTCACGTGTTTTCCAGGCTGTCAGAGCATTCTAGCTTCAAGGCCTTTGCTATTCAGCCTGGGCCCTGTCATTGATCACCTGGTCTGTTGCCTACCAGTGCCCAGTATCTAGTCCAGGCTCTGTGGAATCTTCTCCTTCCTCCCCAAGCCTAATCGATAGGCCCTGCCTGCCTCATCCTCTTTGTAGGACCAATGCTAAATTCTTTCTCTGTGTACAGCATACAACACACAGAATCATCTTTGTCTCTGAGAAGAGTTAGTTTAGTCACTCTTTCATTAGAATACAGTGCCTAACTTCCCCTCCCAGGTTTCTCTAAGAGGAGTTAAGAGTTCCTCTCTGCAATTGTATCCACCATTAACACACCACACACACACACACACACACACACACACACACACACACACACAGCAGAGATCAGGCTATGAAGAGAAGAAGCTATCAGAGAGTATGGGAGGGTCAATATGATCTAAATACATTATAAACATAAGGAATGTCCTACTGAAACCCACTATTACATATAATTAATTCACACTAGCAAATATTTTAAAACCTTCCTTTGCTTATCACTAACAATCATTTGCTTTATCGAGTGTTGCTGTAATAATTAGTCACACTTCACCATTTTTACCAATAGTTTGAGAACAGGGAGGATGTTTGATCTTGTAGCCCTCAATAGAAACAGCTACTGGAAGAGAGGCACAGAGGCTTTTCCACAACCGGCCCCTCCACCAGCACCAAAGAAAAGCCTCAGCTTTCACTGGGGTCCTAGACTGGACAGTAATTCAGGGCAATTCCAGACCTCAAAAGCTGGAACCTTGCTGAACACTCCTGGAGAGATTTCTACTCAAGAGTCCATTAGATAAAAGTGGAAAGATTGTATATACACTTGATCTTTATCTGCATTTAATCTGTGCAAAATTGCAAGTGTTTATAGTTCTCAGAAATTTATTTTTAATTTGTTCCTTTCTAAATATCAGGTCCCAGACCATTCTTATCACAACTTTCAGAAAAGCTATAAATAAATGCAGGCAAACCACCTTAACAAAACCTGTGAGAGACCAGCCAATTGATCCTTGTGTTAGGGTTTCATTGCACTGAAGGGACCAGGAACTAAAAGGCTGTGGTTCAAAAGGAAGACTTCAGTACAATACAATTTTGCAGAAAATGGCTCATTTTCAAATTGGGAGTCATGACCTATTAAAGTACAAGAACTTTCTTTATTGCTTAAAAACAGAAAAAGATTTATTTATGACTTAAAAATTTTGCAAGTTAATTTTTAAAAAGTATTGAGTTCAGAAATAATGGGTTTAGAAACGATTAATGCCATTGATTTGGAATTAGATAAAAGCTTTGTTCTTACTGTCATTAGCTTTGAATCTACAACATCAACTCAGTCTTTGCTTGTTAATTACCTTAATTGTTTTTACTGAATAAAAATAGACTTTTGCATTAATACTACCATTTATTTCAATCATACTCATTCCCATGCTTGGAATGCATCTCATTGGTTTGTAAACAATTTGCCCTGTGTTCAAACAAACCAATTTTCTTCACAGGGACCATTATAGTATAATCAAGGCCTCAAGGACTCTGAAAACAAAAAGATGTGCTTTACACGTACAGATACACCCATTCTAGACTAGCTACCCTCACCAACAGAGAGGAACACAGAGTGCAAATGTTTTAAGAGACAGAAAATATACAACCAATATGTACCCAGAAGGAGAAGTCATGTCAAGAAAGAGGCAGAAGCAAACAGATGAGAAAGGGCTAGAAAACACCTGTGTCAGCAAAAAGTTGTGTGTTCATAGAAAACATTTGTGTCCAGGAAAGGATGCAGGTCCTTTTTCCTCTGGGCAACTAGTTATTAGAAACAATCTACAAAATATATTTCTAAATATATCCACAAAATGAATGTGGCTTACATGGCTTCATAGTGCCATTTTATTGATGAAATTCAATGACAAATGTCCAGGTTCAGTGATAGCATTTGTTGGTAACCCAACCAGGCAGAATTTGGTTTCCTGCAAAGCCCTAAGTTAAGGAATACGTACACAGGAGTAGCAGCACGTAATGGAGATCTATCCACATCATGAAAAAAAGCTTCTGAAAGACAAGAGCTGTCAGTCTCTACCAAAATGAATGAGGGAGGGTCCCACATGATCTGAAGAGGCAATGTTAGTTCCTCAATGGAAGAGACCAGTCTCCTTACAGCTTTCTGTAAACCATCATAGAGATGCAGAGGCAGAGATATGTTCTTAGAACCCACATGGGCTGCCCACTGAAGTAGTGAGTTAGAAACAAAGCATTAGATTCGTGGCAACCAGGACTTTGAGGATAAAAAT
Organism: Mastomys natalensis; assembly: GCA_021653895.1. Taxonomy (NCBI): domain Eukaryota; kingdom Metazoa; phylum Chordata; class Mammalia; order Rodentia; family Muridae; genus Mastomys; species Mastomys natalensis. The sequence goes on from JAJTUV010000067.1 coordinate 1,209,961, forward strand.
GTATCTGGGGAGATAGTTCTGTTGTTAAAGTGCTTTTGGTAAAGCCAGTCCCCAGAACCCATGTATAAACCAGGTACAGCGGTGTATGCCTGTATTTGTAGCACTTGGTAGGCAGGACAAAAATATCTCTGAGATCCTCTGGCCAAGAGGCTAATTTAGCCATCAAGTTCTAGGTTCAATGGTAGACTCCGACTCAGAAAATAAGGTAAATAGTAATTAAATAACACATTATTACTGATCATTGGTCTTTGCCCACAGGCATAAACACAAGAACATGTAAAAACACACACAAATAGAAAGCAAACAATTCCACATATTTTCTGAACTTGTCTCTGTCATCACAACAGATTTCTTGGCAGCAGCTGTGTAGAGTTCTGTGTCTGTGGTGCTTGCTAGCTCATAAACATCCCAGGAGCTGATGTATTAAAACTGTCTTGATTCTTAGATGGTGAGAAAATGGCCTCCTTGCAAGGCAACACCCTATGATATTCAACAACTGCCCCCATTCGTGCTTGGTATGCCCTCTGCTCACAGACTACTTGCTGCAAAGTAATTTGATCTTAAATCCCATTTGTGTGTAATCTTAGCACTTATGAGAAAAACCCCCTTTCCAGGGTCCTGTTAGATTTGTTCTTACAAAATGAACTTTTCTTGGAAGCTTTGCCTTCGACTGTTGCCCTTTGAGCAGTGACATGGTCAGGGTGAGAGGGTGGTGTGATAGCTTCTATCCCTTCCCCTTGCCCTGTGAACTAAGATGTTCAACAGACCTTACATGGTTATTTTTGTTGTTTAGTTTGTGTTTGTTTCTTTAAGACACCTGTCGTAAAGCTCAGCACATTTGTTTGAAGATCCTGACCCCTGACAAGCTCTCAATTCATCCTTAATCTCTCTGAAAGTAGATCGAACTACACCCCGAAAGATCCATCCCAATCTAGAAGGACTTTCTGGATAATTGATATCTGAACCATCCTTGTCAAGGACACTGATGTCACCAGTTGTTTGCATGTATTTTCTCTGTGACTCTCAGCCCCTAGCAAGGTAACTGGCCTTTTGCCAGGCTGGGCACTGCACAGTGACCCTCAGACAAATCTGTTTGCAATATTCTTTTCCAGGTAATAATGTCATGCAAGCCACCTCTAGCTGGAGCCTCTGGCCGATCCACTCTTTGTCCCATGCTGTATGTTTTGAACTCACTTGGGCTAATTGTTTTTCATCAATACATTTTCCTATTGACTTCTTCCCATTATTTTGAAGCAAATTCTTCCCTAAAGATGTACCTTGTCATATCAATGACTTCTTTCTTTTAAAAAATACTTTTCAATGGTTTTATTTTTGTTAATTAAAATATAATTGCTTAATTTCCCCTCCCCCTTTTTCCCTCTAACTCTTCCCATACACTTGCCTTTTTCTCTCTCAAATTCACTACCTCTATTTCTTTAATTGTTGTTACATATTGTGATCATTTGAATTAGAATGGGTCTCATAGGCTCATATATTTAAATGCTTGGTTCTCAGTTGGTGTAACTTTTGGGGGGAAATTGGGAGGTAGGGCCTGGTTGGAGGAAGTGTGACACTGGGAGTGGGCTTTGAGGTTTCAAAAGGTCTGTGCCATTCTCAGAAGCTCAGTTTTAAAAGACTACACTATTTCCAGTTAGCCCTTTCTCTGCCTTAAGCTTGTGGATCACATGCAAACTCACAGCAGCTTCTCCAGTGCCATGCCTGTCTTCCTGTTGCCCCATGCCATGATGGGTGTGAACATGAGCCCCAAATTAAATACTTTCTTTAATAAGATGTTTTGTTCATGATATTTTATCAGGGCAATATAAAAAAATAGAAAAATAACTAAGACAATATATGTCATATATATGTAAAACATTATTATATAGACTGAGTAGGTTCTAGCTATCTAAATACATAGATAGGTCCTGTTCAGCCTGTATAATAAAGCTGCTTGTATGAATATGTTTTCAGGACCGACACTTGGCATTAGATAACCAATGGGTGTGCTCTTCCCTGGGGAAGGCTGTTCCCTCTGCTCTCAGCATTCCTTAGCTCCCTGTGGTTCTCTGTCTAGGGCTGAGGCCCCATGAAAGACTTCTCCTATTGATGCTTAAGACAGGTGTTCTAAATGTTGCTGTTTCTCTTATAATGTTTGCAGAGCAGCAAAGGCAGGGAGGAGCTTTGTTATTGGTGTATAATGTCTCCAAGTGGCCGCATACTGTTGAGCCCCTACTGTGTTACAAGGATAGCTTCAATCAAAAAGGGAGCTTATCCTAAACCATAAGTAGAAACAGGGGCAAAAATACTTATATTCTCATCGAGGAGCTGGGCAAGTAAACAGGCAGTAATGTTACAACAAGCGTGTTCTGCCCTAGATTTCAGAACAGGTTGGTTTGGGAGCTGTGAGGGGTTTATAATCCAGTTTTACGATCTGAAGACTTCACCAGACATTGCAACTACAATTTTACAATGTATATTGAGATGGAAGAAATAGAGAGAGAGAATGAACTGTTAGAGGCAAGGAGATGCAGAGAAAAAGCATACAAACATCAGAGACAAGCTAGAAGATGGGTACATTATGCTTTAGATCTATAATGTCTCTAAAGGACTTTGTGACACCTAGTTATAGGGAAGGAGTCCTTGGGAGCATGCCTCTGGGGACTGTCCTGTGTCCAATCCTGTCTGTCCCCACTCTCACTGCTTGCTGCCCTCCCCAAATGAATCCCTTAATCAACCACAGTCTCTGGCTAGGATGACGCTCTGTCTTTTCTAGGGCCCAAAACAATGGAGCTGTCAGGCAGTCGGAAGCCCCTGAAATCATGAGCCAAAGTAAGTCCTACCTCCTTTAAGTTGTTCATCTCAGACATTTGTCACACTGACAGAAAACTGCAGTACATGTGGAATGCCACATGTGGCTTATTTTTAGAAGTGTTAGATAATTATTAGAAATAGCATGTTACCTAAAACCTACAAGCAGATTTTACAGCCAACTTAAAATATTCACTATCTACAAAAATTTCTTCATATACAAAACTCAAAATAGTAAAGATAACTGGCAAATGAAGCCAAATTCCTTGGCTTCTATTATAGTAATTTCCCAGGTTACTAACCTACTAATCTAGAATCTGTTCTATAGACATTTTATCTCATCTCATCTTCATCTCTCTCTCTCTTCTCTCTCTCTCTCTCTCTCTCTCTCTCTTCTCTATCTACCTATCTATCTATTTATCTATTCATTTGTTTGCATCTAAATCTCCAAGAGGTCCAATGATATGGAAAATATGGAAATCCAAAAGCAACACTGAAACCTAGCTGGGGAAGTCACAACAAAATACTAGACCAGAAGAGAGTCTCAATGAATAAATAAAACCAGAAGTGTAGTAGATTGGATAGGAGAGGCCACTATGGGGGATGGCAGACTGGGAGACATTATCTTCCATAATGTTTTCAGAATAATTGTTTGACAGAGAAGAGAGGATTTATTTTATCCCGAGTATTGTGTGAAACTAGCTTTGCACAGTTACTTGATTTTTTGGCATTGATCGCTGAAGTCAAATTAACTAGAATATTGAGCGCCAGTCTTGAGCAAAATACTACAATCATCTTCTGGGAATTTTTACTACTTTCTCCATAATATTAACCATATATTTTATCATTTTTTCTCTATAAAAATCTTTCTCAGATCCTTTGTTTTAACAAAAGAGCAAAGGCTTCATAGTGGCTAATGTCCTACGGGAAGTGAATCCCTGACTCCTGAGATTCTCACATGACTTACAATTAGGTAAGACAGATTTCAGGGAGGCACCTGTTTGCTACCTAGAATCTACATCTATACATAGGTACCCACTTAGCTCTAGTTCTAATGCCATGAGAAAAGATCTGAAAGTGTCCTCTTCTGGCAGAAAGTTCATTCTGTCTGGTCATTGTGAATGTGTTTGACAAGCTTAGGTCCAGGCAATTAGCTAAGCTGGCAAGCCCAAATAAACAGTTGCAATGGAAAAAGCAAGGAGGATCCTGGTACCAAGATGAAAGTGAAAGGTAGGACCAAGTAGGATGGAAACGGGAGGTACCCAGTTATCCCACTGAAGAGATAAAGACAGGACCAATCTGACTTTAGTGGTGACAATGGGAATCTCAGATACTGCTGTCTCGACTTTGAGCTACCCAAACACATCCATGTATCATGTGCTAAAAACAGTGAGATGGTCATTAAGTTACTTATAATTAAATAGGTATTTTCTCTTTCATTTAGATAAACGCATAGGCTCTGATCTGGCCACTGTTCTAGAAGAGAGTAGGCTTTTCAGAGTCTGCTGAAGACCAAACACTACAAAAGCATGTGAGTATTCCTTCAAATAGAAATGTGTTTTTCATGTATTACATCCATATGAAAACCAGAGCGAGATTTCTGGTGGCAGACATGCGAGTGCCACATATACCTAGTACTTAACTTGTCCTGCTGAAAAGCAAGAGCATCATTGCACGATTCGTATGACAAGCCATCTATGATATCAAGTACCATGTGGATCAGGACCTCAGCCCTTCGGACTGTGAAGTCACACATAGCAAGTCTTATAATTGCCCTGGCTGTATTCCTGCAAGATTCTGCCATTGGAGTCAGCACCAGAGGCCAAGAGGAAAAGAGATCTAGCTGCTCTGATGAAGGAAAACTCCAGTCTTTCCAAGAAGAGTAGGGACAGTTAGATGGGTCAGAAGGCAAAGGCATTTGCTGCCAAGACTCATGACCTGAGTCATGTCCTCAGGACCCATATGGTGTAAGGGTAGAGTGACTCCTGAATATTATCCTCTGACCACCATATGGTCACATACACAGGTAATGAAAAAAGTATTAATTGCTGAAGAGAAGGCTCAGCAGTTAAGAGCACTTGCTGCTCTTTCAGGAGACCCAGGTTTGGTTTCCAGCACCACAAGCTTGCATGTAACCACCTTTAACTCCGGTTCCAAAAAGATTTAATATCCTCTTCTGGCCTCTGTGGGCACAAGATATGCATGTGGTATATAGACAAACATGCCACACACACACACACACACACACACACTCACACTCACACACACATGCATGCACATACATATGCATGCACACACACATACACACACATACATACACCCAATACAGACACACAGGCACACAAACATATACACACACAAACACACACATACACACACACAAACACACACATACACACACATACACACATATACATATATACACACACAAACATACATATACACACAATGCACTCACATATACACAAAAAACTACACATACACACACACATACACACTCACATACTAAATAAATCTAAACATAAATAAATAAACAAAATGCAAAAAAAAAAAATTAAAGAAGATAGAATGAGTCAGACAGGAGCAGTCGCACAGAGAGCAGAGCTCTTACATCTCAGGGTGGATCTTCATCTCCCTGCTGAATACCAGAATACAAAGTCACTGCCCAAGACTCTGGGGAATCCCTGAGGGACTTTTTCCTATGGGACTGAGAGCTGGAAATTTACATCAGAGACCACACTGTGTGGAGAACACTGAGCCTCTGGTCAGGTCTGAAGGGAAAGGTCTCATTGAGCTTATTGGGCATCCGATCAGAATCATAAAGGTTTGCAGTCTAAAAATTAGAATCAAGCCTGAGAAGAGATAGTTCATGATAAGACTATACTCAAAATTGAAATCTATGCATTTTCATATTTAAGAATTGTAACCATTATAAAAAGGTTAATATTTAAAGTAAAAATAAATTTTATATTAACATATTAACACACATTTTTTATATATATATAATTTTATTTATTATGTTAATTTACCAAATATATTTGCTACACAGGTAATTTTTGTAGTTAGAGAAAACAGATCATACAGTCAAATATGGTGGTTCATGACTTTAAAACCAGGCAGAGGCAGGCAGATCTATGATTTCAAGATCAACTTGGTCTACAGGATGAGTTCCAGGACAGAGAAACCCTGTCTTTGAAAACCAAATGAAAGAGGGGGGGAGGAAAAGGAGGAGGAATAGAAAGAGGAAGAGGAAGAGAAGAGGGAAGAGGAGAAAAAGAAGAAAAAAAAAAGACAGCAGCCCATATATTAGCACATGCCCAGGTTCAAGGCATTTTCAAATGTAGTAGAGAAAAATCTTTAGACCTTAGTATTTGATCTCAAGTGTATAACTACATCAGTGTAGTTACACATTAAAAGTCCGAGTGTTAGAAATAGAGTCATCTAAATTGTCCTAGAAAGAGACCTGCTCTTCAAACAGCGGCAACAACTGGGGTCCAAGATTGACCTTGGTTGCCCTCTTCCCTCAGCCTTGCTTTGACTATGTAAGTGGGTCATCCAGTCCCTGGCGTTCACAGAGGCGGCCAACACTAGGTTCGATCAGGTCATTGTCTTTCTGAGCAACGTCTTCCCATAGCATCCTCAGACTATCAGGAGCAGGAGCATGACAGAGTTCTGAGCAGGAAGGAGTGTTTGAGGGACAGTGTGCCCCACATTCCCCTAGTTAATAACAATCATAGTGATGGATTTCTTTCTTCCACTCCAGCTGTGCAGCTCTCCAACAGACCAACAGGGACTTGTGTGAGGTCACAGAGGAGCTTGACAATTCTCCTTCCCTCCCTGGCTCCCCCTTAGTGGCGGGTGACTGCAGAAGTGGTATCAGGAAGAGAGGAGGGCAATGACAGTCACAGACTCTGGCCTTGTCTACCAGCACATATGTGAAACATTCTTTCTCACCTTGCCCAACTCTCACCCAAATTCTACAGAATCATAAAGACAGTTGTTGTCACTAACAGGGCTCAAATGGGAGGACTAGAGCATCAGGTTATCAGTGCAATGATAACTCATAGCAGAGACAAATGCCTGTGGCAGTTACCAGAAAATGCTTTTAGTTGTTTATTAGCCAATAAATAGCCATACGTAGATTGAAAAATTAGCCAACACCTAAGACTTGATTTATCTGGACTTTATCATTTAAACTGCTCTTAGGTAGCTATTTGGATGATAGATGCACTATTAAAAACACAAACTAAAACTAGATCCTAAGTATATTTAGTGACCCCACTGGATGTGGTACAGGACGGATATATTTGCAAATATCAGTACGGAAATTATGACCCTTTTCAGGGACTCCATGTGTCCTCCTGATCGCCTGCTTGTCTCCTAGTCCATTTTTCACTCCCAACCAAACTGTTAAAACATAGGATCCTGCCTTGTAAAGACAAAAAAGACTGTTCAATGGCATAGCTCCCTCCCTGAAAGGAAATTCTCAGGGGAGCAACGTGCTCTCCCCCACACACACCCCTCCAACATTTCTTCACGATCCTATAAAAGGGACAGAGGAGAAGACAAACATTTATGGAGAGAGAGATTTTTCTCATAATGACCCCAATAAATATGTTTGTTGTAGGGAAATAAATATGAAGGAAGGATGTGTACGCAGAATGCTGGAGAAAGGCTTGTTTATGTTTAATACATTGGAAAGGTTTTGAAGAGCTGCTCATCCATGTTAAAAAATATTGCCCCTGGATGGCTGACAAGGACAAGAAGACCTATGGTGGCCAGAGGAATAAGTACTAGCCAGTCAAGTGGAAGTGCCCAGGGGCAGAAATAATTTACGTACCCAATTCTTCCTGCATGCCAACAGCTGGGATTTCAAGGAAGAACACATGTATTATGGGCCTTGGGCTTTTACACACACAGGTGAGTGCACACACATGCACACTCATATTCACACACACCACAGGTGTCAGCCTCAGCAGTGATGATGGTAGTGTGTGTGTGTGTGTGTGTGTGTGTGTGTGTGTGTGATGTGTGTACACTGGAGAGACCTTGAGGTTCCCTTCTTTCTCTCTCCTCTCCTCTCTCTCTCCTCTCCTCTCCTCTCCTCTCCTCTCCTCTCCTCTCCTCTCCTTTCTTTGTGTCTCCTCTTCTTTTCAGAAAGCAAAAACAAAAAGGAGCAGAGGAAACTATATTGTCCACTCCCATTGACAAGGGTCTCCCCATGGCTCTATTTCCCAGGATTCTCTGAAGGCTATGAAAACAGATTCCACACAATTGCAGAACCAGAGGTTACATACCTTCTGTAAGTAAGCTTCTGAGGTAAGGAACAAACATTAAAAAAAAAAAAAAAAAGGAAGTGGCTTCAGACAGATCTTCCTTTCCAAGACAAACTACTACAATTATTAAAGCCAGAAGCATGGGGTGAGCATGGTATGAGCTGCAACTCTGCGTATACCCTCCACCCAGCAAAGCTTATAAGTAAACTGATGTCTGGGTCACTTGTCTTCAGCTCAACAGTTTAGAATTCCTCACTGTAAGCTAAACACACCAGTGTTTTAAGCACATTGCATCTATAACAGAACAATGTTATGCTATTCTGTAAAGAATTTTTTCTACCCTAAAAGGAGGCATATCCTTTTATTTGATTCTTTCTTCCAAATGAGGCTATTTGCCAGTAATAGGGTAGTTAAAAATTCAGATTCTGTGGCAGACTGGGAGGTGGTACAAAGTCCCTCTCTGCCTGTGGCAAATTTATTGCTACACTGAAAGCTCTTTGCCAATCACAATTATAGTCACGAAACCCAACTAGTACTGTGGGTCATATAACCAAGTCTTCAAGGAGAGGGAGACAAGATGGATTGGGATTTAATGGATTTATGGTATTAGACAATGAAGAAAAATACCTGTCTGGACTAATCATAAACTTTTCTTTAGCTGCAATTAACCTCATGCTGAAATACTGTATGGAGGCCCCTTAAGTGATGGCACTTCAGAGAAGTCATGAATGCATAATTGGAGCTGGGGAGGGGGGCTTTTAAAATATGAACGTTTTTACCAAATAATAAAACATTGTGCTATATATTCAGAATCGAACTGAGGTCATATTTAGGAGTTTCAGCTGACAAGGAGATGTTCTTCAGCTTATGGCTCAGTACCAAGGGCAGTGACCATGGCATCTCTATTTATCTCAAATACTTGCTAGGTAGGCAAAAGAACACGACTATCAGAAGAAGAGTTTTCTTTGTTGTCATTTCCATAGGCTGTTTTCCTCAGACTGTTTACGTTCCCCCCCCCCACACACACACAATACAATATCTAAAACTGGGCAGGTGCTCACTGATTCCTGAGTATACCCAAGTGCTCAAGCACTTACCTAGTGGACAAGGCTCTGCATTCAAACTCTGACACCAAAATAAATTAATGTAGCGGTTCTACATACTATCAGTCATAAAATTAGTGTCAGGTCCCTGACCAGGTAGATCCTCTATCTTTAGCTATGCTCCACAGTAAGAATTTAGCAATGTGATGTTTGGGGATCTTCTACCAGGGTAGGAAGGAGAGTAATCAGTTCAGTTTTAGCAGAGGAGCATTTGAAGAGCAGTTAGCTCTCCCTTTGCACATCCGTTGTTTCTACATTCTTGGGCCCTGATTGTTTACCTGATGGTTTGATCCATTTGAAGAAAACTTTCCCTGTATGCATCTAGAGAAGTCTCACTTCTTTCCTGTCTGGGTCTCAGCTTTGAACTCCAGTTCCCTTTGACCTAGAAAAGCACATGTCACCCCCATGTCATCCTATATATAATTCCTAGGTGTCTTTGGCACCCTGGACCATACTCTGTCATTTCCAATCCACACAATACGATAATACTGGGATGTGGGTTCTGTTAATGTATTGATATATATTTTTGTTTCAGATTTCATTTCTTAGCCAATTTACTGTGTGTGGATAGAAATACTCACTAGTAGCTAGCTGTGTTTGTTACTTTTCTGTTGCTGGGCTAAAATACCACGACTAAAAGCAACTTAGGGGAGAAGTGTGTCTTTTTTGGCTTATGGTTCTAAAAGAGATAGAGATTATGGTGGAGGTAGGGCATAGCAGCAGGAGCATGGGGGGCAGTGTGCAGGCAGGAAGCAGAGAAGCCAGAGAAATATGATCTAACCATAGGGAGCAGAGTACGAAGTGGGGCTGGACTATAAAACTTCAAAGTTCACTCCAACAAGCCTGAACCTCTAAACAGAGCCACCAACCAGGAACCAAATATTCAGTCAAGCCACCATAGTAGCTTTAACAATAATGAGAAGAACAAACCCACAAATTATAAAGTGAGAGCCACCAAGCATAAAGCCAAATTTTTGTTCACAAAAACTGGGTGTGTGAATTTCATAAATACTAAAGCTGCTATTTGTGTGTGTATGTGTGTGTGTGTCAAAGGCAGGTGTGAAAACTTACCAAAGACAACAAGCATTCACGAAGATATTTCTGAAGAACACGTGATGTATGGTCACCTCCCAGGGAAGGAGCTGGCTCATCTGAACAGAGCTGGTAGACACTCGAAGGCAGTGTGCATGGGAACATGCACGTGAGGACACCCTTGAGGAACCCTGGTCAGCAAGCATCCATGGTCTGCCCAACAGTGAGTCATCAGGCTTTGGGGCACTGCCCTTGCCCTGTGGGCTTCCACAGTGCTCTCTGACCTGTTTCCTAGAAAGCTTGCCCAGCTCTGGGTTGGACACATGGACTCTTGTAAATTATTCATCTTGAATTGCTCGGAACAACAACAAAACAATAGATTCAGAAGTCTGGGGACAGATACGACAAGGTTTCTACGAAACAAAGAAGGAACAGTGGGCTGTGCTTCTATGCTCGATGCCAAATGAGAATGAATGTTAGATGTTAATAGTGGTAGACATGCTACAGGAGTGGCCAACCACTTTTTGATTGGAGTTGAGGCTCACCTCATGAGATGGACCCCATACCTGACACCACTAAAGTGGCAAAGAACCAGAGACTGAGAAAGGTCATGAGCACTGGCAGGAAACCTACTGTGATGATTTGTATCTAGTTGGCCCAGGGAATGGCACTACTAGGGGTGAAGCCTTGTTCGAGTAGCTGTGTCACTGTGGGTGTGAGCTTCAATACCCTCATCTTAGCTGCCTGAAAGTCAGTATTTTCCTAGCAGCCTCGAGATTAAGATGTAGAATTCTCAGCTCCTTCTGTGCCATGCCTGCCTGGATGCTGCCATGCTCCTGCCTTGACGATAATGGACTGAACCTCTGAAGCTGTAAGCCAGCCCCAATTAAATGTCATCCTTATAAGAGTTGCCTTGGTCATGGTGTCTGTTCATAGCAGTATAACCCTAAAAGACCTATTATTATTCTGCTAAATGAGCATAAGAATGAAATGATGCCTAATGATACCCTGCTATACACATAGGTCAAAGCACCACTCAGCCCTCATCACTGAAGCCTCCTACAGTAGATGAAATCAACATGGAGATCCACACCTGGATAATGTGCAGAGTGAGAGACTTTAGAGCACTCGTCCCTAAATGAGATGTCTTTATCAAACCCTTGCCCTCAAGGCTCAGTAGAAGAGTTGAATCCATTGTAGGAGCCAGAGATGGTGGATGACCCCAAGGAAACAGCATCTTCCAGATACAACAAGGTTGTTACACATATGAATGTCTTGTCCTTGGTATGTAAGATCTATGGGAAGCAGAACTGTAACACAGCCTCAAAGATTCTCAGCATTTTTCCCCTCCACTGGTTGCAATCTCAATTCTTTAAGTGTGGCTGGGATCTGTGAATTTGGTAGAATATGTAGTCCCTTGATTGGTTAATCTTATATGACAAATGTCAGTAGATAGACATCTCTATGATGAATTGACTGGGGAAAGTTGGAGTATTTTAAACACATATACATAATATATAATATCATATTATTGTTGGACTTGCTAGAAAATTGCATGCAGCCTCCCAGGTGTTGAATATGGCATTATCCCCAGGAAGAACAACCAAAAACCATACTACCTCAAAGGAGTCTCATAGAATCAAGGGTTTAATTGAGCATGGCCACAAATTATCCCTAACTCACCCATCAGATAGTCTGTGTTGCTCCATTCTCTTGGTAAGTCAAGGAAGCAGGTGGAAGGTCAATCTAAAATAGCCACTTCTATGGGGAAGTAGGAAGACAAGAGAGAAACAGATTTTCCTTCGACAGGAAGCAGGAATGTCAAGTCCAATTTTTGTTTTCCTACCTTGTACCTGGGTGGTTTAAACTCATGTCCCTCCAGCCAACTGAAAGATCAGTGTGGGGACAGCTAAAGAAATATTTGAACATATGTATTTTAAGTAGGCAAAAGACAAGAGCTGAACATATAGCTCGTGGAAAAAAGAAGTGTTCAATATGCTGTAATGCTCACTCTCACTGGTAGCCACAAAGACTAGTTTTCTTAGAATTAGGTAATACAATTTTAACATTTTAGCTATTTTTCATGTTACTGTAATAAAACACCTTGACAAGAAGAGCAGCATGAGGGGAAAGGGGTTTATTTGGCTCATAGTTTTAGGATATGATAGGTCAAGGCAGGGAAGTCCTGGCATCAGGACTGGTCACACTGCATCCACAGTCACTAAGTGGAGAATGTTGAGTTCTTATTTTTAGCTCACTTTCTCCTTTAACACAATCCAGAATCCTAGCCCAGGGAATGGTGCTACCCACAGCTGATAGGTCTTCACACCTCAATTAACCTAATCAAGGTAATCCCTGGCAGGCCCATCTCCCAGGTGATGTGAGATCTCATCAAATTAACAGCTGACTTTAACATTACACTCTAGGACACTCCACCACACAGTCCCTAAAAGGGATACAACTATAAAGGCTGATAACACCAAGCGTTGAGAAATAATCACAAGTAGATTCTGTAGTTTGCTGGCTATCTATAAAATGGTCCAGAGACTCTGGAAAGAGTTCAGCAATCTCTTTAAGGGTGTGTTTACCTTATAATTCAATAATTCCACCCAGATTAATTAATTAAAAGGTTATTTACCTTATAATTCAATAATTTCACCCTAGATTAATCACCCAAGAAGAATGAAAACGTATGTCTCACACAAAAGTTGTGCACGGCTGTACACAGCTATTTACTTAAAATAGCAAAAGCTAAAAATAACTACAGTGACTATAAGCCAGTGTGACTACATGGTAAACTGGGGGAAATTCACATGATACCAATCAGAAATTAGGCAGGACAAGCTGCCAATGCATACAACAGTCTCTTTGAACCCTCAAAGTATTGCGTTAAGTGAAAGAAGCTGCCTATAAAAAGATCTTGTGTTTTACAAGGTTCCTTTCAAATAGGTAAAACGAATTAGAGACAGCTGGAAGTCATCACTGGAGAGGTGTCAACTGACTGGGGAAATTTGGGTGATGATGAAGACATTCTGGGGGATCTTTTTTTTTTTGAGTCGGGGTCTTACTTTGGCTAGTCTGCAAACTGCTGGCAATCCCCCTGATTCAGCTTCTTGGTGCTGGAACCATATCTGGCTGGGAAAATGCCTTGAGTTGCTTTTGGTACCTGTAACTTGTTAACTCTACGAAATTTACTATTAAAATGAATGGATTATAATTTACATAAATGGCACTCCCACAAGGCATTGCTGCAAATATTACCAGCTCTAGGTTATTTCACCTCTCACGATCCCTGAGTTCAGACACTGTAACCAGGACAGACTTTCCGTATTTAGTAGAATGGGGACTGGGGAAACACCAGCACAGCATTAGCCATTGCCAAGTCTTATTAATGTGAACATAATTTAGTGAAATTCCTGCATTTTTCTGCATAGAACTGAATATAGGCTTACCTGGACACATACACCTTTGCAATATCAAGAACACTTTTGTCATAATTTGAGCATTTAAATGTCCCTCCCCACAGGTCATGTGTATTTGGCCCATATTTGGTAGTAGGTTTTTTGGTTTTTTTTTTTTTTTTTTTTTTTTTTTATGAAATGCAACCCATAGAAGGTGGAGGTTTAGTGAAAGAAGGGAGTTTCTGTGATGAGTCATGAAGTTTTATAACCTAGATGCCTTTCTGTCTACTATCTGTGTCTTGCTGCCCAGATTAAGACAGTGAGGATGGACAGAGTCCCAGCCCACACTTCTGCAACCACCACAAAGCCAACTGTTAGCATGCCTTTACCTCCACGGATACAGTTTGTGTACCATCAAACTGTGAGCCCAAATAAGTTCTTCTTCCCTTAAGCATCTTCTCATCAGTTAGTTGGTCACAACAATGACAGAAGTAACTAATTCAACATGTAAATAAAAATCCAATCATCTAATTATTCTCCTTACCAAAGAAAAAACGTTTTACCAGAAGAACATAATGTGAGTTCACTTTTATTCAACTATATAAATAACACCAAGGTTGACTTCTTTTTTATTTATAGTATGTGATTATATTCTTCCAACTATAGTTGAGTACATTTGCAGTTTCCCCATCCAAATGCTGACATAGAAACCCCTCTTTCATGTCTTTCAGTGAAACATAGGTTCACACACATAAGAGGGCATGAAGACAGACAATCAAGTCTGTTTGCAGCCACACAAAGAACAGAGAAAATAGTGTCTACTAAGGGAAGAATGGCTAATAAGACATTAGATGGTCAAGTTTCTGGGGGATTGGTGGGCACTTAGTCAATAAAAGGTCTCCCAGGAAAACATGAGGGTCTGACTTTGAATCCCCAGTACCCACATTAAAAAAAAAAAAGCAACAAAAACAAACTGGGAATGGTGACACACTTCGGTAATGTTAACACAGGAGATGTAGACTCAGGAGCGTCACTGGAGCACATTGTCCCACCAAACAAATTTAATCAGTGGGCTTAATTGGTGAGGTTGAGTGACAGAACCCATCTCAAAAGCTAAGAAAGGGGAAAATCACTGAGGGAGATGCCTGATGTTAACCTCTGGCCTCTAAACACATCCACATGCATAAGTGCACACAACACAAAAATACAGAGGCACATATATACTATACATCATTCCCACATGACTGTGTTGTAAAATAACATGCAAAGGCTTAAGAACTGATATCTACACAGGCTCAAATAGGAAGGTTTCCAAGACACCATTGAATGTTTAACACATAAAGACTTCACAAGAGAATTACAAAGATTTTCTTTAAATTTAAACCATATGCAGATATAAATACATATCTACGTGTATAGATAGGACAGAGAAGGACCACAGAGGCCAGGAGAATATCAGTTTCCATGTAACTGCTTTCCATAATAAAACTATCATTATTTTTAATTTGTCAGACTTTTTGTGATATCTTTGTGTATGTGTGGGCACATATGTGTGTATGCATGGAGTATGCACATGCATGCCAGGTTGTACACGTGGAGATCAGAGGACAGCTTTCATGACTCGTTTCTCTCTCTCCCCCATGTGCATCCTGGGGATGAAACACCTGACAGGTTTGTTAGCAAGTGCCTTCACCTGAGCAATCTCTCTGCTCCTGAAAATCACATTTTATTACTGATATAAGTAGCTGGTAGTGAATTTAAAAGTGAAATTTAAAATGTTAACTTCTGTCCCAAGGCAATGAACCAGACAGTCTCAAGTGGTGGCAACTGTACCTGCTTCCTTAGGTCTACTCTGACTATTCTTTTCTG
The DNA here is from genome assembly GCA_021653895.1 of Mastomys natalensis. NCBI lineage: Eukaryota > Metazoa > Chordata > Mammalia > Rodentia > Muridae > Mastomys > Mastomys natalensis. Next base: position 1,225,450 of record JAJTUV010000067.1, read on the forward strand.
TTAGTTGTTTTATAGAAGGACTTGAGAATTGCTAAAGGAAACTGGTGATAACCACAACATGATCATTGGCAAGACTATGGAAAGAAACAGATAAAAACAAACATTGTGTCTACCCCTAAGACACCAGGGAGTTTGTTAATGTATGCTATAAAAATAATTATTTTAAAGAGTAGTGTGTGCTAGTAAGATCAATAAGACAACCTTATTAGTTGTCTTTCACATAATCTTGGAAAAGCCCATTGTCCAGTAGAAGTGAGATTGATAGCATGCAATAAAGTGTCACAAGAAAGCCTTTCCGAGTGAGAATGGATGTGGAAAGAGCATCTCACTCTATAGTACAGGGTAGAAGGTTTCAAGTTCCTCATTAATTCATTCAAGATAGGCCCTACGACTTCCACATGGGAACACACAAATTATGCGGCACATGGTAGAGAGGTAGACAGTTGGTTGCCACAAGCAACTGGGAACAGGCTCATAGGGCACAGATCTGCACATCAGGGAGGCATGGGATGATGAAAAGAAGTACCAGCAGGGCATCTCTTGGTAGAAAGCATCTCTGTTTTAGGTCACTGTGACAGAGGCAGGGTCTGAATCTTCATTTCCTACAGTTAAGCAGGTACTTCAACTTAGTCTAGCTCTCTTCTCAGCTACCCTCTACCCTCTGGTAGCGATCTGACTCTCTAGAGTCTGCAGCAGTGGGTCATCTGTGGCACTTTCAATAGATCCTTTTACTTTTCTCTCTTCATCTTTTTATGTTTACATACTTTTAGTTTAAGTCAGAAATTAGAGGTGTCTTGGTCCAATTATTTTTTTCTCCCATTCTTTGTGGAATGCCTAGCACACAGTAGGAGCTTATTAAGTAATTATCCACATGATGTCTAAGCCCTGGCATATTTTGCTGGCACAAGACTGTCTTCCCAGGGAAGGAAGTCTTCCAGCTGCATTCTCTGGGCTCCTCTGCCTCTCGAGTGCATGAAGCATCCATAGCATTGAAAGCGTATGAGAACCATTAAAACTGCTGCTGTCTGCAGAAGGGGCACCATTAAAACTGTGAGCTCACCAGCCCAGAAGCACCCTACATGAGGGTGCAGAGTTTTCCTGTTACATTTAATTAAAAGATCATTTTTATGACAATATCATACAAGGGGTGATAAAAGGATCATAAATTGCTTCATGAGGTCACCAAGAAAGTTCTAATGCCCCATTAGCTTTCATTGTCCTGTCCCTAGATATCAACACTCACTTTTATCACAAAGTACATAAAACAGATTGACCTTTCTGGCTGCAGTATACAAATGCACCCCCCCCACCACCACCAAACCATACCAGCACATTTCACATACTAAACTTATTACTGCCAAGGGCAGATATAAAATGAGAGTGATTCGTTATATGCTATAAAAAGATGAAGTTCTGGAAGATTATCAAGCCCGTGCTTTGATCTCTAGAAGCTAACATGTTGTTGAATAAACACTGCAACTTCAGCCTCCTGGTTTTCAATATAGAATTACAACCCAAGACATACCTCGGGAGGCTACATGACAATAAGCTGTTCTGGGGAGCAAGGATGACCCCTGTTTTGTGCAAGCACCTGTGTTTATTACTGAGACTGGAATGGAATGTTATTTTGATTTTGTTATGTATGGAACTAAAGAGGAACCTGCAAAGATTCATTTGATCTCAGTTATTTAACAGTGGTTTTAGGGGAGATGAGGTGACCCAATGGGTAAAGATACTTGCCATCAAACCAGATGACCCAAGTTCAGTCCTGAAACCCACAAAGTAGAAGGAGAAAACCAGCTTGTGCAAATTGTCCTCTGACCTTCATCCAAACACCATGGCACCTGTGCACTTGAGTACACACCACACACACGACACACACGCCAACACACACACACACACATACAACGTACACATAGGAGCAGAAGATAAATAAATGTATCTTTTTAAGATAAAAGGTTTTAAATAGGGTCAAAATAAGCTACATAAAACATCACTCATGGATTTACAAAGTGACACCATTTTCCTGTGACATGACTGAGTTTTCTGTCATCTTCATGTCGGCCTGGGCATGCCTACTTAATATTCACACAACTCATTGTATGGAGTAACTTGCAAAAGCCAGGCCAACAAGAGGCTTTACACAGCACTCATTTCTAGAATCTGTATAAAGTGCTTTTATTAAGACCTTCATTGAAAACCTTGATTTTTAAAAATCACCTAGTTTCCTCTTCTTTCTGAAGGAAACGAGCAGCCAAAACTGTCTGTATGCAACAAGAAGATAAAAATTTCAATTAAGCTCAGTGCTGTCATAAGCGGAGCACGTGAGAAAGCTTGGGGATAATCCACATCACATATTGATGTCCATCAGCCTTGAGACCACAGTCATGACTCAGTCCTGGTTCCTCTTACGGGTTGGCAGCCACCGCACCCAATAAAGGCTTAATTGTATTAATTTATGCCCTATCAATTATACATTCAGATTCCCCAGATAGCCTGTCAGATTTTATTCACTATTTTCCAAAATATACGCCTATTACAGTTACTGTGCATATAGTCAGAGTGTCAGGAATGGAGATTTAAAGATTATTACTTAAAAGAGGTGGGCTTCCGTAATCTATAAATGTTGTATTACATGTCCTGCACAGGCTCATGTTAGAATCAGGAGCAGTGGGAAGAAGGATGTCACATGAAGGACTTGTAAGAAAGCAAGGGGTAGGAATCATTTCACTTCTTTTGCTTGGTTTAAACAGTTATTTAAATCAAACAATCTTTGATCTATCAGTAAAGCACCTCAAATACTGTTGGAAGCAATCATTTGTTTTCTTCCTTAAGATATCATACTTGAATAAGACTTAATAAGCCCAACTTGCCTCCTCTTTAGCTTCCCTGTGGCTGAAGGTCTTGTGAAGGTCTTTGGAGTATCTTTGTGCTGTCTTTAAAGATGATACCTGAGGTATGTCTCCACACAGACACTGGTGCCTATACATGGTAAGAGAATCTACACAGGCAAAGAGGCCCCAGGAGACAGATGATAGTATTCTGCCTTTAAGGGAGTTCAAATTAGAAGATACTGAAAACGTTTGTTGTCCAGAGCCAGGGGTTGAGTACAGACAGGTCTAACTTCAAGTCCTTCTGTTTTTCTTCTGCCATGTCCATTTCCCCAGTCAACTATTCACCATAGCCTATTCTTTATGGCAGGAACCTCTCCTAGCAGGCAGCTGGCTTTGGTACCACACATCAACTGGCTCAAAGCTAGGTCTTTCTAAAGATGGGTTGAAAAGAGTGGGCTTTATGAGTGACCCGAGTAATCTCCTTCGCTATGCAGAAGGAAGAAAACCCTGGATCCCATTGGTCATTCTTGAACAGAATCAGAGGGACTTGTAAATGGTGGTGATATTCTAGTGGGAGGTGTATGAGAAAGGATGCTGTTGCCAATCTTGTGCACAAAACTAATAATGCATGCTACAAGAAAGGGAATACAAATCTCACTTTGTTGAGAAGACCTGGGAAATGCTACTCAAGGGAAGTGACCTTGAGGTTTAGGGTTGGATAGAAAGAAGAGTGACCCAGAATCCCCTATCACTTCCACATCGGAGAAACTATAAACTCACAAGGTTAGAAAGAGTAAGGGAATAAATAGTAATATGTGAATAGGTCACGAGGAGCTGGAAGCTCTACTTGAAGCTTTGAGCATCATATAAAGCAGAGGGTATGACAAGGCCTCGATGAAAATTGAACCAGGACACCCTGTACAAGGAGGGCAGTGTTATAGTTTGGATTGAGCATGGCATACATCCATTATGGAAGGCTTGGACCCTGGCTGAGCACCACTGGGGGATGACAGAGACTTAAGGAAGAGAAACTAATTTCTTGTCAGAGGCTAGAGACAATGAGGCCACTTCTTAGACTGTAAACACCTGAAGTGTAAGTCAATAGCCATTTTGTTTTTATTAGTAAGTCCCTCAGGTGTCCCATTCCAAGGATGGAAGTCTGACTGAGTCAATGGGAACTGTGACATAGGAAAGGGTTCATGAACTAGTTACTACTGTACTGCACAACCAGGCCTCCGATCTGGAAGTTTCTGAGGAATCATACAGAAACAGAGTATTCTAGAGTGTAGCTGGACTCAGAGTATGCTAGAGCATAGCTTATTCATTACCTGCTCCCTAACCATGCGAGACGCTCCCAGGAATGTGAAACTGTCTGCTTTTCTAGGTTGAAACCAACCTAGGTCTTGTGACCAAGGCCTGGGTCAGCAAAGCAACAAGCAACTGAGGAAAAAACTCAATATGGGATGCAGACAGCATGCCTGAACTGTCTACCTCTGCACTGTGGTCAGTGAGACCCATACTTTGTGGTCCATGAGTGTTACAGGTAGAAAAATTTGGAATCAGGATTCGGATGTTCTGGTAACATCAACTATAACAAAGTCAGATCCCACCATGATCCCTGGTACCTCTGAAGGCGGGGTGGAGGTAGCTGAGCTAACAGAGACAGACTAGAAAGACCGCATAAGGAATTGTCACTAACATAACACCCCTCTCCAGCCAAAACACCTCCTCTCCCTGTCACAGGGTAGAGGAATTTGATCAAGGAGCCCAATAGGAACCATATAGGAAAGTAGCCTTTACAGACCAACCAGAGGCAATAGCATCTGGAGAGCTTCTTCCCTGACTAGCCCAGCTTTTATCTTGTTCTTCTTGAGGCCTCTGAGTGACTTTAGCTTTTCCTCCATTTTTCCCATCTCTTATTTAATGTGGTTCTGTTACCACTTATTGTGGAGTCCAAATGAGCTTGTGTGGGGGCATCACCACTCAAATGTCTCCTAAGTTCTTTTCTGGCCTGAGGAAAGTAGAGTCTGCAGTTGCTCTTCCAGCAACCTTGTCCGTTGCCTTCATCTGATGGACAAACCTCAGAAGTTTTCATTCTTCAATTGTGTCAAAATCCTCCCCCAAGCCCTCCATAGCTACCGGCCACATTGATGCCAGACCAGAAAATATCTACTATATCCATAAATATGTCATTGGGTGAAAATGGTTGTTTCCTTGAGCAGAAGGAAAAGTAAAAGTTGTGAGGTAATGAGGGTATGGTCCTTGTGATGAGATTAGTTGTCCTGTTACCAGAGGAAGAGACACCAGGGTTTATAATCTTCTTGACCTGAGACTTAGGAATCAGGAAGAAGGCCCTCAATAGACTTCATCAAGCATGACCCCGACATCAGGTGTCAGAACTGAGAAATCAAATCTTATTTGAGTCACCAGGGTACATATGGCATTTATTTTTATAGTGATTTGGGAGGGGTTGTCTTGAAGTTATGATTATGTAACTTCCTCCTTCCCCTTCCTCCCTGCATCCCTTCCACACACAACTTCTCTTGCTTCTTCTCACTGTCATGGCCTCCTTTTCTTTAATGTTGTTAACATGGAAGGGAGAAGTTCTCAGAGACCCAACTCTAGACAACAAAACCACAGGACTTGAGAAACAATCCTCCTCAGGGAAGAGCACCAACTGGTTTATCCACGCCCAATGGACAGCCTGAAGTCATATATGTGCAGGTAGCCTAATAAGACTGAGAAAGTTGTCTTCACGTGTTTATGAATATTTTATATATTTATATATATTTATGACTATACATTACACATATATTTTTATATGTGTGATTTTAATGAGAGCTAAGCATATCTTTCCTGCCTTTCTCCTTTTCTGTCCCTCTGAGCTCATCTTTGCCTTATGCATTAGATTCAGGATCCCAACTTTCCAGCAATAATGGTTTCATCTATGCTTTCTGCTTTCTCTTTGCATCAGATTCATTTGTCAGCTGCCCAGCCATTCACTCTCTAAAAGGAAACAAACCCTGTCTCCTTTATTCTATGTGAGCATCCTTCCACTTTCTGTCTTAGATCCCAGGAAAAAATCCCTTGTCTTGGCAGTAGACTGAGAACTTGCAGGTGCTGGGCTGGATTTTGTCTATGAGCACACTGTCACTGTCTCCACACACACCAGAAGAGGCCATCAGATCCCATTACAGATGACAGTGAGCCATCATGTGGTTGCTGGGAATTGAACTCAGGACCTCTGGAAGAGCAGTCAGTGCTCTTAACTGCTGAGCCATCTTTCCAGCCCCTAGGCTGGATATCTTAAATCTGGTTCCTGGGAATTAAGGCACAAATGCATAAGAGTACAACTGGAATGCGTGAGTGAGGTGTGGAGAATAGTCCTGTGAGTCTGGAGGCCCCGCCCTCATAGCCTCCCAAGGCCTGTTTTCCTCACACTGTCATATTGAGCTTGTGTCAGTCAGGGTTCTGTGGAGAAACAGAACTAATAGGAAGAGTGTGAGTGTGTGTGTGTGTGTGTGTGGTGTGTGTGTGTGTAAGAGAACTTATATTATTTTGTGTTAAAATAGTAGCAATAATCTCTGAGAGACTAAGAAGCCTATAGTTGCTCAATCCAAGAGGCTGGTACCTCAGAAGTCCCAATCTGACACCAAAAGTCTGGAAGGCTCCTGAAGAGTTATTGCTCCTTGGTCAACAGTACCTGAAAATGCTAGTTGTGATTTCAGGAAGAATCATCGTCATTATCATCATTCTTTGCAGCAGCAACACCACCATCATCACCATCTCCACCACCATCATCACATCACCACCAGCAGCAGCAGGAGGGTAAAGCAACATGGCAGCAGGAAGGAAGACCCCTTATTTCTGGGCTCCCACAGAAGGTGTTACCCACAATAACTAAGACAATTCCTCCAGCGAGTCTCTGCTTAGGTGATTCTAATTTGTAGACGTTGACATGAAAACTAACCATCACAGGGCAGGAGGCCTTCAATGGATGAGTTTTTAGGAAACAAAATATTCCTGACAACAAGTCAGCTGAGAAATAAAACCAGCTCCTGAGTGAGTTTGTGCTTCTGTGTCGAAAGGAGCAAAAAAAAAATAATAAAAAAAAAAAATAGTCCCTTCTGTTTCCAGTTGTGAGAAGCTTGAAGTGAGGTGACAGGTTCTCATCCGGAAACATCATAACACCTCAGCCACAGCCCTGAGGAGAGCTGAAAGAAACTTAATGGTGTACATGTATTATAGAGACAGTAACATTCACCTAGTGTCTGCAAGTCACTTATTTTTCACTAAAAATAGTTTTCTCGTCTCTGATCAAGTGCCATTATTCAGATTTCGTGTGACATTTAGGTGAGCTGAGGTGACTCTGGGTAGTCAGTCTTTAAGGATGCACAGCTTGACACACTCCTAGCTGGGTATTTAAGACTCTTAATTCACAATAGAGATTGAATAGCCATAATATGCATAGAACCATTCTTGGGGTGAATAAAATAAAGCCCATATTTTCCTGGAGCTTCCATTATTGTGAAGGGAGTCCGTACATGAAAAAGATTACAAAGCAGACATTGATCAGCTGGCAGTGTGTGACACGTCGGGGAGTCAACCAGAATGAGATGCAAGCAATCACCAGGCTGGGGGAAGCCTGTTCAAGACACTTTTAATCTGAAGACACCTCAGTGAAAAGGAGGGCCTGCCATGTTCAGATCAAAGAGCTGAAGAACATTCCAAAATTAGTTTTGGCGAGCTAAGGTGCAGCAATAGTAACTGTAATTAATAATAATGCATTGAATATTCAAAATTTACTAAGAGAATAGATTTCAAGTCTGTTGCCAGATCACTCTAAATGACAACTGACTTGTTGAGCTTCGAAGATGAGGAACGTCATATCTGGTTAGAACTTAGCTGGAAAAAAATAGATCTTTAATGTTTTTAGCACATATATGTGTGTGTGGATACGTGCTCATGCGTGCTTGCACACATAAACACATACATACAAACTAAATACATTACATACCTTAAATATATGCAATATTACTTGTGAATTTACCTTAGTAAACCTGGGGAAGGATGCATTACAGATGCCAAAGAGATACTCTTTAGGTACTGTTTGCCATGTAAGCATGAAGTTCTGAATTTAGATCCTCAACTCAACACCGGTGAAGAAAGCCAAACATAGAAGTGTATGTCTGTAACCTGTGCCCTAGAGACAGACAGAGGATTCTTGGAGCTACTGTCCAGAGAGCAGAGAGTCTAGCCAGTTACTTAGTGCCAGGTTCATTGAAGAGACTCTCTCACAAACAAAGTAGGGGACACTAGATGACACCCTAAGTCAACCTGTGATCTCCACATGTACAGGGCCATGGATGCACCTTCACACAAATGAACTCATCCCCAGCCTACATGCACACACAATATTCTAGATGAGGAAGCAGCAGATAAACTACAACAAGATACACTTTAGCTCAAAAGATTGGTCTTAAAGAGATGGGATGCTGCTCCTGGGGAGCCATTACATGACATGTGGTGATAAGGAGATGTGAGGACATTTACGTCAAGGACCACACTATGCATGATATATTTTGTGGACTGTAAAACTTCAAAAATTCATGTGGAGAAAATCTAAAAATAAAAGAGAAGGAGGGAGGGAGAGAGATTGAAGGGTGTAAGTTGGGGAATCAGGTCATGCAGAACTTTGAAAGCCCAAGTAAGGATTCAGCATTGTCTCCTAGGTATTCTGTCGTTATTGCTATTATCTCGCTGCAATGTGCCTCACCAACAGCTGGGATCAGTTTCTCCAAGTCCTAGATTCTGGGAAGAATCTGTATGAAGTGCTTTGTCCAGTGGATGTTGGCAAAGTGAACTAGAAACTGGAGCTGCCTTTGCTCATTAAGCTTGCTTCTCTGGCTGGTCCTTGCAGCCCTCAGCTCATCATTGGCAGAAGCTTCTAGTAGCTTGATAGAGAAAGAGAGAAGCTACCCTAGCTAAGCCCCTCCTTGTTACCAATTAGTCAATCATGAGACACATGTGAGTCCATTCTAGACCAGCCTGCCATACTGAGCACTGAAACCAGAATAACCAGTCAAGGAACCCACAGACTAATGAAAAGAGACCTGTAATCCTGGAGATCACTAAATTGGGGCTGTAATATAACAATGACAATTATTTCGTAGTGAGGAATACTCAGAAGGGTACTAAATGGAGATATGGCCTCATTAGAGTGGCATGTATCCCATCGAACAATCACTGCAGCAAAGTTTTCAAGATGGTTTAGTGGATGCAAACTCTTGTCAGCAAGCTGGAAGACTTGAGTTCAATCCCTGATCTCATAGCAGAGGTAAGAACGAGCTCCTGTAGGTTGTCCTCTGATCCCACATACATACTGTGACATGTGCATGCCCACCTTCTTCCATACACGGTAATCATGAATAAAATTTCAAAAAGGTGGTCACTGCAGCCCCCGTAGAGAGGGCAGGTGGAAAGATGACAGCAGACACCATCAAGCATGGAACGATTACCAGAAGTCAGATGGGAGCAATGAAGGAGACTTGGACATCGTTTAGAGACATCAGTAGGAACTACTGTTCATTTTTTTCTAGTTTCAGGATTTATACCTCATGTGTTTGTTGATAACTCTGAAACAACTGTGTCCTGGACCTCCTGCCAGATGCCCATACTCTATCACTGTGCCTTCTGGAGAGCTCCACTGTGATGTTCAACCGATTCCATCCAGCGGAGTTTGCAAGACCTCTGCCACCACAGCCTTCTCATCCCTGCCATTAACCATCCTGAATCTGCATCTGCTCAGGCCAAACATGTTAAGGGTTTCTCTGATCCCTCTCTAACACACCGCACATCCCATCTGTCATTAGATCCTGCAGGGTTGACAATCACAGTGTGTAATGACCGTTCTGATCCAAGCCACCACGATTTCCCATCTGGATCAACCCATAGCCTCCTGACAGATAACTCTGCTTGCTTCCACCAGTGCCAGCCATGTCTGATTTTAGTTCCAGTACACCTTGCTGTGAACAACCTGAATTTATAACACACTGTAGCTATTTGTTTATTATTGAAGTTTAAAAAAATGTTGATTCAGTTTCTGTAGATGGGGAATCTGGAGACAGGTCATCTGGGTCTGCTCTGTATTTCACAGAGCTGATGTCAAGGTACCAGCCAGTGCTGTTCGTGGTCCCATCAGAACTAAGGGTGTTGGTGACACTCAGTCCTGTATGCTTTTGTGACTTAAGTCCCCGTTTCTTGCTGACTGACACCTGAGCCCCATTCTGAATACCCATGCTTCCCTGCTCCCAACCACATGGCCTCACTAGTGTTGTAGAAGACCCTTTAGCTTCCAGGTTAGTCAGAGAGTGAGTGCTGTGGCTGCTTCTCTAGTTAAGGTCCTACAGGATTAGATCTAAGTCAGTTCATTAGAACCCTTGTCTCAGGAAGGATTCCCAGGCCTTAGTCATAGGCCCTGCCCACGCTTAATTGGAGGAAGGGTTGCAGGGTGTACACACTAGAGGATGGGGTTCTTAGGGCTACCTGGAATCTACTTTATGCAACGATTTCAGCTGTGTTCTCGGGAACACACAGAAGAGAACTGACCTGGCTGGAAACTTGTGGGTTAAGCAAAATAAGCAATATTCAGAAAGAGAAATATTGCATGATTTCTCGTGGAAGAGAAACATAGATTTAAAAGTGCTTGTGTGTGCATGTGTGTGTGTGAACATTTGTGAAGGTATCCACAGAATAATGAAATAATACCTATAATCAGATAGGAAGGGAGTGGAGGAAAAAAAATAAGCAAAAACAGATAGAGGAGAGAGAGGTCGAAAGCTGAGAGCCGTGAGTGGGGGAGAAACAAATAATAGCAAAGTAAAATGACTCATTGTGAAGATGCTACAATAAAACCACTTTTTAAAAAAGGTTTCTCTCCTTCCTTTGTATGGAGATGACTTGTTGATTCTCACCTCTCACCATTTGGGTTCTAGGGATTGAAGTCTGGTTATTGGGCTTGAGGGCTTTACCTAAAACCTACCATTTACCATGTTAACCTAAAACAATAATAATGAAAAAGATCCTACCCCAGAAAATCATATACCAGTGTTGCTTTAAAACAGCAACAAAAAAAAGAATGAGGTTCTAGCAACCCTATGCTCAAAACACTCCAATACTATCTCATCTCAATGAAAGGAAACTCTAGCCTGTATCTCAGGTCTTACAGCTTCTGGTTGCCCCAGCCTATCGGCCTGATCCACTTCACTCCCACTAGTTCAAGTCATGGATATTTCTTCCTGGTTTCTGCACCAGCGAGTATCTCTTCCCGGACTGTGCTCCCTCCAGATACTGGCATGCTTTGCTCTCACATTTTACTCAATATTGTTTTATTTTAATTTAATTCTCAAGGGGGAAGGGTTTACTTTGGATCATGTTTTAAGAAAGGATGCAGCCCTTGTTGACTGGAAGGCATGGCATCAGGAATGTAAGGCAGCTGGCCATTCTGCATCCAGTCAGGAAACGCATGAGTATTATTTTTGCTCTTGCCCTTTACAAAGTGGATGGATTTAAAGGTCGTTATGGCAAGTGAACTAAGCCAGCATGGAAAAGAAAACAACAGACTCTCACCTACTGTAGAGTCTTGAACCAAAGCCAACCTTAGGCAGACAGTAGGAAGGCAGTTACTAGAAAAGGTAGGAAAAGGAGAAAGAAAGTTACAGTTTGCGGAAAGACTGAATTCTAGAGTTCTCATGCCCATCACTGGGACTAAGGTTAACTTTGTTCTACAAACAGAATTTGCTACAATGTAGATTTTTAGCTCCTTTGCTACAATGTAGATTTTTAGCTCCTTAGATCCTTTGTCACATACACAGGAAAAGGTAACTGGAAGAAGTTAATTTGCTTCTCTGTGATAATCATTTCACTATGCATATGCAAATCAAAGTGCCGTTCACTTTGTAAATGCATGCAAAATGAACTACAGGGAAGCTCCTTAGAATATAGAAAAGAAGATAAAGAGGAGATGAAGAAGGGGAGGAAACGGAGAGGGAGGAGCAGGAAGGAAAAAAAGCAGAAAGAAGTGGAAAGGAGAAAATAAGGAAGGAAGGAGAGGGAAAAGGGAGGAAAGATAGATGGACAGACAATATTGAGAGGGGAGGGGAAGGAAGGGGAGAAAGAAGGAAGCAAAGTAGAGCTATGGTAATATCTTAGGTCTATTAGAGCAAGCCAACAAAACCAGTCACAGCGCATACTTACTATTACGATGCAAACTGGTTTTTTTCCTTTTTTTTTTTTATTTTATGTGTATGAGTGTTTTTCATGTGTCTATGTACCAGATGATGCTAGAGGAAGCCAAAAGAGGGTATCAGATGCCCTGGGACTGGAGTTACACATGGTTGTGAGCTGCCATTTAAGTGCTGGAAACCAAACACATGTTCTCTAGAGTCTAAGTCCTGAGGGGGTGGGGGGGGTGGATAGCCAGTACTCTTAGCCACTGAGCCAACTCTTTAGCCCCACATTTTAAAAAAAAATCTAAAAGTAATGAAACTTTAGAGACTACAGAAAAAGTTTGCTGAGGTTAATCTCGAAGGAATCTCAACTGACAAAATGCCTCCATCTGACTGGCTTGTTGTTGCCAAATCTGTGGGGCACTTTCTTGATTACTGATGGATCTGGGGGAAGCACAACCCACTATGGTGGGTCATCCCTGAGTAGGTGGCCCTGGCTGTATAAGAAAGGAGGCTGAGAAAGCCATGGGAGAAAGCAAGCCAGTAAGCCACACCCCTCCTTCAGCTCTGCTTCAGTTCCTGCCTCCAGGTTCCTGCTCCAACTGCTGACCTGAGTTCCTTTGGTGATAGTCTCAAACAAGAAAATGCAAACAAAATAAACTCCACCAACTGTTTTGGGTCCTGCAGTTTATCACAGCAACAGAAAGCAAACAGGGAAAGAAGGTGATTTAATTTACTTGTTTTTTCAAGTACGTCTCAGGCTTTGTGATATGTCTGTCATACAATATGCTAGACAAAAGAAGGTGTACAGTTTGGTAATGATGCATGGTCCCTGCCTGAGGAAGATCCATTCCAATATGGGGGCAGGCCCCAGAGCTGACTTTGCAGGTCATTACTTCTCACTTCAATGAAGGCACTGTGTGAGCTATGGAAAGGAAATCAGGGACTAGTCTGAACCTATAAATACATTGTTAAAAAGACAGATGTTAACCTTGTGTTAGTCTTCAAGGTCTGAGAACAAGAGTTTTTTGGATCCAACTTTACTGGACTTCTGCTCCTAACATCATTAACTTTTATCCTAAGCAAGAAAAATGATGTGGGTCAATAATAATTAGAGTATGGCTCCACGGCTCAGAACTCAGGAGTAATAAGCCAATAGAAAGCCTGCCTCCTTTTGACACGTGTTTAGTGAAGTTGGAAGAGGGAGGAAGAAAGAGAATTATGCTCTCCTGATGACAAAGGGGTATCATATCATCAAAGGACTGAGTCCCGATGGCAAGGAGGTGCTGGTGGTGCTTTGTAGTTTTTATTGAAACTCAGATCAACTCCTCTAGCTGTCTCCTGTAAGAAGACAGCGAGGAAACACACAAGACCTGTGAAGACAGCTAAGTTTGGTGACCTCTGCTTGTAACTCCAGAACTCACCACTCAAGTCTGTAAATCCTAGCTTTCTAGTCAGAAAGTTGGGGGCAGAGGATCCTGGGTAGCAGGAGGGCCAGCTAGGCTGGTATGTAAGTCCCTGATAACAGTGAGACCCTACTTCAAACAAGGCAAGAAGGGAGACCAGACACGCAAGATTGTTCTGGTGCCTACATATACAGAGTGACATATGCACACTTTTACTCAAACACACAACATAAACACAAACAGCATTCAGACACACATAGACACACACACACACACACACACACACACACACACACACACACACACAGAAAGACCGAGAGACAGAGATGAGTCAGAGATAGGGACAGGAAGAGAGAGACAGAGAAATAGAGAAACAGAGAGACCTTTTCTTAGGCAAGAACCCTAGACCCAGAGAGTGTTCTATCTAAGCTGGATGGATGAGGAGGGTTGGGACATTAGACCATTTGCACTTTTCCTTTTAAAACCTGGCTGGATTTTGAAGAGTCTGAGTACCTTCTGCAAATTATTTATGAACTTAAAGCAGTAGCTTTATAATAGAGAAGCCCGGCAGACACAGCCAATCCCATCATCAGAGCTGGCATTACCAGGGTCGGGACAGACGTTCTGTGACTGCTGATAGAAAGTCCTGAGAAGGACACAATGTCATTTATGGGGTGGCTGCCAACAGTAAAGAAGCAACAAGCCACCGCACAGGGACACAAGTCACTGCAGAAAATTCAGGTCCCATAACATTTAAAGATGTGGAGGTCAAGGTTGGTGAGGGGACACTAATGATTTTTAACTGCTTACCAAGATGTGAGGCCCAGTATCAGATCTGGACTCAGGGGTGGGGGAGAAAGAGGCATACTGTTAAGGACAGTGCTGGCACAGTTGACAGAATTTGGAAATGGAGTGTGGAGTACACAATATGGTTATACTCCACAACACAATTAAGTTGTCTGTTTTCAAGAACTGTTTCTGATCGAATTGAGTATTATACTCTGAGTTTGTAAGAAATGTCCCCGTTCTTAGAAAATACATATGAACATATTCATATGGAAAGTGATACAGTGCTTACAGAGCTCAGGTAGTCTATTAAAGTGCATGGTGTGTGTGTGTGTGTGTGTGTGTTGTGTGTTTTGTATTGATATGCACATGCATGCATGTGTGTAAATGGGGAGGAAAAATACTGCAAATGAGACAAGGTGTTTATTGATGAATATGAGAAAAAGAGGATGTTCTGGTTAGGTGGTTGTTTGTTTTGTTACTGTCAGCTTGGCACAAGTTAAAATTATCTGTTTGCAGGTCTGTGGGGCAGTCTCTTGATTAAGGATGGATATGGGAAGGTCCAGCCCATTGTGGGTTGTGCCATCCCTGGGCAGGTGATCCTGCATTGTATAAGAAAGCAAACTAGTAAGACTTGTTCCTGGGGCAATGCTCAGAGGTTAAGAACACTGACTGTTCTTCCAGTGGACCCAGGTTCAAATCCCAGCAACCACATGTCGGCTCACAACTCTCTGTAACTCTAAGATCTGACACCCTAGCACACATACATGCAGGCAAAACATCAATGCACATGAAAGAAACAAAGAAACAAAGAAGGAAAGAAGGAAGGAAGGAAGGAAGGAAGAAAGGAAGGAAAGAAAAAGAAAGAAAGAAAGGAAGAAAGAAAGAAACAAAGAAAGAAACGCAGGAAGGGGGAAGGAAGGAAGGAAGGAAGGAAGGAAGGAAGGAAGAGGAAGGAAGGAAGGAAGGAAGGAAGGAAGGAAGAAAGGGTGGGTTTCTCCATTGCCTCTGCTTCAGTTCTGCCTCCAGGGTTTTGCCTTGAGCTCCTGCCCTGACTTCCCATATTTCTGAATGTACAAGCAAATTGAATCCTTTCTGCCCCTAAATTGCTTTTGGCCATAGATAGTGTTTATTAGAGTTACAGAAAGTAAACTAGAACAAGGGGGAAGATAAATTTTCTTTGTGCTATTATTTTTATTTGATTTTTTTATTTTTTGAGAAAGGGCCTCAAGTATCCAAGGGTGGCCTTGATCTTACTACATAGCTAAGGGTAGACTTGAACTTGTGAAGCTCCTGTCTCTACCTTCAGACTTCTGGGGTTATAGGAGTGTGTCCCTATATTGTTGTGGTTGCTGTTGTCTTTGTTTGTGGTTGCACTGCTAGGGACAGGAAGCAGGGCTTCATGCATATGAGGTAAGCCTCTACCAACTGATGAGATACAGCTATAACCTCCTTCTGCTCTTCTGCATATTTTTTCCTTAACTTCAAAATTAACTTCCAAATTTCAAATTTAGGAACCATGCGCTTGGCATTGCGGACTCACAGATAGGCTTGCTTGTATGCTCTGGGTCAAATGAGGACAGACATTTTCCTCAGCTCTGGGTTCATTGAGACCCCTCTGGGTAGATTTCAACAACACGTGCAGATAATAGCAAAGGTAAACACAGATGCTATGGAGACAGAGTGCAGAGAAGGCTCATAACATACGCTGTGTATGGCCCTTGAGCTAAGCTAGAAGGATGGAGAGGGCTTAGGGGAGTCTTAGGTGGATTTTGGGAGGCAGGAGGAACTTATATCTCTTTTTCAGTTGCCAAAATCAGCTCTCTACTCACCTCCTTGGCCTCAGGATGCTGAGTGTTATGGATTAAATCTCTGAGACTCTCTCGCCCTCTGCCATCTAAAGCCTTCAGCAATGGGAGACAGCACAGGGGATGTAAGGGCTGATGAGAGAGGAGCTGTAGTATTCACTTTGTCCCAACAATGCAGAGCTTGCCCAGGAAAAGCTTCCCCTGTTGTTGGCCTCTCCCATTTCAGCATTCCCCGGGGTTCACTCTCACTGCAATTCTCTTAAGCCTTCAGTCCTGGGATTGCAATGACTCCCAATCACCAGCATCTCCCCAGCCTTTGTGGATGTCCCAACTGCTCACTTTTCTGAAAACAATGTCTCCTTGAATAATTTTTAGACAAGCTCGAAGTATGACTCCCGTTTCTTGATTGGAGTCTTCTAACACACACATGGGGCACACATGGGGCTCAGGCCGAGGAGACGGGAAAATGAGGTTTGCACAAACAGGGCAGAGGATGGATCAAAAGAGGCCAGCTTTATCTCCTATCCTGTGATTTCAACAGCCCAGACCACAAAGCGAAGGGAGCACTTGGTAGAGGAGAGACCCGAGCTATGTGACCTTGGTGAGGCGCTTCATTTGCTTGACCTTCTTCCTCATTTATGGGAAGAGCTTAACCTCGAGGGGTTAATGTGAGGCATCGATGGTCGATGGGCCGAGAGCAGGATCACTTCCGGTCATGACTGTAGCTCTGTGTCTTGCGCCTTCATCCTCAGTGCGGCTGACTGTGACTGCCCCTCCCTCCTCTGAAGTCCTAATCCACATTTAATTCTCCATCATATCTGCTTGTTGATTTGTTATGATTCTCCAACTAAATAGTACACTATTTCAAAGACAATAGCACCCTCCATGCCTCTGAGCTACTCGAAACTTCTAGGACTAATGGTTGGTAAATGGAGAAGGGGATTTTTTTTTTTTTGCTTGTCATAGTATTTAAGCTTAGTTCTTTAAACTCAACTGACCTCTCCGGCCCTCTTGGAATATTAATCTAGAACCAGGACAAGTGAAAATCCTTTTCTTCTTTTATTTAGTTATTCAGATGCATATTTTAACACTGTGTAGGTAACTACTGGTTGATGTTTCAGATCTGTTTTGCTTCTTTTTTTTTTTTTAAAGAATTATTTATTTATTTTATATATGTGAGTACACTGTCTCTCTTCAGACACATGACAAGAGGGCATTGGATCCCACCACAGATGGTTGGTTGTGAGCCACCATGTGGTTGCTGGGAATTGAACTCAGGACCTCTGGAAGAGCAGTCTGTGCTCTTAACCACTGAGCCACCTCTCCAGCCCCTAGATCTGTTTTGCTAACTAAAACCATTTAGAAAAGAGAAATCTGGAATGAGTGTATATTTTCTAAATTAAGCAACATTTATGAGCCAAGGGTGATTGGATGGTGCTCACCTTAAATCCCAACACTCAGGAGTCTGGGAAGGATGTTTGTGGTTCAAGACCAGCCTATAATATCTACAGAAGAATGTCAAGGTAGAGATAATAACACCAGTGTACTAATAAACGCGGGGGTAGGCAAGATTGTGAAGATGAAAAGTAAGATGGTACTTTAACTTCTGGATAAAAGCCCCTCTCTGTGAATGGGTGTACTTTGATAGAAGGCTGATCTCTATGATTGGGTAAAGGTTGTCTTTGTATTAATCAAATGTTGACTTCTGTACTGGCATAGAGTGGAGTGTAGCCCAGACATTGGTATTTTTATTTTTAGTGGATCATCATCGCCTGCCTGAGTATCTTATAAACATTCTTTTGTATCACCTTCTGATTGATTTAATAAATAGCTGACAGCCTATATCAGAACAAGAGAAGAAAGGCAGGACTTCTGGGCAGACCTACGGACTCTGGGAAAGAGTCAGTTAGTTGTATGTGGGGGTAGGGGGCATTCAACAGCCAGACGTGAAGCGAGTCAGATATACTGGGACATACTGAGAGGTAAGGGGTTACGTGTTAATTTATATAATTAAGTTATATGAGCTAGCTGGGAAATAGCATAAGCTAAATCCTGAGCTAGAACAAATAATAAGTCTCTGTGTCTTTATTGGGAGCTTGTGGGTTAAGACAATCTGAAGATAATTGGTGTACTTGGATAGAAGCCCCTCTCTCTGTGTGCTTAGAGGGACATACAGACATCTCTGTGGTTGAGTACATTTGTACTTTTATTGAAATTACTGTTTTTGTTCTGTTTTGTTGTTTAGTTTGTTTTTGCCTCTCCATCCTCTGTAGCATAGGACTTTTCCATTGAACAATAATGTCCTCATAATAAACAGAACTAGGACCTCTATTACCAGAGCACCTGAGAGTTTTCTCCTATTGTCTCCTGTATGTGCAATGTTCAGGGAGCCAAGGTGCTCACTGAATATGAAGATTGTCTCTCATAAACCAATGTTGAAGCACAGGGTATTGAGACATTCCCTGGTTCCCTTGGCCCGAGTAACCTCTGGTGTGACTGCCCCTCAGACCCTTTAAATGCAACCCAGTTTTCATGACTCTCCTAGATAAGGAAATGAGAAGACTAAAACTTTGGCTCAAACTCCTGATTGGCTCTACATAAAAACACAGTAATTACTAAAATCTAGTAAGGTATCACCTGCCTCTCCCTCCCAGGCCAAAGAACCTGGATGATGGACTGCCCTAACTCTGCAGTCACCCTGGACTCCAGAAATTGTAACTACTGAAGGGCTAAACCACTTTGTAGAAGATTATCTACAATGGACATGACCCATCCAGGAGCAGGTCATCTTCAGAGACACAGATTTGTTGCCTACAGGGATGACACTGATTTTAGATTAACTGTTTCTGAAACCACCTTGCACCATCAGAGCTGAGACAGCTAGACCACAGTTGGACCCAGACTGCTCAGTCTTGCATACTTTTTACCACCAGCTCAGTTCTTCTATTTAAGCTTAAAGTCCATCTCAGAGCCCTGAAGATTAACTCAAGGGTACTGGAGCCCTTATTTGATCCTCTTCCTGTTGTCAGATATTGGACCACCTTTTGAACCCCAAGATTGTGTTATTTACTGAAAAAAACCTAGCTGTGGTGTGACTCAGCCTTAGCACACCTTTAAGCCCTCCGGCTGGAATACAAGCACGCCTAAGGCAGTAAGTTCCGGAGACAACAATTACAACTGCAAAATAAAAGTTATTTTTACACTTTCCAACTTCTCTCTGCTTAGGTTTAATCTAAAACAATGAAGATAAAAAGTTTTTACAAAGAAGAAAACATGTTTGAAAGTGATGTCTAATGGAGTGGCAGACAAATCAGAGAAAGCTTTGACAGAACAGTATGTGCCGACTCTCAGGAGAGGAAAAGGAAGCCACTTAAAAGGCAGTGGAGAGATCGAAGAAGGGAGATAGTTTTACCAGGAGAATTTTACAGAGACTGGGTTGAAGCTAGACACAGGTGAAGACAGAATGAACCAGAGAATGAGAAGGAGTCAGAAGATTAGAATAGACTCCTAGAGCTAGTTTGAGGCCAAGGCAGAACAATTCAGGGAGAACTGAGAGAACCACATTGAATCAGTCAGCCTGGAGAGTTTGAAGCCAGAACAGCTGAGTTGACCATTCAGCTGGAGATCAGAAAGAACTAGGAAGGAGTGAACTTATTCAGCAGCAAGTCTCAGAGGCTGAAAACATTCTAGGACTAGATTAGATTGAACAAATTATACAGAGACTAGAAGCTTCCAACACCAGGTCTAGGTTAGCAGACTAAGGCAGTAAGCTCCTAAAATGACAATTACAACTGCAGAATAACAGTTACTTTTACAGTTTCCCACCCTCTCTCTGCTTTTCCCATAACTTGTCTCTATTGTCTCTTGGGGAAAGGCCAATCTTACTATGTTGGGGCTCCAAGAGGTGGGGCAGTCACCCCTAAATCTCTGGTTACAGGATGACAAAATGTTGTTAGGACTAGTCTTGTCTGTGTGGGCCTTAGCTAGAGGGTGGTGTGGATACTCTGGTGTGGGTTAGAATTTAAAGGAAGGAGGTTGGGGAAGAGGATGATGAAGATTAGCAGCTTCTACAGCACTAAAAAGGTTACGCTCATGCATCACCCGGGAACTGGCAAGGAGATTGTATTTCACAGAGATGGCCAGTTTCACAGAAAGACACAAGAGCCTCTGGGGAGTCATCAGTGAGCTGTTTGTACTTCCTGGCATTCCTGCCAACTCCTATGGTTCCTGCAATGGCAGAAGGATGCATCTTCTTTTGTTTTAAGTGTTGTTTGGGGTTTTCATGCTCAGCAGGTCAACTGATGTGATTGTTAAAGGTGGGCTTGGGGAACTTGGAATCTGAACTTGGGCAGGCTCACAGCATGGTGGCACAGGGGGATTAGATAACGCTTGGAGAGGTGGGAGCTCCACACTGCCTCCTCCTACCACCTTGAGTCCTCATTGATGAGGGAAGCCTCATGGCTTCTGTTGTTGTGCTGTCATTGAGGCCCAACTGCTTCGAACATGGATGTTCACAAGCATGTTGTGTTGTGTGTCAGAGTGCAATTACACTCTTATGGGAATGAGTGCTGATTACAGTTGTGGAGACATTTGCACATTCTCACCCATAGAGTTTGCAAAGTCAAGGCCGATGCTCAAATATTCTGAGCTTCCTAAAGCAAACTGCATAGAGACTTGCTTCACACAGTGTGCTGAGCCAATGGGACTGTGGCATGGGAAGCCATTTTCCTGGGTGATCAGCCTTAAATAAAAGCAAGCATTCGGTTCTGTAAATATTAACACACCAACAGACCAGTTCTGTTCTGCTTGTTGAAAAAAGGGTGAGATGGACTAGTCTAAGGTTGGGTTCTTTTGGACTTTCCAAAGGGAAGTTAATTTTTGTCTTTTACAGTGAGAGTTTACAACTTCTGGTTTCCACTTGAAGAGTTCTCCTCCCCCAGTCCTTTGATACTTCTGTTTACTAAAAAAAAAAAAAAAAAAAAAAAAACCTGCCCAGTGAGCTCGGATTCTTTCTCAGTCAGTTGTGTTCCTTACCCGTACTACAGTGCCTGAGTTGGTCTGTTCCCAGATTTCCTGCATGTTTACTGAGCCTGTGCATGACTGAGACCACCAGATTCCACAGCGATCAGAGACGAACAACTCCAGAAAGTTGTTCCCTGACCTACATATACATACTCATGCCCTGGCACAGATATGCCTGCATACACACACACACACACACACACACACACACACACACACACCCAATAAATAATTTTCAAACACTCAACACTACCGTACTCAGCCCCATAGCGTCTAGGTGGTTCACACAGTGGACACCTGGGTGACGAGTGCTCCACTCTGCCCTTTGGTCAGGAGCCAGGCACATCTCTGTCTACAGAGGGGCAGAAGCAGTGAGGGGTGTGTGAAGAATATCCCCACAGATGCACAGCCCTCAAAGATGCTCACTTGAAGACTGCTGACGGAGGATGCTGAGTTTATATGTGTCTTGCAAGAAGACTTGTCCAACCTGTAGCTTCTGATAACATTTTCTAGCAGAAATTGTTTGTTATGGTATCGATGAGTTTTATTCCTGGTCTCTTAAGATGTTAAATGTTTACAGTGACTGCTTCTCCACACTTATGGAGGCAGCTGGGGAGCTAAATACTTATCTCCTGGTCTCCTGCTTGGGAAAACTGATTGGACATCTAGTACCATGTTAAAGTCTTCAGCTCTCGCCTTCTTCCTGTGCTCAGGATTTGCTGGAGGGTTCTGAGCAGAAAGAGAGAGAGGGAGGAGGGAGGGAGGGAGAGGAGATAACAAAGAGGAGGAAGAGAGAGACAGAGACAGAGAGACGGAGGAGGAGATGCACAGAGAGAAGAGGAAGAGAGAGAAAGAGAGAGATGGGAGTGTGTTATGGCATAGCAAGTTACGAGCCCAGGACTCCATAACAAAACACCACACGTGGCTTCAAGATGTGTTTTCTTGCAGTTCTCAAGGATGGAAATCCAAGATCAAGATGCTGTCTGGGTTGGTTTTGGTGAGAACTCGTCCTGGGGTAGGGATGGCCAGCTTCTTTCTTATGTGTCTCCATGTAGCTTCTCTGCGAACCTGGAGATGGGGGCTTGGGGGGGCCTCCTACTCATTTTTTTAAATTAGGATGCCAGTTTTCTCAGATTAGAGCCCCACTTCATGACTTCATCTAACATTGATTAGCTCCCTAGATGCCCCGTCTCTAAGTGACAGTCGAGTAGCATTAGAGGACTTTTGGACAGGCAAGGTTTAGTCTGCAAAAGTCACTATTAAATTTTTAATGAATAAATGTTAATTCAAACAATTTTACATAAACCAATAATAATTCCTCTAAAAAGGATCATTTCTATAACAGTAATTTGTCTTAATTCCCCTTACGTGGCAATTCAGGTGCTTGTAATAATTTCTTCCTTAGATTTTTCTCTGTAGATACAGTATATCTGCATAATGTAATAATTTATTTCTCTCTTTGCGTCTGTGTGTATAAACACATACAAATATGTAATGTAGATACAAAGATATATATTATATAATATATATATATATATATATATAGTATTTAAATCTGCATGTCTGTGGTATATATATCTATACATGTTTATTATATTTGTATATCTACATAGAGTGTAAATATCCACGCATACATTGATAAATAAAATTTATAATGTGTTTATAAAATGAGATGTCAAGTTACTTCTATTATTTATACATAGCAATGTGTCAAGATTGGTGCAGGACTCACCCAACTCAGGATACCCAACAACCCTAATCATCCTCTATGTGCTCATCAAAGTACATGACTCCTCTTCTCTCCTTTCCTCTCCCCTCCTCTCCTCTTGTCTCCCCTCTTCTCCTCTTCTCCTCTTGTCTCCCCTCTTCTCTCCTCTCCTCTGCCCTCCTCTCATCTTCTCTCCTCCCCTCCTCCCACCATATACATTTGCACCCCCAGATTCTGCATCAAATAGCAAGGCATGCCAAAGAATATCAAAGTCGTAGCTCTTGGGAGCTCTGAGTGTCTTTTGAACATTGTATGTCCTGCTTGTGTTTGTTAGAGGTGGCATTTCCTCCAAGCATTGTGTGTGTGTGTGTGTGTGTGTGTGTGTGTGTGTGCAGAAGGTGACTGTTCAGTCCTGTATGTGGCCCATCCTTTGTTGTTTGGAGAGACAGTGAGTGTGTGTTCACACTGTCCTTTGCTTTCATCTGGGTAGTGTGTTTTCTTGTCTTTACTGTCATCTTGAGCCTTGTTTTGGAGGGCAGAAGAATGCTTAGGTCATGTTTAGTTTTTATAGCCTCATTTAGGGAAAATGGATCCTTTGGGCCCCGTCTATGCCCATTGCCTAAATTTAAAGTTCCTTTTCTTGCAGGTGGCTTAATTTATATTTGTTGATGGCACAACGAATGCAAATAACCACATGGGTGACCTTTAGGAGGCTGCCAGAGCCAAACCAGTTATGTGAATGACTTGAATCAGAAAAGCTTTTTGACATATTTTTAGCATTTCTACAAATACTCTTTTCTTGAGGAAAGGGTGTTTTTGGAAGTGTATAGAAAGCTCATCCATGGTAAATTGTCAGATATTTCAACACTATAGCACTATGGTAACAGAAAGGCTGAGCAGAATTAGAGACCCCAGCTAATCACGCAAGGAATTTATGGGTTATCCATTTATCACATGCCTTCATATTCCTGGCAGGTGCACACCTATGCCTCAAATGCAAACATGACTGAAGCGAACAGGAAATTATAGAAGACAGAAATAAATCATTTTTTTTTCATGATTTCAGATCTTTCTCTTCAAAATTGCCTTCAACTGCAGTTAATGAGGAAGTCTGGTCTGGGCCTATTTACCTCAGAGTGGTTGTCTTTGGGTTTCTTTGGATTGTTTATTTGATTTTGGTTTATTGAGATGGGATGTCACTATGCAGTGCAGAATAACCTCTAACCCAAGTCCCCCACCTCAGTCTGGAGGTTGTAGGAAAGCATTTCAATTCTTTGTGACTGAAACACCCACTGCAGATAGTTTTACCCTCAAGAAAAATGTGTTGAAAATATAGTAGTGATGGCTGTAGGGCTTGTCCAGTGGTTAAAGAACTTGCCATGGCAGCAAAAGGAACAGAGTTCAAATCCCCAGAATCCACATAAATACCAGTTGGTTATCATGGATTACCTCCAATTCCAGCCTAGGAAAGCAGCAACAAGCAATCTTGGAGCAAGTGGGCTAACGAGTCAAACCAGCAGTATTGGTGAGCTGGGTTTGATTGAGAGGCATTGCCTCAAAGAATAAGTGGAGAGCAGTGGCAAAAGATGTTTGACATCAACTTCAGGCCTCCACACAAGTGTATATATGCATGCTTGCATACACATGACACAACACACACAATGTGCACACATGTACAGGCACATAAGATGCAAACACATAAGAAAATAAAGAGGAAAAGAGTCTAATAATGAAAGAAATTCTTCGTTGTACAAGCACATTTGAACTTATTCAACCCTCAAATCTTCTCTCAACTTTATCAATAATGTTCATTCCATTAATCTGTGTATTTGAACCATTTAGACTCCTTTCCGATATTAATATCTCTCACTTAAAAATCAGCTTGAGAAATAGGAAAAAATTTTCCCCATATTGTCAGGGTGAAAACAACAAACTGAAGATGACTCACACATGTCAGTTCTGGACAGTGCTGTTGAGAGCTGAGAGCTTGAAGCTTTTTCCCCTGCTCCCTGCAGTGGATCATACGCCCTCAGCCTTTACCAAGAGCCTGTTGATAACATGAGGGTCCTCGTCACTCATAGCAAGAGGCCAACTCTCTAGATCCTGCATGGCCACTGGAGTTTTCTGGCTTCTGCCTCTTCATCTTGGAGGCCAACCTCCAACTTGTTTCAATGTGTCTGATTCTCTGGGAATGTTGCATCTTTACTCCAGGCTCAAGAGCTGGGAGCTTCAGGTTATTTTGGAAGAATAGAGTCTAAAAGTCTGATCTTTAGAATCAACACTAGCTGGCTCTCAGTTCCGGCTTAGACCATCTCTGTGCATCCAGTGTGCTGCTCTGTGGGTCCCCTGAGTGGGTCCACTCCATAAAGTTACTAATTTTCAAAGTGATCCAAGCAATTTTACTGTGTTTTCTATATTCTGTAATATAGTAAGTATATTTTTAATTGTAAAAAAAAAAAAAAAACCCACAGTATCCTAGACTTTTAAGAAGATACTATAATCATTTAATTAGAATATTGTTAGAACTAATGGCAATGTTGGAGCTTTCTCTGATTTATTAGAATTATTTGTTTATTAAAAGGATTCTGCCATGATTTGGTGTTGATAAGGGATAGGGATCTGTAAGTTGTCCAAGGTTAACAAAAAATAAGCAAACCTTCCTCCTCCTCCTCCTCCTCCTCCTTTTCACACTTCTTGGCAAATCAAGCATAGGGACAAGCACTCTATCACAGAAAGTTTTATCTGGTCTCTCATGAAACATAAATGGTTGGAAACACTCAGAAGTATAACAGTAACAGTGGCAAGAGGAGGAGGAGGAGGAGAAGGAGGAGGAGGAGGAGGAGGAGGAGGAGAGGAGGAGGAGGAGGAGGCAGCTACTATAAAGGAAAAAAGATAAAGTCTCATATAATAACTATAAGAAACAGCTTTGAAACACAGTTCATAAACTACTGATTCAGTTGGGCCAGGCATAAGCATTGGAGTCAGTTGGAACTCCAGAAGTTTCTGTTCTGTACAGTAAAGCAAAAAAAGGAAAGAAAATAAATGTAATCTAGAGGGAAAAAAAAAATCACAAAATTTGCATATGGTGGATGTAGGAAGTCACGAGGGATCTGGAAAACACCCTTAAGGATTCTAAGTCAGCCCAGCAATGCTGCATGACAGAGTTAACAAGCAGAAATCAATTTGATTTCTATATGTTAGCATTGAACATTTAGAAACAAGTAGAAACTAACAACAATGATTACAATTAAAATATACATTGAAAAATTCAAGTCTAATGTAAGAAAATATACATGCAACCATTGTGCTAAAATTCTACCAAAAGTCTTGCTGAAAGAAATAAAAGAAACCATAAGAAAATGGAGACGTATACCTTATCCAGAGACAGGCCAGTGAAGCAGTAAACTCTCCTCTAATTGACCTGTAAGTTAAACATATTTCTGTTAAATAGGCATCATTGTTAAATAGGCATGGACAACTCATTTCTAAATTACACAGAAATGAACGCAAGTAGAAGGGTGAAAATAAAAACTGGAAAGTGTGGATGGTGGTGGAAGAAGAGCACATCTTCCAAGCCTTGACTTCTGCTTCCCTGTAGTGTGCTGCTATAATCACCATCCTCTTGCATTGACCCAGGGAGGGCACTCACTTGCCATGCAGAGGCTCCAGAAGCAAAATGGTACACACAGAGCCAACTGAAGCTTTGCAAAGATGAAAAACCAGTTCAAGGAAAGAAATAGAAAGTTGGCAAAAAAAAAAAAAAAAAAAAAGAACGAACAAATCTCAAAGATCTAAATCCTAGACCTTATGCTTGTATGCAGACATTAGCTTCAAGGGAAGCATAGATACAGATGTAATATGCAAAATGTAAAAGTTCTGGAAGGAGAAACAGGAGAAAATCTTGGTGAGCTGGGGCTAGACAGTCTGTAGTCACAGCTTGAAACCCCGGGGAGAGAGTCATTTAGCAGCAGCAGACCTTTCGATGTTACAGTGTGAAACTGAGTGGTTAGTGTGTTGTGTGTGTGTGTGTGTGTGTGTGTGTGTCTATTTAATCATTTAGATGTTCAAGATTTTTAATTACTTGATAAGGTTTTGCTTGTTAACTCAGTTGAGAAACTGTGAACTCTCTTTTAAAATAAAGAAATTTAGAAATCTTTTTGTGTGTGTTTGTGTATTTGAATTACGACCACAAAAAGGGGATAAATATTTCTGAGACACCCCTACTAAGTGAGGTTCAAATCCACATTTATAAAAATAGCATAGCCAGGTCAGTTTGGTGGCACAAACTTTTAATTCCAGTACTCAGGAGGCAGGTGTACCTCTGTGAGTTTAAGGTCAGTCTGGTTTACATAGTAAACGTCAGGTCAGACATGACTACATAGTGATATTCTATCTCTAAAAATTAATAAAAAAATATCAAAATGGTATAACAAGTGTAAGCTACTCTTAAATGGCTAAGAAAAAAGTGAAATTTTGCTTGGAATTTTATAGACTGTATCTACTGAACACTGAATTTTAGTAATTTAAATGAACGTCTCGTGGCAATGAAATTCAATTGACTAGAAAAGCCAAGTAGCTGGGCCAACCTAAACACACACAGGATGGTGAAAGGGAACCACCAGGAAAGAATCAATAATTTACCTTGAAAAATGAGAACTGGAAAAATATCCTTCAAATTCTAGCTGTAAAATGTAGTCTTATCTTCCTTGTGAAAAAAAATTTATTCAAATTGAATGACTACACCCAAGTGGTGAGCCAGGTATGAGGGTGCATGCCTGTCAACCTAGCAGGGGTGCTGAGGCAAGTCCCTGGTTATAGGGCCGGTCTGGGCTCATATAAGGGCTAGTGTCGGAAATTAACAGGAAGAGGACAAAGAGGTGACTACAAATTATACTGAATAAATAAAATAATAAACATTTTCTTCTTCTGGATCAAACCGAGATAAAGACGATAACAGAGGGGTGGGGGAGTTTGTGTTATCCCATAGGAAGGGAGCTGGAGAGCCAGAGTCACCGATGGACTACACAGTTTTCTACAGAGAAAACACAAAGGGAGACAGGAAGACACAACTTCAATAAGCAGCCCTGACAACTCGTGACTTTCTTCCCCAGCAGTGACAAGCAAAGACACCAGAGAGAAATACGTTCCCAGTTTGAATATTGCAACACTATACAGTGAATTTGGAATTGGCTAAAGCTGGTCAAGTCTCGCCTCTCCGGGAAAAGCACACCCATCTTCTCTGATCCACAATTTGCTCCTGTTTGAATGGGAATAATAACCCCAGCTTTGCCCGTGTCACCGAATTTTTATGAAGATCAAAGAGATAATAAATGTGAATTTTGAAAATTGTAGATCAGTATATACATAAGGTGTTATTAGCATATTTAACAGATGCAAATGATGGTGTATTAATTCAATTTGAATACATTTTCCATGAGAAAGACAAGACTACATTTTACGAGAACATTAGGTCTGTTTGTTCTTGGAATTCCCTCTTCTCAGTCAAGTCAAAAATTATGTTGTTGTTGTTGTTTTTAATTCTGTTTAAATGTATTCTCATTCATCCAATAGCCTGTGTTCTAAAGTATTTAAAATTCCAAGATAAGATATAAGATATAACTCTTGTATTAAATTTTATAACCTCCCCAAGATCTCACCCCCACAGTAAGTGTGAGTTATAGGCCACATGCAGAGTGTGGAAATATTTGTATTAATAGGTAAATGTGAGCTGTAGGCAAGGGTAGCATTTATAAGTCTGATTTTAAATTTTCAAAAAAGTAATTATATGTTCATAAAAAGTTGAAAATGTGATCAGGGCTCCATCACCTATTGGCCCAGGTAGCATCTCCTGCATCCTTATTTCATCATCAGATCCAAGACTTTGTTGGGTGTACTGGTTTGTGGCTGTAGTGCCAACTACCCAGGACATTTGCACATATTCATGTGTATGCATGTGCATGTTGATACCAGAGGTCAGTCTCAGGGTCCTTCCGTAGGTGCTTTGAGTTTTTAGACAGTGTCTCTTAGGGCTGAAACTTATCAAGTGTACTACCTGGCCGGTCTCAGGCATCCTTTGGTCTCCACCCACATAGCTGTGAGATTATTGGGTTCTGCCCAGGTGTTTGCTTGGGGTCCTTGTGATTGTGTACAAAGATCCAGCCATCTTTCCAGACTCCACTCAAGAGGTTTGAACAAAGAAGAAAATCTTGTTAAAGCACATGCTCTATTTGAATTGGTCACACTGAACAGAATCCTAGTGAGATCACCGTCAATCTACCTATCATCCTGTGGGGTTGAGTGGTCAGGAGCCACACATAGCTGCAGATGCTATTGCTGAATCCAATGAAGTATGAGAGCCATTCTAATGCCAGAGTCCAGCACTGGGGAGAAAATCCAGACTTTACCCTCCATAGTAAGTATGATACAATATCCATTTTCCAAAGAATACTTTCTGTTCATTATCAATGAGGAGGTGATTTCCTTAGAACCTCAGCCAGGGCTCTGGCAGGAGCTTGGGTCCAACTAAGTCCAATGATTTAATCAGAAACAACACAGACAAAGCAGAAACACTTTGCATATCCCGGTATAATAAGTAATAGTTTAATTGTATGTAGATTTTTTTTTGTGTGTATGAACCAAACCACTTCCTTATACAGGAAGTAATTCCAATGATTCCGGGTTTGTTTTAATTCTTTCTCCACAACAGTGAAAGAGAGAGAGAGAGAGAGAGAGAGAGAGAGAGAGAGAGAGAGAGAGAGAGAGGACTCCTTTATGTCTTTGATGCAGACTCTGTGATCTTTATATTTGACCTTGTTTATGTTTTTCCAGAACTCGTGTGCAGCAGCGCTGATGCAGTCAATAATATAATCCAATCATCAATAAGCTACAAACTCCTTGTTTATTAATACACGATTAAAATGTATATGATAAAAAGATATTGACTGCAGCTAACTGTATGGATGACAGCAGCAATTAAGGTTCAGGTTCTTGATCACCTTGTGTGCCGGGCACCCCAGGAGTGTCGATGGTCTGTGTAAAGTCATGCAGCTGCAGCCTTTCCTTTGGTTTTCAAAGCTTAATTTATTTATTATTAGGTGTGTGTGTGTGGTGTGAGTGTGGTATATATGTGTATGTTTGTGGTATGTAAGTGGTGTGTGTATGTGTGTGTGTGTGTGTGTGTGTGTGTGTGTGTGTGTGTGTGACACTCATGGAGGTCAAGGCACAACTTGCTAAACTCAGTCCACCACATGGACTCTAGGGGAATGGAAGCCGGGCTCCCTGGCGGGCTTACTCAGAAGGCCCTTTACCAACTGAGTCTCATCACCTTCTTTCTTGCTTTCTGATTTTTAAAAAATTAAAGTCAATTACTGAGATTTGCTAAGTTTTATTTTATTTTTGTCAGTTTTTATTTTAGATATGGCTTTACTTTTCATTTATCTATATACATTTTAAAAACCAGTATTGAGATGCAGACCCAGCAGGCCACAGACTCTCAATTCTCCTGCCTCAGCTCTCTATAAGTGCTAGGATTACAGTCTCATTACAGCTGGGCTTTGGGTTCACTTGTGAAGCTTTAAAACACTGACAGTTATCTGAACAGACACCATGGCCGTGTCTCTACTCTAGGTTTTGATGATACACAAACAGAAGATAAAATCTTGTCAATAAAGAATCATGTTGTCCAATGAATAGAATTCTCCAAACTTATAGTTTTAGTCAGTGTTCTATTGCTGTGAAGAGACACCATGAGCACCTCAACTCTTATAGAAGAAAGCATTTAATTAGGGCTGGCTTACAGTTTCAAAGGTTTAGTCCATTATCATCATGGGGTGAGGGATGGGGCACGGTGGCACACAGGCAGACATGGTGCTAGAGAAGTAGCTGAAAGTTCTACATCAAGCTCCGCAGGCAGCAGTATGCCAAAGCTTTCAGCTTTTTGTTTTTAATGGTAGTGGGAAATTGAATGGTGATCCTTGTGAGTGTTCGGAAGTGCTCCACTACTGAGAGCTACATCTCAGGACTGGATTTGACTTTCCTTCTCTTGATAGTTTCCTTATAGAATCCAAGTTTTTGATCTGCCCTGAAACTTGCTGTGAACCCTAGTTGGCCTCAACCTTTGGTGACTTTCTGCCTCTACGTGGGTGCTGGACTTGCAAGGCATGCCATACCTACCATGTCTTTCCTTTTGAGGAGCACCTTTACCGGATTCCAGATGGGAAGCTGCTACCTTGTGTTGTTTTCTCAGCATAGTGACTCTCTTGCTCTCTTTCACTGATGGTATTGTTTTGTTTTTGTTGTTGTTTTTGAACAGATATTGAATGTAACTTTTCTCCTTGCTTTTCTGGAGTGACTAATTATTTTTCTGGTTTTCTAAGGAATCTTTTCTTCATCTTTGATTTCCTTGTTTGGACAAGGCCTAGGTGGAGACATTTATCCTGCTTGAGTTCTTTGAGCTTCCTGAATCTGTTGTTTGGTGTCTGGTGTTAATCTGGAGAAATGTCCAGGCATCGTCTTGTCTACTTTTCAATCCATCTTCTCCTCCTTTTTCTTCCGGTGTCCCCAGATGTGAGCGATGTCCTTTCCCGGTTGCCTCTCGGGCTGCTCTTTCTTCCTTTCTAGTCTTGTTTAATTGGCTTTGTAGTTTTAGAAATTTGTATTAACTATGCTAGAGCTTGGAATAGCTTTCTGCAGCTGAGCTCAGGGTGCATGCGGCTGACAAAGGCTGCTATTCTCTCCAGCTTCTCTCTGAAACTTCTTGTCTTCCATCCATGACATTTCCATGTCTCTGCTGGTACAACTTGTGTGTTCTGGCATGTTGTCTGCTTTTTCCTTTGAAATTCTTAGTATATTAAGCTAATTAAGCATATTTCTTAAAAATTTCTAATCTGGAGCTGGAGTTGTAGCTTAGGCAAAGTATTTGCCTCCTCTGTTCAATTCCTGGTGCTGAAAACACAAACACTAACCAACAGGCAGGCACATTCCTGGTCTGGCAGTGCCAGCATGCTGACAGACATGAGATTGTTTCTGATGTTTATTTACTCTCTTCATACCCTTGTGACATACCTTTTGGAGTTTTTAATTGAAAGACACATGTGACACATTGCATGAAAGAAACCAAAGGCGTGGGAGGCAGGGGGTGTCTAGTAGTTAGCTGTAACTGGTAATCAGGAATATTCTAAAGTTATGAACAAGGTGTCAGCCTTTTGCAGAGCTTGTGTTCCTAGGCGGGGATTCTCAGGCAAGACCATGGTGAGGAAGTTGGATAGTTCCCTTTCCTGCTAGTGGGAGGCTTGAGGGAGCTGAGTTGGTTGAGAGGTTTTAACACAAGCATGAGACTCTGAAAAAAGTTTCTTCCACTGCACGACTTCATAAGAAAAACCCAGAAGGCTGTGGATGGCCGGGTGATTCCCCTTCCTTATTCTCCTTAGAAGCATAGTTCCTACCAGGTCACTGTGAGTCTGTCAGAGTTCCAGACAGTGAGTGGGTTCCTGTGAGGTCTGGCCACCCTGAGCATTTCTCAGTTGTTCTTCCGGGTTTTCTCATGGGAGACCTATTCTCTTTTTATCTCAAAGACAAAGGAGGCTATGGAAATGCTAAATGGGGAAAATGTTTGCCATGTAGGGATAACGACCTGCGTGTGGATCCTCAGAATCCAGGAGAAAGGCAGATGCAATGTGCACATTTGTAACCCCTGACACTGCTACAGCAGATGGGAGGTGAAGATAGGAGGAACCCAGGAGCTTATGGGCCAGATAGCGTAGATTATGCCAATGTGAACAGAGAGAGACCCTGCCTCAGATAAGGTGGATGGTGAGTTTTGATTGTTGACTTCTGCAGACACACTGTGGCAATTGTGCATCTAAACCCCCCCCCCCTCTCTCTCTCTCTCACACACACACACACACACACACAGAAGGCAGGAAGGGAAGACGAGAGGGGATGGGAGGAGAGGGAGAGAGGGGGAAAGAGGAGAGAGAGAGAGAGAGAGAGAGAGAGAGAGAGAGAGAGAAAAGCAGAAGAGAGACAGAGAGAGATCATAATTTTAAAACTTTCATACTTGGATGACCCTTACATTTCCTCTGACACACAACTGTCCAGGGCTGACTTAATTTAGAGGTGTCTTGTATGGCTTTGGGGTAGGCACAACTGACCACAGATCAGATCTGGGTCATGTTATAATTTAAACAGTTAAGCTAGCCTCAGCCAACAGGCATTCTCATCATCAGCATCAGCATCATAACTAAGAACAACAATCATGTTGACATACTTCCCCACTATATAAATGAAGCAACTTCTTTTGTGTATGTCCACATTATAGTTACATTTTACGGATGTGTGTGGAATACATAAGTATACCTTTTATGTGTGCTTGCACATTTGCAAACACATGCCAGAGGTCAGTGTGAGGTGGCCCTCTATCACTCTCTGACTTAGTCTTTGAGTCTCTCACTAAAGCTGAAGCTCATTGACTGGCTACACTGACTATGCAAGAAATCCAGTGACTCCTCAGCCCTGGGTTATAGGTATACTGCTGTACCCAGCTTTTTTTGTTTGTTTGTTTGTTTGTTTGTTTTGGTGTATATACATCTTTATTTACATATATTATACATTTCTGTCTGCCTGAGGGAACATACATTATACATTTCTATCTGCCCAAGGGACTCCCTCTTCTTTTTTATCTAATGATATTTTTACACACAATAGAATTTTTTAGTTTTGTTTATTTTTTGTTTTTGTTTTTTATTATTTATTTATTTATTTTTAAATCAAATCTTAATTTTTACTTATTCACACAGGGGTTATAAGCACAAAAAGGCAGGACGTGGGGAAGGGGATGACACCAGAGCGTAGGTGTTCAGGGAGAGTACAGATATCTTTCAGAACAGGGTATCAGCTGGTACCCAGCTTTTTTATGTTTGCCAGAGATTGAACTTATTTCCTCATGGTTTGCTTAGAGTAGCTCCCAACCCTCTCTATTTTTTTAATAAATAAATATATATATAATTAGTACATATAATATATTTGCTATCTATATATATATAATTATTATATATACCATAATTAGTAAATATATATAATTAGTAAATATATAATATATATTTAGTAAATATATAATTAGTAAATATATTTACTATCTATACATATGTAATCATTGTACATACAATAATTAGTAAATATATAATATATATTTAGTAAATATATAATTAGTAAATATATTTACTATCTATACATATGTAATTATTATACATACAATAATTAGTAAATATATAAATAATTAGTAAATATATAATATATATTTAGCAAATATATAATTAGTAAATATATTTACTATCTATACCTATACACCTACATGTACACATACATACATATTAGCTTAGGGCTCCAGAGAGCTAGTTGTCAATAATGGTGGGGAAGATTTGGCAGCAGGGTCAGGAAACTATAAGGCCACATCTTAACTGTACACAGGAAGCAGAAAAATAAAAGTGAGGTGAGGTAAAGATATAAATCCCCCAAAGCCTTCCCCACTGGCATATTCCTCCAGCCATGTCACCTCTCCTAAAGGTTCCATAATCTCCTCAAATAGTGCCACCAATGGGGAACCTAGTGTTCAAATACCTGATCCTGTGAGGACATTTCTCTTTCAAACCACAACACCCCGTTCCTGTTGATCTTGAAGTTGAAATGTTGTTTCCCAGATAGCTGCTGCTTGGGAAGAGTGAAGTCGGGTAGGATTCAGTGAAACACTGAAGAGCTTTGCAAACTTCTGGGAAGGTCAAATCAGTGAACCGGCAGTATTTGTAAACATCTGGAAATGAGACGTAAAAATAGATTATCATTTAGATTCATGCATATTTATGTGTCACCGTGCATGAGAGTTCGCACAGTACTGAATGCAACTGGTACTTCTGTGTGTCTTAGAAAGGGGAGACAGCAGTATCTCCGTCATTATTGTTGGCTGGTTTCTCCTTCTACATGGCTTTCTTGTAACTTGAAGAACAATATTGACAGCAATGTACGTTTTGTAAAAAGGAAAAGGAAAGGCTGAAAGTGTCTTCACTGGCCAGCACAATCCCTGAAAGGATTCCTTCTTCTAAGATTTCTGATTGGTTTATGTGGTGGTTTGAATATACTTGGCCCAGGGAATGGCACTATTAGAAGGCGTGGCCTTGTTAGAGGAAGTTTGTGAGCCAGTCCCAATTAAAGGTTATCCTTCATAAGAGTTGCCATAGTCATGATGTCTCTTCATGACAACGGAAATCCTAAGACAATTTGTAATGCCCTTAAGCTCTGGTGGAAACATCTGAGTATAATTCAAATTGTTCTCTGGAAATTCCATGATTTTCCTTTGAAAGGAATAGTAATAAAATCATTATTATATAATAACTTGCTATAATAATAAAATTCCATGATTATTGCCTTCGAATAGAAATTAAAAGTTTTTTTTTTAATATACTTATATTGACATTCCTGATTTAGGTGTCTGTGTGCATTTAGTTGCCCAAAATTCAAACATTGTCTTTCTTTTTTTCTTTCTTTCTTTTCTTTTCTTTCTTTCTTTCTTTCTTTCTTTCTTTCTTTCTTTCTTTTTCTTTTGTTCTTTCTTTCTTTCTTTCATGAAAAGTAAAACCAGTTGTTATAGCACAGCCCTGTATCCCAGCCCTTCAGAGGTAGAAGCAGGAGATTCAATAGTTCAGGGCCAGCCTCTCCTATGGATCAAATTTCGGGCTAGCCTGGGCTGAATGAGACTCTACTTTAAATTTAAAAAAAGGAAGAAAGGAAGGAAGAAAGGAAGAAGGAAAGAAAGAGGGAAGGAATGAGGAAAGGAAGGAAGGAAAGAAGAAAGAAAAGAAAGAAATAAAGAAATAAAGAAATAAAGAAATAAAGAAAGAAAGAAAGAAAGAAAGAAAGAAAGGAAAAGTACAGAAAAGAAAGGCAGACAACCCCAATGATTGAATAGCATCAAACGAGCCTAGTTCATTCTGGTTTTCATTTTAAAATTTGGATCATGTTATGAAGGAGAAGAGTCATGTAAAATTCAGCTCAGGTGAGCTGAGGAGCAGATCACGCTGTGAAAACTGAACAATAGTCCCACACTCATAGTGTGTGAAAAAGCCGCCTTCTAGAATGCTTACCTTACTTCCGGGCAAGGTCCAGGCTATTGAGATTCAATATGTCACCCCTACCAAGCATTCAGTAAAGTCATGTTCATGCCATGAAATGTTTCTCTGTAGCGCTGTTCACTTGGTAAGGTTACTTGTATTTCCTTCTTTTTAAATTTTATTTTATAATTTTGAAGGCATAGTCTCATGTGGCCCAGGCTAGCCTCAGTCAAAGGGAAGTATTGTGATAACATTCTTTTTCTGATTTCGGACTTGGACTACCAGGCCTCTATCTCTAGGTAACTCTTTTATTATATCTAGTGCATTCTTAATCCATTCTCTTAGCTGAGAGAAATAACCAGGGAGGTAAGTTATTTTGAATCTTCAAAGACCAAAAATCCTCCAAAGAAACAAGTCATTATGAGCCAATGAGATTCAATGGGTCTCTTTAAAGGGTTTCTTGCAAGCCACTTACCCACTTCCCTTAGGACAGAGGGGGTTGGGGATGGGGAAGGATAAATGCTCAGAGAAACTGGTGTTCTTAATACTATGCAGCTGCTAATGCATATGCATGTGTCATGCAAATATCCCCAGCAGAAACACATTCTTTAGTTTAAACCTGCAACTGTTCAGCAATAAAAAAAAAAAAAAAAACTTTCCAAATCAAACTGCTGACTCTTTTTTTTCCCCTCTATCCTTATCAAAACACCCAGCATACATCTTACCAGGCCGAGCAAATCAAAAGAAAAAGCAGCTGCAGTTACCCATGGCTTGCTCCCTTAGATATCAGGTGTATGCTGCAATTCTACAGATCAATTGGTGAGCTGAAGTTAGTCACTGGAATCCCCAGAAATTCCAAGTAAGGTTGTTTGGGCAGTGTTTGCGAACACTTTCCAGAGGCCTTATCTTTGAAAAGGGACATTGTAATTTACCAGCAGACTGGGTTTTATCCATGTCTAAAGATGGGCTTCCATTACACCTTTATCTGAATATCCAAAGACCTGGTAGAACAAACCCAGGAACACTGGGGTCTACAATGGTCCTTTCTGGATTATCTTTTCTATTAATTTTTTTAAAAGAAAAAAAAATCCAGATTAATGAAGAGTGGGATGTGGAAGGAAGGAAAGAGAGAAGGAGGGGGAGGGGGCCGGGAGGGAGGGAGGGGAACAGAGTACAGAGAGAGAGATTTGGGGAGCGACCTTGTCTCACTGTTCTGAGGCACCGACCTAGTTAGAGCACACAGCTGTGAATTGAGCGTGACATTGTCTTTCATCACACTGGTTCTGCGCGTGTACTGAAAAGTTCTGTGTTGGGGAATGAAAAATGTCAAACAAGAAACTTCCACTGTTACCTGGAGGAGACGTT
This sequence comes from Mastomys natalensis, assembly GCA_021653895.1. Classification (NCBI taxonomy): domain Eukaryota; kingdom Metazoa; phylum Chordata; class Mammalia; order Rodentia; family Muridae; genus Mastomys; species Mastomys natalensis. The sequence continues at coordinate 1,262,706 of JAJTUV010000067.1, forward strand.
AAAGAGTAGCTGGGGAGTGATTCACTCCGACATCTTTATGGCTCGGAGAAGGAATACAACTCTGACATTTTTTATGGGCTTGTATGCGGAAGCTAAGCGTTGAGCAGAGCAAGGCAGTTGGGATTAGACACGGAAAGAGAAAATGAGTTCGTATCTGGGGATTAACCCGCATTTGTGCTCTACAGGGAAGCGGACTAGAAGCTCACTTGGAAGGCAGCTCTCCGGGAAGCCATCAATCCTGAATGAGATTACTTAGGGTGAAATTGCACATCTCCAGGTGGCTCGTCTGAACTGCTCTGTGGGTTTCCCTCTCCCTCTCCTCCGGGTTAGGCTGGCTTTAGCCAGCTGAACAGAACGCCCGGGAGGAGGAGCCTAGCCTCTGGGAAAGGCCTAGCGAACTCGAGAGCCACTCTTTTCTTTGCCCTTGGTGGGCGGGAGGCAGCAGGGAGGGCACCCTCTAGTCCTTTTTTTTTCCTCTGGAATCTAGGACCCTGAAGTTCAAGTTTTAGTCCCAGAACGCTTAGGGTGAAGTCAAGGAGCTTGGGAGGAACTGGGCCAGAACTTCAAAGGGGCAGAAGATCCGGCCCTTCTCTCTTTCCAACCGGATTCTCGCTATTTTTCCATCTTCACGACCAGAAATTTAGTCCATTCAAAGAGCCCAGAGGCCAGAACCCAGGCCCTAATCAGGCTGTATAGAAACCGGCTTTGTCCGGTCTTTGCATTCCCCTAGTCAAGTCTCGGGAAAGGATGTTAGACGCCCGCCTAAGTGTTCGCCTATCTGTTCTTTTCCTTTGTTGTTTTTCTAGAGGTGAAGCGAGAAAAACCCTTCGCCGAAAGAGAGCGAGCAGTTGCGATTTGCACCCGTCGTGCCCCTGGACGCAGGCAATTCCTCGCACGCATCTGGCGCCCCGGGCCCTGGCGCTTCCAGGCGCCTTAATATCCATAATTCGAGGGGGAGGCTGGGCCGCTGCTTCTTTGCCAGGTCAATGTGTTAATTAAAAGTTGGTCCGAGTTGGTCAGCACGCAGTCCCAGATGTGCATAACAGCATGCAATTAACACATAAAGAAAGTCTTTTTGAAGATACCAGAATTGAACATACGCAACCCCCTTAAAGAAACTCCACCCTACTTCCACCCCTGAACCGGAGCTAGCGCTGGCAAATGCTGAAAAGTCATTAAAAGGTGCAATTAAATGTGGGCCGCTGTTCTTGGAGGGGTCGGGCTAGAAAAAAAAAATCCTTAAATCTATATATTTCAAAAATAAATAGCAAATTGATTTTTTTTTCTTTTACAGGATGGGCAGGGAGACCGGCTTCGGTCGGTTCCCACCCCATGTATATTAAACAGCCGGAGAGTGGCGTCTGCGTTTCTCGGTGACCCAGCGAGCGCAGGGAGTCCCCGGCCACCGCTCCGGCCCGCACGCTGACGCCGCCGCAGCCGCTGGCAATTGCAGAGGGGCCTCTTGCAGCCAGATTGCTTCCCAGACCCAGGGATAATTACCGCGTGCTCATTCGCCTAAGGTTTCTTCATAGCTTCAAAGAGTGTAGGGAAGTGTGGATGGGGTGCTGGGTGGGGGTGGGGCGACAGTCATTTTAGATAAATGCATTTATATGAGAAGTAAAGGAGTGTGTGGAGATACTTAATATTGTCACAGACCCCGTAGGAAGAGCGGATCGGCTGGCACTGGCCGGAGGCTGCACCTGCCTTCTGCCGGTACATTTCTGCCTCCTCCAGCCTTTGCACGGGCTCAGGAGGCCCCCTGACTTTTGGCTTTGGTTCCCCTTGGTTCACTGAATGTGGCCGATGGAAGGTACACGTCTCAGACCCCAAGATCCCCATTCAAGAGTATTGGTCCCATCTTCTCTCCGAGTCTTTAGCTCCGGTTCTCCTGCTTTCTGTGACACGCTCTTTCCCTTCGCATCCCCCATCCACTTGATCTAATGAGGTTTCCATCATCTTGCAGATAAAGCCAGACCAAGACTTAGTGTCCATTTGGGCATATTAACCCCATATACATATTGTTTCTCATCCAAGACATCAGGGACAACAAGTGATTCTATTCACTACACCCCCAGAACGGGCCTCCGGACAGCAATTCCAACCAATTAATTCTGAGTGCCTATAACCTAAAGGACGTGCTTCTTGGAGAACACCCAGAAATCTTATTAGGGGTACATAGAGATGGACAAGAGAGCAAGACCGAAAGGGGTCGGAGATAGATCCCTCCTTTGGAAAGGACCAATCTGTTGGGTGCGAGTTTGAAGGCAGAAGGAGCCGTGATTTAAGCCCGCACAGCCTCGTGGTTAACTAGCGTCCGACTTCCCCCGCCACCCCCGCCTGTCTTTTTTTTTTTTCCTTTTGTAGGATGCAGAAGGTGAATAATGAAACCATTTTGCTAATAGTTTATGAGCCATGAGATTGGAAATGTATATGGGTAGACCGAAGCACCAGGCTAAAATCATCTGGACGCGCGAGGCTTGGCAGAGAGAAAAACCCTCCCAGTCCCCTCTTCCAAGCCTGGAGCAGAAAGGCTGGCTGGCGCTTCTCCGCTCCATCCGAGGGCAGCAGCTTGGCCCTTCCTCCCTCTAGCTCTTCACCCTCCTCGTCTTCCCGAGGGGATGGAGTGAGAAGGAGATGAATTGGGGTGATGGCAAGATAGCTCGACCGGGAGATAATCGTTATCAGCAGGATTTTTCTTCCAGTGATGGGATCTACAGAGATCTATCACGCTAGGCAGCTCCACCCCCCTCCGCCCCGGGCATAAAACAATAGATGGGAACCAGGCACTGGGGGCAGCCATGAAGATGCTGTCTGTAAGTCCATCATCACCCTAGGCCTGTTTCCCTACAGTGAACACACTCAAAACCTTCTGGAACAGCCACGCTCTTCCTGCAAGTCTTTGCAACCTTTCCCCTAGCACAGTCTCCTCAATTCCAAAATCTGGGATATTAAGGCGGGATGCAGGGGGGACACCTGCGGACTTAGTGGGGGGGGGTAGAAAACGGTGAGAGGCGCTCCTATGGTGTGGACTCACCAAGGGGTCGCACAGCCTACAGCTAGCCTCCCAGAAGGCTGAGAACCTTAGCCCACAACAGCAGCCCCAGGGGAAAAAAACTGCCCCATTGGTGGCAGGGCGTCCCAAAGAGCAAAGGCAAGGCGAGCGGGGAGGAGGAGGGTGAGGGCGAGGGTGAGGGCGGGCTCCACTGGACGCTGTGGGCTCTAGGCCCAGCTCCCGTCCTGTTCAGCGTCCACAGCGGGAAGGCCAGGACAGGTGCGTAGCATTGGGCTCGCAAGTCAGGCAAAGGGGGTCCCGCGTTTCCGGGCCTCTGTCCCTTCCAGTCTAGGGAAGCCTTCAACATCTTTCTAAGCTCGGGCAGGGGCTGGGTCCCAATGGGGCCCGGGAAGGACTTCTGGGTCCCGGGACAGAGGATGTTGAGGCGGCGTGGTTTCATCGAGTGAGAGGGCAGGAGCACAGGCTTGGTCGGGGCTGGCGGAGAGGGCGCGCACACACCGGCCTGCGTGGACTCGTGGGCTGTGGATACTCCGGGGCGGCAAGGGCTGTTGCCCAATACCCCTTAGCCCTTTGGCCTTTTCCATTGGGTCCAAGCCAGGCTGGTCTCCTGGGCAAATACGTTTAGGGATTATGAGGCTACAATTGGCAGGACGGGCTACTGGGAAAGCGCAGTTGAGGACAGTGACATTCACCCACGGAGTACGAGATCCCCAGCTCTCAAAAGGCACCGAGAACATCTGACCTTTTCATGGGTGGGCGGGAAGGTTTTAGGGGAGGTGGGCTATGGGGGATGCGGGGGAGGGGCGAAAGGACCACTTTCCTTACTCTTGTGGCTACAGGCCTCCTCTGGCCCAGTGAGCGACGTGATTCCGCAGGCCCCGTGTGGATAATCCAACTTCCCAAGCGAGCAGGGCAAATCCTGTTCACCTTCAACACTCTTCTCCCCGACACGATTCCCACACCAACCTACACTGGTGCTCCTTGTGACGCTGGGTCCCCTTCTGTACAGCATCTAGCAGAGCTTTAAAGCTGCAACCTCGTGAACTTAGGGGACTTGGAGTGTGTGGTGCTTCCTGTCTCCAATGATTATATTTTTGAGAAAACAAGATGAAAATGAAAACTGAACTAACCCATTCACCTTTGCCCATATCCCGGCCGGGGCCAACGGACCAGAGAAAGGTGGATGCGTGGAACGGGTTTTTCAGTCAATAAGACAAATAGCCCTATTCCTGGTGGCTGATGTGAACCCCGTGGGAAGAGGCATCTGCCTCCCGAGGCAGTTTAGGGTGAAGAGGGCTAAGCGAGAAAGACCCACTGGTGCTATTCTATAGCCCCAGCTGCTAGGGAACCCTGCATCTGTATAGCAAGCGAAAAGGCACCCCCCCACACACACACACCCGAGTGTGCTCCATGGATCTCCAGGGTCCTTCCAGGGCTCCGAGTTCAAGGAAACTAACCGAAAGAGGTCGCTCTCACTAGAGGTTATTGTTGGGTCCGGGAAGGGCAACCTTGCCTTCCAGGTTACTCTTGTGGCTTCTAAATTCACCCTGTTGCAATTCCTTCTCAGATGTGGAATTGCCCAAATTTCTGTCCCGGTACCTCAAGTGAACCCTGACTCCTGGCAGTTTTCCTTTCTCCCTAAGGACTAAGGCTCGCCTAGTCCTCCTGGGAAACCCGCCCTGGGCCTTCTCCCTCTCCCAATACCGGGAGGATTTGCCCTTCCTGGCTCCTGAGTTGGCCACGAGTGGGGTGAGTGAGGGCAATAGAGGAACGCATGAAGCAAAGCAACAAAACTGCTGGAATTTCTAGAGATATTAAAATGCAACCCGTGCCAGGAGGGTGACAAGGAATGTCGGGTCTTTCCCCCAAGGTATGTGGGTGGGGGTGTGGGGAGGGTCTTTCACACGTTTACAACCGTTCCTCTCCATTTGTTAGCTGACTCCTTCTAAAAGTTTGCTATTATAGTCTACACCGCAGCCCGAACCCTGCGCCCGATTCCTGGTGCGGAGTGCTAGAGGTCCCCGCGGCGCCTGGCGGCCCGTCTCGCTGGCGTCCGATGACTTGTTTGTGTTGGTTTTCCCCTCTTGCAGCTGGCAACCAGGCGGACATCCTCGGGGAACCCCAAAGCCACCCACTCCCAAGAGCTCGGAGAGTCTCTCTGCACGCGGGACCTTGTGAGTTGGCGCCGAGCCTCCCGGAACCCGCGCGCGGGAGGCGCTGTCGCTTGCCTCGGCGACCTCGCCGGTCGCGTCGTCCCCAGCTTCTGTCCCCTCCAACCTCCAGCCAGGCGCTCTAGCTCCCTCTCTTCCTGCTGTCACACGCACACCCTTTTCATTCCTGTGCACACCCACCCCTGCACCCCAGTTTCCCGCTCTAGCCTGCTGTCAACTTAAACCGGAGTTTGCTTCTAGAAAAGAGCAGAGCAGCCTCTCGGCGGGAGGCGGCTGTGTGCACCGTGCGTGCCCGAGACTGTGCGGGGCCGGGTGGGGAGTCTCCGACCCGAGGGCGCTCGAACCCTCTTGGGGAGGGGACGAGGTGCGTCCCGCTGAGGACCTTGCCCTAAGTAGCTTTGGCCGCGGCGCCGGGGTAGCTGGCGATCTGGAGTCAGCCGGCTGCCTTGCGGATCACCGATTGGTCTAAATCACAACCCCTCAAATCACCACTGAGCAGAAAAGAGAGGAAAGAAGGGACAGCTGTGGCCCTGGACTGGTCAGAAAGAATCAGGGTAAGGTCCCTCAGCTCCAGCCAGGCACACTGGACTCTGCCATCCGTTTTTCCAACGAATGGATGCAGGTAGAGCTTGCGTAAGGCGGGGGGCAGACGGTGACTAAGGGGAGACCTTGACCTTGTCCTTTTTCCCCTAAGCGTCGGGGCCTCAGAATCTGTGGTTTTAGAAATCAGAGTCTGGGGGTGGTGAGTCTTGATAGCTCTCCCGACCCCGGGGCAAGAGGAGCTCTTAGGCATGCGTGGACAGCGACGGGCAAGCTCCGGGTGGTTGTGCGCGCTCAGCCTGGGTCAGACACGCTTTCCGGCAGGCGCGCTGTAGCCCGCTTGTGGCTCCTTCCTGGTGTGTCAAAGTGTCCTTTGCAATCTTGGCAGAGGCACAGTCTAGATGGAGAGAGACGCAGGGAAGGTTGTGACTGCAGAATACTGGTCTCTTATCAGTTTGGCGGAAAAGGAGAGCGCAGGGAGTTAGGAGCCAGGAAATGTACAATATGAGATCCTTCTCTCTGCCGAATGTCCTTGCCCAGTGCCCCCGTGGCAAGCATCTCCATGCAATTCATCAATTTCCCCGATATAGTGGACATGACTTTTAGGACCCTTCCTGGAACCTCATCCCGCTCGAAATTGTCAAGGCTGCTTTGGCGATAGACTGGGGAAGGGCGAAGGCTTTGCTCAGACTTGTAGTGACATCCTACAGAGTGGGCCTTCTCTGCACATCAGATTTTCCCCACTGCCCACAGGACAAAGGGATGGCATGTTGGGTGTTGCCGGCTTCCTGCTCGCCTCCCTCCATTCTTCACACTGCAGGACTTGTCTGGTTCAGGCTGGATGGTGGGCACCCACACCTAGTCCTGATCTGCCCAGATTTTCACCTCAGGCAGCTTGAGACAGTTTGCAGTTCCTCTGCCAAAAGCAAAAGCCAGTTTCTGCCACTATCCCCAGGCAGCTCCGATGGTTAGGAAACTCGTGCCATTGACACTTACTGTCCAAATCTGGGAGTAGAAGTCCTACGTCTTAATCTCTCTTCCACCTACTTCTCTTCTATCCCTCCTAAGATGTCTCATCTGTATTGTAAGAGTTGCCTGTTCTGTGCCTAAAAGGAAGGAGAGAATGGAAGGAGGGAGGAGGGAAGGAGGAGAAAAAACCGTGAAGAACAAAGAGGAATCAGGCACAGTGAAAGTAGTCAGGCCTCAGTAAATAGAATGGCCCCTTGCTGGTTGCTTTCTGTCTGTGTGGGCTTTGAAAGGAACTGATGCCTTAGAGAGGGGTAGTAGCCAATAAACCAAGCCTTTCCTTATCCCCAGGATATGGGCCTTTCCTATTTCCCTTGCTTAGAAGACATTGGTTAGAGATGGAGAAAGCCAAACGCCCCTCCCTGCAGCCCAGGCTATTCTAATTTGGTGTAAATTCTGGTTCTCAAGCTTGAATGCAGACACAGGTCTCCTGGACGTCCCCCCAAAGCATTTGGCTTGTATCAGTTTTGTGATCCTCAAGCTCCTCCAGGCATTTGGATGTGACCTTGGGACTAGGAAGCTTGGCTGTGACATAACTTCATGCCACTGTGCTGTTGCTGGAATCCCTGGCTTCTGTGTTCCCTGGTGCAGGTTCAGGTCTGTTCTCTGCACTTGTCTTGAGATGGCTTCCAACCCTTGGACCTTTCCCCACAGGTCTTTAGTGAAGAAGTTCTCTTTCAGAGTGTGAAATATTCGTGGCGTTTCCACTAAGCAGATACGACCAGAGGAGAACCAGTCAGGGTAAGGAAGGCAGTGGACAGGGAGACCTGTTTGCTTCTAAGTCAATAATGAATGAGAAAGAGTTCTTCTTCAATATGGCCAATTTCAAGGAACTCAGAAAGGACTGTCCTTTACAAGTTAGCCCCTAACAATGTGACTGGAGGAGGCAAGGCAGAAGCTTTCTGGGCTCCTCTTACATGACCTTCTGCTATGGTTACAAAGAGTTGCTACTTTTTAATCCTCATTTTCCTCTTTTTATTATTTTTTCTTTCGGTGGCTAACTGAATGCCCTGGAGTGATCAACCTGAACTCTCTCAGACCAAGAGAATTTTACGTCCCTAAAATCTCTTGCCAGAGGACTACAGTTCCTCTTTTCTTTAGATCTACCTCCATGGCTTTGGCTACAAACTGCACTTTGGTTGAGGGGCAAGGGTGTCTGAACTACCCTACTTTGAGGGACTAAGATGACCTCAGAGTCAATCACATTCCCCTTCTTACTCTTCCAGCTAAATGTTGCTGGATAGAACCACAGGACAATCCTTTAGCTTCCTGCTTTTCCACTCTGACCCGGCCCCCAACACAACAGGCTTTTCCTGGGTGAGGGAGCTTAGCTTCCGACCTTGGGATATTCCCAGCCTTAGATGCTGTTTGCTCCTGGTATCTATTTGCAGAAGGTTATAGTGAGCTTTCGTTACTCAGTTTCATTTGGTCATTATATTTACACATTTCCTAGCAAAGAGCGGAGACCAGAGATGCAGGTGGCAGGAGAGAAAGGACAGAGGAAGGAACTGTCCTGGACAAAAAACTCATGTGCCTTTGCCATGTCTCCTCATTGTTCCGTGTGACACTTCATCACGAACCTTAAGTGAAGGAAAGAGACCTCATTGATTCTGTGACTACTTCTGCCACACCTTAAGGGTGAAGTCTATGTTCTGGCCAAGGACTTTCACAATCTGACTGCCCACACCATTTACAGCCTACAGAGTTTTCTGTGCCCATCTTTGTTTCACCAGTTTTTTTTAATTAATTTTTTATTGGATATTTTATTTACATTTCAGATGTTATCCCCTTTCCCTCTCCCCACCCAGAAACCTCCTATTCCATCTCCCCTCCTCTGCTTCTTGATGATGTGACCCCACCCACCCACCCACTCCTACCTCCCTGCCCACGAATGCCAATTTTGACAGAAATAAAAATGTTTCTTTTCAAGTTCTTGTTCACCTTCAACAATTGGTTGAAACAACAAGTTGATTTCAATTTCTGTTTCTCAAATTTCCTTACAATAACAGTGCAGGAACCAGGCTGTGTTTAGCTTCTGTGGGGCAGAGTGATTCATTCCACAGTCTCCCAGGTTGTTCTGGCTAAAACTGCCTTTGTTCTCATCTGAGTTAGACACATACCTGAGATGAAAGAAAAGGATTTGAAAAAACTAGAATTTTAAAATACTGTCCCCCTCCCCTCCCTCTCCTTTCCTTCTCTCCCTCTTTCTCCTCCATATGCAGGTTTGGAAAAAGTCTGGTCATGTTAGCATTTAAAGATATGCCCTAAAAGATCAATGTGACTTTTTATATAGTAAATTATTTGAGGTATTTTTCAAGTCATAGGTCAGATTGCTTTGTTTTGTATATTAAAGATTTATTTATCTCATGTATGTGAGTACACTGTCACTGTGTTCAGACACACCAGAAGAGGGCATTAGATCCCATTACAGATGGTCCTGAGCTACCATGTGGTTGCTGGAAATTGAACTCAGGACCTCTGGAAGAGCAGCCAGTGCTCTTAACCGCTGAGCCATCTCTCCAGCCCCATAGGTCAGATTGTTAAGGCAACTCCAGAAAACTGTCCATTTCATGGGAATTGGCCAAATGCCCATTTCAGACACTTATAGCTTACTTTACTGTATACTTTTATGGCTTTATTCTTTTATTCAATTAGTTAGAGATCAATTGTTTAGACAAGCATTTACTTAAACAGACTTCTCCCCACTTTTAAAATGTATCCAATTTTCTCACCCGTGAAACTTACTTGATAAAAGTTTGCAGTTCAGAAAAATAAAATAGAGAAGGTATAGTATGTTTCATAAGCCTGGTTGCTAGAGCTGTATTTTATCATTGTTTCTTAAATTTTTATTTTGAAATATTGGAGATTAAACCCATGGCCTCACACATTCTAGGGAAGCACTCAGCCACCAAGCTGCACTTCAAGACTGAAAGCCGTATTTTATTGCTAATATTGTAATAGTAAATAAAACACAAACCAGAGAAAGAGGTTTCTTGTGGGAGAAAAGTATATGTCATCTTTTCCAGGAAGGATTGCTGAATAATCAGTTTGTCTCCAGTACTCTTTATTTCTCTATATCAGATTGGTCTACTGGACTCACTTACCTGATGTCAATTAAAGAAAGGTTCAAATTACTGATCTCAGAAATCCTATCCCCCTTCCTTTCTTTCCAGTAGGATTAATGTGCAAATAGTTTTAATTACACATTTCAGTGTAATTAGCAAGGAGAAGCTTCCACACATATCCCTTAATCGATGGTGGCCAAATTGGCTAAACTGTTTACAGAGGACATTTGAAAATGGGGATGTAACGTAGGATGGATTAATACTTCTTCAGGCAAACTGATAAACTCAAAAATGCCTCTCAAGGGCAGGGGACTAAAGACCACTGTCACAGGAGAAAGATCTTTAGTGTGCAGTGCCTGGGGTGGAGCTCCAGTGTTCAGAGAAAGAGGCATGTCAAGGACATGTGACACACTTGTTGGAGTCCCAGCACTAAGAAACAAACAAATATTGAGGTGATGTATTTTGTAGGTAGATGGAGCCTTTGCCTTTTCTGACTGGAGCCTTAAAATTGTACTGTTTTTATTTTTAAATGTAGTAACATTCTATAGCAAAACAACTTATTATTTAAGTGTGTGTGTGTGTGTGTTGACCATGTACATATTTGTGTGAATGTGTGTTTGTGAGCATGAATGTCCATGGAAATGGACTCCAGAGTTAGATGCTGGATATCCTCTTAGAGCTCTCTGTATGTATGCATGTATGTGTGTGTGTATGTATGCATGTGTATATGCATATATGTGTGTATATGTATGTATGCATATATGTATGTGTGTGTAGTATGTATTGTGTGTGTATGTATGTATGGAACACATACAATGCACACCACACACACACACAACACACACACACACACACACACACACACGAGAGTGTGTGGAGGCCAGAGCACAACTTTAAGAAGTGGGTTTTCCCTTTCACCTCTGAGGCAGGGTCTCTTTTGCTGTTTCTCCTTCAGTGCTGCTAGTTACCCACTCACCAACCTCTGAGATTCCTGGTCATTCTTCTGTCTCCACCTCCAGTCTCTATGTCAGGATTATGGGATTACAGATACCTCCCATATCGAGCTTGTCCCGTAGGGACCGTTTCTGTGGGTCCTGAGGATCTAAGTCAGTCAACTTTCCAACTGAGCTGTCTTCCCAACTCCCAATTTTGATGAATGCCAGTTTCAATAGTTACTTCTGATAACGGGTACATTCTGCATCCAATGACTCGATTTAGACACAGCTCCTGAAAAGAACCAAAACCCACAAAACAGGACTTCTAAATAAGAGGACTATCTTGTACCATCTCCACTTTGTCAAATTCTGACTGCCACAGAGCAGGAAAAACTACCTCTGTTGTTCAGGAAAGGACAGGGAAGTGGGTGCGGCTCCCCTGACCTTTTCACTAGAAGACATTCTGACTTATCACAGAAGAGGGATCCTCTGCGAATGAGACCTTTTATCTCCAGGTGATGGCCATTGTTGTTTTAAAATTATTACTAGCAAATTCATCTACCAAAAACTTTCAAATTGTCTCTTCTGTTTAAATAACATTAAGGATCTGCCTTGAGCCAATAAGAACCAGGAAAATGGAGTTGACACACTGTTCCTAAGTTAGCAGTTTCTAGGCCACGGCCTGGGTAATCTGCTGGTAAATTTCCTGGAAGAAAGGTCTTGGAGTCAGAAGGGAAAGTAAATTATTAAAAGACATTGTTAAAAAGTTAGCTGGCACAGTGGTTCATAACTGTAATACTAGCATCCTAGAATCCAAGGCAGGGAGACAGTTATGGGTTCAAGGTCAGCCTAGGCTACATAGTGAACTGCTGTCTTAATGCACCACTACAAAGTTAGTAAAAGAGAATGCATAGAAATGAATCCTGAAGAATGTAAAGCCATCTATTAACTCAAAAGGGTTACTACAATGGACAATTCATTTATTTATTGAAGTAATACACACATTGATATGAATCACATTTTTATTTCACTTAGTTATTGAGTTATGGAATAACAAGGCCTGTTGCAAATGCAGATTTAAGACCTCTGATTTTTCCAGTTGATTTTCTAGACTGGGTTTCTGTGTGTGTTATTTTGTAGAGGGTACTATTGAGTAAAACACTGGACACTTTATAAATGCCATGTATAGCTTTTACCAGGCAATAGTCCTTAGGAGTTCCAGGGTCACACATCCAGCCTCTATAGCATTATTCCTTCTCTCAGAGTTATGATGAGGATAAAAGTGAAGGAATGCATATGAGACATCAAACAGTTTGAAGTGCTTTGTGCATTTTCTTGTTTATGTAGGTATCATCCTAAGTCCTAAAATTATTCTAAAAAGCAAGTTGATCATGGTAAGACATGCTTGTAACACAGTACTCAAGAGGCTGACACAGGAAGATCCTGAGTTCAAGGCATTTCTGGGATACATAGAAATACCAATACTACTATAATTGCAATGACATGTAAGAAACACAGTTGGGGGATGTGATACATAGTATGTAGTATGTAGTATGTAGTATGTAGTTCAGTAGCAGAATGCTTGTGTAGCATGTAAGATGACTAGTTTTCATCTTCAGCAAAACACACACATGTGCACAGGGACACACAAAGGCACATGAGCACATAATTTCTCAAACAATATTGTAAACTACGTACTCTCATTTCTCTGCATTTTTAAGGTTGAACAAATGGAGACACACTCACGTAGCTAATAAGAGGCAGAGCTGGAGTTTTGTTTACTTGTTTTATGAGTCACAGTCCCATGTAACCCAAGTTGTCTTTCAACATACTATATAGGCAAGTTTGGCTTTGAACTCCTAATCTTTCTCCTTCTACCTTTTGATGACTAGAATGGCAGGTCACTGTCACCACCACAGGCAAGGAATAGATACTAAAACACAGAGTTTAGTTCTAGAATCCTTGTATTGGATATTTGCTACAGTATAATGACTGTTTAAAATTAAATACCTCCAGGTTTCCAATGAAAACATAAATCTATATATTAGCTGATCCAATGTGTATCAGTTGGTTAACTATTAGAGTACCGGACATCTCTTGAAGCATGGAAAGTTCTAACAACACCAGACTGGCTTCCTCCACCCTGCTACCTATAACCATGTGAAGTGTGTTATTTCTGTCACCTGTTCAAAGCCACCCAGCTTGGTTTGATTGCTCCCTTTTCTACATGCCCAAGGCCTAGATTCAGCCATTTTGTTACAATTAATATAGGCTGAAGGCAGGGAGAAAAACCATTATAACCAAAGCACATAGAGGAAAGCCAACGATAACCAGGAAGAGGATCTTCTGGCACAAGCTCTGTTCTACAAAGGCCTTTCTTGTTAGCAGTGACCTGACCACAGACTAATGATTCCTGGAGTAGTTTGGTGAGTTGCTGTTTCTTCTGGTTTGGACCTGTTATTTCCAGTTTGAGGAAGAGCGGTGATAATCATCATCAGATCTTCACAGGATCATTTCCTGGAGGAGGGAGGGGTGAAGCTCATGAGAAATCCCCCTCACTTCATAACTTTCTGTAGGTGAAGGAAGGCTGGGATGGGTGGGTGGGGTGTGCTTCCAGGGCAGTGTAGCTGTATCTTCAGTGGTATAGGTGCATCTTTTTGTGATTTATAGATGCTGAGGTAGAATTCTTCAATGAGGAGGTGGACTTGGGTGGAATAAATCTTTCCTCCTTCCCTCCCTCCCCTCCCTCCCTCCCTCCCTCCCTCCCTCCCTCCTTTCTTTCTTTCTTTCTTTTTTTCTTTCTGGTTTTGGTTTTTAAGAGAGTTTCTCTGTGTGGCCCTGACTGTTCTGGAACTCTGATTGTAGACCAGCCTGGCCTCAAACGAAGGGATCTGCCTGCTTCTGCCTCCTGAGTGGTGGGATTAAAGATGTGAGCCACCACACCTAGTGGAATTGTTTCTTTAGTCTGTTGATGACCTCTTTAGAGTGAAGAGAAATACACACTTCTTTCCAGGGCAAGTCATGTGATCCTCTTTGAATCATACAACAAATACTTAAAACAAAGTTTAAAGATCAGAAAGATATGCTGGGAATATGCCTCGGTCTAGAGAGTGCCTTTATAGCATGCCAAAAGCTCTGGCTTTGATCCTTAGTACTGGATAAATAAGGCATGATATCACATATTAGCTCTTGGGGTGCTGGAGGTAGGAGGATCAGGAGTTTGCAGTCATCTTCAGTTGTTGGTGAGTTCAAGACCATCTGCAGTACCTGAGGCTGTTTAAAAGACCCATCAGAGTGGATCTAAGCAAAACCATCTTCACTGCAGGATAGTTTACCAGGTTGGTTGACATGGTTGCACATGGTACAGTTGGGCCAACCCTGCTTTCTCTCTCTTTCAATATCAGAAACCTCTTTTGTGCTGCCGTGATTTTTTTTTTTCTCCTGAAAATACACCAGGAAGGTTACACAGCTGCAGACTTCCTGTGTTGTTGAGCAGTGTGTGTTTTCTGCCTGCGGCTTCCAAGGCAGGACTTCATGCATGCTCTCCTTTCCTTTCACAGTACTGTAGTTCCTTTCACTGTGGGGTAGATGGTTTTAGCAATGGTGGCATAATTCATAGAGGGAAGAAGCAAGGCTCAGGAATTATTCTTTTCTACAATGGTCTAATTTATTAGGGGACAACCCTGCACGTGAAACCCATCCCTCAGACACCAAGTCCCTGTCTCTGATAGCATGAAAACAACCCATAGTTTCCAGACAGATGGTAACACGTGTTTTACCCCCAAAAGATTTCTTGGGAATTACATTTCTGAAGTCATGGGTTTCCTAGCTCTCATTACAGGATGCTCCAAAGCCTCGTGTGAACTCCTGCGTCCTGTGACTATCAGAGGGGAGTCGAGTTGGGCTGCTTTCCAGACTCTCCAGTTTCCTTTGTATAGAAAGCCAGCGGTGTGCAGAACACATCAATGAATTCCAGTGACCTTGGAAGGACCTATGACGCTAGTCTAGACGCAGAGTGTCATCCATGGACAGGGAACCCACTGTACCTTCCCCCCGTGCCCCCTAGGAGGGTGGTGTCCTCATATCCTAGTGCACATATGTTTCTGCAGTGAACACTGGGGACAGGCTATAGCCAAAGTCTGTTGCCCAGGAGGCTGTGTCAGCTTGGGGTTGTCTTTGAAGGTCCTGGGTTAGGTGTAGGTTTGGACATAGAGTGGATATTGAAGGTGTCTCTGTTCTCTCCAGAAGATGTTTGAGGCAAAAGCGTAGCTACCTGTCTTCCAATGAGTCTGAGACCCTCTTGGAGCAGTCAGTGTGAAGACGGTAGTACCATAGGAAACTCATGCCAATCCACCTAAACCAATGGCTACAATTCATTAGGGGAACTCACACCCTCTGGCTAGGTACATAGGAAGACCTTCTGCCTATGCCATGTCTATCTTGATCAAGATATCTGTGGGGATAAGGAAAATAGAGGCAATTTTGCTGAGTTACTTTAATCCTGATATGTAGCTAATCCTCTTCCCTCCTTCCTTCTCTCTGCACCTCCACACTCCCCTCTGCTCCCTTCCTTCCTCTTCCCACTCCTTCTCTTCTTTCCTCCCATTCCTCCTTCTCCTGTTCCATCACCACCACCACCTGCTCCTCTTCTCTTCCTCTTCATTCTCCCTTCCTTCTCCTCCTCTTCCTCCTCCTCCCCCACCACCCTACTGTCAGGAAGTATCTGTATCTAAACAGGCAGGCTTGGCAACTGCTCAGATAAACCAGGAGCAGTGTCCTCACCTGATGGATAGGTTTAAATAGTTTAAGCTGCTGACATTTATCAAATTACACTGAGACCTTCCACATCATCATCTCTCTTCACACACATGCAGACTTCTTAAGGAAGCCTTTTAATATTTGCTTTTCTTAGTTATCATCACATTCAAAGATGTGTCGCTCTTTTTTTTTTTTTTTTTTTTGTTAAGTGCTTACTGTACACATAAGCAGACCTTAACCACCCTTGCTTTCTTGTGCTTATGTAAAATGAAATAAAGACATGTCATACTATCCCAATAACTCAGGTAGCCATTGCATGAACATTATATTCTTGAGGCAAATTATATTCTCAATGTTTCCAGAGTTGTTCGAGAAAATGTTTAGCTCTTTACTGGGAGGATTCTTCAAGGCTCTGTGTGCTGGCCTCCTCGGCTCACACTCTTATGGAATTTACTCTTCTCATTGCTCTCAGTGAAGAAGACTAGAAGTTGGTGGCTGCCTTCAGGGAAACTGTATTTGAGGTTTCCTCAGAAAGAGTGAGACTCAGAAAGAGTGGGTCCCAAACATTATCTGCTAAGTGTGAAATAGAAAGGTTATCAGCACCGTGATAGGCTTTGGGGAGCTTCCTCTAGCCATGAAGATTAGAGAAGGCTCTGTCCAGGAGACGGCTTTGAGACCACAGGCAGAATTGGTGAGCTTTTGATAAGGGAGGAAATGGGCCTGAGATTTTAAATAAAAAGTCATGAATGTGAATAGACACAGGAGTGGATGATGTAAGGTTACTGGGAACTCAGTAGAAGTATGTTTAGGATGGAGGGAGAGGGGGGCCTAATCAGGAAGAAGATGAGGACTAATATCATTCAGGGTTCCTTAGGTACCACACATTGTAAGGTCTATGGCCTAGCTATCTTCAATATTTAGTCTCATGTCAAGCAAACCAGATTGTTAATGATTGTTGCACTGTATCCACTGTGTAGCTCTCTTACTGGAAAGTTACTGCTAAGGAGTACAATGTTTACCAGAATGGAGATCAAGCAGTTGTTATCAGTGGTAGACAGTGCGTCATATCCTTTCCACTGAATCAATTAGGAACCCAGTATACCTTTTCTATCATGGGCAATAGATAGGGATGGGAATATGCAAAGAGACTTCGACATCACAGAGGAAGGAGAACCATGAAAGGAAGGAGGCTTTACATGCTAAGAGGTGAATCTGCTTCAGGTTAAGCTCTGAGATGTGTGACTTTTCTCTCAGAGCATCTGGAATTGCCTTACGATGGGCATTATTACAAGCCCACTTCCCAGGGGTTTCCGTGCAACTCATGGCCACATAACTACCAAGAGAGAGGGCCAACATGTAGGTCCGGGCTTGTCTTCACGGTGCTTCTCTGGATTCAACACTGCCTTCATGCCCATTGTACTCCAGATGTCATTTGCAGGACAAGACAGGTGGAGGTGCTCGTCCGTGTAATAATTCAACTTGGCAGTCGGTAGTATTAGGGTCTAAAAACAAATGCCTTTAGAAAGAAGGGTCTGTGGGCTGGAGACATGCTCTGTGGAGAAATAACTTGCCTTTCGTACATGAGGGCCTGAGTGCTGATTTCTGAAACCCATACAGAGCTGGATGGGTAGGACACATCTATAATGCCAACAATCTTAAAGTTAGATGGTGAGAGAGTAATAGTCACTGATTTAAAACACTTTTTTTTCTCATGTTCATCTCCTTTGAACTGTCAATACCCCTATCCTTGTGTTGGCTCACAGGCCCCTGGCTCATGAGTCATCTCTGATGTAGACTTATAGCTTGGTTTCCCAATTGGTCACCCTGACAGGTCTCTCCTATCAACCTGTCAAGAGCATTCTTCATACAACCAGGAGAGTGATGTTTCTAAAATGTAAATCTGGACACTATTTCACTCCTGTTTTATAACCCTCCACTGATGGCTGGTGGCACACATCCAAATAGCTTCATGAAGCACAGGAGGCCTTCCATGGCTCCATCCTTGAGTCTCTCCAGCCTTGTGTCTGATATATCACAATTCCTCACCCCAGCTCCAAGCATAGTGAACAGTGACAGACTGCCTGATTTCTGTCTGCTTGTTTCTTTGTGTTCTTTCTGCTTGATAATGATTGTGTGGCCTTCAAGACATAGAGGGGATGACCCCTTACACACCCAACATGGTGATGCTGTGCCAGCCATCTTCCCAGGACAACACATTGCTCTTTTTCTGTGTCATTTGTCCTCAGGGATTCAGCTTTGGACTTGTCTCTTGGGATGTCAGCTAAGCATTAGTTGTGAGCAGAAATAGTTCTGGTTTCTACCCTGTCAGTTGCTTACACTCTTATAACAGAACTGGCTATTAATCAGATATCCTCACAGATACAGGTGAAATTATCACCCTGATACACTATGAGGAAGTGAAAAGGGCCCAACCTAGAAGAACTGAATTGATATGGGAAGACAAGGGAAACTTGGGCTAACAAACTGTGCTTGTGTTGAGATGTGAAAGTTGACCTATGAACCTGAGGGAAACAAGTTGCACATTGAGAAGATGGAGAAACCCCATGGAGAGCATGCCTATAATCGCAGCCTTCAGGACACCAAAGGAGGGTTGTGAACTTGAGGCCAGCCCGGGCTGATTCCTTATTCATATCCATTTTTTTCAATCAAGTGTCTGTGTGTCTGTGTGAGTGTCTATGTGTCTGTCTGCATGAGTGTCTGTGTGTCTGTGTCAGCCTGAGTGTGTCCCATGAGTGTGTGTGTATGTGTGTGTGATTGCATGAATGTCTGCCATGTGTGCCTGTCTGTCCGTGTGAGTATGTCCTGTGTTTGTGTGTCTGTCTGTATGAGTATGTCTCCTTGTGTGTGTCTGTGTGCCACATGTGTGTGAATATTCAAAGAGGTCAGAGATGTCTGAGCTTCTGAGACTGAAATCTCAGTAGCTGTGAGCTGTCTGATGTGAGTTCTGGGGATAGAATGTGGACACTCTGGAAGAGTGATATATACTGGGCTCTGTCTCCAGGCCCTAGCCTGGGGCACAAAGTCAGGCCTTGCTTCATATAACAAACCTCCCTCGCTCAGATAAAGGGGAATATAGGAACTCAATAAAAACAAAGTTTAGTGAGTTGTGCGAGGGAAGCACAGAAGTAGGCTGGAGCAGTAGGACTGGACAATGAAGAATACCTGAGCCATTTACATTACAAAGGTTTCTTTTTTACCCACCAGGAATTAGAGGCCATATTAAAAGAGAACAAGCACTAGAGATTTGGCCCAAGAGTAGATCAGTTACTTGTCTAGCAAGGCTCTGAGCCTTGGGATCAGGGGAGGTAAGAAACAAAGAAGACAGGAATGTTTATCCTTGGCCTGGAGAGATGAGTCAGTGGATCTTAGTAGTAACATCTATATTGGACAGTGCACAACTGCCTGTAATTCTTGATCCAGATGAAGCTGACCCCCCCCACCCCCGCTTCTGTGGGCACTATACTCTCTGAATATACTGAAATACAGACAGGCATGTGTAATTCAAAATGGAAAAAAAATGTAAAGAATTCATTTCATCTGCTGTGTGGATAATGAGTTGAGAATTATCTAAATGGGTGATGGAAGACTTGTTCGAGAAGATGTGCTGGGGTGTTGAATGAGGGTTGGGATGGGGCAAGGAAACAGAATATTTTTAGGACTTGCTACAGTGGATCCCTTAGAAGAGGTCCATACATATGTGTATGGATGTGAAGGCTGGCCTTGGGGCTGACACACAGTTGGAGAAACTCAGTGTGGAGGACGTTTAAATGTGAGGTGCTGGTTAATCCACTTTGAGGCTATGGGAAAAACAAAGTTAGATAGAAAACTTGAAATAAGAAAAGTCTGCTTGAGTTCAGCTTGGAGATTATAGTCTACCCTTGGTTAGGATGTTTCTTTTGGGCCCACAATGAGACAACACATAAAGAGAACATTTGTCAAGGAAGCAGCTTACCTCATAGCAACCAGAAAGCTGAGAATGTGAGAGGAAGTGAGGGACAGAGGAATGGATTGGTATCCCAAGTTTCCTTTCAAGAATTTACCCATTAACCTAAACCTTCTTCTAAAGACCCAAGCCCTGGAAGTCACCACTGGCTCCTGAGAGTGTCACTGGCTAACAACCACATTTTTAATAGTTGGGCTTTTGTGGGACATTTAAGATAAAAGTATGGCAGTTACCTTAGGAAGAACCAGGAGGGTTCATCCTACCAGGTTCCACATGCATTTCCATCCCTTCATATTTACCATGTTATAATTACTCTTTCTCATGCTTGTGCCCCTTATGCCTATCCCTGTAACTGTGTGTAATAGTTGCCAAGTAACTGCCTTTGCACAAATACTCCAACTGACCCGAAGGCCTGCACATTTTCTCCCACACCAATAATAGAGAGGAAGGAACAAAACTGGAAAGACAAGTTTAGCTCAGCGGTACAGTGCTTTAAATCTCTGGCTAAGAAGTTAAGTTAAGACATGAACATAATTAAACTTGGAGTTTACATTTACTTTCTAATCCAACCTTTGTTTCAAATAGTCCTCTGTTATTTTAAAAACATTACAGTGTTTACTCACGAAACATTCTTTCCTAAGTAAATCAAAGCCAGCAGCCAAGTCAAGGGAAGACTACACAGGTGATGCTGTAAGAATCAGCCAAGCTTTTACGACAAGGACCAAATGGATTCAGAATAAATCCACAGGAAAAAGGCTAGCAATACAGAAGAAATGTTATGACGACTATTTTTTTCACTTGCTGTCTTTTGGTTTTGTGTTAGAGAATAGGATTTGCTCATTAGGGCAAATCTAGAGAGAAGCTGAACATTTACATGATCTATTGCTGGATTGTTTTGGAGTATATCTCTGAAGAGATTAATGTTGAAGGGCTACTCCTATTTACTAGGGTCATGGTCATAAAAAAATAGTTTCTGTCACTTTAATTTAGTCAGAGCCTTAAAAACAGCCTCTATGAGAACCTTTGCACTGAGACAAAGCTGAGTCTATAAATGTCCCATGAAGTGTTTGGGATTAAAATTGATTTATGCAAGATTTGTCTGAAGCCAGTTTGCAGTCATGAATGAGGCTGTTTGAGTTTTGTTAGCCAGGACCAGGATGAGAAATTCTTCAATCACTCCTGAAATTAGATACACTGGCCTTTGTTGTTGCCTCATTAGATATCTGTATTGTCCCCCAGACAGAGTTATTTAATTAACAGGCTGGCAAGCCAAGGACGGGTAAGATTCTGCACAGAGCCTTACTAACCTAAGACAGAAGTACATTGCTTTTAATAATGCATATTCCATGATGGGTAAGGAAGGCATTCTTGTCAGAATGACCTAAGACAGGCTCAGTCTTGTTAATGAAATAAAAAAGGGGAGAGGTGGAGAGCCTTTGGGGCTGCTTGGCAAGAATCTGACATTGGCCAAGGACAAGGAAGTAGGTTTCAGGCAGGAATCTGACATTAGGCTAGACCAAAGAAGTAATTTCGGGTAGGAATCTAAATCTTAGGCTAGAACAAAGAAGTAATCTCAGGAAGGAACCTAAATATTAGGCTAGAACTAAGAAGTAATTTCAGACAGGAATCTAAATTTTAGGGTAGAACAAGGAAGTAGGCTTCAGACATGAAAATGACTTTAGGCTAGGACAGGAAAGTAGGCTTAGATACTTTGGTCATCCTGATAAGCCCTTAGAAATAGTGATCATGGGAGTGGTCACATAATTGGATTTAATGCCTTACCTTTTCTTTGACTATTTGTGTTTATTGTCTTGCTTGTTCCTTGACTATTTGTATCTATTGTATTGCTAGGCCCTTAACCTAGAACTGACTTTAACACATGCATGTAATCAAAATGGTATAAAAGCATAAAGGAGGAGGGAGGTGGAATAGGGGGTTCTATGAAGGGGAAATGGGGAAAGGGATGACATTTGTATTGTAAATAAGTAAAATATCCAAAAATAAATAAATAAATAAATGAAAAAAGAAATTACATCGCAATTATGAAAGATAATGATGTATGACATTATAAGACAGGGGTAACTGTTAGGGTTCAAGAATTGCTGAAGGAAGACTCCTGACTCAAATCATATGCAAAGACAAAGAATATTTATTCTTTACAAACTACCAGCATGCAGGAGCCAAGCGTTTGTTAAAATAGTGGTGACTTGAGAGGCTGTGGATACCTTTTATGCAAGTCTAGGGGTATTTTCCAGAAGAGTTAGGTAGCCTCTAAGATGATTGGTAGGGGCAAAGCAGAGACATTAGTGCAATTTTGATTGGTTTCTGTGTTCATTATATTTGGTGAGACCTTGTAGAATTTTGGAAACCAGCTCAGTTCTGGCCTTGTTATCTTCTCCAACTAGGTGTCCTAAGAGCTGACTCAGCTCCAGACTTATCCTCCCTAAGTCAGGGTCATCTTTAACTAATGGCCCATTGTCTGTAGCTCCTTCTGAGAAGCCCAGCATGCTTCCCCGGGGGATTAGACATTTTTATTCCCAAGGTCTTTGGGCCTCTCATTATCAGAATCTAAGAAAGAATTCACACAAAATAGTTTACAGTCTTAGTTTCAGGTAGAATGTTTTTATGTTATCTGTGGCTTTCATTTTATTTCTTTGTGTTTCCTCCACCCCAAATAAAATTTCATACAGAAGAGGGGAAAAAGAAGAAATCTGTATTGTAAGGTCTCATATTTATTGTCCACCTGGGGTATGAGGATAACTGAAGCCAAAGAATGTATTCCCCACCCCCATGAGTAAACATTCTTTGCACATACAATTCATTCCTTTGTGTGACTATTAAAGCTCTGTCATGTGAGCCAGGCAGACAGTGGTTGACACTCAAACAAGCCACAGCACCTCCTTGCCATTCTATTAAACAGATTTAGGTTTGTTTGTTTATTTATTTATTTATTTATTTATTTATTTATTGTGTGTGTACACATGTATGTACATGCATGCTACATGTGAAGCTCATAAAACAACTTGGAAGCACTGGTTCTCTACATCCACCTTTTACAATGTGGGTCCCAGGGATCAAACTCAGGTTGTGAGATTTGATGGCGGAAACCTTTAGACATGGTGCCATCTAGCCAGAACCCTTCTTGTCAGTCATAATGATGAGACTTAGAGTTGAGCATCAAATGAGCCCAATCATATTGATTCCAGTGATTGGCTGTGACAAGTCTGTTGGATACAGCTGTACTCTGAAGTTACATCTGTAATGTGAGGAGTGTAGCTCTGATGGGTTTTCAGTAACTCCAGTCACAAGAGAGGTAAGCTTCTGGTAGGTCTTAGAGCCCCTAATGATTGTATTAAGAAGGTTAGTGTGGTGGTTAGGGTCTCAAGATCTTGAACCACATGGCTTGGTTTCACATCTCCTGCTAGCCAGTCCTCAGTAGCACAATCTTGGGTTATATTTGTAGCTCCTTAATTCTCAGTTTGTCCCATGTGTGGTGGAATTAGTAGTATACTTACTGCCCAGGGTTCCTAGGGGAATTAAGAGTTACTATCAGCAAAACAGTTAGGACAGGGTCTGCTACACACACAGTAAGTCATTTCTAGCTGCTATTATTAGATTAGGAGTATGCTCAATAGATGAGCTTTCAAAAGACAAAGATTAATGAGGGCAAAGGTCAGTGAAATTTCTGGCAAGATATAAAAAAAAAAATTGAACTTTTTGGTCAACCATTAAATATACATCATCTGCTTGACCTTTTAAAAACAAAATTATTTTAGAGATTGCTTTCTATAAATAGTCTCTAAAAAGTATGAAGACTATCAAAAAAGCATCCAGAGGAGCTAAGATGGAGGTGCTATTTAGTGAAGATTAGAAACCTTAGGATGCTTCAATTTGGTGAGAGAAAACTCAAAAAAGTCTTAGAAATGGCTTTAGTAATGTATATAATAACACAAAGTGTTGGTAGAGTTTTGTTTCCCCTTACTTATTTGGTTTCATTTACTTTTTAAACTATGTAACTTCATTTGGTCCTCACAGAACTCCATGGAGCCCAGTCCTCTTTAATTTATATGTGTCTAAGCAGAGGCTCCACGCAGGCCTGAGGCCCTATGGAATCTCAGGCAACGT
Source organism: Mastomys natalensis (assembly GCA_021653895.1). Classification (NCBI taxonomy): domain Eukaryota; kingdom Metazoa; phylum Chordata; class Mammalia; order Rodentia; family Muridae; genus Mastomys; species Mastomys natalensis. The sequence continues at coordinate 1,286,303 of JAJTUV010000067.1, forward strand.
GGAGCTCAGTGACGCGTCCCTTTCCAGTTTTGATTATCTGTTCTGTTGTCTCCCTCCATTTGTTGTTGATGATGTTCATATCTGTCATTGCTAGGGCATTTTTAGGTTTGCAAAGTACTTAATAGTTTTGTAAATTATATATTCTTTCATATGTGTGTATACATGTAGATGTAGTATGTGTATGTTCTTGTGTGTGAGGGTGCAGGTGCACATGGATACACATGTGTGTGGGATTCAGAGCTCATCCCCATATCATGCTCCTTATGTGGTATCCATTTTGTTTTTCTGAGAAAGCCTCTCACTGAGACCCAGGAATCATGGGTCAGATAAGGCTGGCTGGCAAGGAGCCTTAGCATCTATCATCTGCCTGCCTCTGTTTCCCCAGTGTCAGGCTTACAAGCGCAGCCATGGTACCTGGTTCTTAAAAAAATGTTCTGGAGCTGAAACTCAGGTCTTCATGTTTGCTTGGCCAGCGCTTACAATTTATACTATCTCCCAGCCTGCATCAAGCATTCTTTAAACGTCAGTTTTCTGGACAGGAAATGGAAGCTTTCTGAGGTTGGTTCACCCAGGCTTGTTCTTCATGTCCTACATGCTATAACCAAATTCTCTAACAACAGTTTCCTGTCAACTCCATACCTACCACAGTCTTTTAGACTGATGGATAGAGAAAGAGAGGGGTGACCCCAATGAGGAAGGCAGACAAGCAGCCAGGAAGCAAGGAGAATAGAGAGCTCTCAGTAATCGCATCCTGCCTTTAAAGGTAGAAGGTGTCTGGGCAGCTCCATTCTCAGTACAATGATTGACTGATTTTCTGCCCTTCATCCACACTGTCACAGAACAGAGAACATCCTAGTTAGACTTCAGAAAACATATCTGAACAGACTGAGTATTAAAATGTGAGGGAGGATGGAGGGACCTGCTTTCCCCATCGCTTCTAAGACATGATGTCATCTCCATGTTATTAAACCATATTTCAAATGGACATCATGTCTAGCCTTTGGATGAGACCTTGCCTGCAAGTCTGGTAGATATTACAGAGCATTCACCTTAAACATGTCAAGAACCTTATGGGTTGTTATTAGTTTGGTCTGAATTAGTAGAAAATTGTTATATTCTATCTGGGACTTTGCCAGTGTGATGACAACCAGAGTTAGGAGCTGCCAGCAATCACTATTATCCATGGTGATGGTTTTATGGCTTTATACATTCCTCTCAAGGTAATTAAGATATTTATATCCATAAAATGGAAAAAGTACCTACCTTAATCTATTTTATCTGTAATGTCTACATAGAATCCAGACACTTTAGCAGACTGTGTAGGATATCAGGATCTTAGGGAGAAAAACATATTAATAAATCTTTCATTCATGTATATAAAATTGCCATTGAGAAAAATCTTCGAAACTATTGTTCTATGGGTTGGAAGTGAGCCTGCTGCCAAGTTGCCCATTCATCAACTGGATATTAGAAGTTGTCTGCTATGAGGTCATTCATTCATTTATTCATTCATTCATTTATTCATTCACTTATTACTTTATGTTCTTTACACTGGGCAGGTATGGATTTTAGATTCAGAATGGTAAACAAACTAGACAGAAATCCTGGGGGTTTATGGAGTCTATGTGGTAGCCAAGAAAGAGTCATTGTGTAGAATACGTGGTGATGGTACCGGCTATGGAGAAGATGGAAGGGAAAGGGTGGAGCCTGGAGAGGCTCCAATGGGCAGAGAAGACATTGGTGAGGAAGTGAATTTTGGATACAGGCCAGTGGGACTTAAGGAAGCCAACTTTACAGGTGTCTGAGCAAGAAATTTCCTGGGGAGAGAACAGCATGCCCATTGTGTTTGACTAAGAGAGCAGAGCAGAAACACAGACCCAAGAGGGGAAGCATAGGAGAGAAGCTGAGAGGCTTTGTGGGGGATGGTGGGGGCGGGTTTGGAGATGTAGGGTTCTATAGGTCAGTGGGGTACGTGACTTCTCATTATCCTAAAACTAGGCATGTGGTGGCACATTTAAAGGAAATGCTCTGGAGAATTTGTGGATGAGACTCTGGTATATGCATGGGTGGAACTCTTGGTGGCTGACACTCATCAGTTATCAACTATGCAGCAAGCATCATGCAAAGCTCTGGATGCCAACAGAGAAAGCCATTTTCCCTAGCAGTCATGTCTAACCAGTGACCCTGGACCACCTCACTCCAGTATAGATTTGAATGTGACCCTCAAGTCAAATTGAGAACTCAAAGATTATGTGATTTCTTTTTATGAGTATGTTTCCTAACTTGATTGTGTAGTTCTAGAGCACAGCCCTTTCAGATGTTAAGGTAGTGTGTAAAAAGATTAGACATGCCTAAATTGTCAAGTCTGGTAGAGGCAATACGCATCCATTCTGATAGAGGCCACATACACTTAACAATATAAACATTTTTTGGACATGCATATATAGTGACAGGGTACACCATTTTCTGTGGGTACCTTTTTTCTTTTTCTTCCTTCCTTTTTTTTTTTTTATTATTATGGGAGGAGATGTGAGCATCTTCTACTTCCTCCTGTTTGATTTCACCACCTTTCATCCAGGAGAAGCAATATGTTCATTAGGTTTATTTAAGGATATATTATCTGAACAAACTCTGAGACACTAGCAATGCTGCTGATCTCCTGATTGTTGTCTTGTGAAAAGAAAGAATTCCTTCTGTTTTGTAGTACATTTAGGACATTGGTATAACCAAACATCTTGATCTATAATAACTCATGCTGTCTGCCTTGCTCACTTTGCAGCATGCCAACATATAAAATCTTGCTTGCTAACAAGTTGGTACTGCCTCTTGCTTCCATGTCAGTCACCTGAAGGCAAAGACAGAACTCATGAAACTCATGATGGTTCTAAGGCAAGGACCAAATTTACACTTCTTCCTCAAGAATTATTCCAGCCTTAGTAGTTTTCATCATTAGTACTAATTTACATACTCACCTAGCAAAGTAGCAGGAAGCTTAAAATTTTAAGTTCTCTCCCTCTCTCTTCTCTCTCTCTCTCTGTGTGTGTGTGTGTGTGTGTGTGTAGTTAGGAAAATACCCTAAATCTGCTTCGTGAATCTTATAAAGAGTGTTATGGATGCACCATGGTTTAGAGATAGTTCAAGTATGTTCCTTAAGATTCATGGTTAGGAATCTTGGTCCCTAGTATAACTGACTAAAAACTATGACAATTTTGAAAAGTTATAGGAATGTTTTTAAAAGATTGATTTTATTGCTGTGTGTGTGTGTGTGTGTGTGTGTGTGTGTGTGTGAGAGAGAGAGAGAGAGAGAGAGAGAGAGAGAGAGAGAGAGAGAGAGAGAGAGAGAGGTATGTGAAAGGGCAGATAGAGGCCAGAAGACAGCCTGGAATCTCCTGTAGCCATCTCACAGATGGCTGTGAGTTGCTTGCCACACATGCTGGGAACTGAACCCAGGTCCCCTGAAAGAGCAGCAAGTGCTTTTTTCCACTGAGGCACCTCTGCAGCCCAAGATGATGTAGTATTTAAGAGGTGAGGCTTAGTAGATGATTGCAGGTCAAGTCCTTCTCCCATTGTTTGTCTTCCATCTTTCTATGGGACATCTCCTTTTGTTGGCACTCTGGTCATTGTTCTGCCATCTTCCATGAGGTGTCCTGAGGCTCTGCACTTAAACTAGAATAGTAAACTAAATGAGCCCTTTTCTCCATAGACTTCTCCAGCCTGAAGAAGATGGGACAGGATAGGACCAGAAAAATAACTGATATGGATTTCATTTTCTCCTGTCCAAATCCTTAATGGGAAGAACAGTGGAGAACTGGAGAATATCTGTCATCACCCACTGTTTATCTTCAGACAACAAGTGATCACTTCTTTTTCCCTCTAAAAATCCAAGATCCCCAACTTTCTTTTCATTGTGACAGTAGCTTAATGTTGAGGATTTTGTTATTTAAATCAGGTCCATTGGATGTGCTGGATAACACCTTTAAGCCTGGCAGGTGGGAAGCTGAGGCAGGAGCCTTACAGTGAGTCAGTTGTAGCAGCAAGGACACAGAGTGAAGACCTGTCTCAAAAAACCCAGCCCCCAAGTAAATAAATAATATATAACACAGCAAGTCAACACAGCAAACCAACAAATAAATAATTCAAGTTCAGATACGCATGGGGATTCCAGGGAGCTTTTTGTAAGAACTTGGTTCAGGACAGATTGTCTGCCACCCACCAGTCTATGGTAGTACAGAGATAACACACCCAGATGAAAAACAGGGAGACAGGTGGGAAGTCAGACCAGCTGCTGGTCTACACAGAACCTGGGATGTGTTGCCAGTCTATAGGTAGGGTCTGTTCATGCTACTCTGGGACAGTTCTCTTATACTCTGATGTTTGGCTCTACTTTTGAGACTACTGCTCTGAAAGATGGAGCTTAGGTCCCCATTGGAACGGTGATCTCAGCCCATGTCCTCCTGTAGAAGCATGGAATCTGTAGTTCCATCTCTTGTAGTTAAGGTCAGCATCTCTTCTTCCAGCACAGTTATGTTAAGAATATTTGGGCTTCCCCATGGCCTCTGTTGTTTATTGGTCAGAATCTTGGCTATGGAACTCATTAAAGCACAACCCACTGGGTCTGTGTAACCCACCTGACACTGCTGTGGAGAAGCACACTTCAGAAGAAAGCAAAGCAGAGAACCTTCTGTGTGGGCCATCTTCAACCAAGGTGGGATTTGCTCTCAGTCCTCAGACAATTAGCTATGTCTTCAAGTCTTGCCTCTCTTCCTGGGTTTTGTTATATGTGACTGTGAGAAGCACTTTCGTTTTGTTTTTTTGTTTTTCGTTTTTGTTTTTGTTTTTTTTTTCGAGACAGGGTTTCTCTGTGTAGCCCGGGCTGTCCTGGAACTCACTCTGTAGACCAGGCTGGCCTCGAACTCAGAAATCCGCCTGCCTCTGCCTCCCAAGTGCTGGGATTAAAGGCGTGCGCCACCACCGCCCGGCTGAGAAGCACTTTCAATACTCTGCCTACAGGCCTTCATCATATCTTGTCTCTTCTGTATTCCACACACTCTGGGCAAGCTTTTGTGAACTGTTCTGTGTGTGTTTAACTCAGAGTCTCCCCACTCCCTTACAGTTGTTATTCTCTCTGCCTTTCAAATTCTTACTTTCTTGAGGCTCTTCCCAGTTTCCTTTGTCACCTTTTCCAGGCCCTGAGAGCTTTGTCTATCATTTGGTCACAAAGGCAATGAATGTCATTTTGGATTTCTAGGATAGAATGTTGTTTTGTAACAACTTTTCACTAGTTACATATAACCATGTGAAATTTACCTCAACAGTTGGTGGTTTAAAGATACTGTTTCATTTTGCTCATGGTTTTGTGGGCCAGGGGTTTGGGAAGGCAAGGCCTTCAGTTCTTTCTCTGGGTCTCTTCTGCAGTTGTAGGCAGATAGATGTTGGCTAGGTAGGGCTGTGGATACAGTTACATCGGAAGGCCTGGACAGGCAGAAGGCCAAATAGGTCACTTACATGGCAGTTGATATTGGCTGTTGTCTGGGAATGCAGGAGGGGATGTTGACCTAAGGCCCTGAGCCATGGACTTTGCACAGTATGGTGGCTGTCTTCCATGAGGGACAGTCCAGAAAGAATGTTTCAAGAGACCTGAGTAGTGTCTTGTAAGTTTTCCTTACATGTTTCAGAATGCTGCTTTCACTGAATCCTAATGACTCACATTCGGTCAATGGAGAGACTACTTTCTCATTTTCAATAGTATTTTTGTTTCTTTAACTATTTCATTCATGTAGGCAGTACATCACGATTACACCCACACACCCAGGACTACAGCCCCAAATGGCTTTTCTCAGTTTTACATTTTCTTACGTGACTTTCTGAGATGACAATTGGAACTCATTCCTCATGTTTGTGTGTAGAACTCTTGGTTGACTAAACCTCTCTCCTTGTTCTGTAAATATTGTCTAAATGAGAGAAGCTGCAAACATTTTGTTGTCCCTCTGGTTTTACACAGTTATGATCAGAGCCCCGTACAACTACCCCACCCTACTGTTACTGGTGCCATGAGAGCTCAGAGCTAAAAACAAGGAGGGCTTCCATAGGGCTCTATGGTTCTAGGCAAGAGTCATAGGAATTTTAATCCCTTAAAAACATTTCTGGAGATAGCATTTTGCCATGTAGCCCAGGGTGGCTTTGAAATCTTAATCTTCTTAATCCCTTCTAAATGCTGAAATTATTGGTTTGTTCCATCATGCCCAGCCTCAATCCACAGGAAACAGAAATCTTGCAGAGTCTTTTGCTTGAAAAGCATCTAACATTTATGAAATCTTGCAAACTTTCTCAACATAGCTTTTTTTTCTTAGAGTGTTCCTTTTGTTCTGAGTTTCAGTGCTATGCAGGTATGTCCAATCCACAATCCATGGACAAATGCACCCTCAAAAAAAAAATCTGAATTAGGGTCTAACATAAAAGCTTACATTTGCTTCAAACATGGGATTCTTAAAAAGGCAGTTCTGATAAGTCAACTGCATGGTTCTTGAGTGTCAGCTTTGTACTTGGCATCACCTCAATGTTAAAAGGTTGCAAGCGGAAAGATGCTTGGTGGAAGTTGTAAAGTTGTGTGAATCCCTTCCTGTCACAGAGATCTATATGTTGGCTTCAGCCAAGCAGTACACCCTATTTTGTAGTCTCTAGCAGGACTCAATGACCTTTTAACTGTAGTCCACCAGAGTCTTGACCTTTTAGGGACTTGGGAGATTGCTCCGTTGGTAAAATGCTTGCTGTTCAAGAAAGGACCTAAGCCATATCATTAGCACCCAAACAAAAGTCAAGTGTAGAGAGTGTACCTATATAACCCAGCTCTGGTGAAGAAGGAGGCAGGAGGATCCCTGGGGCTTGTTACCTGGGCCAGTCTAAGCAAAGCTCTGAGGCCAGGTTCAGTGAGAGACTCTGTCTCAAAAATTAAGGTGGAGAGGAATGACGAAGACACCCAGTGTGGATTTCTGTCTTAGTTACTTTTGTCTTGCTGAGATAAAACACCAAGGCAACTTATAGAAGAAAGAGTTTATTTGGGATTCAAGTTTCAGATGGTTAGAGTCCATGATCATCGTATCAGGGAGCATGGCAGCAGGCAGGCATGGTGCTGCAGTAGTAGCTGAGGGCTCACATTAGGATCCACAGACACACAAGGGAGGAAGGCTAACTGGGAATGGCTTGGGCTTTTAAACATCAAAGCCAACTCCCGTGACACGTAAGACCACACCTTCTAATCCTTGCCGAATTGTTCCACTCACTGGGGAAAAAGTTTTCAGATATATGAGCTTTCTCATTCAAACCACCACAGTCTCTGACCTCAACAGATGCACACATACACACACATGCACACGCACCTTGACATTTTGTTTTGTTTTTGGTTCTAGTCATGGCATTTTGGTGTAACAGTGGACCTGATCCCACATCTGGCAACTGTCAGAGATTGTCAGCCATGGTACTCTGTCCTCTTTGAGACCCTTGTTGGAGATGGTGATGAAGGTGGACCAGCAATGTCTTGTAGCATGAGAACAGTATTTTGACATCATGACTACAGGACCATAGTCGATCCACCCTTACTTTTCTCAAATGGGGACCTGTTCCTAGATCACCTTATTATATGGCTACACACTTGGAACAAAACACTGAAAAAGCATTCCTGAAAGACAAAGATGGGATAGATGTGGGGTGATTCCAACTGGCAGACATCAAAATTGGGGTGAGATTCAAGATCCGATGCATGCCATGGTCTGGAAAGAGAGATATCACAGCATAGCACAAATCAGTGCTTCCTTATGGTTGCTGACTTCAGAAGATCAAAGCACGGAAAGGATAAAAGTGAGCACAGGGCAGTTCCACCTTCTAGAGTCTTCTCTGATCTCTTTCTTGGCATGTGAAAGTCTTCATTGTTGAGGTCTTTTACCTTCTTGGGGCTGTCTAGATTTCCTGGGTAGTTCATTCTATATTTTTGAATCTCTGTTGAATGGTATTACCTCCTCTCATTGTTTCCTTTCCTGGTATATTATTCCTATACAGAAAAGCTACTTATTTCTCTGTTCTTAAAATAGGATTTTACTCTGTGGTCTTGAACTCCCAGCAATCCTCCTGCCTCAGTTTCCTGAATGCCAGGATTACAGGCATGTGCCACCAACCCTGGCTTCTGATTTCTGCTTGTTGATTTTCTGCTATATTGAGTGGCTGATAGTGCTTGGCAGATCTAAGAGGCTTCTGGTGGCATCTTTAGGGGATTTTAAAGTCTAGGAGCATGGAGTTCAGTCAGACTAACACTGCATCTTCTCTTATAGGCAGAATGCAAATGCAACTCTGTACTTGTATATAATAAGTATGTATGTGTAACATGAAAGCTGAAGCTGGATGATTGGCAGAGGATAGAGACCAATAAGAGGTGAGTAGAGGAGGGCAACACGGAGTGACAAAAGCAAAGAATGGTGGTGTATTTGTATAACATATGAAAAAAGTTATTAAAAAGAGGCAAGCAGGTGATTTAAAGAGATTTCCCTAGTGTAGGTTTCAGCTTACTCAGACTAACTGACAGCTGGTTTTTAGAGTGCTGTGCAGAGAGGCGTTGTTTGTATTTTGATGTTAACTCTGCTTCCTCAAGAGGAGGTGCCCTGATGAGAAATGGATCCTGTACTCAGGTGATTTCATGTGAACCTTCTCCCCATTTTAACTGGTCAAATAAAGGCTAGAGCCAGTTATTGGGCAGTGGGAGGTAAAGATGGTGCTGGAGATTTTAGAGAGGGAGAGAGAGGAAGGAGGAGAAGGAGGAAGACAGAGGAAAGAAGGTAGAAGGAAGATGGAGTAGAACCATATAACTTGGAGAAGCCACAAGTAGCAAGGGATCTCATAGCTGGGGAATAAAGTAGTATAGTGGTAAATCTGCCTAATCCAGACATACAGATTAAAAATATTGTAACTGTGTTGTGTATTCTTTGTATGGGATTATTGGGGTTGGATATTTATTACAACAGAGAGGTATTCTGAATCCATGTTTGGCATATGTACAAAAGGATATCATGATTGATTAATAATGTCTGCCACAATCAGAAGGCTGGGTGGACCAGGCATTCAAGGGCAGTGCACTTGTTGTCTATAGCCCAGCTAATGAACTGAAAGCTGACCTGGACTTGAAGATGAGGTCTACAAACGTGTCCAAGTGAACAACAAAGCAAGCTAATACTATGGCTGAGAAGTAGAAACCATCCAGTAGAAATGGTTTGTCCCAGGCAGAGGTCAGACCTCACCATCATCAACTATTTTAAGAATGTATGTGCTAAAATATTAGCAGGGGCCGCAGAGACAGCTGGTAAAGTGCTTGCTGAGCGAGTATGAAGACTTGAGTTCAATCCTAGTTCAAACAACCAACTGTGGGAGCATGAGCTAGGAACCTCTGTATTGGAGAGATTCAGACTTGCTGGCCAGTCTAACTAGTGAGACCTAGGATCTAACAAAACACCTTATCAGAAAAATCAAGGGAGACAGCTCCCAGGAAACAATAGACAAGGTTGGAATCTGTCTCCACATACAAGTTCACGTGCATTTGCAGATATGCACACTGTCCCCGACTTGAGCACACTCACAAAAGTAGAAGACAAAGCAGGAAATGGTTAATGAAAAAAACTGCATGTACTTGAATACCAGTTTAGGGCATTTGTTTGTGGTTTGGTAAGTTATGGAGAGAACTGATTTTTTTTTTTTAAATAGTAGTAATATCATCAGAGTCAGAAAGTGTGTGCTTTAAATACAGTTCATTTCAAATGGACCACTCTGTTTATGAAGATTTTTATCTATATATGCACATAAATATGTACATATAAATTTTCACAGCCAAAGGGAAAGGTTGTATATTATGGCATAAAATTATATATTTTTGGCTCTGACTCAGCAACCATAAAATCTAACTACTTCCAAGCATAAGAAAGATGGGAAACGCTCCTTCTAACATCTTAAAATAATTGTGTGGCGGCCAATCCAGTGGTCCCTGTGCATAAGTAGCTCAGATTGAATTTTAGGAGAGTTTCCCATGCATCCTAGCATTAACTTTGGGGCATGGAAATAGACCATATATCTAATAGGCAACTTCCCTGTGAACCTTCAGGCCCAGGTACCTCCAGTGAAGTGCTTGTATATGCATTTAAATGCAACTATTAAGAGGTGAAGCCCTTTTCAATGTCGGCTGCCTAATGAAGCAAACTTTCCAAACTCAACCCAGAGGAAAATGTTGTCATATGTATGTATATAATGTTTAGGTACCAGGGAACGAGGCATAAGTAGAAGTCGCATAGGATGCCATCAAGAAAACATTGGCTTTCTGTTCACCCCATGAATAAATTATGGCTGGAGTTTGGATACTTACTATTGTCATGACTTATAAAAATTAATGTGAGCTCAACTTTTGTCCGAAGATAGGAAAGTCGAGCCAGGCAGAGTCTAGTGACATTAGAAAGGGGATAGTTCACCAAATGTTCTCAAAGAGGGAATCAATATTGTTATTGGCTTATTTTTATTTTTTCTGATCTGACATAACAGAGTGGCAAATTTTACTAGTGTTTGTCTTCCAAGTTTTAGGACTATGCCAGATGGTTCCCATCAGCCAGAAGATATTAGAACAAGTCAAGCCCTGAGTTCTGCTGGAATCCCTCTTCCTAGTTAGCAGCTCAGAATGGCATATTCCAAAGATTAGTATGTTCACTAAGTCTAGATCTATGAAAACTGTATTAAACATTCCTGATTGGTTCTTTTTTTCTGTTCTAGCTATCTGATAACAGGAAAATGGAAGGGCAGGTTTTAAGTCATGATAGATACAGAAACAATATAATATTAGGTAAAATTATCAACATGAATAAAGTTCAACATGGGGCATGTTTCAGACTGGTAGTGAGAGATTCAAAGGCAGGAAGGACCTTGTCAAAGTGATGGGCTGGAGTCAGAGTCACCCACGGAAGGAGGGGAGCAACATTTAAAGCTGTCTCCAGGACCTGAGCATGGTGATGCGGTGCTTATCTTTAATCCCAGCACTTGTGAGGCAGAGGCAGGCAGATCTCTATGAATTCGAGACCAACCTGGTCTACATGGTAAGATGTAGATCAGCCAGGGCTGCATAGTGAGACCCTGTCTCGAAAAAAAAAAAAAAAAAAAAAAGTCTGTCTCATGTTTGCTAGTGGAACTTATGGGTGGTCAGTTTCTATGAGAAAAATGATTTATCATGGAACTTTGCTCCACAACCCTCTCTGGTTTAGAATACTCTACTCTGCAAAAGAAACCAAAAACTAGAAAGAGCAAACAAGAAAATGGAACAAAACCAAAAAACAAATAACCAACAGAAGACTAAGAATGGATGGACTTTTTTCTTTCCTTATATCCAGGTCCTGGAGTGGAATTGCCTCAGTGCTATACAACAGGCTCAGGTTCAATTGAAACTTCCAGGAATCACCTAGAAAAGAATATGAATTCCCTTCTCTGTGTCTTCCATGTCTGGTGCATCTCTCCTCTCCCCTCTCCTCCCTCTCCTCTCCCTTCCTCTCCCTCCTCCTCCCCCTCCCCATTCCCTCTCCCTTCCCTCTCCCTTCCCTCTCCCTTCCTCCCTCTCCCTCCCTCCTCTCCCTCTCCTCCCTCCTCTCCCTCTCCCTGTCCTTCCCTCCCGTCTCTCCCTCCCCTCCTCCTCCCCCTCTCCTCCCTTCCCTCTCCTCTCTTCCTCCCCCTCCATTTCCTCCCTCACTTCCCCCCCCTCTCGCCTGTGTGTGTGTGTCTTTGGTGTGTGTGTATGTGTATGTCTCTCTCTTGTGTGTGTGTGTGTATGTACTACTAGAAAGGAGCTATAACCATTATAACCCATTGAGTCAGTTGTTTTCCATTGATATCCGTTCTCAAGGAGAGTTCTCAGAGACCATTGGTTGTAAAAAGAAATGGGAAATGGGGCAAAGGGAGCAGGATATGTTTCTTGGTGACCACATCATGACCTTTAGCATTTCCCTCTAAGAGACTCCAAAATCACGCTGCTAAAAACTCCATGTGCCTGGAAACCACTGACCAGAGAAAACACAACCTGAGGCTAGAGCTGGCTGCTGGAAGAATGCAGTGTTAGGTTGACTGTTCCCACGTAGGTCGAAAGAGGGAAATTAAGCAGGAAAATGATTTGCTGACTCTGTTACCATGGAGACAGTCTGGGATTTCTCTAACAGTCAGCAAATGGTAGGTGGTGGCTATGCCCACCCACCAGGAAATCCAGGTGATATCAATTCATGGTGATTCAGAAGAGAAAGTCAAGCTTCGGGTTTTAGAGAGGACCCCTGTGAGGAGCAGCATTCAGGAGTCAGGGATGACTACTATCACATTCTACTGAGCCTGGGAAGATGAAGAGCTATATGGAATATTACATCCACTCGTAACAGCTCCAGCCACTCTTAGGTCTGCACAATGAGGTAATGCCTGCCTCGTGGAGTTAGAAATAAGGAGCTCAACCCCTGCCTTAAGCACACTGAGTGATTAACATGATAACAGCATCTTTGCGATGGTGCCGACGACAGTTATATATGGTGAGGGTTTCCTTAGCAGAATTCAGATGCATGGACATCACAAGGCTGGGTAGTGCAGTGGAAACTTTGGTGGTGACTTTGTTGGCCTAGGTAGTACTCCATAGGAGTGATAGCTCACCTTCTCTGAGTTGAGTTTGTCCCTCTATACAGTTTGTCTCCTGTATTTTGAACTCAGCACACATAATAGCAATGATAAAATCTTTTGATCTGAAGTTATTGTTAATGGTTATTGTTTTAATTGAGACAGGGTCTTATCCATAGCAAAGGCAGTCCTCCTGCCTCAGCCACCTCTGAGTGTTGGGCGTGTCCCATTTCAATTATTCTTACTTGAAAAACAGAATATCAGCAGAGTTGTGCAGTAGAGACCACAGCTCTGGGACAGCTGCCAGGACTGACCCCCGCCCCCACCACCAGTTTCCAGAGGGCTTGCTGTATAAGCCCTGGAAAGTTGGGCCACATTTTGGTTGCCTGGGTTTAATATCTTCAAAATGGATGTCACAATGGAGCCAGACAGAGTCACAAGCACAAAGTGATTGTGAGATTTTTATGACATGGTACGTATTTCATGCTTTGATGCATGCAGTGGTGTCTTAATGTTGACTTTTCTGTCAGACACTCACACACACACACACACATACACAGAGCATGTACACACACATGCATACGTGCTAGTCTAGGATGTAGAGTAAGGCTGGAGGGAGAATCCAAAATAAATTTGATTTGGGATTTGATGACTGTACAGTTATTGATGTCTTTAAATAAGAGCCGAGGAGCTAGAATAATTTGAGAAGCTTAGCCAGTAAGGAATTCAATTTTGTACCTGGTCAATATGAAAAGCTGATAGGTTGGCGTTTCAGATTTATAATTTATGACTTGAAAGTGATAAAGCAGTTAGGTGTGGTCATGTACATGTGTAAAATCCCAGCACTTGGGAGTCTGAGGCATTAGGATGGAGAAATAGGCTTGAAATAAATAAGTGCTGTGGCCAGCACTGTGTGTTGTGCTAGTACAGCATGGGCTAGGACCTGTTATTAGACACAGTTCAGAGAGGTGAAACTGAGGCATAGAGTCCATGATTTATTTGTTCCAGGTTACTTGATTGACTGTATCACTCCAGGTAATTTTGATTTCTGGAGCTGAAATTCCTGTCTCTTTTGTCTCCAAGAAAAAGGCAGAAACCATACAATTGGCCAAGACTGTTCGTAGGAGAGGGCATGAGTCCCACTGAGGGTATGCCTGTGAGTTTACCCAGTAATACTTCTTTATTTGAATCACCAATAGGCTCCTTCAGTTGACTGGGGAGATATGATGTGAGGGGGTAAATATTAGAGATCCAAGCTTTGCTCTAGTTGACATCCCCAACTCCTATTCAGTAACAAGATGTTCTAGACCGTAGTTTACAGTGAAAGCAAGACAAAGCACTCAAATACAGACTTCCAGTTCCCAGCCCTGACCCTACTGTGTGTACAGCAGCTCAGCCTGTCCCACTGTGTCCTTAACACGGAAGAACATTAGACTAGAAGCCAGTTTTTGACCTACAACAAGAGCCAACCAAATTTGCGGCAGGCTGAACCAAGTAGTTTTGTTACATAAAGTAAAGCCAGTAACGAAATGATATTGGTTTTCCATATGAGTCCTAAAGCAGCTGTGAAGGTGATTTTAAAAGAGGAATTCCCAAAATGTTTAGAGCAATCATAGCATCGCTGAGGTAATTACATTGCCTCCCCAAGTGACTATTTTGAAGGGAATGCTAGTTTGAATTTGTAGTTGCTAGTGTATTTAATAAATACCACTTTCATTACTGAAAGAGCTTTGCTTCCTAAACCTGGCTTTCCTAGGAGGGGAAGAGCAGCATGGAAGAGTGACTAGTCACTCTACTCCATTGTTGCGTTCTATGTTTGGGATGGAATCAGTCAATTGGGCCATTTTCTGAGCTCCATGGGTCATTATCGTCCCTGTTCATATTTGAGTTGTTCCTGCACTTTGACCTTTCCGAGCAAAGCTCCACACAGACAGCACAGTATTGTGATTTCATCTCAGAGTCTGAGCCTATGGTGGGAAGGCCCCACTAACCACGGTGCTTCAGGTGGACGTGTCACATTCTATAGAACCCTTTTCGGAATGCAAGTTCACTCTGGAAATCTGAAAACAGTTAATAGTTAACATTTTTTTGAATCAGGGAACCTGCTGACTTCTTCAAAGCCTGTTCTGGTGTGAGAAGATGGAAAAGAGTTCCCTGGGAGAATCTATTAGGTGTTATCACAATGCATGGCTGCCTACAGTCTTGTTGGGTCTCACACCCATGGTGGGAAACTTCTCCTTTCTATTCTCCCAATAATTACAGACAATTGCAAGGTCATGTCCAGGGCAGCTGTGTTCCTCAATAACCAATGATTCTTTCGTCTTAATTTTCTCCCAAGATTTCAGATAGTTATGCCTCTTGTTGACATCCTTACGTTGGGAAGTTAACTCAAACCAGAAAAGGTGCTTAACTTTTTAAGATTAAGTTTATTTATTTACGTGGGCATTCATGTGCCTGCACATGTGTGCCAAGGCATGACCATGGAGGTCAGAGGAGAAATTGCAACTCAGGTAATCAGGCTTAGCATCACCTCCTCCTGCTAAGCACCTCAGTGGCCCAAAGACACTCTTGAAGACAAAGGAATGTTGGAGGCATCATCTTTGTCTGAGCCTCTCCTGTGGCACGTTTCTCTTGGACAATCGTTTTCTTACGATGGACTTATCTGAACACTTGCCTGGTTTTTCTAGATGCTGGAGAGATGGTGTGGGGAAAAAATATCCTTGGGGTCCACAAAGATGACAAGTAGGAAAGCTAGAGGAAGAAGTAAATTATCAAGTGTTTGGCAGAGTGCTAAGGGTTACAGGGGAAGAAAAGGTAGGAGAGACTAGGAGGACTTCCTGGAAACAGGAATATGTTTCAGTTTTAAATATAAACCACGATGTGATGGGTTCTCCCTAAGACAGTGACACCAGGCAGGGTATAAAAGAGCCCAGGAAGCCAGTGTGTATGGCCAATGGGGTATTAGTCCTAAGAAGTGCTGGGCTTGAAAGGGTTCTCTAAGGTTGGAAGGAAGAGATTTTAGACAGTGACAAGGTTTGTTAGCATAATAATTTTTCAATCTGCTTAAAATAAGGTTATTAAAAAATATTGAAGAGTACTTCCTTCTCTCCACCTCCTTCATTACTTCACTCACTCCTTCCTTCCCTTCTTTTTCCTTCCCTTCCCTTCCTTCCTCCCTCCCTTCCTTTCCTAACATGCTGAGGGTGGGTGGGAACTTTTGACATTGCAAGACAGTGTGTCATCTACAAAGTTCCTGCTCAAGACCCTCAGGACTAAGTTACAAATTAAAATTACCCTCCCACACCTCATAATGTTTTAAGTAAATTTATTGTTTTGCATTGGGCACATTCCATATCATCCTCATCTGCAGGCTGCTGGGCTGTACGCTGGATACTACTGTTACAGCAACTAGATCATTGCTCTGCACCAGCTTTTGGTGCTGATGCTGTCTTGCTGGCAGCTATCAGTAGGGCTCCCAAGGAAGATGGTCTACAAAAGGAGCATAGTTTTCAGAGACGTAAGCCTCAGTTTGTTCCCAAATAGGGGAAGTATTTTTATCTTCTGTTTTGTCTTTTATAAAGTGGGCATAACATACCAACCTTGAAGTCTTGTTGTGAAGATTAAATAAAATAATGTGTTAAAGCATTTTGTGAATGAGAAAACAATAAAAAAATTACATATTTTATGTGCCTTTAAAAAATTGCTTTTTTGATATCTGGGATGAATTAATCCACCATTGCTATTCTGCTTATGGTTCATTTATAAAGAACTTTATGAGGGAGGTTTGATGGTGAAAGAATAGGGATTTGGAGTCTGCAAACTATTCTGTTCTGGACCAGTGTCTAATTATTGATACTATTAACATCATGTATCAGTCAACTAATTAACCAGCTCATGCCCCATTCATCAGTAATAACCAGTGGGACCTAATCCTTGCTGTTTGCTAGAATGACTTGGAGTATGTTGTGTGTGTGTGTGTGTGTGTGTGTGTGTGTGTGTGTGTCTTTGTTCGTGTGTGTACAGGCCACAGAGCACATGTAGAAGCTAGAGGACAGCCTTGGGGGTTGACCTCCACATTCTACTACTGTGTACCCATGAGCCACAAGCTCCCTGGGATTCTCCAGCCTCAGCCTTCCATCTCTCTGTGAGAATGAGCTCTGGGATTGCAGACAGACATGTTTCTGTGTCCTTCTTTTCCACAGATTCTGGGGATCCAGACTCAGGACCTCACACTTGCACAAGTGTTTAACCTACTGAGCTGTCTTCTTGATCACACACTTGGAGGGTTTCCATTAGCAAGAATGACTCCTTGGTTCCTGCCTTTGGATGTTCTGACCCAGTTGCTGCGGAGTGTGACCCGAGCAAGTATTTGAACATTTGTTTTTGTTGTTGATAATTCTTCAGACATTGTGTGTGTGTGTGTGTGTGTGTGTGTGTGTGTGTTTGATCATGTTTGTTCTTCTTCTCCAGATCCTCCCAGATCCACACCCCTTCCCTACCCACACAACTTTATGTCCATTTATTTTAAAACCTACCAAGGCTAATGTGTGCTGCCCAAATTCATCAATGTGTGACCTTCTGTTGAGTGTGGTTAGCATACTGGAGGCTATACTCTTAGACAAAAGTCTTCTTCCATCTCCCAGCAGCTAATGGGTGCCAATAGTTCCATAGCCAGGGATGGAATTCTATGCTCAACTCCTCTCTCCATGCTGGGATTTGGTCCTGCTTGGACTTGCACATGTTCTGTGTAGGCTGTGGCAGCCACTGTGAGTTCATATACGTAACCAACCTGTATCCAGAACACACTGTTTCCTTGGAGTCATCCACCTCTGTTTTGTACACTCTTTTCATTCCCTCTTCCACAGGGAATCCTTGAGCCTTGGGAAGAGGAGCTGTGCTATCTGTTTCTTTTAGGGCTGTGCCATGGACTCCTTGTAGCTTGATCCTAGATGCCCTTGGGCATTGGAGGTGATGCGCACAGAGTCAGTGACACAGACTCTGGGAGCAGGTGAGAAACACCACAGCAACTCATCTGAACCCTGCTACAAACTCCTTTATACCTGTGCCCCATTAAACCCAAGAAAGCATCTCTTCTAAACAGTAATTCCCAATTGGCTGGTATTGTCTGCACCAGCAATCGTTGGTCTCTCAGGCAGTCCTCAATTAGTCCTCTTGCAGGAGATGCCTTCGCAGCTGGGCAGCCCCCTGCGTTTACATAGGGGTGGCCCTGCTGTTCCTGCTACATCTCTGATGAGGGTCAAGGATGAGCTGAGCAAGTGGTTAGATATATGACCAACTTTGGGAACCACAACTGGGTGTTAATTCCTGAAATGAAGCCCTCAATATGAAAGAGGGCTTTTCCTGAACTTGAGACTATGGTGAATCCTGTCTGTCTGTCCATTTGGGGACTATAGCCAGATGGCACATGGTGCATGAGTGTGTCAGAGAGCAAAGCCATGCATCTCATGACAGCTGGTAAGTGAACAGAGAGGAACAGGGCGGGATCCTTTGTTCTCTTCAAGGGCATGCCCCCAGTGTTCTAACTTCCTTCCAAAGTTCTCACCTTAGAGCCAACCTCTTGGTTCTACCACTTCCCAATGGCACAACAGGCCAGGAACCAAGCCTTAAACTGTGAACTTTGTGGGACATTCAAGGTACAAATATAACACTGGCCAAGCGAAAAGCTTACAAGGAGATTAAAAATGATATAGTCAATTGCCTTGTCTTCTGGAAAGGGGACTATGCAAGAAGGCCTGGGGAGAGGGTGGTTTCCAGCATCTGCCCACACTAACCAGGCTTTGGCTGTGACATGTGCTGTATCTTCCATCCCTTCCCCAATAATCCTCCAAACTTTGATTTCCACCTTGAAGGTAGAGTTTGTGCCCCCAGAAAGATTCATAAAATTTCTTAAGAATTTGATGTTTGGCACTCTCTTTTGGATCCTTCCAATCATACAACGGCAGCTACACAAGTGTAGAGATGCCCTCTGGGTTTCTTTTCCATAGCGTTCTGGAAACATCTTGAATGTGTTCTTTATATACTGATGTCAAGTAAAACCAGTGTTAATATTTTGAGGGTGGGAGAGAAGATGACACTTGCTTTTTAACTTTAATCCTGTGTAGGAAATAAAGGTCTTTATTTTCTAAAACAGGTTGAAAACATTTTATAAAGTAACTGTAGAACTTTTATTATAGATAGGCCTCTCTGAGCACTTGTATCATGTGCCTGTGATTGGCCCAGCTCTCACACCTCCAGGCATATCAAAAGCAATTATATAACTTGGTGCCTCTGCAGGCCAAGATTCCTGCCTGACATTCATTCATTCATTCGTTCGGCACTTAGGGAGCAACTGGTGTATTGTACACACTGTGAGTCAAAAGATGTCATAAGCATGGGTTATGGCAGCTGATGACAGAGTAACAGTGATTTAAGTACAAGGCTGATCTCAGCAGTGTGAAGATGTAGTGGAAACACAGGATGTTCCCACAGTGGGGTGCAAGGAGGGGCCATCTTGGAAGAGTTTATAAAAGGTGACTTGGGCTGGTGTGGTTGATTCCACTCATGTTTTCCTTTGGCTGGTTACCTCAGTAGCACTGCTCTGGGGGACTGGCCTGAGAATGGTAGCAGGGGCTTCAGGGTAGATCTAGACTTTGGAGGCCCCGGCCTGCAGAAGCTTCAGGAGGCAGCAGTAAGCCTTAGAGCCTTTAGAATTCCAACTCTAAGTTTAGTGTTCTTTCCATGACCCCAAGTTTCCCTGCTGGTTCAGCAGCTGGCAGAGCCACATAGATGAGGACATATTCAGGAGCAAGTGGCATCAGGTGACGTCGTGAGCATTTTTTCCAGTTGAATCTGGCTGCCAGGGAAAGCTCTGCCCCCTCCTTTTGCCCCCTCTTCGCCCTCTTCTGCCCCCCTCCTTCTGCCCCAGACAGTCACTGTGCTATGGCATATGGAAAACTGAGCCTCAAAGTAGAACAAGTTTGGAAAAGCCCAGGTGTGACCCAACACTCAGGGTGGACAAAGGCTTCAATTCTGCAATGGATGGGACAAATTCAGAAGTCTGCAAATCCAAAATCACCAACATTTGCTGAGGTGTTATGTATTTTACATAATTAACACTTGATCAAATAAATGTAGTTTTATTTCAGACCATGAAATCATTTTCATTAATACCTTTCTGCTTTCTTTATTAACAGCTTTGACTATCACCCCCTTACTGGTGGTTCACAAATAAACAACAACAAAAAAAAGCCACTAGTATCTTTGACATCCTTCCTGTGGCCAGGGAATCAGGCTGTACTAAAGTGCTGTAAACTCAACATAGTTCAAACCAAATTCAGTATTTTCTTAATCTTAATAGCAATCATTAATATCCTACAATTAATTTAGTTGTCCACTACAGAATATTGAAGTCAGCTGGCTCCAACTCTCTTCCAAGTATTCTCCTTTGCTCCTCTCTTCAGACCTGTTAGGATTCTACTCTGTCTCCTGTCCTTTGCAACCTAAACACTTGCAGAACACTCTTCTCTTTCCTTAAAAATTAAAAAATAAAAATGTAAAAAGGAAGAGCGTTTCCCATCCCACGTTGCCTTGCTTAGCAGAGTTGCCCAGTCAGCTCTAAAGCGTTAGCCCCATTTTCATTTGACGTTCCACTCTTTCCAGCAGACTAATACTTTTTCCTCTATCAGTTAAGTAAAATACCTTGAAAATAGATTTCTTTGATGACAGAGGCTTTTATTGTGTCTCAGGGCTATCATTTCGAATACTAGTGGTTATTACATGCTATCCGTGTTAGGGTAGCTATGGCATTTGCCTTAAATGGATATCTATTCTCTTTGATCCCACTTTTAAAATAAGCTATTTTTTTTTTTTTATTCTTAACCTGTTTTTTTTTTTTTTTTAATAAAAATCAGGAACACGTCTGGAATGCAATGAACATTATGAATCTTTTACATTAAGAACACTACAACATATGCATTCCCTCCTCCACCCTTGCCTGCAGCCTTCTCATCTGTCTCTCTCTACCCACAATTTCAAAAACCCAAACAAACAGACAAACAAACATCACAGCTCATCTCCATATCCTTGAACTGGTAAAATCTCAATAAGGACATTTGCCTTATGTAAGTTTATTTGCATATTTTCATGTGCCAGCCATAACATACCTGCCTATTTTAAATAAACATTCTAATAATGAACTTGGTTCTAATGAGATGTGGGACCAGGTAGCCATTTCCTCTGAGTTTGTAACAGAGTTTTGAAAGTGAACTTTGGATAGGGCAGCTCACCCAGCCATCTGGACCTACCCTTAACTAGTTCCAAGGCTCTGTGAGGTTTTATAATGAACCGTGGTGGAATCAACCTAGATTCTTGACCAGAGCACCTGAGTTCTGAGTTCTTGACTCCACGTGTTTTTCATAACTGTGGAGACTTTTTAGAAACATGACTCAGGTGTAAAAATGTACACCTGATTGACAACCTTTTGTATTTGTAGCATCTTTTTTCATTTCTATTGTTTTATCTATCCCAACAAAAACTGAAGAGAAAGTCAATGTGCAAACCAGGCCTAGAGATGGACTCTTGGCACATGGGAAATAAGGAAGGTAGACAGAAGTTCAAGGTCAACCTCGGATACATGTTGAGCTGGAGGCTGGCACTGATGTCATGGATTCTAGGAGACTCTGTTTCAGAAAAATAAAAAAACCAAACAAACAAACATTCTGCTAACACACACACACACACACACACACACACACACACACGTACACACACAAGAACACAACATTCAATGAGTATAAGCATTCAATTCAAAAGGGTAAACAAGAAAGAAATACACAGAGAGGCACAGTGAGAGTGAGCTATAGTCAGGAAATACATAGAAGGTCCCTTCTGGCTCTCAGGCCAAGTTCTCTTTATTGTCAATCTCTGCTTTTCAAAGTGTGTTATCGTTTTATTCAAGCTGCTTATGAGTTGAAGATAGTAGGCAGCAAGAATTAGATACTTATATCAAACTCGGCTGTGTTAGAAGGAAAATAAATCACACATAAGCTCCTGATGATGACTAGTGATGTACTTCTGGTAGCTTGTAGTAGACTACTAGTATGTACAATCCCTGATTACTTCATCTGGTAGAAGAAGGACCTCTCTCTCTGGCATTTGACTCCAGCAACTTATGCGTGCCAGGCAAGAGCTCTACCACTGAGCTATATCCCCAACCTGAGAATGTACGTTTGAATATGCTCTCGTTTATGAATTCCTTTTTTTTTTTAAATGTCCCTTAAGTATGCTAGAGAACTTGAATTTGACTTACTCAGCCTGGGCTCTTGAACATCTTCTTTATCCTAATCCTCAAACCATTTATGACTGGTGCGATGCTCAGGCTGACTCTTGATTCCTCTGTCACACTCTGTTTCAGACTCGTAGAGCTAAAGAGACTTGGGGAGGGATGTTTAATTATATTTTGTTCAACTAGGGAAACCGAGCCCTCTGCCTGAGGTCTCACAAGCTGGCCGGTAGAAGATCTAGAGTTGCTAGTACATCTGGTGACCACCAGGGTCTGAGTGGCCTAACTTTTTAATTACAAAAATACCCAGGAAATGCAAAATTAGCTAGCATGCCCCAGCATGATTACATTTTCAACAGTGTTCTGCACGTCTTTGTTCATTGCCGTCAGCCCCAGCCCCAACGCCAATTTCTTACCTCAATGTAGTATCACTCTCAAGTTACATAATCTTACCTCTAATGTTGACAATTTCCCTGTCATCCATCCCTCCCTGGAACCTGGCTCCCCCTGCCTCAGCCTCCCCTTGGGTGCTAGGCTTCCAGCCTGATATGTGCAGTCATGTCAGACTGACTTATTTCCTGGAGACTATCGAAGGGACGCTGAAACCAGTTTGTATATTTTCAGATGAAAGGAGAACAAGCCTTCGTTACACAGAACTTTCAAATTCTATCACTTTGAGACATGCTAACCCTGCGCTCTAAAGGGTACCTTTGTGTGGATTAATGCACCCGAGGTATAAATGAAAGCCAGTGTTATAATTGGTACCGTGCTGGATAAACCGGAAAAGGTGGGGGTGTGGGGAGGCATAATTCTGTTAGGAAAGAACAGGAAGGTGGAGAAGGGATTAAAATAACCCCCAAATAGAGAACATTCACGCTCTATGCAGCAGTGAACACCGTAGTACTGTAGCGGGCTTGGAACTAGGCATTCACCAATGGGTAGAACTGGAATAAGGAATTGAATTTAAAGAGGCAGAAGGAAGACCTGGCATGCTGGAGAAAGGGCAAGAGATTGTGAGAGGACAATGTTTTACCAACCTGATTGGTTCTTGGGGTGGGGATCAGTATGGGTCTGATGCCAGCAGTTAGCAATAGGTTAATAGTAAGAACTCAGAGCCCTTGAATTTGAATCTCAGCCTTGTAACTTAGGCCTAAACTTGCCCATCTTGGGATATTCTTTTTTAAGTTACAGTTAATCTTCATCTTCCCCTCCTATTGTGTTAGAGATTGGATTTTATTTACAAGTTCCAAACACAGCTAAGTTTACAATCCTGCTTTCAGTGTGTCTCATGATCCTTAACAAGCCTTTTTAGTCATTCCTGGTTTGGCTGGGAAGTTAAAACTGAGCATGCCCCAACTCTATATAAACTGTTGTATTTAAGATGAAGATAGAAAATAAAACCTTGTGTAGAGTCTGAGTCTGAACTTATATGAGCAACAGAGAGGCATTCTTGAAAGAGTTGGAGAGTCTTGGCTTCAAAAGCACCTATGCAGGCTAGGCATGTTGGTGCAGCCTGTAATCCCAGTATTTAGGAGGCTGAGGCAGGAGGTTTGCTGAATGCTTAAGGCCAGTCAGAGCTACATAATAAGACCCTTTTTTAAAAAATTAAAAGAACAAGCAAAGAAACAACCATCCATTCAGACCTCTGCAGAACTTGAGTTGCCTGCCAAGGAGAGAGACCACTTGGCCACCGCACTGACTCGTGGGTTGGTGAAGCACAAGCAGAATTTGTCTGAGAAGAAAAAAAGAATTATGCATTTCAGGGGACTAAAGTTAGTCAATTTTTAAAAATTCTTTTGATATCCTGGAAGTAGGTTATTGAGGGTTTGGTTCTGAGGACAATAAATGAAAAACAAAAACAAAACACAAAACAACAACAACAACAAAACCACCCCCTCACCAGAGATATGTATGTTTTGGTTACTTACTGGAAAGTTACCAATAACATCTATAGATAAGCATGCTGAATAGGCTCGGGGTCTCTGGAATCAATGGCTCTGGTCACCTCTCAGCACCAAGAGGATGTACCAGCTCATCTCCTGGCAGTGCAAAGAGACTGTGAGCAGAGCCAGTATATCTGGGCCGATTGTCAAGGGTGGAGAGGCTCCGCTGGAGTCTTGGGATCTGGCCATTCGTCAATAGTCCTCTGACCCTCTTAGTCGACTTCAGCCAGGCTCTCCTCCAATTCTGATTGTCTGGCTTTTGCATAATTACAGTGTCTTCCCCATGGGGTTTGCTAGCGATTCTTAGATTGTGACTCTAAAGGGAGAAAAGGCAACAAGTGTTGTACCCTGCTCGTGAAACTTAGCCCGGTTCAGTTAAATAACAACAAATGGACAGTTACTAAGCAGGATCTAGGGTGAGTTAAGAAGCTTTCTTTTAGGCCCTTTTCAGATCTGATACTCTCCTCTGTGGATTCCCCACCCTCATTCCCCCAACCTTAGCATCTACTGTCACATTTTAGGGATTTGGAATCCTTAGAGGACAGTGAGTGACCTCAACAATACATTCTAGAGATCAAGGTCATAGGCTTGAGGGAAATTCCTTAGTTTGTCCTACTTCTTCAAATGGGTAAGTAATGATAAAAACAGACAAAACATTCATCAGGCCTGGTGCTGGGCATGTGTTTACACAGGGTACAAACATATATAATATTATGATGACAGAATATAGTTATGCCAGACCCTGAACAGACAGCAAGGGAAGCCTGACAGACGTAAGTTATCTGTGCTATGTCGTCCTGTGGACATTCTATCTAAAGCACATCTGTTTGCAGACATAAGTATTAAGGTTACTCTGGAGCCCCTCTTCTACTAGTGCTGGGGAACATAACTATTGAAGTGACAAGGACATTCGATAGTCAGCTGTCACATCTTTGTCTATATAAAGAAAGTTTTACTGTCATTTAGAATAAGTCAAATAAAAGCTATCACCCTTTTTGTCCTTCCAAACTCCCCTGGTGGTGAGTTAGATGCCAGCAGACCCCCTCCCCCAGCTTGTGTCTATCACCCCTTCACATACAGACTGGGAGCATACCCCCATCCCCCAGTTTTCTGTCCATAGAACCCTTACACACAGGCTGGGACTCCTCTTTCCTTCCTACCCCCTCCCCATTAAAAAAAAAAAAAGATTTAAAGAAAACCAGCTCCAGTTGTGTGAGGCCTACACACCGGGTATGCAAGTCAGCCAGCATGAACTGCGAACACGAGTGGGGCCCTGGGTGGATGCTCCTGCCGCCTTGGTGCTGATCTGCCTGGCCCGGGTGGGTAGAAGGGAAAGTGTCTATTTTTTTTTAGGTTGGTAGGTGGGTCGTGTAGGTCTGGGATCCTGTAGCTTAGGGAATGGAAACCTGGCACCCCAGCATTGGTACTGAAGGGGTTCTTCCTTCCCTTCCCCCACCCGTGTTTTTTTTTTTTTTTTTCAAATTTATTTTGCCCAGGCGGGGATTGGCGACGGTCAAAAGGGAGCAGTTGGCACTGAATGTCACCCTGAAGGTAAAATGAAAGACAAAAGAGGAACGCATGCTTGCTTTTGCAGCGGCTGCGGCGGCGACGGAGGCAGGAGCAGCAGGATTTAAAGGGAAAAAAGAAATCACACGCACATACATACATCTATACACACCCAGAGGCGTCGATTATGCAAACGCAGTAATGCCATCAAATCCTGACAGTGCCGGGGAAAAATTTTTTTTCAAAAAAAATAATAGAGAGATATATTTATTTTTTTAAAAAAGAGGGAGCCAAACGCATGCAAAGAGAAACGTGCACATACCACGCAACCACCCGAGGAGAACCTGGCAGCCTGTCTCCTCTTCTGCCAAGTTATCATTAAGAAAACAGGGAAGGCATCATGACGTCCTGGGTCACAGGGAGTGCGGACCGACGCTACCAAGAGCGAAGGGAGGCGCCTGGGCGCTCCGGCTAGCCGCGGGCGCAGCTCGGCCCCTCGCCGCCCGGCTGGGTGAGTGCTGCGCCGCTCGGGACGCGGACCCCGGGGCCCACGCAGGGCCGCTGCGCGCGGGGACACAGCCTGGGGCCGGGCCCTGGCCGCCGCCGGCCGCCCGCCACCCCCTCGCCCCGCCGAGGTCGCGGGAGCCCAGCTCAAGGAGGCGTGTGTGAGATGTGCGATGTCCCTGCATGGGGGGTTTGTAGACTTTCCTAAGCCAAAGCAACCGGGGCTGCCTCAGCTGCTTTGAAAAAAAAAAAATTAAAAAAAAATTCCCTGAGGACTCACCCGATTAACCTGCTGCAGTTCTGACCCTGCCAAAGGTAACTGCCCCATCCTTTAACCATCAGTGTCTGGAGACAGACATTTGCATCTGTGTTTGCAGTCCGGCTTGGAATTCGTATTGCTACCCCCTTCCCCCTTCACTTGCTTAGAGTCTCTTGGAGAAAAAAAAAGAAAAGAAAGAAAAGAAAAGAAAAAGAAAAAGGACACCCTCTCTCAATAACACACGTATAAGTAGTGCCCACCTCTTGCAGACTTGCCTGGCCCAGACTGCAAAACTGTCAGGTGTGTGCTGGGGACACAGATAAATTTGAATTGCTGTTAGATTTGTTCTTTCAACACCCCTCCCATCCCCCCCTTCCTGGTTACAGACTTCAGTGCTTGGGAAAGTGGCAAAATAACCCTCAGGCAGAGTTAAGGCACCTGGACTGGGAGGGGATAGAGCCAAAGGGACATGGGGCAGGGGTCGCTGTGGGTGAAGGGGGTGCCTGGAGTTGGAGGGTGTTGCCATCGGGCAGTGCTGCCGCTCGCTCTGGTGCTGCGTGTCCCTCCTGTCCTCTAAGCCTTCCCCTCCTCTCCAGGCTTTCAAACACGGTCACCTTTCCCAGGGAGGGAGTCACCGAAGTTGTCTGGAGGTCACTGGACTAACTATTTCAAACTGCTTATCCTACCTTGCCACCCTTTGATTCTGTCTGAGCCCCTGCAGGATAGAGCCCAGCGCATCCCGCCCCTCCCCACCTCTCCTTGGGTGAGAGGAGACCCAAGGCTCCCCCCCACCCCTTCCCTTCCAGCAGGGAATCTTCTTTTAGATTCAACTCCTCCTCCTTCCAGAATCTTAACAAGTAGTTCTGGAAGGGTCTGGAACCCCCACTCCCACCACATTCCCCAAGCCTCAGCACCCACCGAGGAGTGACTATATGTATATTAATTGTGTTGTTTTGGTTGGGCGGATTCTGAGTTGCCAAGTGGCCTAAGACCTCCTGCTCCTTTCAAACGCCCCTGCCCAGTATGTCAAGATGAGAAGACCTGCAGACTCCTGACATATGGTTCAGAGAAGCTGAATGGGTTGGACTAGTTTTGAAGAGAAACTAATTTGTTTCCCACACTGCCCAAAGACTAAATAGGATATAGTGTCTGGAAAACGCCCAAGTTCAGAAACACTCAAGTCCAGAAAGAGGGTCTGAAGTGTCCGAGGGAGAATGGCAGGGAACAGACCCCAGAGTGGCTCTAGGCTTGTGTTTGGCCTTGTTTTCTCCTGCTGTCCAGTAGAACCGATGCTAGCGAGCTGACTTAATCATCCCGAGAAACAGTTCCATCTTTGCGATAAAGAGGAGGAAGTTTGAAGGCCTCTCAGATCTGAACTTAGGAATGGCAGAGATGTGGATGCTGATGGAGGGAAGTGACCTTGAAGGGGATGCTTCCTTGCTTTGAGGAAGTAATCAGACTGTGAGGAAGCAGGCTTCCAGGATCTTTCAAACATTGATTTGTCTGCTGTGATCTGTGCCTTTGTTATTTTCTCTTAAAGCAATTCTCATAACTCTTTAAACTTGCATTACGTAGTATTAAATGCGTGTCTATTGTGAATGGCATCATATTGCACATTAAACTGCCCATTGACTGGGGCGGTGAGTGTAGGTAAGGCTATTTCCCCTTAGTAAATCAAAATAGGTTAAGTCTTCTTGTATGATATGTACTGAAACCTGCTGGTATACTTTGCTCAACTGAATAGACTAGATCAATCGATTAGGTGTGTGTGTGTGTACAGCTCAATTTATTCTGTGCAATTTTTCCAGAAATTAAAAGGTTACCAGAGAGTGCCATGTTCCCATCTCCAACCGAGCACCACTTATTACAACAGTATTTCAATATTAAGCGATCTTCAAGGTCTTTCATCTTTCATTTTGAGCTCCAAATTTGACTCAGCATGAGTGTGGCAGAGCAGCAAGATAAGAGCTAACTAAGCACGCAGACCACCAGACCGCTCTCAGGAGCATGTCTCAGGAAGACAGCAGAGGATTGACCTCCCTCACAGGGACCTTGTTCTCAGCTGTACAGAGAATTTTTGGCAAGAGTCTGCCAGAGGTCATGGGCTTACGTTTGAGACTGATCTCTCTCCGTGGTTGGTTTCTCCAGCTCCTTTTCTATGTATCTTAGTTGGACACTCAAGGTGAGGCGCCTTGACATTTCCTAAACAGCCAAATCCCTGTGTTCACTTGTCACAGAAAAGGGAATTGTATAGAAGAGTCTCCTTTTGTTTACAGATGTGGCAAGCCAGTACCTCTATCTATCTATCTCTATCTATCTATCTATCTATCTATCTATCTATTTCTATCTATCTATCTATCTGTCTGTCTATCCATCATCTCCCTGACTGTATCTATCTGTCATCTATCTATCTATCTATCTATCTATCTATCTATCTATCTATCTATCTATCTATCTATCTATCTATCATATCCTGACTGTATCTGTCATCTATCTATGTATCTATCTGTCTATCTATCTATCTATCTATCTATCTATCTATCTATCTATCTATCTATCTATCTATCTATCTATCTATCATATCCCTGACTGTATCTGTCTGTCTATCTATCTATCTATCTATCTATCTATCTATCTATCTGTCTATCTATCTATCTCCCTCTACTTACTTACTTTGATGTCTTGTGTGGTCTACTCTTTTCACGGCAAGCCCACTCATTTTCAAACTGTACCTTTGGAACCTGCCCGGTGAGGTCAGTTTCTGTGAGACCTGGAGGGTAGGAAGTCATCCTGGTGAAAGGATTTTGTGAAACAAAGTAGAAAATTGGTATATTTTGGCTGGGGCAAGGGGAGATTGTTGGAAAATTGTTGGAATAGAAAGCTTTTGAGGGAAAGCCACATTGATGAAGAAACACTGAAGAGGTAGGTACTTTTGAATAATAGATTGGCTATGTAATGGTCAACCACAAGATAAAATTTTTTACACAGTATTTTTATGGCTTAAATTGGCTGCAGTGTAAACCAAGCTTACTACTCTATTAAGTCATTATACTCTTCAATTATTTAGCATTTCTGGCCAAGCTATCTTCTGTGGTCTTCTTTGTGCACATCAGGACTGATGTGTACGGTAGTAATTGCTTGTTGTTTGCGAGGACTTTGCTTTGGAACAAGGTTTAATTTTAACTTCTTGGGGAAAATATTAGGAGGAATCTTCAGAAGGAAAGGGCTGGGATGGAAATAGTCCTGGTAGCATGAAGCAGGACTTCTACATCATTCAAATGTGCCTCATCCAACCCGAGTTATTCTCACTAAGGAGCCCTGATAGCATCTGCCTCTCAGGTACCACACATTTTGAAGGAAGGACTATGTCTCTATTAAAACTCGATCTTTGGTTTTCTCCAGGGAGTGGGGAGCACTTGGCAAATCTTTCAATCTAAGCACTGGTAGGAGAAAAGCAACTGAAAATTTATCCAGGAACAATGGCATCTGTCATTTTTGAAAGAATGATTACCAAGTATCACAATATTGTGATTTTTTTTTTTTAAGAAACCATTTAAAATTATCTTCCTAAAGTAAAAATAACAGTGGGGTTTTCTTCTTGTTGTTTGTATGTTTGCTTGTTTGTTTCGTCTTGTGTGGACAAAAGACATTGTCTCTTAGGACTGTATTGTCATAAGTGGGTTACATGACTTTACAAGTCAGGCTTTAGGTTAGCTCTGCCACCCCAGGGGAGAAACTGGGCCTTCAGGGAGGATTTACACCCTGTGTTTACAGGCTTTCACGCTGCAACTGGGGCAGGGTTCTGTAGGAGACTTGAAGCATCCCCTTTTCCTTGTGTTTTGGTGGTACTGGAGCAGAATCCCAGGGAATCCTACACAGCAGGAAGAACTCCAGCACTGAGTTTCTCCCCAGCCCAAGGATATTTCTGCCAAATAGTGAGCTTTCATTTATTTTACTTTGATCCCAAGTCATTGTATTTGGAATCAGTGGGTCAAGGCTATGAAACCCAGGACAGGGATGGGGCGGGGGCGGTTCCTTCTTTGAAGGGATAATTGTAAAAGATCTCCCAGACTTGAGGTAGATGAACATACTTTTCTGATGGTTCTGATCCCTTAGATTCACTGTATTAGGGACAAAAAAAATTCTCCTTTAAAAAGTTTTTGAATGAATATTTGGGATGATTTTTTTTTTTTTTTGCTCCTAATAAAAGTTGCTGGGATGAGGCTTGGGTTCTTTGGGTTCTTAGACCAGGGAGTTTCTTTTGCTTGGAGACAAGACAGCCTTCAGCACTCAACCCGGATTGCCAAACCTCTTCCTTACATTGCCTCCTCCATTGTACTCGGTCTAGACCCAGCCTTCCATCCTCCATCAGACATGTATACTGTACATACACAGGTATATTTATACCCTTATACTGGATGACGCCAGTGGTGTGGAGATGGCAAAACAGACTTCTGCACAGTTTTGGTTATGACCTCACACAGTTTTAACCAACACAAAACAAGGGATGGAACCCTTGAAATGCCTAGGGTACTGGAGATTCGACTTAGAGTTGCTTTTTTGGCATATCTGCTCAGGTAAATAACCGTGATCATCCTTTGAAAAGGATGCTAAATCATGATTCACCTGGTTTATTTTATTTTTAAGTTACAGAGAAATTATTTTATTACCTTAGAAAATATCCATTTCTAACAGAGATTTTTGACTGTTTTGAATAAAGACTCAGAGTGCCTACATTATCTGAAGCAAAGCAAAATGTTTGTATCTCTACTTTCACAAATATTTAAGAGGTTTTGTAAGTCGTGTTTCAAAATATATGCTTCCCATTTAAATTTGATCTCATTCTTGGATATTTTCAATTAATAAGGCTTATGTTATGACCATGGTAATTTATATTCAAAAATACCTATTTTATTAGCACAGTTGTAGACTGTGAAATAAATTTCCATATCTGTGAAATACTAACAAGAGAAATAACTAACATTTGTCTAGTGAGTGATAGTTTATAACTATACATTCCCCATAGCTCTTAGGAAGATTATTTATTACCCATCTTAAGAAAGCAATCACTTTTTACAAGGTAAATGTTATATGAAAATAGACTCTTTACTCTCTTGCTCTTCCTGTTTGCCTCCTTTTCTCCTTAAACCTCTTCTTTCCTTGCTTCCCTTTTCCCCTTAATAATATAAAACCCCCTTTTTGGGGACAGAGCATTATAATTGCCTAACATATACATCTCTTGAAAAGGAAGCAGGGACAGCAGCCCCCACAGCTGTGGAATATATCTTCTGCTCACCAGTGTTCTTGAGGAGAACGTTAGGTTGCAGACATCATTTCATGCCCTGTATGTTTTCCAACATAAATCAGGAAGACTGTTAACAAGTTATAGCCCTTCTTAGAGACTGCAGCTCTCTCTCGTGCCACTGTAAACACAGCCTATATATTTTTCCAAGTTATTGTGTGTGTAGAGAGATCCAAAGTCGTCTGTGTAAACGAGCAATCCTTTCAGTTATGAGGAGTGCATCTTCTGTTTTGTATGGACATTTGATTTCCAATGGTTGCAGAATTAGGACACAGTTCTGATGGTCCATCGGGCCAGTCACCATCAGAGGGAGAAACTTGCTTTTTACAGATAATGTAGATTTGGCAGGATACTGGTTGTCACAAAAGGTCAGCAGCAGTGAAGGGAGCATCTGTAGCATCTGGTACCAGTCCATCAGAGAACAACCGTGGACCGTTTGCTCTCTCTCAGCCTCCACTGAACTTTCCCCTTGATTATCCTTTCAGTGATTAAGAATAATAACAAATTAACCAAAAATGATGCTTTGATTTACTGTTTTTCTAGAAACTATTTCTTTATGGAGGACCATATAACATGGCTATAAATACTATGTGCATAGTGTGTATCAGAGCTCAAGTTTATTGGCTTGGAATGGACACCTCATGGGACTTACACATTCAGGGTTGAGTGTAGATGTTTTCTTGATCTACCACACATCAGTTGTTCTAAATAGACTCTTTCTGCAAAAACCAATACAAAACTGTCTTATGTGCCAGTTTCCTAGGTTAGATCACATCAGCTGGTGTGGCCAGTTGGAGTGAAATATTATATTATCAGTGACACCCCAAATGTAAAGATAGTTGTTCTGTTGTGATACAAGAGTTGCACATGACAGACAGTATTTGTCACTGCCTATACACGTTTTACACATGGCCAAACAATGTTCTTCAGTGTGTGGACATGGGGATGAGGGGTCACGCTTTAAGACACTGCACA
Source organism: Mastomys natalensis (assembly GCA_021653895.1). Classification (NCBI taxonomy): domain Eukaryota; kingdom Metazoa; phylum Chordata; class Mammalia; order Rodentia; family Muridae; genus Mastomys; species Mastomys natalensis. The sequence continues at coordinate 1,318,726 of JAJTUV010000067.1, forward strand.
TGAATCTACAAGTTGAATGGGTAGATGCAAACTCTTGCAGAATGGCTGAAAGGGGATTCGAGAAATTACTAGGAATTTTAGAAACTGGCAGTAAAATAGAAGCTTTACTTTTCTGAGATAGAGAAACTGTACTGTTGGGAAGTATTTGGCCTTCTTGAGGATTTGGGTGCAGTCTTTGTTTTTGTTGTTGTTGTTTATTTATCTTTTTATTTTTTGGTCAATGAAATTCACTATGAGTAGGACTGCAGGAAAATAGAGAGAGATAAAATAGGCCAAAATATAAGAGAAGACAAGATACTAGGCTAGTGTGTGTGTGTGTGTGTGTGTGTAAAATCACCTGGCCTATTTTTACAGAGCTGTGGGATGTGAAGGAAAATGAAGGGTCATGCATGAAGGCTCGTGCCTATAATCTCAGCACTTGGGAGGTTGAAGCAGGAGGGTTGCCGTAAGCACTGGTGCTATAGAGTAAGACACTGTCTAAAACAAAGCAAAACAAAATATCAACAATAACAAAAACAAGACAAAAATATACAAACAAATAAAATCTACCCCCCCCCAAAAAAAAAACCAAGGGGAATTATTGCAGACAACCATTTGGTGTCTTCCCTTGAAGTTGTGGACAACTGTGGAAAAGACTTGGAGTTAGGTTTCCAGTTTTTGCTTTAGAACTTCTGTTGGGCCACTTACTAATTTGTGTGATTTGGATTCGTTCCCTGAACCTTTATCATTTGTGACTAACCAAAGCGTTGCTTCTCAAGATGGTTAAGAGGGTTGAGTGGGAATCGTTGGGCCAGCTTAGTCTAACCAGGTCTGAGCATGTGTGATCATTTGGAGATGAGTTAATCTCATTGAGATTTCCTTTTGTTGGTCCTTGCTTCCTACAGAGCAGGCAGAGGGAGAAAGCAGAAAGTAACACAGAGATGGGCAGTGGAAGGGAGCAAGCACTCTATAGACATAGTGATTCTAATGTAGACATTGCCAATACACCAGCATTTTTATTTACTTTCCTGTCCCCAGAAACCCAATTATTGTCCAAATAAACAGGTTAAATAACCTTAAAAACCATTGCAGGACAGTAAAAGTAGGCCAGGTGATTTTACACACACACACACACACACACACACACACACACACACACACACCTCTTCTACCTGCAATATTCAGTGATGGTTTTGTCTCAAACTTTACCTGTCATTTGCACCTTTACTGTAGCATTGATATTAATCTGAAATGTATGCATTTTCTGAAGGGTATAGGAATTGTTGTTTAGTGATAAATACTTAAAAGTATTGCTATACATTGCATTTGAAAAACATGTCTTCATGGGTATAAGATTAGAAGAATGGAAGGTCAGTTGACTCCATGTGCAGGTGTGGTACACATATCTTTTAGGGATATTTTTATGAATGATTCACTGATATTAAGCCTAGCCAACTTTGCCATTATAAATGAGCTATATTCCAAAGCCTGTGGTAAAGGAATAGGTCAGAAATTGTTCAAGAAATGGGCTATTTGTACAGACAATGCACTTAAAAACACAGGTTCAGAGAAATATGTTTGGATTCTCTCTGAAACTGGGGCATCCTTAGCTGACTTCCCAGATAATGATGGACAGAAGTCTGCACTTTGTGATCTGTTAAACCTAGACACTCAAGAAAAGCAGAAATCAAAAATGTCGTGGGACCTAATTTGTCCTTGAACGCCAATTGCTATTTGCTTTTGTCTAAACCATGAGGTCTTCGGTCCAGGGTAGATGTGAGCTAAACAAGAGGAAAACAAAACCCAGGAAACTTAATTATGGGTTTGGTGACACGGTCGTTGACAGACACATGATTATTTTCAAGCTGTAGATGAGCTTCACGCCATTTGCATTGAGAGCTGCTTCTGAAACTGGTCAGTTAGTACAGTCAGCACAGCTCAAGTTTCCTTCCCATTTAGCAAAATGTATTGAACACTCTGTGCCTTTACCATCATGATAGGTCAGTTAGCAGTACAGCCTCGTTTTTAAGAGATGGTCTCCGCTTTAAGACATCCATGCTGCCTTTAGGGAAGTATACTAATTGTTACAGTGACAGTGTTGAAGGCTGGAGTAACAGCTCAGGAGTGTGGGCCTAGCCCTGTAAAGAACCAACAAAAACACACTCAGATATGAGAAAGAACTGTATGAAATATGACCAATTCATACAGATCCCTTAAGGAGTTCTTGGGCTCCCCAGAGAACTCCATTGACATATAGGCTTCAGTCTACTAGCTGTGTTCTATTTAAGAAGTGTTTTTTTTTTTTTTCCCCACTTATTAGTTGGCTATAGTTTCATCTGGTTCATAAAATAGTCAAACGGGAGGAAAGGGCTCTTTTAGTTTTTTGTTTGTTTGTTTGCTTTGTATGTACGGAAGATGGACTCAGGGCATGACATAGGCAGGCCAGTGTTCTACCAGCAAACTGCCTCTCCAGCCTTGAGAAAGAAGATCTGGAAATTCTCTTGAGCAGTTCAACAGGGGCTGCAGAGATTATGAGATGGAAGGAAGGAAGACTTCACTTTTAGGGATCTGCCCACTTTGAGGAAGGTCCTGTGTTGTGATTGACTTTGTGCCCACAGTGTCTGGCACCATGCCTGACTGCGAACAGAGGCTCAGTAAATGTTTATGAATGCGTGAGTGCCTGGCTCTTCGGTCCGTCCCCAACATATGTTAGCCTTTAAATCTTTACAAAAAAATCTTGGATGGTGGTGAGATTGCATCCTTTTCATAGATGAAAAAAAAAAGGATATTCCGAGCAACTGTTGATCTTGTGTGGTAGGGGGGTAGTGTCAGGATAGAAGTTAAACCGGGCATCAGGGCTGACTTCATTCATGACAGGGCATGACTTGCACATGGGAGGGCATTGTTATTGTTCCCAGACTGCAGTGTGGCTCTCGTGCAAAAAGACTTTGACAGAGTTCACCATTTCCCCTCGCAGGTCTGGGCCAGGCTTCAGACAGGGAGGGCAGCAGTGCTCTGAGTTGCTTGCCACATTTCTTACGGGCCCCCATGAAGAGGCCAGTTGTGGTTTTGACCTTGTGAACTGAGAGTCACGGTGTTGAAAAATGCTTTTCCATTGGCCATCATGTCTTGTCTCCAGAAGCGTGGACATCACAGAGAAGGGAATGCAAGGTGATTTGGATCAGGTTTGCTTTTAGCCACTGTCTATTCCCTTTCACGGTCCTGATCACTGTTCTTTATGCTCCTTTTACTTTTAACTCCTGGCGGGCCAAACAGATGGCTCAGTGAGTCAAAGCTCCTGCCAACAAGCCTGATGACCCGAGTTTGATCCTTGAAACACGCATGATGGCAGGAGAGAATTGACCTCTGGCCTCTTACATACACCCCCCACCCCTAATAAATGAACAAGAAGGTAATAAAATAAGAACACCTTTCATTCATAGACATAGGAAAGTCTTGATGATTCGTCTCTTCCATACTAAGATTGATAACTGGGAAGGTGATTCCCGTGTGGGTGTGGAGGATCCATGATCTTTCTTACCTCTCTGTTCCTGGTGCCCTATTGTCTCTAAGTACAGTGAGCTCACTTGGATTACGGTTGCAGTCACCTCTAGTTCATCTCCACAACACAGTTATACAATTCCCTGCTCTCAGTTGGCACAGTCTAGATTTTGGTCTGAAAAGACCCTTTCCTGCCTTTTCCTCTTCTCAGTTATATCGTAGGAACATGATGGGGGTCCCAGACAAAGGGGTAGAGTAAAACAAAAGGAAGCATGCTTTAAAATATTGGATTAATGATCTGGGGAATGTGGGGTATGTGCTTTGTCAGTGGCGTGCCTTCTGTACAAGCATGAGGACCTGGGTTCTGATTCCCGGTATACTTTTACAAAGCCAGAGTGACACCCCATGGCTGCACTCTCAGTGTTAGGGAGGCAAAGAAGGAGGATACCTGGGGCTGGTGTGGCCAGTCACTCTGACCTGTTGTTGACCTCCAGGTTCAGTGAGAAACTCTGTTTCAAAAAATACGGTGTAGAAGGATTGAAGAAGTTGCTGATCATCTTATCTCTGGCCTCTATGTGTACATATGCACATACCCATATAAACACATACACGTACTATAAGCATATATACACACATACACACAAGCACCAACTGAACTAACTGATAAAGTTCTGTTAGCCTATTGGACATGGTGGGTGAGGGCAGCCGAGACAGAAGCTGTGTGTAGGGAGTGCCTTGCTCTGGTGCCATGTCCAGCGAGTGCCAGCCTTCGGTTAGCCTGGTGCTGTGCTGAGAAGCAGAGATGAGAGCTGGTGGAGGGGAGACTCTTTCCACACTCCTCCCTGACCTGTGCTGGAGTCCGCTGGGGTGAATTGTGTGAAGTTGTCAAAGGTTGCTCTGCTCTCCAGCACTTGGCACTGGCTCCTCTGAAATGTGATACCATTGGTTTTCAGTAAAGGTTCCTTTCTGCAGGGCTGCAAACACAGCTCAGCTGCTACCCTGTACACACAGCCGGGAGCAGAGCAAGCAGCAACCTTCCCAGCAGCCTTTTGAACCCGAGACTCTCCCAGATCCCCTCTTCACCCAGGAAGTTTCCTTCTGTGTTGTCAGATTTAGCACCAGACTCCCGTCATCAGATCCGAGGCAGGCTCCCTGCTGCACAGTACAGAGGCTTGCTTAAGACATTTGTCCTTGAAACTGCACCAAACTCTTGGAAGAGCCCAGAACGTGTAAGTATGTATGATTTAGGCAGCAATGGGACAAGGCAAAGCTGCAATCAACCATTATACAATATCCGATTAGCAGTACAGGAGGGATTTTTTTCCAACCTTATGTTACATTCAGTTTCAATTCGTTCTGAGGCAACAGATCAATTGTAGCCTCTGATACAGTGACTTTGCAGTAGACGGAGGTTGTAATATCTTAGCTCTAGCTATTTGCCCTTCTCAGTTAGCACACAGATGTGGCTCGTGCGCCAATTTTTGTGGACATTAAACTATACAACTTCTCAATTCTTATTAGGGCTGATAATTGTTGGTCTTGTCCATCTTGAGAAACAAGTTTGCTCTGGGGGGGTTCCGGGGGAGGATGCTTTTAAAGAATTAACTAGATAAATTCGTGGACAATGGAATGAGTTTGTAGTGTGCTTGCTCTCTCTAAACCGTGCCAGTTTGCAGTTATAATTTACTCATGGCAGATTCCTCTGAGGTTCGGTTTTAATTGAATCCTACTCAGTGTTTGTCTGGTGTTTGACGGTCCTGGATGCATCTGTTTAATTTACTTTGCTTGGATTGCAGTCTGGTTAAACCTGTGTTTTGATTCTAAGAGCTGCCAGGTAAAAGAAGTATGCAGGTCTCCGGGGGAGGTGGGTAGCAAATTTGCTTTTGTCGAGGGTGGTCTATTTCCTCTGAAAGCTTTTCAGGTACCCAACCTGACTGGCTGTCGGACGGACCACACAAACCAAACACTGCTGGGCTCTGAGCTGTCTCTCAGTCTGCCCACTTTTGGAACTCCTGTCTGTAAAAGCTGGTGCCCCCCCTTTCTATCAATTTTTAATCTGCAGCAATACTTACGTTTATAAGATTAATTTCTCTCAGATTAGCCTGATTGATAGCTGGATTGTGGTTACTTAAGAGCCTGCTCCCTGGAACCCACAGCCCAGATACATTCCATTTAACTAGTGAATGTAAAACCGGGTAACCATGGAGTCAGCCACCACCAACTGGCTGTGCAGTGGCTTGCTGTAAACAATGCAAGTGAGCCAGGCGAGCAGGGGCAACCAGACATGAAATGATTTTAATAGAAATTACGGTAAAAGGTCATGTGACTTGGGATCCGCTTCTGTTCCATTTTAAAGGGAAAGTCTGTCTTTCTCTCCCTCCCTGCTTGCCTAATTCTAACCCACTAGAGTCAGTATCTCCTTGAACTTGACAGCCCACCCACCCCCACGCTGGGCTTCCACAGAGAAAGGTGGCCTGTGTGTTGTGGGCAAAGCATGGAGATTTGTGGAATCTCAGTGGTAAGTCCCTTTAGTTTAGAAGAAAAACAAAATAGGGCTGAGTATTTTTTTTTTTTTTAATGAAAGGTCATACTTCCTGCACTTCACAACTCCTCTAGACTAGATGTAACAGGATCACAGGTCACTCCATGTCCCTTTAAGTGGTACATCTATCTTTGCTTCTTCCTGGTTCTCTGGATTAATCTGTAACCTTGGTTTTTCTGAAAAGTGTTATTTGCTCTCAAATCAACTTTTGCAGGATAGTAATGAACACACTGAAGTGTGGGGGGAGGGGAGAGTCCTGAGTCTAATCTCAGTTTTTTTGTTTTGTTTTGTTTTGTTTTGTTTTGTTTTGTTTTGTTTTGTTTGCTCTTTTCATGCATCCAGATCCTTTCTGGATTCTCAAAGGGCCAGGTCTCATGATGACATCTGCCCTCCTCTGGAAGCGACAATGACTGTATGTGGAAATGATGGTCTTTATAACATTGCTTTCAACTTAAACTAACAACCACTACTGAACAAACTGTGCCCGGGTTAGGTTCTAACTCATGGTTAGTTTGATGAGCTGTGTCCAACTGTGCTTGTAAGTAGCAACGAGGAGAGAAGTCTGGACCACAACTTAAAGGGGCTGCGGGCCTCTCGGGAGCTCAGCTATGCCCTTGCTGGGATTTGGAGGTTGACATTGTGGCACAGAGTGTGGCGGAACAAGGATGCTCTCAGTCTCATGAAATTCCTAGGCATGTGTGTCTGAAAGTGAAAGAGAGCTGAATGGGTGTTTTGGGCTAGGCCTCTGTTCCTTCCTACATTGTATAAATGATCACACAATATGGGAACAAAAGGTAATTGTGTGCTTATAGTTTGTCCCCTTTTGATATATAGATTCTTCTAACTGGCTACATAATTGAACACCCTCTGAGGTCATGCTGAGTTGTACAGACCTCAGGTATATATTTTCCTACTAGTATCACCGAGGTAGAACCAATCAACCTATGGAAATTGTGTGCTGAAGGCTCAAGGAGAGCTAAAAGAACGGGCCTGTCCACCTCCTTGCAAGATATTATCAAGCAAACTGTTCAGACCACAAGTGTTATATGTTAACACCTATAAGTTATGAGTGGTGGTTGTCTTAAAATTAGTGTTTGAGAGATGCTGGGGTGGCTCAGTGATATTTAGGCTGGCCAATTCTTTAGGATGTCCCAGCTGAGGATGTGGGTTAGGGTTTGCTAGGCACTTTAAAACAAACTGTGCTTATTAAAACATGATGAATCTCAGGTAATTAATATGCATTGGGGAGGAGAATTTCAAGCACACGTTGAGAATATCTTATCAGAGAGAGGTTTGGGGCCAATTGTAATAAATATAAATACAGTTCCTGATGTTTTCTCATCTTGGTCCACGAGGCTGAAGGACACAATTGCTATCGTCATCCATGGCTACTTAGACGGAGTCTCGTTCTATGGAGATGTACATGGAGCCTCGGCTTTTGGCTGAACAATCTTAAGATGTTTGTTGTGAGACAGTTTCATCTCTCTGACCTTTGTATTCTTATTGGTAGACAGAGGGCACTAAAGCAAGCCAGTGGTGATGAGAGAGAAAGAGGAGATGCATAGAAAATGTTCAGCATCCTGTCTGGCACAGTACGTGCTCAATAAACTATTGCTGGTTTCATTGTTTATTTTGATTTTTAAAAATGCATAGTTAAGGACAGTCTTGCTGTGCGCTGCGCAGGGACAGACAGCCTTTACATCTCAACCTGCCCCGGCAGCTATGCATCTTGGTGTGGGAGATGGCAAATCAGTACATTGTATCTTGCAGTATGCTGCACAACATTTTATTCAAAACCTGAGATGGCATTTTTCATATTTTTTTTCATGCAAAATTATTCAGAAAGGCCAATTAAGTTTTTTAAAAAATTATTATTGCAGATTAAGACTTCTGGTACTGTAGGTGTTGAGACCCAGCTGTATAGAATCCCATGCTAGAATTGAGGTCAAAAGGACACTTAGACCTAAGACATTTAATTATATGTATGACACTATTGCTAGAGTTGAGGACATACACACAGAGTCATAAAAAAATAAAGCTTAGAAAGAGATAATTACCCTAATTGTAAGAGCTTAAAGCTTAGCGCTCCTTAGTTGGCTAGCAAGGTTTTTATTTGTATTAAAAACCAGTAGTAGCATAAGTCTGTCTGCATAGAGTTCACACCATCAGGCAGACACTACTTGACCTGCTGTTTAGCTCTCTTTTGACCTTTGACCTTGTGGCATAAAGGTCACATTCCTTCAGTCCCCATGCCTTGCTCTTTCCATGTCTTGCTCCTTCCATTTTCCTTCATTCTATGTCCCCTCTGCTACATCGCGTTTCCTTTTTCTGTATGAATCAGAGAGCTTGGGAGAGAGGGGCAGGAGACCCGAAGCCTTTTGATGCCAGCTCTGCTTTTATAAATGGAAACTTTTAGAGGAGTCAGAGAAATCTGTTTTTCTTTCTCCTACTATTGAACAGGAGAGCCACATCTGAAGTGACCTGCAGACCCCAGGGAAGCCTTGCTCGGGAACTATTTGTTGATTCATTGATTAAACACCGTGGAGAGAGGGGGCATCAAGCACAGAGACCCCCTCCGTAGTGAAGGCTTTGAAAGCCCACACTGCAGTGTGTGGTGGGATGGCTTCCTCATGACCTTCCAACGACTAATCTCCTTTAAGAACTGAATCAAAGCAGTTAAGGGATTTTGTCAGATGGATTTTGTCTACAGTTGGGTTTTTGGCAGTTTCACGTAGAAAGCAATACATTCTCCATGAAAATACGAATTTCTTTTTTTCTTCCCCCCTACGAAAGGAATGAAAACAGATTGCCAGCAGAGATCTCTAGAGAGGAGTCTTGTTTACCCATGACGCTGTTCAGGCAGGGACAGCTGGGAGGTGGATGTATTTCTCACACTTCCCAGCCAGCTTTTCCTTGACTACCCTTGCCTGATGATCCTGCCACCAAGTGAAGCCAGTCCAGTGAACCTGCTCTAGGATCTTTTTTGGTTACAACAGAGGATGATAGCAATCCATAATCTACTTTTCCAGAAACCACAAAGCATGCGAGGCTGGAGATGAAAATGCTTCATTTGTTTCAATACACAGGTTGTTCAAGGTCACAAAACAGTGAGCGTGAGGTCCGGAGAGGAGTTCAGAGGTCTCATTCCCTCTTGGCACTCTTCTGAGAGTCCCGCCTTACAGTGTAATAGAGTGCAAAAAGAAAGAGCATACGCCTGTGATTAAAAAACATCCAGTCTAGAAAAAGATGGGCCATCTCCATGTGTCTACAGGAAAGAATTATGGAAACCTAGGTCAAGTTATAAAGCTATACTCTAAACACCCTGTGACCTTGAGAAGGACATTTAACCAATCAAAGCTGTGGCCTGTTTTGCTGAGAAGCTGAGATAGGGGTGTCTGTAATGCCTACATAGGTTTGTTATGAGCATTAAGCAGGATTACCTATGTTAAATACATTACCTGGCATGAAAGGTAGCAGCTAATTTTAATTGTCACTCTTTCTCCTTTTTGAAATTGATGGTGGAGTTGTATATGATAGAAATATAAGCATAAGATTGTAAATGTGCATCTGGACTGGAGCGGGGAGGGTCAATGGTTTTCAACATTTCCTTGTATTGTGGCGCAAATAGGAAACATGTTGAGAGCTGCTGGTTGCTTGGCACATCCATGGCCATGGTGATAATGGTGCTGATGGTAAAAGTGTCTGTGTTGCTGGGTGATCCCCAGGGCTCTAAGAAGATCTCACAACCTTAGCTTGGGTGTCCTGGTTTTTTCTGTATATAAGGGAAGAAATCAGAATGTTGGTAAATAGAGGAGCTTGTGCCTTCTAAATAGGAGGGACATGATCAGCAGACTCCTAGACTTTATTGTGGATAATTAGTCTTGAAGATGTCATCCTACATGGTCTTCATGTCCTCAGAGGATACTTTGTAACACAGCCCAGGAACCAGACACCATGTGAAGGTTCTGGGGTAAGGAGTGAGGTAGAGATCAACTGAACCACTTTGTTTCTTTTCTTATCCTAAGTGGGAATCAGTATGCCAGTGTCTTCATAGAACTGTGGTGAGGACCGAGTTAGTGACTGGAGAGTCTAAGAAAAGTGTCTGACTCACAGTAAGTGCTCCGTGCATATTAGTAACAATTAGATGGTTCTTTTGTTTTTGTTTTTAAACACCGGTAGAACAGTATCTTACCTTGTGATTCTCTTCCCAATGTTCCATTCTTCAGATTATTCACAATATTATAGATACATGAAACTGATTTTTAGCTTGAATATAATAGCAACTCTTCTTTATTGTGCTGTTTAAATATGCATTGTGGCATGCACTATGTGTGGTATCTAATTGAGCCTATTTTCTCATTATTCTTATGTGATATATATTTTCATCTTCATCTTATGAATGAGAACAGGGAGTCTCCAAGAGGTGTTGAACTTGCCCACATCTACACTAATGAGTGACAGGCCTGGGTTTGGATTTATTGCCTTCCCTGTGTATTGTATACATTTGCCCCATTCATCTGGACACTGCTTGTAGGACATTCTTTGTTTTCAGAAAAAGTAGAAAAGGAGATTTTTCTGGAAGGAAGATGAGAAATGAGAGGGAGATGAAGGGAGGGAGAAGAAATGGATAGACAGATAGATAGATAGATAGATAGATACATAGATACATAGATGCATAGATATAGAGATATATGGATACATAGATGGATAGGGGCTCATTTTGTAACTAGGTAGTCCTTTCAGAAGGGGAGGGGAATCTTGGGTAATTCTCACTTTAACCAATTTTTAGCATTATTTAGTTAGAAGCAGAACAATTGGTGACTTTGAGCCTTGAATCATGACCATTTAACTTTGAGGTCTGGAACAATCTTCTATATTAGGCTTGAAGAGCTTCGTGCAAAAGTAATGGTAGACAAAACAGAGGAAGAAATTCAGGTACATCAGCATTCGTCAGAAAATACAACCATCTTCACATCCTTAACTTACTAACACAGGTGGGAGAGGGGAGGAGAGTCTAATGTCCTGTTATGCTCTTACGGCTTAGGCACAGATTAGGTTAATATTCATAGAGAACACTATGCATTCATACAGTCTGAGACTTTTCACTTAAAGAAATACTCCTCTGCCACTTTAAATTCATCATAGAAGCTAAACAAGTCACATTTTCTTCCCAGCATTCCACATTAGGAAACTGAGCCACATGGCTTCCTATGCCGGCAGGAAAGCCACTCTAGATTCCGACTGCCAGACAAAGCCTCTTCTCTCATCGAAACAGTGTGACTCTGACACCATTCATTTGTAAGGAATGGAGACACGTGGCAGAGGAGACTCACGCACCTAGGTGTCCAGTAAGGGTCTTGCTGAAGTAAAATGGAGCCCTCACATACATACAGGTTTGCTGTAACCTTCAAGCTGACAAGTTCCTTGCCACATCTTTGAGGAGTGATGGGAGGCTATGATATCTATTGTTTTCTAGGATAAAGGCTGGGTGCTGGACAGAGCACTGTGCCATCTTGTGCCTTAGCCTCCTAGGGTCCAGCGGGTGCTCTGGCGTCCTCCCCAGATGGTCACCCGTGGCTCTTGTGATGTGGGACTGGCACTCTGTCTGCGGAGCAGATGGGGTTTCCTTGCAAGTGGTACTTCCTGCTCCGCATGCTCATTTTGAAGATGTGGGTTGCAGTAAGTGCAGGGGACCACAACCAATCATGTGCCAAACCTTTGGGTCGGAAATGAAATAAGATCCAAGGTAGACTAGAAAGAGGGGATTTCAAAATCCTCGTAGCTCCCAAGGTCACCGTCAAGGTCAGTCTACTTACGACAGTTTGAGTGTTATAGAGCTGAGGGTACCAATCAGGGAACTCACAGCCATTCTTGGGGACATCCAGGAGCTTCCGAGGTCCATTTTCCAGTGTTTTTACTTGCTAGAGGTGGAGAGAAGGTATTGAACAAGGGAGGAAGCCAGAACTTTGCCTTTTCCTTCCCAAGGTCACAGAGCCACACGACTGCCCTTGTAAAGCAGTCAAAGCATGCGCTCCATGACTCAACTCTTGCCTTCACACTGCTTCGAGTAAAATATATGCGAACCGACTCTCTGTTGCTCTAAATATAAATATTTCTTCTAATAATACATGGTATTTGTGTTGTGAATGTTTTGAAATCACAAATTATCATTTTCCTTTTACAGCTGAGTTAGCTTTACATGATGAAGTGGCTTGTTCAGAATAAGCTTGTTAAAAAAAAATAACAATGCTAGAAACTGGGTCTCAATATCTAGATTTGGGTTGATACTATCTTACAGAATCTTCGGCCTGGAAGAGGTTCGATAAAGGTGGGACTGGCGATTTGAGTACGAAGAAGTCTGAAAAGCAGGCAAAGGCCCCAGTGAATTGTGAGAAGAAAACATTTGCAAAATTGTTGTGTATTGGGTATGGTAGCCAAGGCTGCAAGTCACACTTTATCCTCCATGGAAAAGTAACTTGAGGGCTGGAGGGATCGACCAGTGGTTTAGACTGCTTGCTGCTTAGACTGGAGTTCTGTTCCATGAATCTACACCAGGGGTTCACACAGCCTGTGATTCTAGCTCCAGGGACCCTGACACCTTCTTCTGACCTCCTTAGGTACCTGTGCTCACATGCACAAACACAAACACATACACACACACACATCCACAAAATTAAGACTAAAATAAACCTTAACATGAAAGAAGAGTTAGTGTAGTGTGTGTGTGTGGGGGGGGAGAAGGGCAAGGGAAAGGGGCAGGGAGGGGGACAATGAGGAGACAGGGGATGGTCAGTGTCCCTTGAATGATTTCCCATGATGCCTATCTCTCTTTCTGTCAGTTCCTAGTATCATTCTATTTCTGAGGTCACATAGTAGAGCAGAGACATAATCTATTCTCACATGGACTCAGGCCACTCAAAGCAAGAGAAATGGCTTTGCGCTTATCAATTTAAGTTCTGTGTTATCTAGTTCTGGATCCCACCTGCTTTCCTGTGCAATCGAGTGGCCCCATCAGTGACATCATCTTAAAGAACCAAGGAAGTGTTAGATGGTGCAACAGTCCTTAATCTAATACCTTTAATTAAAAAAAAAAAATCACTGGCATCTTCCTCAGTTAAAATATGGGTGCCTATTTATTTGTTTTGCTTTAAAATATAGTTTTATTAGTCACGTGGCTAGTTGAAGGTGAAACGAACGTGTGCTTTCTCTCCTGTGAGCTTTGATGACTATCAAGTAAATAACATCCCAATACAGCTGTGTGTATTTTAGGATGGATTTCTTGATCCAGCTTAATGCTAAGACCATGACAAAGAAATTACGTCTTTTGATAATGGCTCTGAAATCTTCAAGTTGATCTACCATAGTCAGCATTTGACTACAGATTCCGGGTAGAAAGTCTACTCCAGCTATCGGAATGCTTCAAAAGGTCTGTGTGTTACTGGCAGATGGGACAAACTGGTGTCATGTGAATGCCGACTTGGTACCTTTGAGCCATCATCAACCAGTAGAGCTATCACAAAAATATGGGAACATCATCTTTAGAATGTCAAACCATGACTTAGGATGAACAAGGCAAATATATTTAGTAAAAGGATGTATGCTTAGGAGCAAGGTGAGTGTTTGGTCACCACAGGGTTGTTCATATGCTATTGCTTTGCTGTGTGTTTCTCTTCACCACATTGCTAAGTAACCTAATTTTAGGGACGTTTCACTTTAATACTCCTAAATATTAAGAGGAGAGCACGGTGTGCCCCTGTTTGGTTTGTTACACAGGCACAGTACACAGCAAAGGTAACAGATTGGAGATCAATTCTTATGTATCTCAGAGTTCCAAGCTTTTGAGGCTGTGTTATGGAAACTTTGTAATTATTGTGGGTAATCTTGCAGAAAATTAAATGTTGAGTTTGCATATATGGAGAACTTTGGACTGTTTTGCTCACCGTAGCTTGTTAGAGCTAAACATCTCATTGACCCTGCTAGGCTGTGGGTTTCACTTACTGCTAGTAAAATGCTATTTGTGGTGTGAGTCGAATCTGTTACAGGGTGAGCGAGCATCTCATGCCTGAGGCATGATTTACAGACCTTACTCGTTTGTTCCAAAATGAATTTTGACCAATACTTCTTGAGATAATCTCCCCACAAGGAACACTTGACAATATCTTGACAATTTGGATTAAGATGGGTGGATAGACTGGATTAAAATGGTTGATAGAAGATGCTGGTATCTGGCGAGTGGAGCCCATGAGTTCTTTTTGTTTTCTTTAATACAAGCTCCCTATTTATTTCCCAATTGTATAGAATGTCATTTTTTTAATTGAATATTTTATTTATTTACATTTCAAATGCTATCCCCTTTTCCTGTTTCCCCTCTGCAAACCTCATATTCCATACCCCTTTTCCCTGGTTCTATGAGGGTGTTCCCCCACCCACCCACTCCTGTCTCACCATCCTAGCATTCCTCTACACTGGGGTATCAAGCCTTCACAGGACCAAGGGCCTCCCCTCTCATTGATGCCAGATAAGGCCCCAAAACACACAGTGAATAGGTGGTACCCCCAACAACACATGGAAGAGGTAGAATTGATAATGTCAACACCAAGAGGTCCTGCTATAAACACATGGAGGATTTTTAAAAAGCTAATAGGAAGTGGTTAACTAGAGTAACTTCGGGGTATGTAAGGTGGTTGGCACTGTTATTATGACTGCTCCTTATAGGTCATAGAAGAGACATGGGATCATCTATGACTGCAAACAAGCCACACACTTAGTCTGCAGACGTTGAGCACACAGTAACCGTCTCGTGGCTGACAGAACCACTGACTGCAGCAGCCATGACTTAAATGACTTCAAATTCTAGAGAACTTACTGAACACACCAGACACTTTGTGCTTGTGTCAATTCATCTAAGCCTCAGAGCAGCTTCACAGTGGAGGGACAATGGCTCTACCCTCCAATCCTAGAGCCTGCAGGACTATAATGAGCTCCTGACAGGAAATGCGAGGCACAGGGCCTTGATGGCAGAGTATCTGGAGATAGGAAAGGTCTGTTTCCCTAAATTCCTTGGTTTCTCAAGCTTTTATTCTATGGAGCTATTACTGCAGGAGTGTTTCTCTAGGACACAAGGGCTCCTGTCATAAAGGAGGCTGTATTTCCTTCTAGAGGGAGGAGGCAGAAAGCTTATGTAACACTGTGTGGTCCAGTTCTACAGAGGACCCCATGCCTGCCTTTCTCCTCTTTTCCTGTGGTCATTATTGACTGAACTAGTTTTTAGACTATATGCAAGCGACACAGAGTGAGTATCCTCTGCAGTAGCCCTGACTTGTAAACATGAGCTGTCCCTTCCTGCCTGTGACTGTCCCCTTCAAGATGGCTACGTCCTGTCCTCAATCTCATTCTGAGTTTGCAAGAAGGAGATGGTGGTTTCCTCTTAAAATATCATCATAGGGATGAGGTGAAGCTCACTTAGGTTTGAAATAAAAAATAAAATTTCTCTAAGCAGGACTCTTGGGGATTTTCTTCGAGTATACATTTAACAATGAGATTTCCTCCTGGAAATGTCACATGAGGAGTCATATTTCCAGTGGAGATTTTGGCTGGAAGCTATTTAGGAGCTGGGATCTGGGGATTGGGAATATAGGGAATTAGTTTTGTCATGGCTTCGTATTTTACCTTGGCCAAAACTGGTCTTTTTGTATTAAACCTAAGTTGCCATCAAACCTCGAAAGGACAACATCACAAATCACTAAAAATATATCAGCATTCTGAGCAGTGGAATTTATGGGGTACTAATGGATATCCTGGGTGATTTATCTTTGTAGTAGCTGTTCAGGCACTTCTGACTTTTTTCTTAATAGAAAAGGACTTCTTGAAGAACAGTGAGTCCCCAGACCTGGCACCTGAGATGAACAAAATGGAATTCCCATACCCATTTTCATGGTCAGATGAAGGGATGGGGAAAGAGCTCACCTGATGAAATGTTGGTCTTGTAAGCATGAGAACCCGAGTTAACTCACCAGGACCTACACAGTAGAGCCCACTATGGTAGCCTACACTTGTAGTCTCAGCCCTGGGAAGATCTCTGAGAATCAGCTAGCCCACCTAGCTGACCAATGAAAAAGATCATCTTCTAAAAACCAAGGTGGATAATTCCTGAAAAAAATGACACTTAAGTATGACTTCTGGCTAACACAAACATGTACACACATGAACACACACATACATGAGAGAGAGAGAGGAAGAGAGACAGAGAGACAGAGAGACAGAGAGAGACAGAGAGAGCGCACAAGAGCCCAGGATTGATGTTCTGAAGCTTACGGGAGTATATGTGCTGAATGTGGCATGGGGTAAGCCTGAGAGATATCTAGAAAAGCCCATGTTCAGTAGTTAAATCGTTAGCCACTGTTTGTTTATTCTCTGAAGGGGTCTCTGCGTGTAAAAGCTGACACCCTTGGATGAAGTGGCTCAGATATTGTTCAGCCTTAGTTCCTATGGCTATCTATAATTTATGTTTTGGTGGCTGCATGATATAAAATTCACAATGAAGGGGAAAGGCATAGTGGAAGCTTCTGGGGTCACATGCACATGCTCCTGGACTTCTGAGACACTTGCCTTATACATCCTCTTCTATAAAACTTGCCTGAGAACTACAAACTTGGGATTTGTTAAAATACAGGACCCATGGAGGGGGTTCAGCAGGTAAAGTCCTTGCTGTACAAACATAGAGACCTGAGTCTGGATCCCGAACACATAATGGAGCCAGATGTGGCAGTGCATATCTGAGGCCTTGGTTTTGGGGACAGGCTGAGACAGGTAGATCCTAGTGGATTGCTGGCCAGTCATTCTAGCCCAAAGGGCAAACTCTAGGTTCAGTGAAAGTCTGCCCCCTCATAAAGGAAGATGCCCACTTATGACTCCTGGCCTCCACATACATACTCATAGATACATGTACCCCAGCCCACACAACACACACAAATACAAAGTTCAGAAAAAGTCAAGACTGGGTCGGAGCCAGTAGCTTATCACTTTGGAAAGAGCTCCAAAGTTTGAGGATCCTCTTTTGCACCTGAGTCTAGAGGCTCTTAGCTCCCCTTCTGGAAGGTTCTTTTGACCCCACTGGAGTCTGAATCTGAGCTTGCTAGCTTGCTATCCCTGTTTCTAAGTGGTATTTTTTTTTTATGGTGGGCCCCACGTGGTTGGGCAACTTAAATAATGTGATAATGAGGAGAGACTAAAGGTCACAGGATTGCTAACATGTGTGAGGAGATCGGAGGCTTAGCCTAGCAGGCGAGGGAAAGGCTAGTACACCAACTGTAGGCACGCTTCAAAGCGCGGAGCTGGTTTTCTGCACTAACTTAATTATCTGTGCTATTGATATCTTTGAAGAACATATCTATACCGTGGATACGGTTACTTCACAGCAGGAGATAGCAGAAGGTGGCTTGCTCCCGTGCCAACTTCCTAAAATGCTTTTCAGAGTCATGTGGGTTGCATAGTCCTCTCTTGGATTAAATATAAAAATAACCCGTACAGCATATCCACACTTTTCCCTGTCTGCTGAAACAGCAATCTCCTATGCTTTTTCTAGAACCCATTAAAGAGGGAAGAGGAGGGGAGGGGGTAACAGTATTCCAAAATCTCAGAGCCCCAAACCAGATACTCTTTCTCCCAGGACGGATCCCACAGAGGGATCTCAACAGAGGGAGAAAGCAGACAGTGGTGTCCGTGCCCACCACCGCTCCCTTTTGATTACAGGTTGATGAAGTGGCCTGAACTTTATCCTTATTTTTATTGTTCTTCCTTTTCTTTCTGGCTGCATTAGATTTATTGACATCTCTACCAGAAACCTGCAAGGAAAAGAAATACAACCCAAACCAGGTGATGTTTTCATTTCTAAGCCATAAAAGTGTTTGATGTTAAGAAACACTTGAAGCTATACACTGAAGGGAGGGATTTGTCTTTACCCGGTTTTTGCTGATCTAAACCAGTCTTGTTCCTGTTTGCAATGCTGGCTACAAAGGCTTTCCAATGAGGGCTTCCATTCTGAAGCTGGCTTTTGGTTTCAGCTCCAAGAACCGACACGACCAAGTGTTGCCCTACCATATCATTGCCCTAGTGCAGGGGTACAGGGCTCTGTATGTCCTTTCTGACATCATATGGGTGTGGTTTTGGAGCATCCAGTTCTGCTGTTTTCTGTGTGTGTGCGTACAGTGTGGATATGTATGTCTTTGTGCCTATGTTCATGTATATATGGACCTTTGTGCACATGTGTACATGTGTATAAATGTATGTATATGTGTGTACCTAAGTACATGTCTGTGTACCTGTGGATATGGGTGGGTGTGTGTCTCTGTGTGTGTTTGTTTGTGTGTATACAAGTATAACAACCTTAGGTGTCCTTTCCCAGTTGCCATCTATCTTGGTTTTGGAGATAGTCTCTCACTGACCTGGACTTTGCCAGATTTGCTAGGCTAAATGGCCCATGAACCCTAAGGGATTGTCCCCTCTCTACTTCGCCAGCAGTAGGATGACAGCCATGCTCTACCTGGCTTCTTTTAACTAAGGACTGGGGGAATCAGACTCAGGGCCTTATGCTTTCAAAGCATGCACTCTTCCCACTGAGCCATGCTCCCAGCCCAGACTTGTCTCTCAGCGGGACAATATGAAGTGTAAAGAGGCGGCATTACCCAAGCCCCCCACTACACAAGAATGAATACAGAGCCCTGTTCTTTGACACCAAAATGTGGCCAGCCGTTGGGAATCTTGGCTGTCTAATAGGCAGAGCCTGGGCTTCGGGGGAGGGATTTTCATCTTTCTCATTCTTGGAAAATTTCTCCCACAGTGAGTATGCCATAGCCTTTGAAACATGGTCATTTTCGTGATAAAAAATGCTATGGAGAACAGCCAGAGTGTCACACAAAGCCAGCTGCAGCATCTTGTGTGACATTCTAAATATTAATACAAATACAGTTAATTTACACGCCAGGGGTGTTGTGGGAATCCATTTAAAGTTGGTGCTTCACTTGGCTCTAAGATTTCTCTGTGACTGCCTGTGTTGAAAATGTTTACTAAACAAAGCCATGCTGGACCACCTTCAATCTATACACTCCTTGCATCACATTCCTTAATGAACACTTGGTTCTGAGTGGAAACACATGTAGGGTAAGAGTCGATGGCTGCTTCCGTACTTGCCTGGCAGTGAGGTCGTGAGAGATGGTAGACCTGGTGTCTCAACAAATCAAGCCCCTGGTACGGGGAGGTGAGAGCGACTACCTTTTGTCGGTAGACAATTTGTGTGTTTCTTGGCTCATTAAACATTCTAGCTTTAAAATCTCCCTTCCATTGTTAAGTTCTTGAAGGAGGAGCTTGCTCCACCAGTCATGCTTGGGCTTTGTCTGTGACCGTGTAGACGCTTGCGAGAGAGAGGGAGTGTGTTCAGCCTCTGCCTCTCCCTAGCTTCTCTTTTCTATTTCTGTACAGTAAATTTAATAAAGAAACTATCTTGGAGTAATAATTCCTACAAGCCCTGGGCATTCCTTTGGGGGAGAAGAGGACTGACCTTTCCCTGTTTTTAATAAAACCTCTGTGAATTTGGGGTTGCCTTTGCTACAGTCTGATGCAACTGTCTTTTTATTCTGTATTTCAGGGCAGGAGAGCTCTTTGTTCCCTGGTTTGGAAGCGGTGTTGTAGAGATGGTATTTGTGAGGGTTGCTTTCCTTAAGGTCTAATCTACATGTGTTTAGCTTCTCTAGATGTGTGGCACCTCCTTTTGAGGGGGTTGGTTGGCTTAGGACCCCACTTATTTCTCAGAGAACTGAGAGATGTCGTTCTTATGAATTGGGGTTGAATTCTCCCTCGGTGATTGGCAGGCTATTGTATCCTGACTGTGAACTGGCAATTTGAAAGCTTTGATTTCGTCTTTGTCTTAAACAGGAACAATGTTTAATACATTATTAACTCTGGAAAATCCCACTCATTATCCAAAGAGATAATTTGGAATAAGGGGACTTGAGACCTTTGGTGAGGGAGAACAAACACACAGGATGCTTTGTAATTCTTCTTTATGGTCACTGAAGATACCGAGCACACCAGTTAAAAGGGTCATGAGTGAAAGCTCGAAGTATTCTGAGACAGAATAATGAGGATAAAACAATCATTTCTAAGGGATATCTTGCCCACAACCACAAACAGGTGCCTATGAGTTTGTTTTGACTGCTCTGAACAAGGTATCTGCACTCCAAGACATTTATCCCTTGTGTCTGTCTGCCCACCTTGTGCTTAGTGTTGCCTTGATTTTAATTCTAACTTCACCCTCACTCTTGGATCCTAGCATGTTTCTCAAGAAATGGAATCATTTATACACTCAGAAAGGTAACAGCTCAGGATGTGTGAGATGTGGACCTGCCCATAGGTTTCCAAGAGACCCTAAGCAACAGTTGGGGAGCCTTAGCCATGAGCAAGGTACTGGCTGGCATCTCTGTGTCACGATACCAAAGTGTCGTGGCCTTGCTGTACTTTACATCCTTTTACTATAGTTCTTCCAGTTTAATCATAAAATATAAGACCCTAGTAAAGGTGAGGGCACTCAGGGGGAAACAGGCTGAAAATACCGTCCCCCCAGTGAGTCTATATGGTCTTCCACATCAAATACAACTTTACAAAGACATGTTTTTAAATCTAGATTTCACTTATGAGAAAAAAAATGCAGCATTTTTTCCTTCCTTTGTCTGATATCTGACTTATTTTGCTTAATATGATTACCTTCAGTTGCATCCATTTTCTTGTAAATGACAGAAATTTATTCTTTGTTACCAAAATACACAAATACATTCATACATACACACACATACATACATACATACAGACAGACAGACAGACAGACACACACACACACACACACACACACACACACACACACACACATATATATATATATATATATATATATGGAGAGAGAGAGAGAGAGAGAGAGAGAGAGAGAGAATGGGAAGGAAGGTTAATTAGTTAGATAAATATATGCAGCACTTTTTTTTTTAAACCATTAATCTGTTGCTGGATATCTAGGCTGACTTTGTAACTTGGTCATTATGTATAGTGCCATAATGGGTGTTTGTCTTAGTTAGGGTTTTACTGCTGTGAACAGACACCATGACCAAGGTAACTCTTATAAGGACAACATTTAATTGAGGTTGGCTTACAGATTCAGAGGTTCAGTCCATTATCATAAAGGCAGGAACATGGCAGCATCCAAGCAGGCATGGTGCAGAAGAATCTGAGAGTTCTACATCTTCATCTGAAGGCTGCTAGCAGAAGACTGACTTCCAGGCAGCTAGGACAGGGTCTTAAGCCCACACCCACAGTGACACACCTACTCCAACAAGACCACACCTCCTAATAGTGCCACTCCCTGGGCCAACCATATACAAACCATCACAGTATTCAACCTTAGAAATGTGTTCACTGCCCACTTTGTGTTCCCAAACACCACAACTTAGTCTTGTCCTTAAAAACAAAAACGAAAAGCCAAACATCTCAGCTTAGTTGTAGCTCAGGAGAAGAATATTTGTGTAGCAGGCAGGAGGATCTACATTCAGTCCTAATTAAACAAATGAACACCTGATACAGTTTTAAGCTCTTTGTTTCCCTTGTAAGCCTTCTTCTGTTGATCTCACTCCTGCCCTTGCTGTTTGTGGACCAACCAGGGCTATGGCGTGGTGCAGAGCTTGCCTGTGCCAAACTGCCCAGACTGCACATGTGCAGTGATGTCCAAAGTGTTCTTCTATTACCTGCACTTTATTCAAATTGACAAATGGATCTAGAGACTGGATCACACTTAAGTGTGCTTGATCCTTTCAGCAAAACTACAGTTTCCTCTAGAAAAGCCAAATGATTACTGAAATCGTGTTTCCTCAGCCAGAGGAGACCTCATAAGTTTGTTCTTGAGTCCTTTCAGCACCACATGAAAGCCTTTGGCAACTGCACTGCTCTCTGTGAGTATAAGATGTCCCAAGTTTGTCTTATACAGTTCTTGTCCTAGACTTAGATTGAGCCCATTTTTCAATGGGCTCTCTGTTTCTGGGTAAGAAATGATGCTGAAAGACCCCAGTCTGCCTGATGGGATTGGTCATTGTTTCATACCTTTTGGTAGATGACATGTTTGTAACAGACAGAACCATGAATGCTTATATTTAGTTTGTGCACACAATTTACTTTATTCCATACTTCATGCACTTTTGAGTTTATGCCAATAGCTCAGTTGAAATTTTCAACTCCAGTTATATTTAAGTTCTCTTAAATCACACACACTTTCTTTATTCTTTATCGGTCTTGCCTAGCTAGGACATGGGGTAGTAGAATTAGATATTCCAATATTACTCACATTTTATCACACACTTTATATATAGTAGTTTTAGAAGAAGAATATTAATACTGGTTCCAATGTGGTTATTGAAAATTTAAAGCTTTTAAAAATAATTGCTTCTCTCTCATTCCCTCATTATAAGATAGGTTAGTTATATTAACCCCGTCAGGGAAGACTCTTAAAAACTCTCCCCTGCTACTTCCTGGCTGTGTTTTGATCTGAAACCTTTAGCTAACTATATTTCTAAACACCTGCTTCCAGTTGTTGTCTACTATAATCATTTTTATTTTTTGACGTATGATCCTTAGAAAGGACTTGTAGGACCAGGTGT
Organism: Mastomys natalensis; assembly: GCA_021653895.1. Lineage (NCBI taxonomy): Eukaryota > Metazoa > Chordata > Mammalia > Rodentia > Muridae > Mastomys > Mastomys natalensis. The sequence continues at coordinate 1,341,436 of JAJTUV010000067.1, forward strand.
AGGTTCTTGCTCTTGCCTAAATGTATTACTATTTGAACCCTTTGTATTTGCAAGATAGTTTAGTTGGTTATAAAATCTTCTCTTTCTAATACATTGAAGGTTTCTTCCATCTTCCAGCCTGAAGTGTTTACTTTAGAAAACCTGCCATAAGATTCAAAAAGCTCTAAAGTGTAGTGACAGGACAGAAGAGAATCAGAATAATCCTTATAAGGATTAATTACTATAAGGATAGTAATTATCCTTATGTTATGTTATAAGCCGTGCAGTTTTTCCACTGTTCCTAGAAAGCTAACAATTTTACAAGAACACCTTTTACTGATAACAGACTCAGGTGCTGTGTATAAGCTGTCAGTCCATCACGTCAATCAGCACATGTCTGAAACCACTGGTCTTAGTGTTTGTTCCAGTCCCCCGGATTGCTTCCTTGAAAGCTCTTACCAACCAAATGCTTCAGTCTCTTTGTCTCCGTGATTCATCTCTTCCCTTTTAATCTCTTGTCTCTTTTCCTTTCTTTGAGATTTAAAAAGCTTTTCTTCTTTTTAACTTCTGTGTTTAGTAAAGCGTCTCTATTCTGTTTGTTTCTAGGTTAGTTGGGTATTTCTGAAATAAACTTTTGTTTTTATTCTGATTCTCTTCTGTCCTGTCACTACACTTTAGAGCTTTTTGAATCTTATGGCAGTGTCCTTTATATTTTTAATGATTTTTTTTTTTGCAATATTTTCAAGTTTCTTTTGAAATGGTTTTATTGCCACCAGGGATGTTATTCAGCTTCTTCTTCTGGCTTGTAGTTATGATAACCTTGTATGAGATCTGACCTTGATATATCTTCATCCTTCATTTTTAATATAAAATTAATTTTCCTGATATTTTGGGATAAAGTGTGGCTCAGAAAAAAAAAATCACACCAACTCTTCAACTCTTCAGTGTTTCTGTTGTGCCAAAAACGTTGGCCACTAGTTTCTTGGGTTCCTTGGCTATTGTTCCTCCCCTCCTCACTGCAGACCTTGTCCTTCAGCCCTCCTATCCCATATCACTTAAGTTTGAGCCGAACTGAGCAAAGGAGTGTATTTCCAATCATTTCAGATGAAGAAGGCAATGAAGAAATGAGAGAGTTCTTCCCATACCAACCTATGACTCACTGAATGCATTGTGATTTATAGAAACATGTGTGACCAGGGTAGCTGATTTACAGAAGAGTCTCCATCTCCCAGCAATTTTTAATTACTTGAATATCTTTGAGAGAAAAAAAGGGGGCGGGACTTGTGCCTTCTGAGTCCCGACATTTCAGGAGGGAATGTTAGAGAGTCTAATCTTTTGACTCCTGTGGGTGATCACAGCTGCTCTTATTTCAAGACAGCAATGAAGACATCCAGTCTGGAATGTGCACAGTTATTCAACATGGGGGCTCAAAAGAGAGGGAATCCTGGTGTCTCAACCACTCAGTGGAGGCTTAAGTTGCCAAAGGGCCATCGCTGACATTCCCCTTACCATGCACCCATGTTTTTCGGTGTTAAGTGTGATTAACCATTCTCCCCCTTCTGGTGATTGTGGATGGTCCACCTTATGGCTCCTTGTTTTCAGGCTCACAGTTCCATTCCATTTCTTCCCTCATTCCTTTGCATTTAGTTCAAGAGAACAGTGAGTCTCCCAGTTTTGTTGTAAATGCTGACAACTGACTTGGGATCTGGTTATCTAGTTCCTCAATTTAAATAGTAGTGAAAAATATAAAAAAACTTTCCTATCACTATGGCCAGTGGCTTTTCAGAATTCCCAACTACAAGTCCCCTAGGCTGTGCCCTTTCAGATGAGTGGCATACACTGGAGTAACAACAGCATTAGAAATGGTACAGCCTAGGCCCTCACAGGGATCTCTTGACTCATGAACACAATCTCAATGGCACCATGTTCTAGACAACTAGTCATTGCAGAAAAGAAAACACACTTAACAAACACAGTTAGGGTATAAATTCTGCTTCTTGCTTTTAAGAAACGCAAATTTCTATTTATTCCCATGCTTCTTCCAAAAATAAATGTGTAACCACCTACAAAAATAACTGTAATTACAAAAGATAAAGTGTAATTAACTATCTGGTTGACTGTATTAGTCACAGTGGACTAGTTAAACATTTTGGTGTCCCTGAGTGCTCCTAGGTGATAGCTTAGCCTCCTGTGGACAGGAAAGGTTTGCTGTTCTGCTCCATGGTTATTCTGGGACACAGGACCACCCTCAAGAATTTTATACACATACACAAAGGAAAAAGAGAGACAAGGGAGGGATTGAGGGAGGGAGAGAATTTTAGGGCCCAGCAATATCACACCCCCTTTCTATGCATACTGTGGTCAGAATTCAGTAATGCAGACCTCTTGGCAACAAGGGAAGCTGGGAAGGCTAGTGTACCTGAGTGTCCAGCGAGAAATAGAAATAGAGTTTGGTGAGCCAAGTGTCTCCTGTGGTGAGGAAATGAGCCAAGAGAAGGAGGAAAACTTTAGTAGGGCAGAGAGGGCATTTCAGTCAGAAATGAATTGCATAAAGACTATACATGGAAGGAGGGGGCAGCTCCCTTGCTGTCAACAATTGAAAGTCATCTGTCAATGCAGAGGTTTATAAAATTTAAATAAATAAAAGCAGCAATGCAGGCAGGTCCCTTGGAAGAGTGCTTTCCTTGCTAGAGGATGTACAAAGCCTTGGGTTTGGTCCCCAGCACCATTGGTGACCGTAAACCAGGCATGGTGGTACATGCCTGTGTTTCCAGCAATTAGGAGGTAGAGACAGGAGAGTCAGAAGCTCAAGGTCATCCTTGGCTACAGAGAAAGCTTAGGGCCAGCCTGTGATACCTGAGACCCCATCTCTATAACATGGCAAAAATCAAACAATAATCAAAAGACTGAGTCAAATGACTGAGGATGGAAAAACAAACCAGTAGGATGAGTTTGGAAAATGGAGGGAGCTGTTGGTGTCATTGGAGCTTCAGATGTGATCAGAGAAGGAGCCCAACATGGCCTCCTTCAAAGAACTTGAGCCTTATTTCTATGTGGAAGCTTGGGGGAGGAGTCATGGTTTACAAACAAGGAAGTGCTGTCACTCAACTTTTTTGGAAAAATGGTCCTGAGTCCTGGTTGTCACCAGCCATGCCTTTGCAACTGAAGCAGCCTTCCTTCACACATCCAGTCACTGAAAGCCGGAGCAAACTGGTTTTACCTCTTCAGGCGCCCACCTCATTCATGCTTATGCGGAAAGCTCCTGCTAATGTGTCACACTCATGGTGTCTGCATGAGTTCTGTAAATTCAGACTCGAAGTGCAATTTCAGACCCCAACAGGACTCTGTTGTCCAACTGTCATAATCGATGGTCGCAGCTCCCTTTGAAGCTCATAAAGCCACCTCTTTTGATTTCTCCTCTGTTTTCCACCTTGGCCTTTCTTTGCCTCTCGTGTCTCTTGTCTCTTTATTTGTGAAGGCATGGTGTATTTTTTGGCCAGGCACCCTTATAATAACCGTAGTAGCCATACATTTGTTCTGCACATTACTACCTAAATAGATACTGGTTTAGCAAGAACTAGTTGTAGGAAGAAGTAATGCAACCCTCTCTGGGCAAGACAATTTCTCTTTAAGGTATCTAAACATGTTGCTGAGTGCGTTTTGATCAGAGTTGCAACTTAGAAGATTGTCACATAGGTCCTGTCCTGTCTTTTATTAAGATGTATGTTAATGTGTATTCCCATGCATGACTGCTCTTATATTCGGAGGCAAATGTATATGTGTATATGTGTGCTTGTAGAAGTCAGAGGTTGGCATCTAGTGTCTTCGTGATCACTCTCCACCTCCTATGTTGAGACAGGGTCTCTAACCCTAACCCTGAACCAAGAGATAACTAAATTGGCAAGTTTACTAGCTGGCTTGTTCCAAGAGTCCTTTGTTTCCTCCTCTCAAGTGCTGGGATTACAAGCAGGCTGCTATGCTGGCTCAGCATTTATGTGGGCACTAAGGATCCAATCTCCAGTCAATTCTCATGGTTACATAGCCCCTTACCCACCAACACATCTTCCTAGCCCCCATGTCCTTTTGAGTTAGTTTGTTGAAATTGAGAACGCTGCAGAAAATGACCTCAAGTGTTGTCCCAGACTTGACATGGGCATTTCTGCATCTCGTCAAAAGTCCATGTGATGTTAAACGTGAAGGCAAATGAAATGTGTTTCTTCCTTAGAGAATGTGTGGTCTGTCTGGCATTCTGCTCCCCCGGTATGACCTTTAGAAGGAAATATGATCGATAGCCCGTTGGATCCTCTCTACTCAGCCTGTCAAGGTCCAGAAGGGAGAAGTGAATAGGTTTTGATGAAAAGGACCTCTAATGGCTAAGTGCAAACTTAGAAGAAAAAACAATAATCCTCCACCACAGTAACTTCCAGAAGGTTCTAAAGCACATGATATACAGAGACTGGCATTTTTCACTTTGGGCATCTGCTATCTTTGCCTAGCTCAACATTCCAGTGAGGGGTTTTATTATTATTATTTTTTTTACTTCTAGAGCTTAAAACCGAACATGTCAGCAGTGAGCAGCCACCCAGCTTTGTAAAGAATGCCACGGCTGACAAGCTCACAGCTGCCGAGGACTGGGCTGAGCTCTGCTGGTGCAGCAGGCTGTACACAAGGGCCTTTGTGCCACAAGACCTACCAGGGAGGCTCCAAATGCCCTGACTCTTGGCAAACCATGACAAGTCCTCCCTCCCATGTTAGCCAAAGTCTGGTGATAACAGCCAGCCCATCAGTGGCTCTCGAAAGAGCACAAAGGATCTCTTCTTCCATGGTTTCATTCTTTACAAAGGCTACCATGTTTTAGGAGCAAAGCCAAAACATTTATTTATCATGTCACTCAAATTATTTAGAACTAAAATAATAATTTTGGTAACATCTAAGCATACCACTAGTCTTCTTGAATAATCTGTAGGTGCCTATGGGAAATTAGTACAGGAACCACATGCTTTTCTAGTGATTTGTGTTTGGGTTTTCAACTTGCACTAGAATATATGATTTTAAAGTGATCAAGGAGGGAGGAAAGACGTGAAAAGAAAGGGGATTCTTGCTCTCTGACTTCATTTTCCTATTGTCTGTTCTGTAATATGCAGAAGCTCTCTTGGTGACTAAAGATGCCTACTTCATAGAGGGTGGCTCAAGATAAGTCGTTCTTATCCAGTTGCCTCCAATTGCTTGTGATAAGCCACTTAAGAAATTCCCTTTATTTTTAATTATATCCATTAGTCAAAATTTTACTCTTGTTATCTTCTGTAAGTTCTTTATGCCCGTGAGCAAGTAAAGAAATAGTCAGGGAAGTCCAGACGCTTAGGCTTATTCAGAGAATTTATGGGTATTGAATTGGACATACTGTCAACACACAGATTCATTCTCTCTCTCTCTCTCTTCTCTCTCTCTCTCTCTCTCTCTCTCTCTTTTCCCTCCCTCCCTCCTTCTCTCCTCCCCTTCCCCTCCCTCTTCCTCTCCCTCTCCCCCTCTGTACACCCCTCTCGTTTTTTACATATCATTTTAGAAACAACATGGTCAGGGTGGGGAGCATGAGATAGAATCACATTCTGATGTGAACATAATGTATGGTTTCTACTCAAGACATAATAAAGTGTTCACAAATGGATGGAGATTCCGTTGGTCTTGGGACCCATTCTGTCACCATGAAACTCATCCCAGCACTGGCTCCAAGGCTGCCCGATGATCTTCTAGAGAAGAAGAACCCAATCTTAAAAACCTTCCTATGGGAAGCCATCCTGGTTCAAGCCGGGATACTTTTAAAGTTGCCTAAATGCTTTCTTTCTTAGTTTTAGAATTCAGTCTCTAAAATCCTAGGTATATTCCCATTTTACATAATTAGTTTCATCTTCCTCCTTCATTCAGAGAGCTTTCTCTCTCTTGTCACTGTTGTTTTTCAGAACTTCTGTGCATCTCCTAAGTGGCAAACAGGACTCCCCTGATAGGTATTTTTTATGCAAATCCATTCAGCTGTTAACAAGCATGGTCAAGAGCTAAGTCAGGATTTCTGTCTCTGGGGCCAAACTTCTTCCATGTGGCTCATTTCTCTCTCACCTCTTGATATACAAAATGGAGTTAGGATTGCTTCAGGAGCATATAAAGGAATAGTCCACGTCAGTGGGCATGCACTCACTCATAACCATTGCCCTTTTAATTTGAGGTGCTAACAGATGGAAAATTATTTGGAGGTTGCAGTCACAGCAAAAACACTGTTGGCACCCTCTCGGGTTTTGCCTGGAGAAGCCCAAGAAGCCTGTTTCTTATAATTAGAAGGTGCGTGTGAATCTGAAGGAAAGCAGAGTCAGGCACTGTAAGCATGAACGGATTCACCTTTTAGAAGTGACAAGTGAGGAGCCAGCCTGAGGTTGCCTGGAGCTTTCTTTAGGATAATACCCAAAGGGAAACCCCATAGATTGAAGCCAAGAATTATCAAATGACCCAGGCTTACCCCCCTCCCATTTACCCACTCCTTTCTCTGTTGTCTCAGAACCACCCGAGGACATATAACTGCTGACTTCAGCTCCTTGGCCAGCACATAGGTCTTAGATCCTGCGTGTGAAGTAAGGGGAAGTCTCCCATAGAACCTTTCTTTCTTCCATGATTTCACTTTCCCTTTGTCAGCTTCTATGCACGCACTAAAAATATTCTTTCTACATCAGTATCTGTTCTACTCGCTGATTTCTTCCTATATCAGCCTAACTGGAAAGGCCAAAGAAATCTCTGTTGACCAGAGTAGCCATCTCAAGTGTCACTATTTTTTTTTTTTCATCATATAGAGCCATTGAAGGGTCTCCCAAAAGCAAGAACAAACTTATATAAGACCCATGGAGCTAGGTCCTGACTATGATCACACAACCTAATTATTAGTTTAGTGACTCATTTGTTTCTGTGGGAGTCCAGCTGCTATGACTATTTATCAATCAGCAGATTAGGGAAAAGTCAAGGGCTAATAGCACAGAAGAGGAAATGGGAGAGCATGTGCCCCATCTTTGTTGGTTCGGGTGATGAGTGGCCTGGACCTCTTCTTCCTCTGGTATGTATCTTATTTTTCAGCCATAGGTCCATTCTGAGTGCTGGATTTTGGAGGTTGGCATTTCCTCGATCAACTCCTTTGCCTGTCTCAGGGTGGAGCCTTTTCCAAATAGGAGGAGACGCTTGGCTTCCCTGCCAGCTGCCTGCGGCTGTCTGTCTGGCTCCTTTAATGCACAAACTTGAGGTGTCCCCAAATGACCTAAGACCTCAGTGGTTCAAGCCTCACAGACTATGGGGGTCTAACTCATTTACTAGTGATGATGCCACTTCGGGCAGAGGGGGCTGTTATATTTTTATCAAGATCTTTCTCATGTTTAACCTAAATTTTATTCGACTGCATCTTATTTTATCACTTCAGCAATTTTCCTGGGCCAAAGAATCCATTTATTAAGCTATGTTGCCAGAAAGTCCTTTCCTCCCTTCCTGGCTCAGATATCTTGGCACATCACCATGCATGATCCTTGAGGCCCAGGTCAGAGGGTCATGTAGGTATGATTGCCTTCTAATAAGGTTCTTTGACATCTCGGTTATTAAATTCTCTTGAATGGAATTCAAACCTACCCACCTCACAGCGAGATTTCCTTCATGAGGATAGCGCCATTGGCCTTTTTTTCCAGAAGCATTCTCTGCTTCTGTTCTACATAGGTTGACTTACTTATCTCAAATGATGTCACCTCCGTCCATTGATGAAGCACTTTTCAAACTGGGCCAGAGAAAGCCATGTTTATTTAGTCTTACTTTCTTCTCCTGGCTACCACCAGTCTACCATTCTCCTGGCTGACAGGAAAGATGATTTCTCCTGGGTGGCACTGTCTAATCTCCACCAATTGGAGATAATTGGGATACAGCCATAGGCACATGTGACAGTGCTTGGAGCTCAAGTTCCATCCATGGTCTAGGACTTGAGAGGAGAGCAGATCATTGATCCTGTTCCTCATAACACAGGTGAACTCTTGTTGTCCTTTGGGTCTTCTTGGCAGGCTAATGAACATCCATCTTACTCCTCTCTTTCCTCTGTTCTGCTACTGCCTTGCTGGCTCTGAAAACACTGGACAGCTTCTGTCTACCATAGAGACTGTCATTCTACAGGAAACCCTAATTTCTTCATTTATTCCTGTGGCTCTGAAGACAATTTTCTCAGCTCTATCATTCTCGTAAGTCTATATTTACGAAATAGTCTCTTCTAGATTGTAATTCTGTGAGGCAGAGAAAAGTATATGCTAGGTGCTAAAAGGTCTGTAAAGGGCCTGAACGTTAAAGGACCTGAACATTAAAGGGCATGGGGTCAACTAAAGTGCTACTGGGAGCTGGTAGAGTCTTAAGTTAGGTCATTGGGCAGAGACATGGCATCAAAAGGGATAGTGATGATACAGCTACTTGTTCTTTCTTTTCTTGCTTTCTAGATGTCTCAGCTTCCCCTACCCTCTGGCTGATGTCTTGATGCACTGCTTTTCCTTAGACCTAAAATGCACAGGACCAGCAAGCCAGAGACTGGAACCAATCTAACTCTTTCCTCCTTATTTGGTAATTAGCTCATGTGTTTGGTACAGAGACCAACAGTTTCAGGGGCTGTTTCTAATCTAGTCTGCTTTCTTGGAGACTTAACTTGCTATAGGCAAGGCTCTGAGAATTTCAAAAGCTAGGAAATCGTTCTCTTTGTATGTCCATGAATTTCCCAGAGTATAAAAATCACAGACAGGGAAAGACGCATATTCTGACTTGACAAGAAGTAGAGCTTGGACAGAAGGGACAATGTAGAGTTGCATTCTGCTAGCTTGAGAAACTCTGAGACCAGTGTGGATGAAGAATAGCATCCTGTGGTGCCAAAGGTGCTAGAACAGTGGTCCTCAACCTTCCTGGTGTAGAGGCCATTTAATACAGCTCCTCATGTTGTGGTGACCTGCAACCATAAAATTATTTTCTTTGTTACTTCATAACTGTAATTTTGCTACTATTATGAATTATTATGTAAATATCTATATTTTAATGGTCCTAGGTGACCCCTGTGAAAGGGTCATCTGACCTCCAAAAGGGGTCATGACCCTCAGGTTGAGAATCACTGTGTTGCATGATGCAAGAGGTCTGATTATGAATGGTAGACGGGCCACATTCAAGATGTTGACCATTAACTGATGAGAAGAGATTTCACAACCTGTGCAGTATGATTTGATAGGCACGGTTATAAAAAAAATCACTCTGGCTACCAATTTAGAGTACAGTGGATGGAGATGATCAAATGTCTTCATGCCACACTCAAATGTATAAAGAAAATGTAGGCTGATTCAGTTTGTGGCTGCTCCTATGTCACTGTGCAACTGGGAAACATGGCCTAGTTTCTTCCAGTTACATTTATTCTCAATTCACTTAAAATGGACTGTTCCAGACAATTTCCCAGTTAGATTTACCTGAGACATAGGTAGAAAGGTCCTGGTATATAGTACATAAGTGGTATTCTGTCGTTTGCCTAGCCCATTCTACTGCCCTCTGCTGGAACGGCCACTTTATTGCCCTGTTGGCCAGGCTTTTGTGTCTCCGTTGGCTAAGAGTTCTGAAGCTCATGACCTCAGATCTTGTAATTCAGCATGGGTAGGGCCTGACCATCCTCTTCTGCACCTGGTTTCTCTCCAGGAGACTGCTTCATGGCTTTCAGCAGTACAGCTCTGTGTTGGTCTGGCATATGATATGCCCCCTATAGTTCTAGCCTGCAGTAGACACCTTAGCCATTGTCAATTGTCATTGACTATTGTCATTGCCATTGACTGCTCCTGTTCTTCCATCAGGCACACAGGGACTTCTGTATCCTTTCCTATTATACCAAATCCAAGAGACTATCTAGGAAACAAGATTCAGGCTTTCTCTAATCTCACCAAGGTTTCTCCTTTGTTTCTTCTGCTGGCCTGCTTTAGGTTAGATTGTAGTGTGTGCCTTCCCAGATGGTCCCAGAGAGAAAGAAAAGAAAAACTCCACATGCCTACCTCCTCCAGAGCAAGAAGTCTAGATACAAGGGTCATGATCCACATCTGCTCCTCTGTCCATCTTCTTTCTCTCTTGACACTTTGGTGGGTCCATGAGCTAGTTGGCCTATATAGTCAAGCAGTATAATCTTGTAGAAAAACCAAAGCTCTTAACTATGGGATTTAGTGTTTCTTTTCATCCCTTCTCCAAAGCTTGGTGTTGGGGTTTCTGTCCAGTTACAGAGGTTAGGCAAGTCAGCTTTGATAATCAAAGCTTAATTAAGGCCAAGTAGGGCCTTCTTTCTTGAAGGTCTTTTCCATCACAGCTCCTACTGGAACAGAAATCCTCACCAGCTTAGCTGTGGAGATGGTTAGGTGTGAGGGGATATGACTTAATGCATGGATTTATAATTTCCTAAATACTCTAGTTTTTAAATTAGGAACATGGTCTACTGAATGGTGAAGTTGGATCTTAGTGGTTCAAGTGAGAGTTGGGAGAAGTCAATGGACTATAAATATGTAGACGTATAGTATTTGGAGCCTGATTACATGAGGTGACTTGATGAGAGTTTCAGGCCTCTGCTTGGCATGAGTGGATGATGGTACCGTTTGTCCTGCTGCCTAATGGTCAGGAAGTTTAGGTCATATACAAGTTTACGGCCTAAAACAAGATAGTTCTTTAGAAAATCACATTATAGCCAAAGGGTAAAATTAGAGAAGCAGTTGTGGAGTAGATGAAGTGCTAGCTTGATTTAGCCATGCCCCTGCAGGCATAAACCCACCATGATGAGTTAATCTGTCAGCAGACACTCCTTTGTCATGGCCAATCAAAAGGTTGAGCACACAGTCTCTTCTTCTCATAGACATCTCCTTCTTTTGTGTATATGAATATAGTCAAGACTTACCAATCAGAATAGGTTTTCTTTTCTCTTTCCCTTTCTAATGATATCACAATTGCTCTTCCAATCCCATGATATAGTCATCCTAATAATTTTACTGTCACCAACTTTATTCTGGTTATTGTTGTCAACAGTTTATAAACATCTTCAAACAGTTATAAACAATTATAAACAGTTATAAACATCATCAAAATGTGACTGAGAACTAAACAACTCAAAGATGTAATGGGTTTTGTATGAAAGTTGATAATGAAGACATCATTGAAGTGTCTTAGGTCAAGAGGGAGAATGAAGGGAATGGAGAGATGACTCAGCAGTTAAGAGCACTGACTGCTTCCAGAGGTCCTGAGTTCAATTCCACAACCACATGGTACCTCACAACCATCTATAATGGGATCAAATGCTCTCTTTTGATGTATCTGAAGACAGCAACAGTATACTGACATACACAAAAATAAATAAAATAAATCTTAAATATTATCCATAAAAAAAAAGAGTGAGAACGAACCACTCAGGATTCTCTTCATCATGATGCTTTTCCTGGTTTAACAATGGCAAGCTTATTTGGTCAACTTAACACACATTTATTGATCACCATTTTTCTTTATATCAGATACTATGCTGGATGTTACAAGGATATAAAACTTAAAATGTTGTAAACAAGTCTCTTGTTCCGCTAACATTCAACTGGGAACCAGTTCTAGGTTTCCTTTGTTGAGGGACGTACAACACAGGATCTGGATTGTCCTGGAATCATTATTTTTATTAGAGATATAGCTTCACTCTTTCAGGACATGGAGAATTGTGTTTATAGACATTGCCTTTGTCATCACTAGAAACATTGGTCAGCTTCCTTGTTAATATTGTATTTGTTATATTGTTTCTCACAATTATTTTTTCTTTAAATCTCTAAACAAATATATACTTAAAAAATTCACTTAGAGGGCTGGAGAGATAGCTCAGCATTTCAGAGCACTGGCTGTTCTTCCAAATGGCCTGAGCTAAATTCCCAGTACCACATGGTGGTTCCCAACCATCTGTAATGAATCTGATGTCATTTTCTGATGTGTCTGAAGATGGCTACAGTGTACTCATATACCTTAAATAAATAATGTTATTTAAAAAGGAAAAAATTCACTTTAAAAGGAGAAAATATTATTATTCATTCTTTGACAAATTCATTCTCTCTCATCTCTCCCCAGCACCCCACCAACAATTCCTAAGGAAACAAGCCTAAGGCTTACATATACCAATGACACATTTCAAGCATGTTCCAGAAGAGACCTAGCAGGGTAGAGTAGCCTACCTCAGAAGGAACTACAAGTGGAAGTTTCCAGAGTTGCACTTGAACCTCTCTGACCAGTTGGGTGAGAATTGTTTTGAAGATGTATTACATTCCCTGATCAAATGGAAAAAAAAAATGACACCTGCCATCGTATCTAGGAAACACCAGGCTAACATGGCGAAGAGCCACACACTTTCCCACACATCCTTGCTATGGAAACCATCCACAGCCCAACCTTGGCAACTGGGCTACCTCCTTGTAGAGACCAGATAACTCCTCAGACCAGGGAAAACTCTACACATAGTTTTACTTTAGAAGTTTTGGAATGTAGTTAATGGGTGTTAGGGTTTATTTTCTCCTCTTTTTAATATTTAGCCTAGCAGGCATCCTTTTTAATACCTGGACAAACTTTGTAGATTCTTGCACTTTAAATACATGAGTCAGGAGGTTTTGTGAAAGACACTGCAGTAGAAATTCATGCTGCTATGATTCAGGGCTGTGTCAATCGCTTCCTGGGTTTTGAACTTCCTATGACCTGGTATTGGGCTATGGTTTGGTTTTGTTGTCTAGTCCCACAAGGGTTAATTTCCTCTGCTGCTTTTAGGGTTGATGAGAATCGTCTTATATTAATGTGGTTTTTGAAATGAGAAATCTGTACATGCACAAAGAGAGCCTTGGGTAGTTTTGCAATTGCAAATAAAAGCCCTAACAAATGCTCATTTAAAAAAATATATTTCCCTAGATGAGCACATTAAGGCTATATGGTGCATCTTTGTTTCCAGTTGAATAAACCAGGTGTGCTTCTGAAGATTAGCTATTTTTTTTATAAAGAATGATTTTGAAGTAAATGACAATGGGCTCATTTCTCTTTATGCCGAGGATAACATTAAGGGAAAACTGCCATGATTAGTTTTAATATCTCAGATAGCTTAATGAGTACTTACTTAAAACTGTGAGTGTGTATGCAGGAGCCGGTGAGCAGAGCACAGAGGGTGGATCCATGTGTACACACGTGCCTGCATAACCGGCTAACATCTTAAGTAATACCTGTCGGGGTTTTTAATAACCCAGTGCCCATGAATTATTCTGCCGGCTGTTCTCGCCGAAGCTTTCAGTAGGAAGTCCATTTTCCTGGGGAGGATTTTATTTTATTTTTAAAAGAAAGTGTCAGTGAGAAAATATGAAAATGGACTGGGATTTTTATGTGTCATTTATATCAGTGATTGTGGCCTGGTTGTAAGTCATCCTCAGCTTCTTCTGTACTTTATGACTGATCTGACCTGCTAGTTAGAGGTCAGACTGTGGATTTGGGGGTGACTTTGTTAGATTTAAACAGTAGTATGTGGCTCAATATTGGGACATGCGGGACACGAGTTAGCTGTTTCAGGAAGGGGGTACACCATTTTAATTTCTCATGGAGTAGAACTAGACCAGTCTGCCTTTCTAGTAAAGTATACGAACAGATGCAATAGAGACAGAGACTATGAGAATCGACGCAGGTGGTGTTTGGGGTACAAGGGTTGCAAAAGTAAAGGAGAGGAGAAGCTTTAGCATTTCTGAGGTCAGCTTCAAGTGGTTAGCATCAGTCTAGGCAAGAGGCCATGATGGCACTGAGGAGGGCGGGCAAGGGCAGGCTGATTCTGGCCTGTGAAGAGAGGAGGGGTTTGGTCCTTGGGCTTTTATGCTTCCATTTCTGCAGTTCAGTAAACTTGAGGAGTGAGTATTGCTTTGCTGATTAGCCGAGTCTTGATTATAGAGTTAGTTATGAAGCTAAGTTCAGTCGTTAAAGGAGGCATAGTATTTTCTCTCTTCACCTTTGACTATTTGCTGTTATCGGTAGCCTTTTTGGAACTTGGGGAGAGAGAGGTAAAAGTAAAACCTGGAAGTGTTTTCTTTCTCTTCTTCTGAGCATTAGGCTGAGGTATATGAAGGGCATGGGGTTGAAGCTGTTGACTGTGTTCCGTGGGAGACAATCTTTGCTTTCCATGTTCCCAGCTAATGGACCCTCAATGCTTTCTGTCCTCTTTTTGTTTGTTTATTGGTTTTTGTTTTCTGAGGCAGGAGGCTGGCCTTGAACTTCCCACATCTGAGGATGACCTTGAACTCCTGAGCCTCTTGTCTCACCTTCCAAATTGGCAATTATAGGAACGGGCTCCCTATGCTCAGCTTGTCCTGAATGATTAGCTGCAATTCTTGTTCCTGTGCCGACACAACCCTATATCAAGAACATTAACACTGTCTTTAGAAATAGGAATTAAATTGTTGTCTATATGTGTTTTTAAAGAGCCAGGATGTGGGTACAAAGGGAAAAAAATGCATTTGCCTCTTTTCCTGAGATGCTGGCTCAATAAAAGAGTAATGACAATGGGGGTAAAAGTCTCTAAATTTAAAACTCAGGGTAAGATAATGGCTCGTTAATAAAAGTACCGAGGAGTGCTATTGTCTGAGATCCTTTATAGGCGATTGTCAGATGGAACAGGCTCGTCAATGATGCTTTTGTTTTAGGAAGTCCAATGGAGAATTTTGGTCTATCGGATATAAGTTTGCAAGTGTTCATTTATTATTGATGGGCTCTGGAAATGACACCAACTTTTCAGGTTGGGTCTGATGATTTTATATTGTTTGTATAAATGGAAAAAGAGAAGTTTCCTCTTTGTAACCGAACCCAGCTTCCTTCTTTCCATTTATGGAAAGTTCCTTGAGCCCAATATAGCTGCAATTGGTGAGGGCTGCTAACTGTGCAGGGTGTGGGATGAGGATGGGCTGAGATGGCGCTGAGATGTAGGAACTCTGTATCTTATTTGCTGAGTGTCTTTATGGCTGTCAGAGGTGGCAGCGTGTGTGCATGTGAGAGAGACAGAGAGATAGAAAGAGAGAGAGAGAGAGAAAGAGAGAGAGAGAGAGAGAGAGAGAGAGAGAGAGAGAAGAGAACGCTGCAGAGTGGATTATCAGTCACACCCTACTGCAGGGAAGATAGTCTTTTGCCATGACAGTGGATGCAAATTCTGCTGCTGTAGGAGCTAAGAGCACTTCTGTGGTTCCGTGAGAAAGCTGACACAAAGCAATCCCTTGGTATGCCACTAGTGTTCATGGTGTGTCCAATTGGAGCTTCCTGGCTGCATCCAATTAAACAAATCCCTCTGAACACCTCCTCTTCTTTTTGTTTTTTTCCCCTGTTTTAGATGAACAGATTGGGTTTCTAATTTTAACTCCAAGAGTTTATAATTAGAAACAGCTTAAACTTTATTTGTTTACAAACACCTGCACCTGTACATGTTGGCTAGGTTAGACTGGGTGTGTGGAGGTAAGAAATGGGAGGAGTGGAAACTGGGAGAAAAATAACAGTCTCTATGTATTCTTTTATTGTTGTTGGAAGCTAGAACATGTGAAGTGTGTGTGTGTGTGTGTGTGTGTGTGTGTAGTGATATGGTTATGTGTATCTGTGTGTATAAGCCAGGCCACATGTAATGGATGTACACACGTGTTTGTATGTGTGTACATATGTACATGTGTGTGTACATAGATACATTTATTCCTTTTCTCCTAGACAGTGTCTTCAAGCCACACAGCATGAGCTCTAGGCTAGAGTCGCACCATAGAATCCTCCTTTCTTAGAAATGAGCAGCTGGTGGTCAGTTGTTATTTGGGACAAGGTTAGATTTTTTTTTTTAAATGACACCCTTGAGAGAAATTTGAGTGACTCATTTTATCAACTCGGGCTCTGCATTGGATAAAATGCTCTCTCTATTTCCATAATTTCTATATTTATATGTCATTCAGCATACTGTATAGCTGAGTGACTCAAGAAAAACAAATAGAGAGAGCTATCCATAATATAAATAATTCACATTTTATCAAAGCCGAAATACATATCTGTGGTTAGATCGAGCCCACCTGGCAGAGTGATGAGTTCCTTCAGCCCGAGATGGAATGCTGTCAGAAAGTGTCAGCCGATGGCAAAAACAGTCAGTTGAGAACCTACTGGGTGTACTGCTTTGGCTGGAATCTTGATGATTTCTTAGGACAATCATCACTAGTCACTTCAGAGAATGTAGAAAGATGTTGCCTGCCAAAGTAAGATTTAAAATCAAAGTAAAATTAGAAGACAACTCACAGACCAACATACAATTCTAATTAAAGTGGAGATTCTTCGGGAAATGGAGCAGGTGTGGGCTTTAGCTGTGACGATTAAGTCTGCCAACTGGTAGGCTGACTGTCAGTTGCCTGTTTACAGTGTGAGATTCAAGACCTCTTGGTGCTCCAGGGAAGAGCAAAGTGAAAACATTGAACAAAACCTGCGTAGGCAGCATCTGTCCTGGATTCTGGTTTTGCTTTCCTGTTTTGTTTTTTTCTTCTTTCTCAGAGGAGCGGAGATACAAAATTTGCTTCTCAAATCTAATCTGGTTGTAGCTAGCTCCTTTGCTGTCACAGGTGGGATCAAGTAGATTAAAATGATCCTTTTAAGTCGCTTCTGAGCCTGTTTCCTTTGAAATGTGGACAGAGTCTAGAAGCTGTTCCTGTGCCTGTGTACAGGCATTTGCTCACCTCTCACACAGAGCTACCTCTATACCAACTTGCAATGAGTGTTTAAAGGATTTAGTGTGTTGGCTGTCTTGTATCAGAAGAATGGTGGAGGATTAGATGAGGAAGAAAGGGCTTTTGGCACAGCTTGCAGGCTGTTACTTTCACCAACTGTGGTGTCAGCTATGATCTTTTTACAGTGTTCCTGACTATGGGGCCTCTTCACTAGAGATTCCTGGGTCACTATAATTCTATTCTATATATATGATGGAAATATCTTTCCACGATTTTACTGAGCACCCATTCTCTGGAAACTGAACTAAGCTAAACTTCAGGTTGGGAGAGTGTGATAAGATCATGAACAATGTGTAAGATTTTCCCAGCTGTTCAGTGTGCCCAGCACAGGAGAGAACAACTCAGTATATTATAGAACAAGGGGATGTATGGTCAGAAACCGCAAATAAAACTTTACAGTGAAATAACGGTAACAAGATTAGTTCTGTTGAGCCAAGGATGTTTGTGAGCCTCCATGTAGGTTGAGTGGAGTAGGAGCCACCTGCAGGTCTGAGTTCCACAGCCTTCTCTGCTGAGGTGCAAGGGGTTCTGGTTAGGAGCCAAACTGATTAGAGTGACATCTAAACCCAAACTCTTAGCAATGGTTGGTGATTTTGAGTGAGTTACCAAGCCTTCCTAATTTATTGTTATCTCCTACAAAGGTTTTTTTCTGGGGCAAGGGAAGCAAATATATATATATATATATAAAATCAAAAAATACCCTGGCCACAGAGAGAAGAAATTTTCATCATAATAGAAAAATCTTAAGCTATTCCAAACTAAAAATCTTACCAGGAAATGGAAAATAAAACAACAGAAACCTTTGAGATCGGCAAATCACTACTTTTAAATTGAATCTGATAGGCTTACTTATTCAATTTCAGTAATAAAATGAATAATTTGAGAAAATTGAAAAATCCCACTTCACAGACATATGATAGGTAGCAAGTGCTCTTTTCCTTGGCTAGTGGGCCTCCTCTGGTGTTTCCTCATGGGATGGTTGCCAGGGAGACAAGGCAATGGCTTCCTGTCCTATTCACACAGCTGGAGACTGGGGATTTGAACTCAGCATCTTTCAGGACTAATCAGTCCAGTCGGAGACCACTCTTTCACTATTTAAGGTGAAGACTGTGAGGGATTTGCATATGCATTAAGATTCAGCTCAGTAGGCCTGCTCACCCCTCTGTTCTTGCAAGTAGTATGTATGTGTGGGGGCAAGGGTAGGGTGTTTTAGTTTCACAAGTTCCTATGGAGCCAGCCTACACATTGGATTGAGAATTAATGAGGTTGGGTTGACCATTCTGTGACTGTGCATGGAATTCTACTCAGGTGTTTGACAGGGTTAAGAAACAAAACGAAACCAACCAAACAACCAAACAACCAACCAAACAAACAAAAACCCTCCAAATTGTTGAAGTTTATGTTCTCACCAAGGAAGATCAGAACACACTAAGATATCAGCATGGAGAACAGTGAAGTTTTGTGAAGATGCATATTAAACAGTGCATGGAACCTATTTTATAAGTGCTTGAAGAGGAAATTTGTAATGGACTTAGTTAAATCTGAAATGATACAATGAAAATATTTTTCAAGAGAGGTATATGTCTACATGTTATATTTACCCTGTCTGGGTTTCTCAGTAAAAATCTTGGGAGTCTGGGAACCCCAAAATGGAAAGTGAGATATTTGGCTTCTCAACTCTGTTGGTATCTTACCCGATGTCTGTCGGTATTACCCAGTCCCTTTGGAACATATGCAGCCATGCTGTCCAGGGCAAGCAGCCCAGAAGTGAGTCCTTTGGCAGAAGTTCTTTGTTTTTGATGGCCTGCACTTTCTAACTGGGCCCAAGACAGGAGTCAGTACCAACTTACCATAGAGAGCTCAGAAGGAATGGGTAGTCCCTGCTTACAAGCAAAAGCAGCAGCATCCTCACTGGCTGTGTTTTACTCCTCAGAGTCAAGCTGGCGAGAGACACACATGCTGTTCAGACTAATATGGAAATCCCCGATGTCCTTATGACTCTGACTCTGGTGTTCCGTTTAGGATGCCTTTGAAATAGCTCCATGTCCATTCCTGACCTTACCCTACATAAGGCTAGTGTTTTTATTTATGTTTTTGAAGCTTCTGGCTTTTGGAATAACCAGAACATCTTATAAAATTGAGAGTCATAATTTAAAAAGTCTTCTGTGTCTATCTTTTGTGGCTAGTAATCTCTGAGAGGGGCTGGTTCTTTGGAGACTTGCTGGGGTGGGGGAACCACTGAAAGTAGGGAGAAGGCATAGTTGCTTCAAGATTGGCAGTCCTAGAAAAGTTCTCCCTCATTTGTCCAGTGCTTTCTTATCTACCCACTAGGAATGGAAGAAACAGCAACAGCTTTTCTTCCTGAAGACAAAACACTATAAAAATACTTTCCATGTACTAGGGTAACATACATGCACAGTGCATGTGTGGGGCATTGGACTTTGGTCATCAGGCTTGGTAACAAGTACTCTTGCATACTAAGCTAACTCATTGGTCCAAGGCTCAACCCTTTGTTAGGTAATTTTCTTACACGATCTGTTTAATTCCAACAGTGATCCTAATAAAGTAGCCATCTTGAATCCCATTTCAACAATGATGAAACCCAGGCCAACTCACACCGAGAAAGTTGGCCTTGGCCTTGCTATTAATCTGCTGGGATTTGAGCTTGAGGCCAGCCTGTCTCAACAACAAGAAAGATTTGGCATTTCGTTAGATGACCTTTTAGTGTGCTCTGGACATGTTGAAAATAATCAGTGGATAAATAGAAGGTGACTCTCTGTCTGCACCATATAACACAAGAAATCATACTTTTGGGTCCTCTAGGGTGTGATGTTCCATCACAGATGGCTTGTTCCTAGTCTCTGTGTGATTAGAAGGACCATGTTGTCCTCATGGGGTCTGTGATCATGACAAAAGGAGCCAGGGAGCAGGGTGGGTGGAGGGGACAGATGTCACTCCTGGCTCCTGAGCCTTCTGCTGGGTACCATCATTGTTTGTCTATAGTGAAAGGATTTGTAGGAGAAAGTTGGCTTTCAATTCAGGAGGGGCAGATGTGGAGTGGGAGATATCTCAATCTCCAACCGGAATAGGACTGGTCAATGAAAACACAACTCAGTAATTATGAATATATTCTGCAAGCCTCGATTGGAAGATACCCCTACACTACTCTGTTCCCCAGCTATGAGACCCTTATAACTTGAAGATTTTCCAGACCCTGCGTCTTCCTTCTACCCCCTGCTTCCCAGTCGTCCTCTCCTTCGTTGTCTTCCTCCTCCATTGTCTTCCTCCAGTGGTCCTCCCCTCTGCTCTCTTCCACCAACCTTTATTTCTTCACCTCCCCAATCACTGGCTCCAGCCTTTATTTTGCAAATTAAGATGGGCAGAAGGTTCACCAGAATTCACCTGTGTAATGACTCACACCTCCTCTGCAGCCCTTCACAGGAAAGGGGAATTAGTATCAAAATACAAGGCTGGGGCTATCCACAACACAGATGTCAGATTTCTACACCACAAATTAATGTGTTCACTTGTTCTGTGCCCAGCATGTAGATACCTTCTGAGTGTCAAGTCCCCCACTGGTTCACAGGACTGAGCTGAGTTAGGGATTAAAGGTCCCCTTGTTCTTTGAATTTGACTAAAACTTTGACTGAGAGAAACAAAGGGAATCTTCAAAAACATATGCATTGGCAAGCTGATCATGTCAGAAAAACTCCAAGGTGTGACTCTGATGTGAACGTAATTGAGAAGATTGAGCAGAGATTCTGAGTAGCATCCAATAGCCAGAAAGGGTCTCAGCTCCAATCTGGCTGAGCTCCAAGGGTTGACAAGCTATAAAAAAATGGTTCTATTGGTAAAACGTTCCCTTGTAATCCTGAGAATTCTAGTTCAATCCCCCAGAACCCATATAAAGAGCCTGGTGTGCTGGTACAGGGTACATACCTATAATCTTGGGGGGGGGGGGTGTCGAGGGCGGGGCAGAGAGACAGGTGGAGCTTTGCAGCTTGATAGATAATTTGTCTAACCTACTTAGTGAGTTCCTGGCCAGTGAAGAGACCCTGTCTCAGGACCAGAACAAAACAAGCTGGTGCCTAAGGAGTAACAACTGAGGTTGTCCTCTAGCCTCTGTGGGTGAATGTGCACACACGCATGTGCACAAACACACACACATACACATGCTTGTACACCTGCACACATGAGCATGCAGTCATACATACACAAAAGAAATGGCCCCTGCAACTGTAAAGTATAGAATGACTTGTGTACAAGGGCTTGGGCAGCAAGGGATATTGGAGATTTTGTGGGGAGAAGGCCATGACATTCATTGTCTTCCCTTCCCCTGCCCTAGTCATGGGCCATTTCAGCTCCAGCTCTCCACTATTGCTAATAAGCTGTGGGGGTGCTCTGCCAATATCAATAAGAGATTATTGAGGTACTCCTTTAATCTCTCTGCCATGCAGTAGCCTTAGCCATGGTTGCTGCAAGCTCTTGGCCACAAGGGACCTTCTATGCTTAAGGCTATCAGTGAAGATAGCCATTGAAAAGGTTTTGCTTTTACATCTGAGCAGCCAAATTGTGCATATAACAGTGGGGACCAATTATTGCACAATAGAGCATCTTCAATGAAACCTAGAGAACGTGTGTTTAATATGCAGTGAATGTCACCGTCAGCTTCTAAACAAGGAGAGCACTTTCATACTGTCTCAGAGAAGAGAAACTCCTGAAAGCTCACCTGTGTTTAAACATGCTGCATAGACTCCTGGCATGCAGAACTCAAAAGCACCAGCAAGACACCTTCATAGACTCTCCATTGTGCAGGGGTAACTTGCCAGGATTTGAAGTTTCATTTGTATTTCCTTTGACGCTGTTGTTTGGCTGTATCTGTGGTTCAAACAACTACAATGTCGAGTAGTTATCTTGTAGCTCAGCCACTGAGTATTTTTCTAGCATGTCCAGAGCCCTTGGTTTGATCTGTATCTGGAGGTGGGAAGGGGGCAGAGATGGAGGAGAAAGAAAAGGGGGGAGGCGGAAGAGGGGTTGAGGTGTCGAGATAGGAAACTTGCTGGGCTGTAACCCCCAAGGTTACACACCCTAGCATAGGGTGTAGGCTCATGCCCTAGCAATGTACTTCCTCCATTAGAATCCTCCCATCCTCATAAGGTCTCACAGCCTCTAGAAACACATTAGCTGAGGAGCACAGGATCAAGCAAAGGAGGCTGTGGGGCATTACACATCCAAGTCATAGTTCAGGGTATATACAAAAGACTGGGGTCTACATGTGACCAACAGGCCATGGTTTCCCAAGTTCTGCTACATAAAAGAGCTTTGCCTTAGAAAGACCCTGTGAGCCATGTGTCTTGATATACAATTTCCTAGTACACACATGTACACAGACACACACACACACACACACACACACACACACACACACACAAAGAGAACTAAGTAACTTTTATTTTATTTTAATCATATAATTTGAAGTCAGGAATAGTAGACATATCTGAAATCCCAGAACTCAGAAGGCTGAAGCAGGAGGATCATGAATTAGAGTCTGGTAGAATCTGGACTGGGCATACAGTAAGACTGCCTTAAATGTATGTGTGTAGGCATGGGCTCTCCTCCTCCCTCCCCTCCCTCCCCCTCCCCTGCCCTTCCTCTCTTCTTCTGTCACCTCCCCCTTCTCTCTCTCTCTCTCTCTCTCTCTCTCTCTCTCTCTCTCTCTCTCTCTCTCACACACACACACACACACACACACACACACTCCCCTTATTTTCTGTAAATGTTACCATTTCCATGCATTTTTGACCCCAAGCTAGCAATATTAAGGGCTTAGTGGCTACAGCATGTGGCCCTGAGCCCGCTGTCGGGATGCTTAAGAGCTTCTTCATCAGGTATAATTTACAAATGCTGAGCTCTCGAGCTTCCTTAGATCTGGAGATTATTAGATGATTGATTTTTTTTTTAAATGAATGTGCATTTATCTGTGTGCACCTCAGAGTCGACCCCTATGTGTGTCTTGGAAGTTAGGGGGAGACAGAGAAATCGGGTTGCTTAATGAGTATGTCCTCAAGTGTGCACTCCTGAGCAGCCAGTCTGTACTTGCTGGTCAGTGTGCCTTTTCCCTTTTGGACCCAGTTCCCCTTCTCCCCACTTAAGGGCTCAGGGGTTGTAAGAGCAGGGAAGTCCCGTCATGCATTCAGCTTGTTTCTGAGACAAGCACATAAATATTCTGGCTCAGGATTATAGACCCTTTTTTCTTAATGAATTGGTCTAGCAGTGGTTAAAGCCAAGTGTGGTCTATCAGAGTGCTCCAGAGAGAAAAATTGAATGGACACCAAGCTTGGCCATATTTTTCCACTTTATATAACATGTTTTGCAATGTATTAGAAAATTAGCTTTGTGACAACCGGAGGGACGTGTTGTGTCACTTGGGCAGTTTGAAGTAGCTCAGTGTCTTTTCTTTCTTCTGCACCTCCCTCATTGTGACTTTTGAAGACAAAACTGCTGTCATTGGGGCCTGCCAGGGTTCCTGGTAAGCCATTGGAGTTTATCTTCCCTTACAATTTCAGAGCTAGTGAGGCTAAGGAAGGAATTTTTCATGGGCTACTTTCAAAAAGGCTGCTAATCAATGCTTCTTATTATTTTATGCCCTTTGCTTTTTATAGTCCCCCACCAGCCAGTTAGTCACACAGAAGCCAAACACTCCCTTAGTTAGTGTGTGTTTGCCTGTGGGCATTGTTGTAGGAGATAGGTCCTTTCTATTTACACAGGTAAACTTTGGTCAAAAGTCTTAGAAGGTGCCAGAGGTACAGGTTAGGATTCCCTTCCTCACCTGCTTTTTCGAGAACCTACTTTAATCTCTGAGTTGTAATGGAACAAATTACTTCTGAATTAAAGAAGGAATGAATAGATTCTTTGGAGTGGGCTCTAGGCCTGGCGGATGTAGCTTTTGGCACCAGTCTTGCTTTCCAGGAAGCAAGGTAAAGGGTGTGACACTTACTGTTTTCTCAAGGTGGGGCATGGTTGGCTTTGAAGAGGCTTATTCAGAACACAGAAAAGTGGTTCTCACCCTTCCTAATGCTGTAACCCTTTAATACAATTTCTCATGTTGTGATGATCCCAACCATAAAATTATTTTCTTGCTATTTTATAACTGCAATTTTGCTACTGTTATGAACCATAATGTAATAGCTGATATGCACGATATCTGATATTCCACCCCTGTAAAAGGGTAGTTCAACATCTCCCTCCAAAGGGGTCTGGTACCCACAGGTTGAGAACCCCTGGGATAGACACTTGACTGTCATCAGCAGAGTCTTCTCAAGAGTCAGCAGCACCATGTACCCTGGAGTTGGGTTAAGTTCATACATAAGTCCATGTGCTACACTCACTTCTCTTGTTGGTTGATTTATCACTGGGTGAACTTTTTGGAAACTGAAAAATATTCTTTGCCAGTTTTGATTTTGTCAGGCAAGCTACTTGCACATTTCATAGTGAGATTCTTGAAAGTTGCTCTCCCAGACGACATAAAACCCAAACCAAATATTTTCTCTCAGGATTCTCTTAGAAGGAATTATTTTTGCAGCAGATTGTAGTATTGTGAGTCCAGCTAATAAGCCAAGCTCTCCCTCTGAACTTGATGTAAGGTATCTGGGTGAATCTGGTCTCCACGGGAGTTCCCGGCTAAGATGTCACCTGATACACTTGTCTTCAGGTATGAGTGAAGCCTCTTTTTCCCTTGTGGGGTCTCTCAGACTTTCTATTTTCTGAAAAGCTTTCAAAGTGGAAGATTCCAGACAATAACCACCCTCAGTGTTTCCGGTGTGGGTCTCTAAGGCCTTCCTGATCTGTGTGCAGAGTGCTAGGGGTAGCATAGGCTAAGTAAATTCTTGCCATGGACCCAAAATAAGACGCTGTGGAGCAAGGTCCATCTCCCATTGTGGATTCTGTCGAGAGGAGGTCTCTGCGGTGATGAAGATGAGAAGGGGTACACAGAAATTCTAGAAATGTATTCAGAAGTGAGGACTCACCGCTGTGCGTCTGAGCTTCTTGTTCCGGTTTCTAGAAGAGAGGGATGCATGTCTGTGAACTGTTGCTTGCTCTCATATCTAATTCCTAAAGGAAGACTTAGTTTAGAAGACCCCGGGAGCCATGACAACTTAGAGACATGTGAAGTGGCGACAGGATGAAGGGCAAATGACCCTGTACACCAGGAAAGTTTTTCTCATTCATTCAGCCATGGAAACTCACAAGCTCCACTCCACCCCCCACCCCACTCCCTACCCCACCCCTTGTTCTTGTCTTCCTTGACTTCGTTGTGCTTTTAGCCGGGATTTTGGTGAAATCTCCTAAACTGGAAAGCCGAGAGCCACCTCACGTGGTAGTCCTCTCTTCTGCTCCCTGCACCTCCTTCCCCTGCCCCAGTGGACGGAGGACGGCTCTTGAACTTTCTCTGCTTCATGTCTAGTTTTAACTCCGATTTAATGGTGTGGTTTGTGGCTCTCTGCTTGCAGTTTGAGTTCCTGTCTAAATACTAAAATCTATTGTTGGTCTCCACTTCTAGACAACATAATTGGGTTGCTAACTGGCACAAGCAATTAAGTGTACAGCAATACAGTGGGAGAAAGGTTCCAGGCCCCCTGATTTGACAGGATTTCTAATTATACTGAGTCCGCTTTGGAAAGCTGGTAAGGACTGAAGAATACTTGCTACAGAGTAGAATGTCAGGAGAGAGTGTCCTGTCGGTTCAGTGGGCCTTGGGTAAGCTGCTCTTCTCTCTTGGGAACATAGTCACCAGGCAAAAAAGATTCGTGCCATTTCTCCTATTTGTAACATGCATTCAAACTGTCTTCCTTTCGTTTGGGGCATTGAAGGTCATGACAAAATCGTTCCCTACGGTTTTCCGAGAGTAACTACAGTCGTTAGAAAGTTGTTTTAGGGGGCAGCATGTTACGGGATCAGGATAAACATGGAGCTTTGTGGTCAAATATTTTTTTTTAATTGCCTATAATATAAAATTGTTATCTTCACAGGTGTATCTTTCAACTGTGCTTAGAAGACTCAGTCTGCAGTAAAACCTAGAAAATAAAAGGGTGTTGCATGCTTAGAAAAAATCAGCCATTAGATAAACCCATTTAACTCTGGGTGTGGGGCTCTCTAGTGGCAATAGGCATTTCTCCAACAATACCATCCCCTGGGGAAGGTTTTCCTTAGACCATTTTTAAGGGATTGTAGGCTGTTTGGATGGAATACTATATTTCAGGCTACAAAGTGAATGTTGTTAATGATCAAAATGACTTTTGGGGGATTACTGACCCTTAGGTGGCTTTGCCCCCAAAGCTTCCACATAAATAGCCCTCTCATTGTAGGTAAGTCATATATGTAGTGAGCTATAAAATGTCCCACCGTTCCACCACATTCGAGCCAGAAGTTCTGCACAATTATCAAAAGCCTCCCCTAAACCCACACTTCTTTGCAAAGAAGCAACTTGGCTCAGGTACCTACACATTTTCTGAGGTCTTCAGTTAACAACAAGTGGGGTCTTTAAAACTCTTGCCTTGTGCAGGGTCCTCTGTCTGTGTGTCTGGTATGATTATTAGTCTCTGCTGAGTTGAATGGAAATGAAGCTTTCCTTGGCATGTCTTCCTGTGCCTTAAAGGGAAAGATGTTTCTGTCGCCCCACTTGGCCAATGGGCTGGATCAGGGAGAGAGGCAGCTGTCAGTTTCTTTTCATGCTACCAGCTCAGATCGGAATTAAATCAGGAATTGCAAAAAGTTCTCTGGGGCTCAGTGGCAGGGCAAGATAAGAGGTCAGAGAGACTAAAGACAAAGTGTGAAATCCCCAGAAACAGCCAAGCTCACTGAGGAAGAGTAGGGCAAAGGTTGTCTGCTGTGCAGGATCGTGGCTTGAGCTTTTTATGTTTTACTAGAATTTTCCTTTTCCAGATATCTCTTCTCATTTCAAACCATGTACTATATTTGGAATAAGAATATTAGGTAAAAGTAATTAATAGAGAGACACAATAAAAACCTTTTATGACTGGGTACTAAATGGTAGTATGACTATTATTGTTTATCCATACATTAAGTATTTTCCAGACTTTACCTTGGCTGACTCTTTAACTACTGCGTTGGTATAGCAAACATTCATAAGTATTTTCAGGACACGCAGTGTTGATTGCTTTAGGAACCTTTGGAGGAGCCAGGTGTTGTTTGTAGCATTGGACATGGAACCTTAGGCAAATGTTCTATTACTGGGCTATTATCACTCAATGTCTGGTCCCAGGTCCTATAATGGAGACAGGGACTTGTCCCTATATATGCATGCAGCAGGCAGGAAGAAAGAGCATTAGCACTGAAAATCACTGACACAGAGTTTCATTAATCGTAATCTCTGGACATCCTCTTCAATGACTTTCCCCACTGTCCTTTGACCACAAACCCAGTTCATTTTCTTATATACTTGTATTCCTTTCCCTCTTCCTCTCTCTCTCCCTCTCCCTCTTTCTCTCCCTCTCCTCCCTCTCTCTCTCTCTTTTCTTTCTTTCTTTTTATTTTTTTGTGCTGTGTATTGATTCACTGTAGAAGGTAGAGCTAAAAGTCCTGGACTAGATTTTATTTAAGGTTCTAAAAAAAAAGAGGGAGCTTTATTCTTGGCTGCAGTTATTTGAAATAGATGTCACCCTACTGGGCTTTTATTTTTTAATGACTGAAAACTGGCAAAACTCACTCTCTGGAAACATATGCTAAGTAAGCCAGGCCTTGTTTTCACAAAACAAAAGCATCCTGGGGACACCTGCTCTCTGTTCCTGGAGTTGTTAATACATTTTTAAAAACCTGGATGATGCTATAGGCTCCTGAGCTAACCACCCCTCACCCCAACACACACACACATATACTTTGCCATTAGAACTGTTTCTTTCTGAGCCTCCAGCCTCCTACCTTTGGGGTCTTAGACAAGGGAATTTGGAAGACAAAGAGAGATTTTATACACACTTGCACGGCAGAGCAGCCATGCTGGAATATGGGTGCTTATTCTTAGTAGCTGAGTGGATGTGGGCATGTTGCTATATTTCCTCGGATAAAATGTGGGAGAGAAGGCTTTAAAATCTGTCTCTGTTGCTGTTTGCCTGGCTAACCTCAAAAAAGCCTCCAAAACTCAAAGTTTTCCCATTTACAATAAAACTGGGGTGATCACAGTAACTATATCACAGGGCTTGAGAAAATCGAGGCAAGCAATAGGTAGAAGCCAAGAATGGCTTAGTATTAATATTATTCATTCTCTCTTTCTAGGAAGGAAGGGCTGAGGTGTAGTAGGGAGATGCAGAAGGTGGTAAGATTAAAGTGGCTCAGGGGAAAGACAAAGCAACACTCTGTCTCTGGACTACTGTGTCTTCTCTTACATGGGATTAAGCCAATCTGCACGGAACCTCAGAAGGTTCCTGTTGGATCTGACCATTGGTGGCATCAACTATAGCAACTATGGGAAAGACTACCACCACCTTCCCTAACCTGAAACATACATAGCTCTAAAACGCCTTTGGAAAGCAAATGTAATTAGATCTCACCATTAAGCAGAAAACCATTTTACTTTCCAAATGTCACTTTTAGATCTATGCTAGAGTCTGAAATTTCTGGTTGTCTTGATTTCATATTTGTGAATGTTAATGTTGATTGTTAATTTGATAGGGTTTGGTATCACTCAGGTGTTGGCAGAGAGGCTTAACTGAAGGAGGAAGACAAATCCTGAATGTGCACAACACTGTTCCAAGGGCTAAGCACCCAGAATGGATAAAAGAAAAGCAGGATCAATGGACAGACGGAGCTGAGCATCAACATTCATAGCTCTCGGTTTCCTGACTGTGGTTGTCATGTGACCAACTGCTCTATGCTCTTCAGGTTCTGTGCTACTCAGGGGCCGTCAGGACATTTTCCTTCCTTGTTTCCGGTCTTTAGCTTAGGGGTTGAGGTATGGAAGAGAGTATACATTTCACACAAGGACACTCACACCCTGGCCTTATTGCAGGAATGCATCTTATAGAAGGGGATTTCCAAGGTTGTTTGAACTTGGGAAGAAGTTGTTCTTGAATAGTAATTGTTCCGTAAACCAAACTCTTAAGTAGCTCCTGCTTATCTTCCTTCAAGTCCTTCCAGCAAGTGTAAAAATCTACCTTCACTCTGGCAAACCCAGTGTAGTGACTCTGTCCCTGCAGTGAGGACCTGGCTTCAGGGGACTTTAAACACATCTTAACAAAAGTAGGAGTCAGCTGGGGCTCCAGGAAAATCTCTAGGGCTATCTCATGGTTGCAGCCAAGAGAGCATTTTAGGAGCCTTCCTTACAAGTCTAGGACTTCTGCCTTCATCCCTTCGGTCTCCAGATGCATCTCGTTGGTCTATGTGGTATGAAGTACAGATCTCACTTATTCAGTTTATTCACTAAAAGGTAAATTGTGGAAACCTTGCTACCGGTCTAGCAGCCCACCTGCCTTCTTCCTTCTTTCCTTCACACAGAGTTCAGTGTCTATAATGAGCACATACCTCTCTGGATCCTGGGCAGGTCATATTCAACAGTCTATGATGTCTTCTTAATCTTCAAAAGGGCCATTGGACTCAGTCTTGAGATCTTGTAATCACTACCCATAGCTGTCAGTGCCTGGCAGTCACAATCCCTGTCCCCATTAAGTAAGCCCAAAGAATGCTGTAGCCACAGCCTCTCAGCCATGAGGACTGTTGGGAGTCCTCATTTGTCATATCATACAACATGAAATCTCAGCTTTAATTTCTTTCCCTCACTGTTCGCATATGAGTGGCCTGAAATTTGCATATGGGGATCCTATCATAACAGTTTCCGGAAGCGATTTGTTAATGATCAAGTTCTCAGAACGGCCCTGTGGATCTGGATAAAACAACCCTTCCACCCTCCTATTTTGGGGACCTTTTTTTTTTTTTTTCCTGGCAGGATCTGAGCCACGATGAAAACTCGCCATCAGAATGAAATTTAGGACAGCTGGGATGCTTTGCAGCAAGGACTTTTGGCTCCACAGTTCAAATAATCACAATGGCAGTTCAATTTAGCCTTTGGCTGAATGGCTTTGGCAGGGCACAATGAAAAATAATTATTTCATGGCCTGCTTATTTTTCCCCTTAACCAATAAACTCTCAGAGCTCTTTGGGCTTATGTAAATTTTCTGCTATAGATGAAGTTGAGAGAAGTATCATATCTCCATGTAGGAAATGGTTGGATTTCACCCTTGGGGCGGAGGGGGACACAACTACTTTCTTGTGTGATATCTAGTTAGAGTGGGGTAGGAGTAAAGGATAGAAAGAAATTTAAGGGCTAGAAAGCAGGTTCTTAATCTCAGCTGGGGAGGAGAAGAGGTTGAGTCCTAGACACTCACTTCAGAGGCAGGGACTGAGGTAGTCTGGTTACATCTGATGGGCGAGCAGTGTTGCCCAGTGTGCTAATTATAGAATAATTATGAAGCAATGATCTACTCCCCTGTAGCTCTAGCTGACTAGATTGTATATAATGGGTCTCAACACTTCTTTTGAGTGCCCTTGTTCGAGAAGGCCAGAGGTCAACCTCAAATATCATTCCTTAGGAGACTGCTTACCTTGTTTGTGGGACAAGTTCTCTCATTTGTCTGGGACTTACCAATTCAGTTAGGCACACAGTGTGAGGGGGTGGGGGAGTGTAGTGGGAGGGAAGCAGTGGGCCCCAGGGAACCTTGCATTTTTGCTGCCCCAGCCCTGGGATGGCACACTCACAGTGTCACACGTAAATTTTTCACATGGGTGTTTAGGATTGTCCTCAGGTCCTCGAGTGTTTCTGCAGCAGGCACTTTCCTGACTGAGCTGTCTCCCCAGCCTGAAGTCTTGACACTTCTGGTAGGTGCTTGCCTGCTTTGCTGTCCTTACGTTCTATGGGCTGTAACTTACACTGTTTGTTCCCGAGTCCTGAGTCCTTGCTTTTGCCCAGATGATTTGAATGGAGTCAGGGAGAGGTGGATGAGATAAATTAAGCATGGCGAGAAGCCCGACACCAGACCTGAAGCCCTTCAAGGTTTCTGCCCAAATCCCATCAATCTTCTGTATTTTCTATCTGCCTTTTCAGGTCAGCCGCCTCTTAGCACAGGGCATCGGTGCCACTTGATGGCCAATTCCTATTCAATGAGAGTCCCTGGATTTGCAGCTCACTTGGTCAAAGTGGAGTGGTAATGACATTGGTCATGGGTTTGATCCCTGCTGGAGCCAGTTAACTCCATTCTGTCCCATTAACCCCAGCCAGCTGCTGTAAGTTGCCGGTAGAATATGGCTTGAAAATAGGAGCCGCACGCCACAGGCCGACAGTCCCCACTACTGGGCAGTGGCTTTGGAGTGCTTATTCTGAACACGAGGAACAGCAGATGGGTCATTAGAAACAGAGAAAGAGCTGTGAGCAAGTGTGAGGCTGCCTCTTCTGCCCCGTGTGAGGGAGAGCGTTGAGGTGGGGGAAATTTGCGTTTCTCCGAGTAGGAAGGAGTAGATTTTTCTTCCTTCGAAAAGCCTACACCGAATCAAGCTTATCTGTATTTTCTTTCTCTGTCTTTATTTTGCATGTATATGTGTATACTGTGTGCCTGCATATGTGTATGTATATGTGTGTTTATTATGTATGTGAATGAGTAGACATGCGGTACATGTACACATATGTGTAAGGATGACAAGTTGACATAGGACACTTTTTTAATCAGTCACCATCTATTTTATTTACTGAGGCAGAGTCCCTCAGGGAAGCAGGGCTTTATCATTTCAGCTGGGCTAGACAGTGATTTGCCTGGCAATTCCTTATTGTTGCCTTCTGAATGCTCGGGCTATAGGTAAGCTGCCACTCCAGCTGGGCTTTGTGTGGGTGCTCAAGGTTTGGCTTCTTGCTCTCATGTTTTGTGGGAAGTGCTTTATCTACCCGGCTCCCCAACCCCCCAGTCCCATCTCTCAATCCTCCTGATTGAAGTTCAATGAGTGGCATCTCTTCTCAAAGTGTCTTTTAAAAATTCGCAGTCCCGTCATGCAGTGGGATGACTTCCTACATGTAAATGAGATTCACCCAGTAATTTATTTACATTTGTTTCCAGCTCAACAAACGAGGCCTCACGTAGCTTTATAATTTCCCATGACCCAATCACCAGCATGCAGTGTGTAATTTTCTCTGATTTAAGATCTTTATCTGATCTGTAGGTTTTTTTTTTTTTTCAAGATTGCTTTATAAGGCTCTGCCCCATTTCACATCTTGCTCTTTTCTTCTTCCTCTTCAAGCACACATACCGGGGCCCACTGAAATGGGTAGTGCTGTTTATGCTGACAATTGTACGTGGAAGACAGAGGAGGATGGTCATAATCCCACTTCCTGTTTGGCTACAGTTACCAGTGAAGCTCTGATAAGAGGCAGGGAAGACTGTGTTTCTCTTTAGAGCTTAGTGCTCTTGAGTATCCAGGAGTTGCTGAACAGGGCTCAGTTTCCTTGCTGTGAGACAGCGGAATAGACAATCTCTGTGGTCTCCAGGCAGCATGGAAGATTACCTCTATGTCTGATAGACAAGCAAAAACTAACTCACCCAGAAGCTTTGCAGATGTGTTAGATTTTTCTGTGAGTTCTATTGTGTTTTAAAAATATATATGAAGCCATGATATCAAAGCTACTTAATGGCTGGTGTCCAGTCCTAAAGAAAAAGTCTGAAGTGTTCCCTAAATGCAGTGTGAGTCACTTCACTGTCATGCTTCCTTCCCAAGGTGTCCCTCTGCTTCCTTGTTGACTTGAGCTGCACAGTGTGCGGAGACGTCCCAGGAGTTCGGTGATTTAGGAGATTCTTCTATCTGCCCATGGTCTTGATTCACGGACCTAAGAGGGACTTCACAGTTCTACTCATTCTATTTGGGCCTCTGACCATGAATAAATGGAGTAAAAGAATAACAAAATAATAAAAGGTTCAGTCCATCAAAGTCTGTAAATTATGGGATGCTTCATGAGTAAGATGACACACCTCAATTCCAGTTTTCTTGGACAGTATCCCACCATACTTACAAAGATCTGTCTGGCAAAAGAGTTACTTTGATAGCATAAATGATAGATGTCTAAATACTATCATTTCTAGGACAATAGGAATGGAATCTATAGCTAAGAGTTCTAATACCTTCGTGCTACCCTTATGCTTTATCCTACCCCACATTAAGGGCAACTAACTTAGCTGTTGGACCCATAACCCATATGTGTCGGTTTAAATCTTTTCCGTACTATGTAATCCCTAGCTCCACTTATTATTTGCTTCAGCGTTTTGTTTTCAGATCCAACAATCAAAATACTTAGCTCCATCTCCTTCAGATATGAATTGGATAGAGATAGGTCTGTCAGCCATTGCCCGCTACTCATGGCAAATAAAACCCACGATCCAGAGACAACAACAAAGGATTTCCTAAGACAAGCCATACCCTCAATGACTTTGCTTCTCTCTATCATTGACACTGTAATCAAATAGACATACATACAAGATGTCAAAAGAGGTTCTTAAAATATTTGTTTTTCTGAGGCTGGAGAGATGGCTCAGTAGTTAACAGCATATGCTGTTCCTAAAGTGAACCCAGGTTCAGTGCCTAGCACTCAATTTTGAGGGCTCACAACTACCTATAAGTCCAGTTGCAGGGATCTGACTTCTGGCCCAGTGAGGACCTGCAGTCACATGGTATATATACAGACAAGTAGGAGCACACATACATAGACATACAAAGTAAATTGAAATAAAAAGAGTAAAATATTTTTTATTCTAAGTGAAACATTCTAGTTTGTTTGTTTGTTTTTTTTTTTTTTTGTTTTTCGAGACAGGGTTTCTCTGTGTAGCTCTGGCCATCCTGGAACTCACTCTGTAGACCAGACTGGCCTCGAACTCAGAAATACGCCTGCCTCTGCCTCTCAAGTGCTGGGATTAAAGGCGTGCGCCACCACTGCCCGGCACATTCTAGTTTTAATAAGCAAAGCTTTGAAAACTTTCAAAGTTTTCTATAGGGTAAGTACTTTATGAGCACTAAGGATGGGTATAACCCAGAAACTTTTTGAGTGAAGACTGCTGTGCTCCTTCTAATGAAATTGAATATTATATATATATATATATAATATATATATATATATATATATTTGTGTGGTGTTGTGTGTGTGTGTGTATGTGAGTATGTGTGTGTGACATGCACACACATACATTCATGCACGCATATACATATATCACATGCCTTTTAAATGTTTTCATTCCAAGTTAAGCTGTGACATAGCCTAGGTAGATTCTCTGAAGAGCATGTAACTCCCACAGGTATGGGTGCACTTTGGCCCTAGCATGCTGTTCTTGCACATCCAAATGTTGCTCTGCCAGGAACTTTGTGGACGTGCTGGTAAGCTTGGTGCTATATGAGTCAGCTTTCTGTCACTGCAGAAGGACACTTGAGATGTCAGTTTAAAAAAATAAGATGTTGGTATTGCTTCACATTTAGGCGATTTCAGTGTAGACCCATTGACCTCTTTGTTATCGGGGCTTGTAGACGGGTAGCTGTCTGTCTACAGGTTGGATCAAAGCTGCTCATCTGAAGGCATCTGGGAAGCAAACAGGAGAGAGAAGGGGCCCAGGGCCCTTTGATGGACAGGCCTCCAGTGACCTAACTTCTCCCACTAGCCCCTGATTCTTAAAGGTTCCATACTCTTCCTACAGTGCCATTATGGGCATCAGGTTTTCAACACATGACCCTCAAAAGACATTTAAGACCAAACTGTAATAGGTACATATAATGGATGTTATCAACAGTCATTTGCTAGATATGACACCAGCCCTTGGAGACAGAAGCAAGAGGGTCAGAAGTTCAAAATCACCCTAGCTACCTAGTGAGGTAGAGGCTAGCCTTGGCAACATAAGCCACTGTTTGAAACAAACAAACAAACAAACAAAAAACCAAAACAACAACAATACTAATAAAAACATCAAAGAAGTAGATACCCTTTGAAAAGAGTGGGAAAGTCAGAATTTTGGAAAGTTTCTATTGACTAAAATCTTCCCTCTACTTAATATTTTCCAGTGGAAAAGTAAATCCCCACTTGCCCAATCTAATCACAGTCTGTTTCTGGAAGCCCTGTTGTATTTCTGCTTTGGTTAGTTGAGTAGACGAAGAGTAGAGCATTCTGTCCAACGAGTACTACGCCATTTAGTACATTCTTCTACAAGAATGATAGAAAATAAATCTGCCATTTCTCATAGGAATAAGAGACATCTGAGCGGATTCCTCTAGCTTTCAAGTCACTGGGTGGTGGCCTTTCATATTCATTTCACATCTGCAGTTTTGGTGAAATGTTACAGGAGGCCCCCTTTATCTCAGGAAGCCAGCGCACACTATCTAAGGGCCAGTGTTGATATCACAGAAGATGTGTACCTGGAGAGAGAACAAGCACCCAAGTCACATGAAACAGAGGCTGAGGGGCTGTTGGTGTTCAGGAGAAAGGCGAAGGGACCACAGTGGACTATAGAGAGGAAATGTTTGGGAGGACATAGACAGGGAGAGTAGGGATCACCTAACAGATTGCTTGGGAAAGCACAGTGTAGCAAGCAAAGCAAACCACGTGAGTGAAAGCCTGGAGCTATGCTATAGATTCTATATTGCCTGTCCTGTACTTGGCCTGCAGTGTGGACTTTGTGGACCTAGAACAGAACATTGAGCAGGAAGGTGAAACGAGAAAGAGATGGGAACAGACCATGTGAGGCTTTGTGCGTGTTATACTAAAAACACAGTCGTTGCAGGGAATTATGGGAAATCCCCAAAAGATTTTAGCAGCAAGGTGACATGTTGAAGTTTCATTTGAAGATCACTTCCTCCTAGGTGCAGGACGGTAATGGGGTTGGGGGAGGGACCAGATTGGAAGTCTGTCAGGAGGCAGTTGCCTTTCACACCCTATTTTGGGATTATTTTCTTCCTATTATAGCTGAGTTTGACCTAAACATGTGACACACTGGGGAGTTGCAGTGGTTCCTTTTGATTGTCAACTTGACAATGTAAAATCACATGGGAAGGGAGTCTCAGTGAGGGATGTCTAGATCACGTTAGCCTGTGGGCATGCCTGTGGGGAAATTTCTTAATCGGGTTAATTGGGGTGGGAAGAACGTCCTTAAATATGGCCTGCATCCTTTCATGGGTAGGGCCCAGAGTAAATGAAATGGAGAGAAGAACAGCAAGCGTGCAGGAGTCTGTCCTCTGCCACAGTGTGGGCCACCTCAGCTTCCCTGATGTGCTACCGCTATAACCTGGACAGTCCCAAAGGCCTCCTCTGCTGTCTGTAGAAAGGTAGAAATTACCTGAGGTATTTATCACAGCAATGGAAACAAAACTAAGACAAAAGTAAGGAGAGCAATGAGGAAAGAACTAGTTGGAGTATTCAACCAAGAAGGAAATGTAACAAGAATACAGGGCTTGCAGCGAGAGAGGGAAAGATTTAATAACCACTATTTCCCTGCTGAGAAAGGGTTCATAGAGAGAAGCTTAAAAGTTCAAACACAAAATCTATTATCTATAGCTCTAAACTTAAAGAATGTAAATTGTTGTCTGTTTTGAAGTTTATTTTATAATTTTGGCCATAGAAGTTACTTGGCAGCAAAATATGACCTTCATTGGCGTCAGGATATTTATGTTCTGATGATGATGATGATGATGATGATGATGATGATGATGATTTACCCCACTAGTTATATAAGAGTTACATTAGTAGCATTTGTGTGTTTTTATTTGACAGCCATGGACCATGGTGTTTTGTTTGGGGGATGGGATATTTCTGCCTCTGTCTCCTGAGCTACTGGAGTTGCAGGCATGCTGCCATGTTCTTCAGTGTGTGCCTTTTGTTATTTCTGAGGCAGCTTCACTACTACTGCCAGTAGGAGTCACATTACTATCAGCTAGCATTTAGACACTGCAGTACAGTTTTCAGAATATTTAAATTATTAAAATTTCAATTGTTTATTTTCAAGAGACTGTATACTACAGATATCATTTCTCTATTCTAAATACATGAAATAAAATTGAGCCATAAATAAGTTAGGTAGGGCTTGGGGAGAGCTCAAGTGGGGAGATTATTTCCATAGAAGCAGGAAGAGCTACCTGAGTTTGCTCACCAACACTGCTGTGAACAGCCAAGTGTGGTTGGTGGTGCACATTTAGAATCCTGACCCTGGGAGGTGGAGATTAGAAAATTCATGAGACCTGACCAGCCAACCTGACCAAAATGTTGAACTCTGGGTCTTAGTGAGAGGCCTTGTCTCAGCCATCAAGTTAGGAGAGGAAGGTGGACACTCGAGGTTGCTATTTGGTCTTCATCTGTGTGTGTGTGTGTGTGTGTGTGTGTGTGTGTGTGTGTGTGTGTGTGTGTGTGTTCACACACACACACACACACACACACAGAGAGTGAGAGAGAGAGAGAGAGAGAGAGAGAGAGAGAGAGAGAGAGAGAGAGAACTGAAGTTCTACCCTAATTTAACCTGTTTCTATAATTAGAAGATAAGCAAATGATCCTGACAGTGAACTTGCAAAAATGAAGTGTGGTTTTCCGTCACGCTGAGTTCTATGCACTCTTCTTCAGGGATCTTGTAAATAAACCAAGTTAGAATCTTCAGTTTGTGTCTGGGTGCAGATGTGATCTTGTCTGATGGCAACATGAACCGTAGCACCCGAGCTTCTCAGTGTGAATGAGGTTGAGGAGAATTGTTTCCTGTATGAAGGTCTTCTGATTTGGCTGTTGTAGTTTATACCATTATGTATTGGTCCCCCTCCCCCTGGGGTAGAACTTGAAGCAATGAAATGGGTGTGGTGGCTCTAGATTCCCTTTCAGTTCATGAGAGAGCACATGGAGAGAAAGAGCTGCTGGCTAGCTCTCGACTATGTTTCTTAAGGTCCTAAAATGAGAAGCCTTTTCATTGTGTGCTGGAGAACATTTTGTCCTGACTTCTGATCTACAGCATGTTTATTGCTGAAGTCAACATCCTAATGTTACAAAAAACTAAAACCCTGCATCACTTATTGATCTGTACTCTGTTACAGTAACAACAAGCTTTTTTCAGTTATCGCTCCTCAGTAAAGGAGTTCACTTACTGGGTGTTAAGTTTTGGGTGTGTGTGTGTGTTGTGAAAGAATAGACTGTATGGGCATGCATGCGTATACATAGTGCTTGGTATGATTTGTAGTTTGCAAGGGAATTCTGTAAATATGAATAGCTTACCGGATTTGGGGGACAATTAGCAGGGTTCAGGAGATGCCAGAAAGAGAATTTCTTTGGAGGGTTCTTTTTTCTGAGTCTCTGGCAAGTGTGTAAGTATACAGTTATGAGACAAGTGCCAAGACAGGACTTTCAGCTGATTGCTTTCCTCTGTCATGATGACAAAAATGATGGTGGTGGTGATGGCCATGGGGATGGTAGTGATGGTGGTGATGGTAGTGATGGCCACTGTGGTGATGGCTGTGGTGGTGAAGGTTGTGGTGATGGTCATGGTGATGGTGGTGATGGTAATAGCTGTGGTGGTAATAACCACAGTGGTGATGACCATGGTGGTAATTTGGCTGTGGTAGTGATGAGTGTAGTAGAGATGACCACAGTGGTGATGATGGTGGTGGTAGTGATGGCCGTGGTGGAAATGGGCATGGTGGTGGTGACTGTGATGACAATGACCATTATGGTGATGGTGGTAGCAGTGGCAACACTGATGATGGTGATGATACATGAGGGTAGAAGTTGAGGGAAAAGAAGGGGAAAGAGACAAAAACAAAAACATAAAATTTAATTAAACTGAATTGCCAGCTTCATGGAATCACAAAAAAATGACTCCCAAAAGCTCCAACCCAGCTCAAAGTAGATGTCATCTTAAGATGATTTGACTTGGAATGCTTTTAAATGTTAGGAAGTAGAAGAGGGTCTCAGCCATTCTGTTAGTTTCACTCAATTACATGATATCCAACATATTGTTATGAAGTAGACTTTGCAGTAGACAGCTTTGTCCAACTGTAAGCCAATGAAATTGTTGTGGGCAGACTTAAGTAAAGTTAGGTGCAGCTATATTTAGTCCTTTCGTCTTCCATCTTAGTCTCTGTCATGGTAGCTCTTGCTTCTGCATTTGTTAGCCTTTTCCATGATTGAGTTTTATTCTAATATTATTGCTTTCTTAGCCTTATTCATTCTTTCACCAGCTTTACCTAAGATTTTTACTATCAGAAAAAACACTACCTTTACCTCAAAGTTGGTTTTTGAGCCAAATATGAGTGACCATAGCCTACATACATGGATTCTATTTTCTCCTAAATAACTCATTCCAAATAGAAATGGTTCCATGTGTTTTTTATAACTACAGAACAAATGGACGCCATTAAACAGGTTATTTGTCTTTTTTCAAATACGTTGAAGGGAACATCAGAAGGTGGATACCAGAGCTGAAAATATCTCCTATTGCTCTCAGATGCAATCTAATAAAGTCCATAGGTTTGAGACTGATGGACACAAAGGCCTTCTAAGTCAAGACATGCTAAAAAGTTTTAGCTGATAGTCACAGAATATTAGATTTGACACAGACGTAGGCAAGGAATTGTTTTTTAAGGGACTAAAGACAGCCCAAGGAATTTGGCTTTGGATCTTTAAGTTTCCAGCTCTACACAATAATAGAGTCCTAATTGGTCACTTGGCCTTTGATGCAAGTATATCTTTTTTTTTTTTTTTGCAGGAATTTTAGTTCACTGTATCTACCTGGACTCAATTAGACTTTTGACAATTAAATTAGAAAATCTGTCCCATTTACCTGACCCTCATATCACCACACCTGGAACCATAGGCAAGAGAGGATACATCAACCATGTCCACTCCTCAGCAGTGTATTTCATTTCTTTTCCTTCTTATTGTAAATCTAATTTAGAAACCCAAGGTCTCTAAAATGTCACATTGTGCCTTGCCACACACAATTAAGACATTCTTTGATCTCAAAGATCTTAGGTAGATATTTCCGGTGGGTGAGAAAAATATGATAAATGGTTTTAATCTACTAAGTGAGTTTTCACACAGCACAATGACATAAACACATACAAGTGGTGGGGAGTGGAGAAACGTCCTCCTCCAACCCCTTCAAGGAAATGATCTAAGGATCTGGAGGGATCTGAGGAAGTTTCAGGAAAACAAATGTCCATTTTTATTTCTGTTATTTCCTTCAAGCTATGAATTTAATTCTTTTGTTTAGGTAGGGAACCCAAAGCATTCCCATGGCGGAAACGTCTGCATTCCTAGCAGGGGTCTGGATGATGGTCTTTACCAAATGCAAAGTTTGACATTCATATAAGGGGGAGCTAAACAAGACCAATAAAAGATAGCAGAAATTGAATGCAGCCAGAAAGAAAATACAAAGTAATGCAAACACTCAGGCTCTGAACTCTATTCAAAAATCTAGCTGCCTACTAGACTCTTCTAGGGTCCTGTGCTTTGTTGGTGTGGGAATAGCACAAAGAGGGACTTGCTTTAAAAGAAAATAGATGATTGGATTCAGGTTCATAGGAAGACGGATTTGGAAGAGGGTCACTCTTTATTATTCGCAGAGCAGATGATTCCGGGGGTTTCTGCCTTCCTTTTTTTCTATAAGGATGTTTGGGAAGTATTCAGAATTCAATTGCTTTGGGAGCGATAATGAACGTCTAGGGAATGCAAGTCGTCAGAAGTAAGAGATTGGGCCTGATGAGAATTTGGGTTGGAAATCCTGCATTTCATTTAATGGCATATCCAACTTTTTATGACTCCAGTTAAGGCAGAGAAGAGAAGAAATGTTTAGAAGTAAGGGTAAATACATCCAACTATAGTTAAAGGTAAGTCACCCACTCCTCTCACCTTCCCATGTACACACACACACACACACACACACACACATCGAATAAGTATAATTAAAAATAAAATACTAAAACTGTAATATGAAGATATTAATAAGTGCAGTACCATACTGGAGGGTAAGTAACCAAGTCCATGGCTCACTGGAAATTTCTTTGGGAAGCTAGCTGAGTGCTTTTTCATTTCCTTACCGATATGATTTCTGAGGGTGCCAGTATCAGAAGGGGAATAGAATGAACAATCCAAGAGAGAAAACACACCAGAAATCCCATTTTAAAGCCCAAAGTTACAAATATACATGCAGACCAGAGCATGGAAGAATGAAGACTTGCAGGTTTTGATAGGTGTGTTATGAAGGAGTCACCAAGCAGTCCCCTATTAATTCTGGAGCACTTATACTATTTTTAAAATATCCCACAAACCTTTGCCTGACAAAAGAAGAGTATGAAATAAAGCTTTAGTCTCTGCCGTGACAGCTATTGCCATGGCAACCTGCCTGTCAATCAGCACCCACTTCATCGAGCCTCAGAAAACACCCCCAGAAATAAATGTCAAAAGTCTTCTACAGGTTCCAAATTTAAATCAAACTTTAAAATAAATTAAAATAAGAACCCAAACACCCACAGCAGTCACACACACAAAAAAGTAAATTCTATTTTGGAAAGAGGGTAAGAACCAAAGGCCAAAAGATGTATTCAAGCAGATGGCAGAAGGAAAGAAAAAAAGCAAGACTGGGAATAGGACCATTTACCATGTCCTGGCATCCTCTGGTCAAGCCCTGTTCACATGAGGAGCAGTGTCTCCTGACGTGGCGCCTGGCTTTTGCTTTTGCTATGATCATATTCCTCATCTCCTCTGGTATAGCAAAGCTGAGGTCTTCTCTTTGGGTGCAACAAGACAAGATGCTTACTCACAGGATGATGGATCATGCACCTGGTCACTCTCGGGGAGATAATATTCAGGGCATAGGGTTGGCCTCTTCTAACAATGTAAAATGCTTTTTGTACAGATTTTGCACCTGTGTTATTGATGTATGCTTCACGGTCTTGATCTGTGAAGAGTACTCTCCTCTCTTTTGTGTAGATATGAAATGCACACGAAAGCCTTGTACCACACTTTGCAGGAAGTGATGGGTCTTCCCTTCTCATTCTGTGACCCCCAAATTACCCAGTACACAGGCGTTTAAAAGAACTAAAGATTGTCAGATGATGGAAGGCTAGTCGGTCCTTCAACATCAGAACAGGTGGAGTTAAGTTCAACTGGCAATGTGTAAGCAGGGAAACAAAGAAAACAGTGTGTTCTCACAGCATCAATAAGCGCCATGCCTTTTCACGGCATCTCTAGCCTAGTGTTCTGTCTGCTTACTCAGTGAGTTTGCTAAAGATTGCCCTGGCTATTCACATTTTCCTCAGTGTCTAATAAAAACAGCTGGATAGTCCTAGTTAGAGGTTGAATTGTGTATGTCCTTGCTACTTTTTTTTTTTCCTGTGACCAAATACCTGACAAGAAGCTATTTAAAGGAGTAAGGATTCCCTTGGGCTCACAGTTGAAAGTATGTAGTCTGTGATAATCAGGGTGCAAGGCTCCATTACATGGTGGATGCAGCTGAGGCTGCTCACATCTTGTTAAAACAGGCATCAGAGAAGGAGACAAAAGGCAGAGTGGGCTATACAACTTCAAGACCTGTCCCCCACCCCCCGACTACTTCTTCCATGTAGGCTCCCCCCAAAAGATTCTAGAAACTCTCAAGTGTTTACCTCCACTGGAGACTAAGTGATTGAACACAGGCCATTGGGGAACATTTTATAACTAATCATCACCTACACCCCAAACCATGTGGAACCCTGTCTTAC
The DNA here is from genome assembly GCA_021653895.1 of Mastomys natalensis. Lineage (NCBI taxonomy): Eukaryota > Metazoa > Chordata > Mammalia > Rodentia > Muridae > Mastomys > Mastomys natalensis. The sequence continues at coordinate 1,383,984 of JAJTUV010000067.1, forward strand.
GTAGGGTCACTATTGCTGTAATGGAACACCATGACCAGAAGCAACTTGAGGAAAAAGTGTTGACTTAGTGTAGACTTCTACATCATTGTTCATCATTGAAGGAAGTCAGGGCAGGAACTTGGAGGCAGAAGCAGATACAGAGGATATGGAGGGGTGCTGCTTACTGGGTTGCTCCTTATGGCTTGCTCCACTTGCATTTTTGTAGAAGGAAGGACCACCAGCCCAGGAGTTGTGCCACCCACAGTATCCTAGACCCTCCCACATTAATAACTAAGAAAATGCCCCAGGCTCTCCCATAGCCCTATTTTATAGAGACATTTTCTCTATTGAGGACCTCTTCTTCAATGACTAAGCTTGTGTCAAGTTGGCATAAAACTGGCTAACACAAACCCAACACAACACGCCAGAATGCAACCTTGTTTGGGCATAGATTCTTGAGATAGATAACCTACCTGCAATGAGGTCATTAGTGTACCTTCTAGTCCAGTATGACTGGTGCCCTTGTAAGGAGGAGGAATATGGACAAAGAGAAAGATATGCATACAGAAGGCATCATGGGAAAGGACTCAGGAAGAGAGCCACCTACAAACTCTAAAGAAAGACTATTCTCATGGTCCTTTATGAGAAGACAGTCTGTCAGACCTTCATATTGGATTCTAAGATCCAAAACTAAGATAAAATTAAGACATGTAGGATTTCAGCAACCCTGCTGGATAGATTGTCAGCTTTGTAGAGTAATGTGGCTGGGATCAAATCCAGAGAACTAATGCTTCTTGTTCATGGTTCGGATAAGTGTGATTACTGAGACGAGAGATGTGGGTCTCCCTTCTCCTCAGGGGTCATTGGTCACTGGCCCAAGAGACCAGTGAGGCGAAGGGGCAGAGTTTGGACAGCCGTGAGTATGACAGAAGGGGTAGAGTAGAGAAGAGCTTTTAGGGGGCCAGGTGGAAAGACCTAATTATCATATGGGCAGGAAGCTAGAGTGGGATTTGGATGCTGAGTGATGGACAGGGTCGTGGTTTTGATAAGGTCAGGCACCTGTGCTCAGGGCACTCTCCAATCAGGCAGAGAAAGAAAGCCCTTGGAGAATGGGGTCCTCCGTTTTGTGTCAAGCTTGGAGAGTAATCCAGATATGGTGGACTTCGACTTAAAAGCAGGGTTCTCCTACAGAGAGATGAGAACCTGGAAGTGAGGCTGGGGCATGCAGCCCGAGGATTTAGTGGATAACAGGAAAAGGAGAAGGTTCTATTCTTTGGTCCTCTGAGCTTGACTCCTCCAAAGCATCAATATCCCCATTAATTTGTTGCTTTCAGAAACTCAGAGAAGGGATTTCTAACGCCACTGGGTTAGGAGCTGTCTCTGGGTCAGGGTAGATCTGCATTCACAGCTGTTCCCAAAAGAATAATTGAGTTCCTGATTTTCTTTTACCTCAAAGTTTATACATCAGAGATGTGAGGCCTTTCTGGACCCATCTTCTCATCGGTTTTATTATTTACATCAGCAGATATTGATTGCAACCTCTTATGGGCATAAACACGTTTAAGATTTATTAAGTTCTCAAATTTTCAAAGAAAACAAGTCTTAAGTACCCTGAAAATGGATGGGCTTCTCAGAACACCAGCCAGAAGCCTTTTACAGCCGTCCCCTGGAAAGATGGAGTTCTATTCACAGGCAGATTTACTGAGCAGCTGATGAAATTCAAAGAGCCAGCCCCTCCCCCACACACTGTCTCCAAGGGTTTCTTTATCTTTTCCCATTGAGATTTTTGTGTTCTTTTTCCTGAAGCAATTGCAATTCCAATTGTATGGGCCTCTATTACTTCATGATGGGGACGTGTCCTTGGTTTCAATGACAGTGGTTCTTCTAGGAATCAGGTCGTTCTGCTGAGCCGGGAAAGAAGGCCATTCGAGTAATCAAGGAACCAAGTACACAGAAGCTGGTGATATACTGGAGCCAGAGAAGAGAGTAGAGAAAGTTGGGCCATAATTAGGACAAGAGGAGGCAAACCACTGACCAAACTGGGAAGTTGCAGATCACAGAAGAAGTCCTGGAGGACTCGGATGAGGCTCTGGATACTTGGTATCCACAGTGAGGTATATCATGCACAGACATCTTTGCATATTTCTCAGAAGAAAACTAATCCCAGAGAGTAATGGCTAACCTTGATTCTCAGCTTGATGGGATTTAGAATCACTGTGGAAACACATCTCTAGATACACTTATGAGAGTGTTTCTAGAAAGGTCTGACTGACCAGGGAAGACCCAGTCTGAATGTGGCAGCACTATGCCATGGATTTGAGTTTCAGACTGAAGAAAAGGGATGAAGCAAGCTGAGGACCAGCATTCACTTCTGTGTCCTGACTATAGATGCAATATGACTGCTGCCTTAAACTCCCTCTGCCTTCCTTTTCAGGATGGATTGTTCCTACAGTCCAGCTGTCTACAACCCCTGTTCTCTCCCAAGCCAGTGCAATGCTTCAGATTACTCAACAGTTCCCCAGTCTCCACTCAGATGGATTCTGAGAAAGCCAGCCATACTGTAGGGTCCACCTGAAAAATCCATGTACTGAATACCAGATAATTACCATTTTAGCTAAAACTTCTGTTAGGTTCTAAACAAAGCCCAAATGTAGGATTATCTAGTTTGGGGCCTCTGTGATATATATATGCAGCTGGAAATAAAATTGTTTATCATAAGGCTTTGCATGTATGTAGATATTTGTATAGTAAGCAGATTATGCAATGCTTATCATATGATGCTGTAAGTTGGATGGTGTCTAGTGGGTAACTTTGATTCCTTAGTATATTTAATTTTTCAACATGGCTTACTGGAATCTGTAACCTACTCTCCTTGAACATGTTAGCTTATTAGTATGGACACCTGGTCTACCAAAGACCAATGACATTGTCAGGTCTAATCTGTCTTGAGGGATAGATAGCTAAGAGGATCTACCTTCTCTGTCTTTTTTCCTTCCAACCCTCCTGTCCCAATTCACAGTCTTGCTCAATGGTGTTTCCCAAGGTCATTGTTTCTCTGGTCTTTGACTGTTCTATTTGAAATTTCTTAACCTCGTTAGACAGTCATCCAGTGACTGCCATTTTCAAAAAGTAAATGCTGATGTGAAGATCTATGTCCGTCTTCCATTCAGGATGCTTGAATGCATAGATAACCTTTAACAGTGCTCAATTCTTTATGAAGATCACTGTGAGTATACTGTCAGATAGGCAGTGTGGTGTGTAGGGAGAAATCATTTGAACAGACTTTCTACCAAAGGATAAATACACCCCAAATCACAATGGTAATCAGAGTCAGTGCCTCGTTTCTGATGACTTTACAAATCAGTTGGTCTTCAGAGATGTGGCTACATGACCCTGCCCCCACACTGACTTGTTTTGGCTTCAGGGGGCTGTCTGCTTCTTTCTCTCTCATGCTCTTCCTCATTTTAGCTACATTGGTATTTTTGTCCTCTGCTAAAATATGTTTTTCAAAACTGTGATTAACAGACATTTTCAGATAGAGACATTGGCTCTCTTTCTCCAAAGAGGCACAGCATGTGTGAGCAGGCGAGCATCAGAATAATGTGATAGGATATGGCTGTTCATGGGAAACTGTGCTAATGACTACATCTGCCCTGCTCATTTTGGGCTGGCTAGGATTATGACTCTCCTGATTGGCTGATGTTTCCCGCTACAGTGAAATCTCTTCATTTTTGTGTCCCATCAACACAGAAGTCCCTGTAGTTGGTCTAGTCTTCGTGCTCTAAATGGAAGTTACAGCAGGTTAAAATTTGGGAACTATACTCTAAATGACCTGCTTATGGGCCACATGGACTCAGAGGTCTGGCACATGGAGGATTCTTTAAGCAACTTTGGACCTAAAATATTCTTGCTGGGCATCATTAGCAAGTGACTACCAACCTGATTTACCAGACTATCACAAAACTAATGGAAGTTTTATTTTTCTTCTACAGTCTGTCATCTTTGTTGTTTTTTATTCACTTACATGAAAAGTGAGCATATTTGAGTTCCTTGAAATAATTTTTTGACTCTAGAGTTCTTAGACTTAAGCACAGTAAGTCTCAAAGATGGTGAGTTGATCCTGTGAAAAGGATCTGAGTCTACTGCAAGGGAGCATTCCTTATGACTCTATGATCTTGGATTTTCATTGTTCAAGCATGTTCATGTGTGTGCATGCACATGTGGGAGTATTCACATGTGTGTATCCATGTGTGCTGGTTATGTGCATGCATATATGCATATGTGGGTAGTGTTGTGTAGGGGTGTGTTTTGTGTTTGTGTACATGTGTATGTGGGTGTATGTGGGTGCCAGAGGTCAATGTTATCGTTTGAAAAAGGTTCCCTAACTGAACCTGGAGATCACCATTCAGCAAGACTAGCTGTCCAATGGAACTCCTCTTGTCTCTTCCTTCCCAGTGCTAGGATTACAGCTGCATGCTATGTCTCCCAGATTTTTATGTGGATCCAAACTCTGGTCATTATGCTTCTGTGGCAAGCACTTTACCAACTTAGGCATCTCCCTAAAGATGAGTTTTTAAGAAGCATTCTCTGTGATCATACCTTAAAGGAATCAATCAAACAACGGATACTGTCCTCTCATGATCCATGAGCAATGCTCTGCAAGAGGAAGAGGAACATACACAGTCTTACATGTGTGGAATTTAGATGGATTGGATAATTTTGAGCAGGAAGTGTTTTTAGTAATAAGGAAGCAGGATGGAATTATAGAGGAGGAAACAAAGGTGACATGTTGAGACACAAAATGTTTCTCACAATGGAGAAGTGTTTTTACTTCTTCCAGGCCAAGTATCTCAACATATCTCAGAATAATCCTCCCAGATATGCGTGCAACAAGGGACAGAGAAAATCTGACCTTTGAAGATTCTAGAGAAAGTTCTAGAAATGTGGGAAGAAATTTGTTCAGCCAGTGGTTATTGGAGAAAGTTGGAGCTTTCTTCCAAGGAGGAGGTGGAATTTGTTTTCACTCAGTCACAGTGTAAAACCTTGGAGATGTGGACTTAATTGGTAAACTAAGAGCCACTGTCCCTGATTAATAAAAAGAGACCTTTGAAATTTCTCCAGGTGGAAGTTGTGATGCTATTTCACATGGCAAACTTGTCATACGCATCTAGGGCTCCCTGGGGGTTTCCTTCGTTATCTGTGCTTATCTCTCTATTCTCCTACTCCCCACTCCCACAGTTCTTACAGCCACTGGCAGCACCGAGCCTAGAGAATTCAAAATATTGAAGATAGTTCCTGAGTAAGTAGTGATTTCTTTCTATGATGATCTTCTTCAGGTGCTAGTATCTTTGCAACTGTAACGTGCCAAACTGTTCTTAAGCCCTCGCCATCGCTTCCGTAATGATTCTGCAAGGTGCTCTGTATGCCTAGCTGAGGAGTCACTGAAGCCAGCATGGTGGCTACTTCTTCATAGTTCATCTCTGTAGTGAACAGATAGCTTTGTTCCTTTGCTAAGGGTTCTGCCATAGTTGCCATGGCCACCAGGCTCAAGCGTAGAAGTTGAGATGGTCTGCAGAAGGTGAATGTTGTAATGTGTCCAGCCCTGCCTTGCGTTGCTATAGTGCTAAGTGCGAAGGAGGCTGTTTGAGCATAGCCTGTTTGAGCTGCTATGACCTACACACTCTGTAGAAGATTTTTAGGTCTTGATTTTCTTGGTCTGTTTTGTATTTATATCATTGTGCTGCCATTGGATACACTCTGGTTCACTCATCACCTTATTCTCCTGTATTGTTTCCACCTATTTTCATAGTTGACCTGAAGTTTAATTCTTTTTATCTTCTTCAAAAGCAATTTGTCTAAGGGGTAGTGAGCACAATCACAATTGATTTGCCATCACTGGCAGGAGGTGGGAGGTGAAGCTCTCAGTCTGAATAACTACATAGCAACCTGGGAAGGATTTTATATCTTTAACTAAAACTAACAATTCTTCCTTCCTTCCCTCATTCTTTCCCTTTGAGAATTTTAGGCACAACTGAGACGTCTCATTCCAATGCTAACATTTGGGCTCACGGTGGATATTTCACTGTGGTATCGCAAGACGCACTTGTGTATGGTATGATGAAATATCCCTCTTCTCTTTTGTGAGCATCTCATAAATTTACTCTGTCATTTCTGAGCTCATTACTGTTCTTTTAAAAATCTAAAGAAAGATTCTGTTGAGTCATTCAAAGGCTTAAATTACAAAGAATTAAAGTTGCTATTGTAAGCCAATAAACAGGATTTCTCTGGCGCTTGTGGTGACGCTAAGCTTTATCATTGGCAAAAATAAATAAAGTGTCAAACGACAGATCTGAGAACTAAGTAGTTAACACTAATCATTGTTATTTAATCCAATTCCAAAGTATGGGGAATGGATACTGTCCATACTTTGGAAGTGGCTTAAATGAAGTCTAAAGGAAGTTATCCACAGATTAGAGTCGAAGAAGGAATGAACTCAGCTAGGGCACAACTCAGAGAGACTTTTAAGTTGGAGAGATGGCTCAGTGGGCAAGGGTTTGCAATAGTAGCTAACTTGGGGACTTGAGTTCAAAACCCCAGATTCCAAATAAAAGCTGAACACAGCAGAGACTATTTGTCTCCTCTCTGATCTTCTGGAAAGAAAAGATGGAAGGTAGAGAGAGAATCTTTGGAAGCTCCTAGAACAGCTAACCTGTGTATATAGTAGCAAAAACAAATAAACAACAACAACAAAGAAAAAAAACCAATGAAACCCTTTTTCAGACAAGATGGAAGGCATTGATCGATACCAAAGATTGTCCTCTGATGCCCACATGCATGACTGTGCTTACATCCATGGATGCAGAGACACACATACTCACACATATATGCACATATAAGACATATGTATATGCCCCCTATGAGACCTTTGATTTATAACATAATGTTGTCTTTTGTCTTATTGGTCAGAAGGGCTGTTTGGAATCTCAGTTTAATGGACTATACAATGCATCTAGAGAGAATTTATAGTACTGTGGATGTCAGATTATCTTGTAGGCTGCCCCAGCTGTTCAGCATGATCTCAGTTGTCTTGCTCATGGATTTCTCATCGGTTCATGCACATAACTGTGAATAGAATGTTCTTTGGTTTAGCTAGCTGACTAGGTCACATCAACTTCATTCCAGTGCAGACAAGGTGAATCCTGGGTTTATACCTCAGGCCTGTTTAAGCCTTTCACTGTACTAACCTGAAAGAACTTTCTGTTCTGGAGCCTTTGCAAGAGAGAGGTGGCTAGATCTGAAGATTTCTGTTTAGAAACTTGGAGGAAGTTGTTTGAGAATGAGAAGCACATTTTCAGTGTTTAAAGACTCACAAGTGAACATGACTTTGGAGCCCAGTGCACACAAGCTAGTTGAAGCATCTCCTAGCTCTGTTTTTGCTTGGGATTATGCAATCCCCACTCCTCCCTCCTGACCACAGCGAACAGTCTTTGGACCTCTTCTGAAGCTTCTCTCACCTCATTGTCTCTGACTTCCCACTCATCCCTGAGCTTGCCTGCTTTGCTTATGCTGACTGGCCTATACACAAAGCCTTTCTCCACTGGAAACGCTGTTTTATTCATTCTTCTTCATCTTACCTCCATAATTCAAGACTTTCTTCCAATGTTAGCCTTTCCAAGCAAGCCTGTACCACCAACACTATTGAAAGGCTCTATCAATCTCTGTTCCACTGAAGAAAGAATTGTTCTTGAAGGTGTAGGGAGAGGCCCTTGCTGCTTTCTACTGCCCATGGCAGGCTGGAATCATCCTCTTGACTCTGGTGCAGACCCTGCTCTTTGAAAGGGCTCTCTACAGACCATGATCAAGTGTGACCATGCTGTGTTTCAGGGGAGCCTTCCTTTTATTCAGAAGTCAGTACTTTTATACTTTCACATTCCTGAATCTTTGAAGCTCCAACATAAAAAAGGAAAAGGAGAGAGAGAGAGAGAGAGAGAGAGAGAGAGAGAGAGAGAAGAGAGAAAGGAAAACCACCTTTGTTGAGGTGTATGATAGGGGCCAGGTAGATATTACCGAGAGGAGGAAATTAATCAGACCATTCCTGTACACATTAGGTAAATTGTTTCACTCGGAGTTAAAAAGCAGCTAGGGAGTATTAAAGTCCAGGGTGCCTGCATGCACTTTATGATAGTCTTAGCTTATGACCTTATATCGTTTTTATTTCTCTATTAAATCAAGATATATCTCATTGAGCTGCCATCCCATATGACAGGGAATGTTTCATTTCAGTGTGTGTGACTAGACTTGTCCCTGATGAAAGAAAATGACATGTCTGTTTTCCCCATGTTCCCAGTGTGGACAGCTGGAGCTCCTGTTGCTATGGATGCCATAGAGAAGATGTCACTTATGGGCTCAATCTGTCTCCCCAAAAGCATCAAAGTTCTAATGCCAAATATGTCTGCATATGACCTTAGTTGGAAGTAGGGCTCTGTAGATAATCACATTAAGATGAGGTCATGAGAGTAGCCCTTAATCTACTCTGACAAGTGTCCTTACATTGTGCTTCAAATGTAAAATGTTCCCCATAGGCTCATGAGTTTGAACACTTGGTCTTCAGATAGTGGCCCTGTTATGTAAAGTTGTGGTGCCTTTAAGAGGTACACTTTCTCTGAGCAAATGGGAACTGTGGATAAGCTTTGAGGTTTCAGATGCTGGCCTTACTTCCTGTCTGCCCTCTGCTTCCTGACCCTGAATGTACTGTGTCTAGCCATCATCTGACCCTGCCAACATGTCCCTCTCCATCATGATAAACTTTATTCTCTTTTTAAGCTGCAAGGCCAAAATAACTCCTCTTTTCCTAATTTGCTTCTGTCATAGCAATGATATAAGAACTACTACTCCCTATAGAAGAGAAAATTTGGGTAAAGGCAGGAAGAATGTCACTAAAGATTGGAACTGTGCTGCCACAAATCAGAGAATCCCAAGGACACTGAGAAGCCACAAAGAACAAGGGCAGAGGGACCAGCTCATACTAGCTCATAGCCCTGTGGAGAACTCAACCTTGTACCACCTTCATTTTGGACTTTAAGCTGGGACTCAGACAAATTTCCATTGCTGAGGCCACCTAGTTTGTGACCCTTTATTCCAGCAGTATGTGAATGCAGAGGTTATTTGATTCTATAGACTAGAGTAAGCATTGAGTGTCTTGAAGTTACAAGCTCTACATCAGCATCATAATGTCTATTTGTCTGTTGAATAAGTGAACCCAGAGATTTTTAATCTAAGCTTTGTGTGAAATAACAGGTTTTTAAAATAGATTTTTAGGTTAGACAAGACTGTACCTTTTGGATTAGGCAGGAAAACAAGATGTGGGCATCAAATGATCTTATCTGTTTTTTTAAACCACAGTTTATCATATGAGCCTCAATCACTAGATTATCATACCAGAGATGAAAATACCTTGAACAAGTATTATAACTTTAAGATAATGAAGGCATGATTTCTAGCATAGGTGTGTTTCATGAGCTCATTCACTGCCCCCTTCCTTCTCTTTCTTTGTCCTGATGCTAAGGCCTGAACTCAGGGCCTTGCACATGCCAGGCAAGCACTTTTTCATTCAGCTACAACTCCAACCCTAAACTTGGCTCATGGTGCAACCCCCGAAAATATTCTGTCACTCTGACTCTCCCACCAGCTCAGCAGGTGAGCTTGGACTGACTTTCTCTTAGTATTAATGAAATGTGAACTGTGTTCCAGACTGTGCCTTCCTCTTGTGTTCTCCTTAAGAAACATCCATCCTTATGAGAATAACTGGGAGACTACATTCCTTTCTGGCCCAGGGATGGTACAGTGAAGAAGCTCTGTCACCAGGAGCTTGCATGGGACTTCTCTTGGCCTCCTGGTCCTTGTGATCTCTGTTAGAAAGTTCAAAGAGAATATGGAACACAGAGGATGGGAGACAGGAAGGGTTTCTCACAGAGCCTCAGGGCTGAGAGTGGACAGTGGCCAAAGAGGCCATTGTGCTGATCTACAATTTTAACAAGTTTCATATTACGTTTAAAGTCTCTAAAATGGGCAACTTTTTTTAAAGCAGCATTTTTCTTATCCAGTAAGTGACAGACCCATTGGAATTGACTCATGTGGGAGAAAAAGAGTTATGTCTCTCTGTCCTTTATCACAGAACCTCAGCTAGATATTAATAATATAAGTTTTGTTCAGTAATATAACTCAGATCCCTGCCTCTTGACAGTCCTTCAGTCTTGTTTTTACAAGCTGGTAAGTATGTGTGTGGGGCTTCCACCTTCCCTGACCCCCAAGCTTGTGATTACTTCACTAGCTACCTAACAGTTTACACATGACTTTGACCCATAGTCTTCTCTCCTGTGCCATACTGCCATTCTCAGCTGTTCTCATTTTGTTTCATGGCTTGGATAAAATACTCTGAGACTATACAGCTTGGGGTAGAAAGTTTATTTTAGGTCACAACTCCAGGCTATATACCAATATATCATCACTGCAGTGAAGTCACAGCTACAGGAGCTTGAGAGCTGGTTACAGCATATCCATAGCCAAGAGCAGAGATTAATGAATGGATGCTTGCTTAATACTCAGCCAGCTTCCTCTTATACAGTCCAGGATACCAAGCCAAGGGAATGATGCCACCCACAGTCAGCTGGGTCTTCTCATCGGAGTTAGTGCCCTTTTATAAATATGTCCCACAGACATGAAAAAAAAAAAAAAAAAAAAAAAAAAAAAAAAAAAAAAAAAAAAAAAAAAAAAAAAAAAAAAAAAAAAAAAAAAAAAAAAAAAAAAAAAAAAAAAAAAAAAAAAAAAAAAAAAAAAAAAAAAAAAAAAAAAAAAAAAAAAAAAAAAAAAAAAAAAAAAAAAAAAAAAAAAAAAAAAAAAAAAAAAAAAAAAAAAAAAAAAAAAAAAAAAAAAAAAAAAAAAAAAAAAAAAAAAAAAAAAAAAAAAAAAAAAAAAAAAAAAAAAAAAAAAAAAAAAAAAATGAAAAAGGCATGCCATCCTACATTGATCTTGGAAGGTTCGGGATCCAGCCCTTGACATAAAGGGCTCAACATCCCATGCCTGGAAGCATTCTTCACAGAAGGAGAGGAAAGGAAGCAAACTGTCAATCACAGATCTGATGGATTCTACTAAGGAGTGCAGACCTCAGCCTGAAGACCAGGAGGAACTACTGGAAGGCTTTAAACAGGGCAGTAACATTTGGAGGAGATGCTCTGGTCATACACTGGAGAGGAGTAAATTCACATGCAGGGACACAGTGAGGAGATTTGCAGGGGAAATAGAAGGTAGTGGTTGCCTTCCTGAAGCCAGTTATTGGGGACAATACCTGTAGGAGTATATGGCCAGAAAGGAGGGATGGACCATATGATATGCTGGGTGCAAAAAAGGAGGAAAGGCTGGATCAAGCATGGCATTGGGTCTCCTAGCTTCTAGTGAAGACTTTGAGGAGCCATCTTGATTGTCTTTGATCTGTAAGTACAGGCTAGTGCTCCTAAAAGCTTCTGGATCGACATCCCTGAAGGCCAGTGCCATCTTCTGTCTCATCACAAGGGATAGCAAGGCAGGCATGTGGAATCCCGTGCAACTTTGCAGAAATTCTGCAAAGGACCACAGAGTGTTGCAGGCACACCCAGGACTGTTGAGCAGTTTGAGCTGAACTAGGCTTGTCAGATAAAGGTTAAAATCTATTTCCTCGGCTAAGGTGATAGCTCCACCAGGAAAGGGCATGCCTTGTAAGCATAAGGACCTAAAAAGCAAAGTCCCAGAATCCCATGAAGGAAACAGCAGGTATTGAGATGCTGGTTTTTAATCTCAGCACCAGGGAGGCAGAGATAGGTGGATCCCTGGGACTCAGTAACCAGACAGCAGTGCCAGCTTGGTAAGACTCGGGTCAGTGAGTAAGTGTCCCACAGACAAGGCAGGCAGCAACTGAGTAATGGCATGGGAGATTGTCCTTTTGGTTCCATACACCCCATGCACACAAGATCATAGGTGCATTTGCACCACATGAACATACATGATACACACAGTTATTTTTTGTTTTTATTTTTTATTTATTTTCATTTTTTACATTTGTTTATTTTTTGTATATGACTGCTCTATCTACATGTACATCTGCGTGCCAGAAGAGGCATTAGATTCCATTACAGGTGGTTGTGAGCTACCATTGGTGCTGGGAATTGAACTCAAGACCTCTGGAAGAGCAGTCAGTGCTCTTCCGCTGAGCCATCTCTCCAGCCCCCCACAATTATTTCTTAATGTTCTTTGTGAATAGGTTCAGTCACAATAGTTGTTCTGTGCTCTGTGTGTGCTTAACGTGTGTATGTGTGTGTGTGTCTGTGTGTGCATCTATATGTGCGTGCATGCATATAATACTTCTTGCAGATCCTCTGTCACTGGAGAGGGTCCTTCTTAGTGCACTAAGATGGTGTGGTACTTGTGAAATGGATAACTAGGTAGTCACTAACTCATCTTCTACTAAAGCATGTCAGACAGCACAACGGTGATGGTTTGTTTTGATGCCATAATCTAAGCTACATTTGAACCAATGACTTGAAATTGAGCAAGCCCAGAGCCCATTATGTCTCCTGAGAAGTATAATCTACTGTAAACATTTGTATTGACCTGATTATGATGGTGGTGCCTGGCTATAATTACGGCATTTGGGAGGCAGAGGCAGGAGGATCAGGGATTGAAAACTAGCCTTGGCTCCATAGTTTGAGGTCAGCCTAGGCTACATGGAACACTCTTATCCCTCTAGTCTCAAAAGGAAATAAAATTAAAATTACTGTTTTAAATAAATTACTATGGGAAACGTTGCCAGCAAATCCATAGTTAAAAATAAAACCATTAAGAACTCAGAAACACACTACACATTTTTTTTTCTTAAAAACCAGAAACAAAAGAAAAACCCTGTATAAGAGGTAAAATGTGAATGAAAGAAATGATTCATTTTATTGGAGTAATTACAACAGCGGCTCCTGTTTTCATCCATCATACTCATGAAATAAAAATATATTGAGGGAAAAGTCATATTTACCTGGAGACGAAGTTTAACATATGAGACAGATAAAAGTCAGTTTTTCTAAAGAAAGAAACTGAAAATGAGCTGCGGCTCATAATTCCAGCAGACACTCATCATTATGGACTAGGAGTTGGGGTGAGATCATCCTGGAACGGGAGCCAGAGTGAGCGCAATCTCTACCCAATATATTTTTTTTTTTTTTGAGGCACAAATGTAGCCAGGAGTGACTCATTCAACAGGGTGCCTCAGAGGTGGAGGGTCCTGGATATAAATGGGCAAGGCTGCAGTGAGGGAAAACCGTAACCTTGGATCCACCCTTGTCATCGGCCCGGTGAGTTCAAAGGAATCCACTACTCTGATTCCGTTCTGTGCCTTTGGGGTCCGTACTGCAGGGACTTCAGGTGACTCAGCCTGGCTCTTGCAGCTGCCGGCTCCGTTCCCTCCCGTACTGCAACTATGTAACTTTCCTTCCTGTAGACAGGTTAGCTGGAAGGGACAGGGAACGTGATGAATGCATGTGGACTCTATGCCCTGTGTTCCCCTAAGAATGGGCAAGGGCATCTAGAACTGGGGTCTTGGTGCTTACCACATGAGGGAGGAGCCGGAGGGAGCCAGGAAGGAAGGGGATGACTTTCCCTCACTTTCTGTTTATTTACTATGTGGGGATGTCAGCGTGGGATACCAGGAAGAGAATAAGGCTTAAAAGAAATCTGGGTCCAGTTTTCTGCTGCTAACTGTCTTATTTGCAGATGTGTTTTAAAAGGACCAGTCAGACCATTCATCCATCAACTATTCATTGAGGTTTTGCTTATTGCTGGAGATCCGAGAGGTAGCATCGAAACTGGTTTCCTACTTTTATGGAACTTACATTCTGCTTGGTAGTGGCATCTAATAGATGAATGAATAGACGGTGCGTGACAAACGGCAGGGTAAGGGGTGAGAGAACAAGCAGGTCGTATTTAGATGTGGCGATTAAGGGAAAACCTGTTTGCTGTGACTTGTGACTGAAAGGGACTGTGGACACATTCAGCTCAGTGCTTGTCTCATAGTTAGCAACTGACCAGTGCTAACTGATGATTCCAGTTCACAGACAGGCTGTACTCTCTGTCAGTCTGTGTCATCTGTGAAGTAGAGGGACTTTGGCTTAGGATATATTTATAGTGGAATTCTATATCTGTATATACAAAACAAGATTATTCGTATTTGCAGTTTTAATTCCGGAGCTAGCTAATCCTGTTTCAAAGAAAATCAGAATAAGTTAAATGCTTCGTGTAGATAAATATCTCACATGTATATCCCGTTCCCCATCAATACAATTAAGTAAACATCCGTGCCCATTGACTTTGTGTCAGGCAGTGATCTGGGCACTGGGGAACAAAGGCACCGACTAGAGTCGTGGCCTTCAGGGAGCTTGTGTTCTTCGCCTGCTATTGGCTTTAATAGAACCGTCAGGGGGGATTCATGTGCTGACGAGGCTCCGAGTTTAGAAAAACAAGTTACACTCATGTGTTAACTTTGATGTTTGTTTAGTTTTTAAAAATATGTAAGAGGCTTTTCCATTAGTGAATAAGACTTTCTAAAAGCTTTCAGAATCTCGTGTCATGAGTAGTTAAATATCACTAAAAGAAAGGCTCAAAGCTCTGGCAGCTCGGAAGCTTAAGTACTGCATGCGGTTTGGATGCCTGGCCAAATTGAAGACCCCGTTCCCGTCTGATCCAAGGCCACACTAGTCAGCTGATTCTTGTCATCTGAAAAGATCCAGGCTCCACTGGACTCCACGTGCACCCTGCAGCTTCCTGCTATCCCGTGGCTTTTGTAAGCAGCATAGCATCCTCTGGCATGCTGGGAAAAGTTAGGGGCAAAGCCCACAAACCGAACATGTAACAGGGATGGGGTGGAGTGAACTTGGGTAAAGAGCTTTATTCTTGAGACACAAGTAGTGATTAATGCAATAAATAAGCAAATCATACCCCGGAGTTACCTTTCAGAGAGAATTTAAGATTTGCAGCAAACATTACACTAGGACCATCCAGATCAGATACTTGCTTACAGGCCAACCTTAGATTTCCCTCACATACTGTGCTGTATTGTGTTCCACCATCATCCTTACCACTTAGAAGGATTTCACCTTTCTTTCACATGTACACACACACACAAACACACACACATATACATACATACTGGAATACACACAAACAGGCACACACAGAAACAGACACACAGACAGATACATACACAGACACACACAGACAGACACATACAGAAATACTCAGAGACACAGACAGACACACAGACACTTACAAACACACTTATAGACAGACTGATAGACACACACACATCATCATCATCATCATCATCAGTTGTTTCCCCGAGTAGATGGGGAAAGACTCGTGAACACAGACATCTCCTGTTCCTCTTTGTTGATGCAATGCTGTATCTGAAGCAAGAAGGTTAAAGGCCACAGATATGTGCCTGAGTTTTGATAATGATGGAGGACAACAGGCTCTTGAGATTCAGGGGAACTCCATGGAGACAGAATCACATGAAATCCAAGTACCTCTTCTCTGTTCAGGGGATGGCTCTCCTGATATATTTTGGAGGGCCAAATAAAGTGGTCAAGAACTGATTTTGTGCAAACTCTGGGATGCAGATATTGAGTTGTTTCAGATGTTAAAGAACATTATAATAAAGTTAACAAGTCTTTTACAATGGTGTCTTTTAAGTATTCTTCTTACCTATTTATTTTTGTAGTATGAGTAGCAGGTGCTGTTATTCCATTTTTGAAACTGGATCCACTGTTTCTAATTACAAAAACCTTATTTGTAGGGGCTGGGGAGTCCATACTGGTTAATATGGAGGACACTTGAACCATTCACTTTGATTCTACTTCTGGTCCATGTCACCCTTTGATGACCACACTGGCAGTGTCTGGAGGGTTAGGCCTGAAAGCAGACTTGTATTGGAAAATACCTAATGGCATTCCATTATGAGTTCATAGAATTGTATTTTTGAGACAGGGTCTCACGTAACCTACACTGACCTTAACATCCATAGGTAGGTAAAGATGACTTTAAATTCCCTACCCTCTTGCATCCATCTCCCATGTGCTGAGATCACAGGCATGTTTGATGTAGTGCCAAAGATCAAACCCAAAGTTTTTGTGCATCCGAGGCAAGCACTATGCAGACTAAGTCACATGTCCAACCCAAGTTCACATGATTTAAAACCCCACTGATTCCTGAGTTTAACAAAGAATTTCTTAATGTGCTCTGGACTACCTAAGTGAAAGACAGACTACTTTTCTCAAAAGTAAATGTTAAGAAACTGTTCAGTGGTCCAGAACTTTTCAGAACTCCTTTCTGGTAGAAAATGACTTGTTAACAGGCTGCCTCAGTGACTCAGGTAGAAACCTGTGGAAACTAGCTGACTATGGAGAGAATGAGCCATGGGTCAGCAGGTGGATGTAGGTGTGTGCGTGTGCGCATGTGTGTGTGTGAACATGTAATTGAAGGCCTGTGAATGGTTTATTTGGGTGCTGTCAAAGATTTGGGTTGAGTTTCTGTTTTCTTAGCAGTGATGACACAGTCTGTTTTCCCTTACTAGTTGTTCATTTAATAGGAGACAAAGTGATACATTGAATGACTCTCTCTTTTGAATTAGCTAACTAATTATATCATGTTAAGTTTTGTCTTGTGTGAAATTAACCACTCTGTAATTTTTAGATGAGAAATTCTATAAAAATAGGTATCAAAGCACCTATACTTGTATCGGAAGTATAATTGCTGCACTTCTATTCAGTTACAATTAACCGTGATTAAGTCTTATCCATCCCAGAGGAAATGATAACTTGAGACTCTTTGTGTGTGTGTGTGTGTGTGTGTGTGTGTGTGTGTGTGTGTGTGTATGCATACAAAGGCTAGATATCCACATACATACACACATACAGACTCACACACATGTGGATTGTTTTTGTTACGGTTTTTGTTGTTGTTGATGATGTTGTTGTTATGATGAAAAAGCAACTTATAGAAGAAATGATTTATTTTGGCTCATTGTTCTAGAGATAGAGTCCATAACGGCAGGGAAAGCATGGCTTGCACTTAGGATCAGGAGATGGATGAGCATGTATTTATTCACACACAATAAGCAGAAAAAGGGTGTGGGGTAAACGATGATGTAGGGTAAAGCTATAAACCCCCAAAGCTCATGTCTAATGATGTACTTCCTCTAGTGAGATTGCCTCTCCTAAGGTCCCATAACCTTTGCAAACAACCACCAGTGGGGGACCAACTACTCAAACAGATGAACCAATGGGCGACCTTTCACATCTAAACCACCACATAGTTCATCCCCTCCTTGACTTCCATTTATTTATTTTCCCATTCAATTTTACTAGAATAATTATTCATAGTAGATTCTTTTTCAGGATGTGGTAAATTATCGTTCTTAGAGCAGAAGGCAGCCCCAGAGGTACCCAGTGCTTCTTTCCCAAATGAATAGATTCTTCTGGGAAAACAACCACAGGCAAATGCAGGGAAAGCAAGTGGTAGCGGTTACTTCCCAACCAGAGAATTCAAGGATTAAAGAGATAAGTCCAGTGATGCAAAGCCCACTGTACCTGCAGATGAGGTTCTTAGACAGACAGACAGGAACTGAGAATGACTCCAGACCAACTGCTGTCTGGGCAGACAGCAATGCTAAAGAAGGAGTCTCATGTGACAGGTGGCAACAAGTAGCCAGCAAGTTTGTAATAAGTCCCTGTTAATCAGCAGAATTGTAACCTGAGAACAGAACGTTACAATAAAGTGAACCTCAATGGATAAGGTGGTCCAGCAGTTCAGAGGGTCCACTGCTCTTGCAGAGCGTTAGAATTTGATTCCCAGTACCCACACCAGGTGGGCCCCAAACACCTGGAGCTGCATCTCAAGTAGATCTGGCGCCCTCTTCTGGCTTTCACTGGCACCTGCAGTCATGTGCACACACCCAGCACACTCAAATACATAATTAAACATAAATCTTTTTTTTTTAAAGCAATCAACGAAAAAGAAACTGGTTAGTATGAGAGGTCATGTTCAGAAGCAGATAAGATGAAAGGCAGACACCCACAGCCCCAAAATTCTCTAGAGTGATCATGCAGGATATAAGTCCCAGTGATAGTTTTTATTTCAAATCTCCTATAGGGAGAAACTAGAAAACCGAGAAGCTGATAGGCATAAATACAGCAAGGAACAGTAATTATGTAGTTCTTTGTCTCTTCTTTATTTCCCTGTGTGTGTGTGTGTGTGTGTGTGTGTGTGTGTGTGTGTGTATGTGTGTGATGAGGCTTGATCTCCCAGCACCTGGATTCAGTTCCTATAGAAACAGACCCCAAGACAGATAGATTCTAGGCCATGATATATATGAAGAGTGGATTCCAGTAGACAAGAAGTACAACCTAGAATGGGGAGCAGAAGGTGTTCACAGGTTTTCTCTGGAGAGAGGTATCCTACTGGGAATTTCCAAAAGGACAGAGTGAGCCCACTAAAGGTAGAAAGAGATGAAATATGTCACAATTCCTCTTCAGTCACTCAGTAAGTATAACCACATTAAGGGGTGGATTCCCTGGTACATTTTTTACAGCTGTATAGACAGACCATCACAGTAGACAGGGAATGAAGCAAAGTGGCAGATGGTGGGCAGATGATGGCCACCCTGCTCTGGACTAGAAGGAAACTGGAACTGAAAGTCCCTGCTCTGTCAAGGGACTGTTAGCATTCCCATACTGAAGCTCATAGGGCCGCAATGGTAGGAATGGGAGCCCCCATCAAACGTTTGACCTAGCAGGATTGAGGTGGGAAGCTTAAAGGAACCCCTCAGTATTAAATAATATGACAATGGTCTATCATCTTCAGTACTAGAGAGACGAGTCAGAGACCAGGCCATCAGCTGTGATGTTTCTCTCCCCAGAGACTCACAGCTCTTCTTGTGGTCCCCTTTCCTAGACTGTGGTTCATAGATGCATACTCTCTCTCTCCTTAGCTCTTTGAGAGATAGAACACAAAATTAAAGGCATAAAATTAGGCACAGAACTGACTATATTTGTTCAGAAAAGGAAAGAAAATAACAACAAAATTTTAATTTAACAAAGCTTACAAATATCATACTTAAAAAGCCAGAAAAACAAAATTTTAATTAGTTGTCTGATAATCTTCCTTAAAAATATTTCTCTTTCCTGCTACATGCTCTTTGATTGCCTCTTCATATGCCAGCCATGATTTCATAATTCCATTTCCTGTGAAGAATAGAAATATAATTTAGTCTCTCCTTTACTACGTTGATTGGATTTTTTTAAAAAGCTACTACTGCTAGTTTTAAAAGGCTTTTTCAGTTACACTACTTACTACTGGAAATGTTATATACAGTTTTAGAATTATTGTCAACATTTATGAAAACTCTTTCAAACTTCTTCCATTTGTAAGTTACGAGATGAAAAGAGTTTTTTGAGATTTGCATTTGGCTTAGTGCATTTGGAACCTTCTTTCTTTTTCATGTTGATGTCTATTCAAGGTTCAGTCTCCCAAGTCTTACTGTAGACTCTACTTCATTTCTGGGATTTGTGTTTTTATTTTTGTGGGAAGGTGTTGAAGGGAGAAAAACAGTCCTATACATTGATATTGGTCTATGGGAACCATAAACAATAATTTGTTCTACATGAAAGTGCTTATGATCCATACAAATATAAAATAGTAAAGCAAAATTAAATATATTAACAACACTATTTTCCTTCAGCATAATTCCAAGAATACTTATGGTCACACCTAGGTCACCTAAGCCAGAGGAAATATGGAATAGAATTCAGAAATCAATTGTAGTTAAAACGGATTGCCATTAAGATAGTCAATGGTATGTAGACCATAGAGGGAATTCTATAGTGAAGAGACTTGAAGTTTCAAGCCCGTAGCTTTAGAGCCAGCTTGTCTTCTCTTTGGCATTGTTTCTGGAAGCTAACATTCAGCTTTACTTTGTAACACCCTGTCTGGGAGACGAGGGTTCCAACTCTAATGCTGGTGTACAGTGACTGCATCTTTCTGGGTCTTTATTTCTCATCCCTTGTCTGCTTGTATGTGGCAGATTCTATCATGATACTTAGAAGCCCATCCTTATCCACCCTAGTCCTTCTGGATCAACTCAAAGATTTGAGCACCTTTGTTCTCTGAGGGCCTTGTCACCAGCTGTCCCCAAGTGTCTTTGTGAATGATAAGATCGTGGTAGTTGATAAACAATACCATGCAAATGGCTACACAGCAAGACTTGACTGCTATACTTTTTCCGGTATAGAGTAATTGAATCGTTTACCATTAAACCCTATGGAAAGGCTCCTTATTGCTAACGGATAATTCTACCATATATATCAGCAATGGGGAAATAGGTGTGCCATAGGGAGATAAGTCACCAACAGGCATTTTGTCATCAAAGCAATAAGTTTACCTTGAACTAGTTAAAGAAACTGTCTTTATGTAGCTTTCTCTAAATGGGACATTCTGCTCATATCTCTCTCAGTTTTATTGACTGGCCTTTACAAGTGTGTGGAAGTTCTTTCTGGGGAGGTACATCTGCTGTTCACACCCTCCCTCCATTTATCTTTATACTTTTTGCTTAGGGAAATCTAGAAGGTTTAGAAAGCTGTTCAACTAGAGTATCCTAACATCCGAAAGGATCCTGGCAAGTATCAGAGGCTGCCTGCTCTGCCAGCCTCTGACATATAGGTCAATACCTTTAAAAGCTAAGACCTATCATGGACTCTATCCTCATAAATAGTTTGGGGATTTGAACCTGCTCTGAAGGGATTTCCAAACTGGGAAACTCTGTTGTGACTCTGAAGTATGAGATCCACTTTTGCCTGGAAAGAAGCCATTGCAATAATGAGAATAGTTAGACACACTAATAATGTTTATGGAATTTTTCTTGAGTCTATTAGATAAAGAATATCCAGAATTAAGCATGTTAGAATGTCATTGATTGTCACAGATGAAAACTGACCAACCTGTATGAATGGGGCTCATTCATTGTTTTATCTATGTACCCAGCTTGTCCTGGAACTCCACAAATCCACATGCATACAGATCCCATTCAATTGGACAGGAATGCATATCAGTTACAATGTACCTGTGAATAGCCTTGGTTATGCAAATGATTCTCCAGTGGGCTCAGTCTCGGACTTTTTTCTCCAGCAGGTAGCTTAGAAGCTTTAGTCTGGTGGAGACATTCCAGAGATCTTCAGCCATGTTTTACTAAGCAGATTTTCTTTTGTAGATACCTGGGCTAGTCATGCCCCACATCGAGTATTCTTCACATTCTGTCTAGTCAGTACTTTCCCATGACAGGTGCAGTTAACTTTGTGAGGCTTCATCTTCAAAACAGATGTTGTTTCTGGCCAAAACATTGTGAAGAGCTTCAGATTTGGATGTCTCAGAGAAACAGATACTCATGAATGAAAGATTCACACTGCTTGTTGAGTGTGTGAAAGTTTCCTTTGTGTGAAAGTCACATTCCCTCAGTCTGAGAGTGTCAGGCCATTCCCTCAGCAAACATGGAAGCAGCCTGGGAATGAGAAGATTTTAAAATCATCTAGGCGCTTAGTTCTTCAGAAAAAATTATACATAGATATATGTACATTTATATATATATGAGAGTCTCTTCTTGCCAGGGGTTTGCAGAGAGCTGGTTGTTACTCCGGATTCTTTTGTTTTTGAAACAAAGCACGAGATTCTACTGAGTCCTTCACATGGGAGTCTCTAAATGTAGTCGTATTCTTTGGTTATTTATAGTGTGAAGGCCTCCACCTGCCTTCCCCCTATTACCTCTGTACCCACCCCCCCAGCCTCACTGTGACCCTATATTTAGATCTGACGTGTCAACTATGCCCACAGCAAGGTTGTACCTCTGACAAGGATGGCAGGATGTGGGATTATTTTACCATCTGGAGGAGAGATCCATTTGGGACTCTGCAAGATAAGTCTTTGCTTTGTATCGGGAACCCAGTTAGCAGTTAACATTTTTGTATCTTAGTGCATATTGAAAAAAAAAAAAAAAAAAACCAGTTCTATCATTGACTACTGTTCACTTGGGGGGAGCAAATTCATTTTATTTATATGTGTGCGACACAGATCCTTTTATTTATATTTAAGTAAAATTACAAACTTTAACAACAAAACTCTTAATCCAGTAGCAACCTTAATACTGCTTTTGATAAAGCTGAAATAACTATTTGAAGATATATCAGAAATTGTCCAAAAAGGAAAAGAAATCAATGCTAACATACATGTTATTAATTCCAATAGTAGTGAGATATTCTGCTAAGCGTATTTGACAAATCAGTTAACCAGTGCATTGTCTATCAGGTAGATAGCAACACTGCAAGTGAAAGACAAGAAAACAGAGGCTTAAAGGGAATAGTAACTTCCTGCCATTGTGACAAACAGATTTCTGATTCCTGAGGGGAAAGTTTTAAACACTAATTCTAATTGCTTACAGATCCACAAGGACAGACATAAGGTTGTTGGTTATTGTGGCCTACACATTTGTAGGTGATGTTACCTTCTACACAGGTCCGGTTCTTATTGTTCATTGAACTCTATGTCTTGAGTCAGATTTAGCCACATAGCTTACCACTTGCTAGCTGTAGTGTTTCCCCTTTAATTCGCTAACTACTGAAAGCTGGTCAGTCATATAGATGAAGACTAAGCTTGGGAACCTGTTCCTTTTAAGGTAACTTGGCTTCTGTTATTTACTATTCTGTTTCAGGAGGAGAATTTTCTCTCTCTTCCCTTTTCTCTGGAAAATGACCTAGAGGCATGAAAGCTGCAGAAATTATTCCTGCCAACCTGCAGTGTGTGCCTGTGTGTGAGTGTGGGGTCCAAATGGGCCCACGTGTCCTGTAAAGCAGGAGTGCTGAAGGGTGTCTAGGAGACAAGGCAGGGTGTTCGAACTCGGCCTTCTGCTGCTCTGGTCTGCATGTCCTTACCACCCTAGGACACACAACTACTTGACCTTTTGTTGCTCTGGTTTGCATGTCCTTACCTAGCACACATAACTTTCAGCCTCTGTCTTTCAGATCTAATAATATTTTAGCAACTGTAACAATAATTCTTTCTTCTCCGAGAACACCCAGTGTATGCCCACATACTCATATTGAATGAAAGGCAACACCTTGGCTTGACACCACGTAGCTTGTACCTTAGTTTCTTCTTTTTCTTGGAGTGCCACTGGGTGCAGCTGAGCTGTTACAGATGTGAAGTTTTATTGTTTGTTTGTTTGTTTGTTTTTACAAACAATTGCTCATTTTTTTTTTTTGTTTTTAAGGGAGAAAGAACAAGTCCTGGCATTTTTGGGGGGAAAAGATTTTTTTCTGTAAAAGAAGGAGGAGAAAATGCAGGGAATAATGAATTCATCAAGCTGAAAATGCACAAGGCAGCGAAGCGCTCAGCCTTCAATACATGGCAAATGGAAAGAGAGCTCCCATTACTGTCGAGATGCATGGACACAGCCCCGCTAATCGCTTGGTCATGCTTGGGAGACACTAAGTCATCACAGGCCCTGACATGGTGAGAACAGGGTGCAGAGGTTTGTTGTAAGAAAAAATTGTTTATTTAACATCCATAACCACCAGTCCTCCCTTCTTCAGCTCTCATCCTCAGATAAACAAGCGTTGGTTGGAAAAATGTGTGTGTGTGTGTGTGTGTGTGTGTGTGTATAAGTATACATGTGTAACTCTATATTCAACGCAATAGAAGATCATAACTGAGGTAGGGATTGTGCAATAAATGAATTTTTGAGATGGAATTAATTTATACCTAATGTTATTTCTTTGATCTTATATGCACAGTGGTACAGTACTAAATAGAAGACGATGAATGATAACATAAATGAGTGGTTGCTTTATGCTAGTGTTAATTGGACCGTTTGCAATGATTTGTTCACATTACTTCACTGGCTCCTTGGGGCAGCACTTGGGGTACACCGTTGTTAGCTCCACCTCACAGAAGAGGAGCAACCTGATCCGAGTCACCTCGACCAAGAAGAGTAGAATCAAATATTAAATTGGGTGCAAAGCTGGTGTGCCTGACCCCATGACCTTTGTTAACTTACGGCCTCTGAGAGGTGTAATGGAGCCAGAGGACAGATCATTTGAGGACTCGAGGTTAGGCTTTCCTGTCAACATGCATCTCGCTGAACATGATTCGTTTAGTGTAGAGATAAGGCATGAGAATACAAAATCCTTTCTCAGTCATATTTTTCAGTAACAGAAAGATGTGTGGGGTTCAGGGGGAACCTTAAAGGAAAAGTACCTGTTTCTCTGGAGATAGCTTTGGTCTACACTGCCGCACAAACCCTGACGGACAGGTATCTGGCCTTAGTACATCCTCAGTGCACAGCATGGTTAGGACCCTTGAAGATGAGTAGCATGTGGCTGAGACAGTAGGCTGATCATAGTTGGGTTTTCTCCCTAAATAAAATAAAAATGGATATGCCAAGATGGAAGAAGAAAAATAGCCAAGAAGGAGAGTACCTGGAACAACCTAGAAATTACCAGCAATCTAAATGATTGGCTCTGTATTACTGGAGCATCAAATGGAAGACAGGAGACAAGAGAAGTGGCCTCGTTTAGTTAAGAAGCAGAGCTATGGTTGGTAATATAATGTGTGCTGTGAGAATATCTAAGGTGAGGGGGTGTATTACAGTAACGCAAGTACTGTGAAGAGATAGGCCATGGAGAGCTTCAGGAGACAGCACAGCCTTGTGGAACGGGTTGAGGGGAGAAGGGAGCAATCCAAACTAGAGACTGGTGCAATGGTTCTGGATGAATTTATGGAGGCACAGACTGATCATGCCTTTGAAGTTGGAGTTCAGATTAACAATAGTATCCCACTGGTGGAATAGACAAGGCTTTTTAGATATGAGATAAAAAAAAAGATGGGAGAGACAGAGAATAGGTTTCTGCCTTGAAAAAGAAAACAGTGGTAATGTCAATGACCAGGACAGGGAGTATAAAATGGAATCGGCTTGGAGTGAGCAAACGGGGTTTGTCAGTTTTGGAATAAGGGGATCTTCTGAGATGCACTGGCTAGTGCTATATAGAAACAGATAGAGGCATAGAACTCAAACTCTAGCAAAGGATCATACTTGGTCAAGCATTGGCAGCAGGCTTGAGGCAAAGCTCGTGAATGTTACTAACCACAATTCTCTCCCTGTGCTCACTGCTTAGCATAGTCGGTATGAGTGTCTCATGCAGCAACAGCTGGGCTAGAGG
Organism: Mastomys natalensis; assembly: GCA_021653895.1. Taxonomy (NCBI): domain Eukaryota; kingdom Metazoa; phylum Chordata; class Mammalia; order Rodentia; family Muridae; genus Mastomys; species Mastomys natalensis. The sequence goes on from JAJTUV010000067.1 coordinate 1,409,294, forward strand.
AAGTAGGGCTTAGTAGACCAGCGATGGAGTTACTCAGCATTTTACAATAGAAAGGCTTCAGGACTAGACACCGAGGTTTTAAATTGGCAGAAGGAGAGGAAAGGAAAACTGTATGAGAAAAGCCTTGAGGTTAGGAATGTGATGTTTGAAAGACTTGGTTGAGAGGCATCTGAGTCAAGTATTGCATTCAGGGTTATGAAATCGTGAAAACTTTAGTAATTCTTTTAAAATGTCTAGCAGTTCGTTGAAGCATCTGTAGCTCCTTGGAGTCTCTCAATTCATGCAACCAGAATTATTCTGAAAATTCTAGCCCTTCTAAAGTGGAGAATGTGGACAAGAGGACCATAGAAGGAGGAGATTTGGGCTACCTCCTCCAAGAAGGCAAAATGGCCCATGGTTTCCATAATTGAACACACGGCACGAAACACGTGCTTTGGGCATGCGCACAAAGCTAACTCTTTTCTGCTTAGTCACCAAGGAGCCTGGCTTCCAAGAGCTTAGCACACAGCACTAGGTGCTGACATGCTTGGAACCAGACTTTCGGAGAGACTGAAAGCCACACATCGGATCCCCATTTGCAGAACTGAGCCCATAATATCCTGGAGAGTCATTTTGATTCTGGAAAGTTAGGGGTTAGTATATTTGGTTATTCCCTGGTGAAAAGAAACAATCTGTTGTGGTCTGGAGACATGGTTCAGTTGTTAATAGCATTGGCTGCTCTTCCAGGGACCCAAGTTAAATTCCTAGTACCTACATGGTGGCACAGAATCTCTTTAATCCCAGTTTTCAGGGATCTAATATCCTATTCTGGACTCCAGAATGTACATGTGGTATACATTTATACATGCAAGTGAAAAACACATTCACGGAAAATAAAAGCAAATGAGCCTTTTTAGAAAATAGACAACCTGTGCTCTTATATGACTTCTAGCACCATCTGTAGACTTTGGGTCTGGGCCTGACAAGCTGGTTCTATAAACAGTGGATAGTCAATATTTCTGGTTGTGCTGGGCTTACAACCCCTGAGGCAAATCTGTTCAGTTCTGCTCTCGTCACACAAAAGCAGCCCTAGGAAGTGTGGAAGTGAATAAATACGGCCAAATCCTAATGCAACTTTGTTTTTAAGAGCAGGTAGATATGTACTTACAAATACATATAGGCATGCAATATTAGTGATAAAAAAGGAATCCAGGAATTTGAAAAACAGGGAGGGGTGTATGGGAGGACTTGGAGTGAATAAATGGAAGGGAGAAATGGTGTAGCTACATTATAACTGCAAAATCAAAAAAAGGTTCAGTAGATGGGCCGGATGTAACTCAGTGACCTGCTTGCTTCACCGGAGTATGGAAGCTTGTTTCCACCCTAGAATTCACATCCAAAAGTGGGCACGGCGTGGATTACTCTCGCAATCCCCATGCTGAGGAAGAAGAGACAGGCAGATCCCTGAGCTCAGCGGCCGGCTAGTCTGGCCTACTAGACCAGCTTCAAGTCCCAGTGAGAGACTCTTTGTCAAAAACAAAACAGAACAAATTAAGACAGTGCCCTGAAGGAGGGAACCGGAAACGATTCCCTTCAGTAGCACCTTCTCCTGGCAAACACAGACACTAAAGAAGACAGAATGTGGGCGGGAGATACAGCTCAATGGCAGACATTTGACCAATCCTACTTAAGAATTTGATCCTTAGCACTGCACAGCAAACAAACAAAACAGGAGGCAGTGACAGGGTGTATGTCAGTCCACCACAGTTATTGGTTAACCGTGGACTCAGTATTGCCATCTTTCTGTCTCACTTTCAACATGTGTTCAATTTGTTAATCATTCCCACCCACTGGATCACCGGACTATGGAGATTACACATTAAATGATGCCCAGAGGAGAGTCAGGTGTCCAACCGATCTCGCATAGGCACGCACAGCACACACGCATGCGCACACCACAGGAAGAGAAGGGGCGGCCCTAGACCTAGAGACTGAGATGGAATTTATCTTCTTTCCTGGGTATTAACATAAACGGTACTGCAAAGAGTACAAACCCGGGGATGGCTCCCTGCACGCCTGTGGCTGCTGTAAACTCTGGAGGCCTCATCACCAGACTAATTGAGATAAAAAACGAAAAAGAAAAAAGCTCTAATATTACTTATTTTTTCCCTCCAGCACTTGCTGTTTTTAAGCTTGCTCTCTGTTTCCTTACGTAAGCCGTAAGAAAGGAAATAATCTTTCGGGTGAAGTCTGTGGCTGACGTCCCAATCAAAACACAAACCTCATTATTGAAAGGTAATAAAATGGGTCTAATTGGAAGTTCAGTTCCTACAAAGAGAAATTGCTATGACTGCTCCCCTGGCCCGTTTTTCTGAATGAAAGGTGCCTTTATAGCGTGGCCATGATGAAGAGGCGTTTAGGGCTAATACCACAAAGCATGTTGTCATGAAGCATGTTGCCAGACATATGGAGATCCTCAGTGAAGAGCTGATGTTGTTGAGGGGAAGTGCTAGGGCACGGGGTCATTGCTTGGGTGAGAGAGTCACTCAAGTCTGGGGCGTTTTAGAGTAGCCCCTGAGTTTGATTCTCTTCAACTTACTTTTCTGCGGAACGAGGGAGACCAGGGTGGGAATAGAAAGGCCGTGACCACTTCTATATGCATACTGAGAAGTATTTTCTTTTCTGAGGTGCTAGGTTATTCTTCCATAGCTTAAAGTGAGTTATTGGTTAGAGTAACTGCAGTGATTGGTAGTTTACATTGCTGCTTGTGTCCTGGTCTACTCACCAGCCACCCGACCCTAGACCCTACCTGCCCTTGGTGGTTGGAGGTGAGATGGCCCAGAGTCAACCACACAGACTCTGGAGCAGGTGAGAAATGTTATAGCAAGCTCATCTGACCGTTGTTGCAAGCTTCTGGAGTACCCTCTACCCAGGCTCCATTTGTCCCAAGAAAGTATCTCTTCTAAACAGCCTTGACATAAGGGTGGCCAGGCCATTCCTGCTACATTACATATCACATGTCTTCAGTGACTGACATCATTTCATTCCATTGTACCTGTAAAACACTTTTTATTCTGTTAGCTGCACCTTTCGCTGAGGAATCTGCTTTAGGGATCTCTTTTGGTGTTGAAGGCAAGGCAGTCCATATTCTTTGGGCCTTGGGGAGACATGAAGCTAACAGACATCTGGAAGGTGTTCAAATCCATCATGGAAAGCCACCCCCATCTAAGTGTTTATGCAGATGAATCAAGAATGGGGAGATGGCTCAGTATGTGAGAATCTTTGCTGCGAGGCACAAGGACCTGAGTTCAGATCCACAGAATCTATGTACAAAGGTAGGTATGGGGGTAGCAAGGTGACTCAGTGAATAAGGTGCTTGCAGCTAAGCCTGAATACCTGAATTTGATCCTCATAATGAATGTGGTAGAGAGAACCAACTCTTCAAGGTTGTCCCCTGACCTCCACATGTGTGCAGTGGTGCCCTGACACTCCACTCCACCTGGTAGATAAGTAAATGTATTTTCTTTTTTTCCACTCTTGTTATAGCTGTACACATGCTATAATCCAAGCACTGTGAGAGTGTGGAGACAGATTAGATGAAAGATCTGGTCTCAAGGTAATATAATGGACAGTAAGAAATAAGCACCCTACACGGCTTCCGAGGTCTCTGTCTATATGCACCCTCTCACCCCACCCCGCCACACATGCACAGTTATACACACACATGTATACATGAAAAGGACAGTTTGATGCTGATATTTGGGGGAAAGAACAAAGTAATATCCTTGGAAATATTTCTGGAAAAGAAATTATAAATCACTTCCCTTAAAATTGTGTCTGCAAAGACTCCTATAGGGATATGACATGAAGTAGTGGATCAATAAACACCCTGGCAGAAAGATCCTGCTCCCTTGTCTCGATGCCTGCTTCTTAGCCTTCTTGATTAAGGATGGCTCTACAATCAAATAGATTAGATTCCAGATCTATTTGTCTATAGCCTTTTCCCTTATGGCTTAAAAGTAGAGTAGCGGGATGTATCAAGTTCTGAATTGAAGCAGATACATTCAGAATTCTATGAGTGCCTCTGTAATGAGCCCTGTGCATTTCCAAAGTGCTTGAGAGTCATTTGTCTCTGACTTCATGGAGACCAGGGCCAGCATAAAGGAAAGGGCCTTCAAGATCATCTGCCCAGTTGGCAAGGCTGCTACATCACTATGAAAAAATTTATGGCTCCAGTTACCTGAGCCCTGCTCTTGTACCAGCGTCAGAACACAAGTTTTCTTCCTTTGAAGATTAGCTTGACCGGCAACTATATGGCCCTTCCTTCTGGTTTGTTTGTTTGTTTGTTTGTTTGTGTTCTAGAACTGCCCTTGACCTGATCTGGTGGGTGTATTAAGCAGCAGCTTGGGTGATGAAGCAATCTGACCTTCTCTCCGGGTTCCCAGTTGATGTTTGTGTTTATTAAAAATGTTCATGAAGACAGCTGCTTGGAGCACTCTAGCCAAGATAATAGCATTAACTGGCTGTGTTGAAGAATCAATATGAGTAAAATACACACATACATACACACACACATACATACACACACACACACACATACATACATACATACATACATACATACATACATACATGTGTGTGTGTGTTGGTTTATTAAGGATGACATAAAATGAGGTTGCTAATCAAAACAGCAACAACAGTTGAAACAGACACAAACTGAGAATTAAATCCCACATGCAGGTCCTTTAAAAAAAATTTTTTTTTCTTTGTAAATTCCCTTTAAGCCTCCTGAGAAAATTCTGGGTGAAAATAGGAAGGTTAGCCCAGATACTGCCTCCACTATCCTTCTGAGGGGTCCAAAATGGAGACACATTGCTGGGGGATGGGAGGGGACAGGCCTGTGTAGTGCATCCCGGGAAAGTCATTGTAAATGCTAATTCTGTGCCCACGGACTAAAACTTTGAAGGACAGGTCCTTGTCATTGGACTCCTCAAGAAACAGCAGAGCAGAAATAAAATAGATCATTGACCAAAAATAGCCCTTTCCAACTGAGAAGTTTTAAAGGGCTGCAGCCCTTTTTTTCTGTTTAAAAAATTATAAACTAGGCTTTTTATTTCTCACCCAGAGAACACTGGAGGCAGATACATAGGTGGTTTATGGTTACAAATCCTGGGAATCGCTGCTGAAGTTAAGTAGCGATGATTTTATTCCTACTTTGGAAGAAGAAAATGTATGAGACTCTGGTCCTTGTAATTGTGAGGTTGGACATCTCAGAGGCTCACGTCTGTCAGCGAGTTTCTTTTGAGAAGTCAATAGAGTTAAATGTTAAAACAACTTTTGTTCTTTAAAGGATCAGATTTGTTAACTGTATTATGCACATCTACTTCCACTTAAAGTTTTCTCAGTGCGTTTGGCAAGTGCCTGTGACAATGCATACCCATGATGCAAAGGAGATGGACAGAGGCTGAGTTGGGCGTTTTTCTTCTATGATAACAATGATGATTTAAACTTTTATTTCCTTGGTTAATTTGACACACGAAAACAATGTATTTACATTACTCCCCTTCCCTCCACTCTTCCTGTACATCCTTTCTCCACCTCCTAACTTCATGTCACCTTGCTGTCTTTACCATCTTTTATTTCTTCTTCCTCTTTCTTCCACTTCCTTTTCCTCTTCTACTTTCTCTCATTCTTCTTTTTAATTATAGCCCACTGAGTCTAATCAGTGGTACCTCCATGTACGTGGTTACGGTACCATTCACTAGACCATGGACAACCTACCATGGGCCTTACCACCAAGGACACTAACTCTCTTGCCCCCGGTACCCATCAATTGCCTGTGTCTCTTAAGATATAGCAGGGGCCTTGCAAGAACCTCTATCATCATACTGGAGGATAACTCGCTTGATCTTGTGCAGGTTTGCACCAACAACCATGGCTATTGTGAGTTCAAATACCTTCTGTTTTGAGACAGTCTCTTACTGAGCCTGGAGCTCACTGATTGGCTAGGAGGCTAGCAGTGAGCTCTAGATCTCTTCCTTCTTCTACCTTTGACTGGCATTATAGGTGCATGTAGCCATACCTGGTTGTTATTTCACTTCAATTTCGAGCTCTGGCATTACATAGGTGTTGTAATTGGTTGGCAGGGATATAATATCTGGATAGGGCTGATTCAATAATAAAAGTCATGGCTGACATTAGCGTGTAGGCTTGATTTGGAACCCCAGTCACTTACCCTTTTATTCTTTAGCATACAGTCATTGACCCAGCTCTGCTGTGGCTACTGACTAGGGCCATAGCCATGAAATCCCTTGGCTACACACAGCTTACATTCTCTTCTGACAATGACTCAAGAAGAATAATTAGCTCTATGTACATTTGTGGATCAAAAAGAAATCAAAACAAAACAACAGAACAAGAGAGATGATATGGTTTGAGTTATAGTTTTTACATAAAGAGGCTTATTTGGATAATGATTCAAAGAAGTTACATGTTTTCTTTTTGTTGAGGTTCTAAGTACTGGGAATAGAAATTGGTAATGGTATTGAAGTGATATTTGCTGAGGGGAGAGCAGGAGGGCTGATGTCTGAGGAGGTGGGAGGAGAAGGGGGGAGAAGGGGGAGGAAGAAGAAGAGGGAGAATAGGAGGAGGGGGAGGAGGAGGAGAAGTGGGGAAGGAGGAGGTGAAAGAAGAGGAGGAAGAGGGAAGAAGGAGGAGGAGAGAAAGAAGGGATAGAGGAGGAGGGGGAGATGTGGAAGGAGGAGGAGAGGGAAGAAGGGGATATGGGACATTAGGTCACTGTCATGGCCATGCTTTTTGCTCTGACTGAAATTAAGCCACTTATAAGATTTCAGAAAAAGGAGTAACATGGTTATGTTTCTGAAGGACCATTCCAACAGCTCTTAGAGAGTAGATTGAAGAAGGGCTAAAATGGAAGACGGGATACCATGAGGAGGCTGCTGCTTGTTCCAGGGAAGAGGAGAGAGTGGCTTGGGCTACAGAGATAAACACAGAGCTAGAAGAAGTGGTTGGATTCTGGGATGTATTCTGAAAGTTGCGCCAACAGGATTGGGTGAAGGTTTGGAAGTGATGTAAGAGGATGAGACTCTTGAAATTAGAGACTCTTAGCCTACAATTTAAAAACCTTAGACAAGGGGCTGGGCAGGTTGATCTGTCAGACACAAGCATGAGGACCCAAGCTGAGTCGTCAGTACTTGTGTGAAAAGGACAGGCATACACACAGGTGTACATTCCAGCGCTGGGCACTGAGACACAGGAGAATCCTTGGGACTCGATGGCCAGCCAGTCTAGCGGACCTGGTGATCTCCAGGATGAGTGAGAGATCTTGTCTCGAAAATAAGGTAGAAAGTGACTGAGGAAGGCACCTAGCCTATGTGTGCATTCACATATGCACATACACCTCCATACACATGTACACATACACAGATACATGCACATACTTTAGTATCATTTTAATAAACATCAATTAAAACACCAGGAAAATATATACATAGACTGTGCTATGAAGATTAAAGAGCTTTTATCTGCATTATTCTAAGTGAATATATGCAGTAGAGATTATATCTCATTTTTCATTCTGTGTGGGAAAGATCTGGTGCTGTTCAGCACTCTGGGCGAGCTTATCCAGTCAATGGAAGATCAGGCCCTGAAACTCAGTTTTCCCGCATGCTTAGCATCTTACAGTCATCTGCCTGGGTCAATGCTGGGGTTGTAGCTTATACATCTCAGCATCTTGGTCCTCTGAGGAGCTGAGTCAGTCTGAAGCATCTCTGACACTGTCATTTGCTATCACCATGTCATGTGAGTTCTGCAGAGATGGAGCTGCTGACTTGTAGTGGAGTCTATACGCTCTTACCCATGCCATGCACTTGTCTCGGTGACTAGTGTCTGCTTCACCCACTTTGGGTCTCTTCACTTTTATCTTGTGACTGGGTTGATTGTCTATGGTTTCAGAACATACTCTGAATTTCTAGAATTAAGCAAGACTGATTAGTACAACTAATGGCTGCCACCATGACTTCAAACCCCAGTTGCTAACTAGTCAACTCAATATCCCCATTACCACCATTTTATGAACATGGGCAATACCTGGCAATGAGTTAGTACATCATGTTCTTTTGGCATCTTTAGAAAAATTGCCTCACCCCTTGACCTGATTCGTGGATTCAGGATTAAAGAGACTGACAAAAATCTCATCATATATATATACACAAAACAAAGCCTTACCCATTTAGTTCATCACGTGTAATAACATCAAAAACACCTTAACCTCAAAATCATTAGTCTTAAATATCTCAATCAATATGGATTCTCTCAGAAATCAATTTGCAGCTACAAATATGATTGCTTAATAATTCACAAGCTGTGGGCCTCCAGGCTAGGGAAGATTAGTGTGACAGAAGGTGCAGAGGTGTTTTTTTTTTTTTTTTTTAACCTCAGATAAGATTTCAATTAAAAGGGGACAGCGCCTGTGAAATGCACTTTCATGATAGTCATGTCCATCTTTTCTGTGTGTATGTATTTTGAGGTGTGTGTGTCCTACTTGGGGGAAATCAATTTAGTTGTGCTTCATTGTTCTTTCTCAGATAAGAGTTATTTAGCTATCTTCCTGAAGCATCATAAATATTTTATTAAGACAAATCATAGCAAATTTCGGTTTTACTTACTAGATTAAAAACAATAATTTTAAATGGCTAATGACTGGTGCCAACTCACATGAACACTCCTTGCTGCAGAATTGAGGAGGAAGGACACATGCCTCTTAGGAGGGACTTGAAAACTGTTCCCTGGCTGTTCTGCTTGGTATGAGAGAAAGTAAATTTTATTTGGTAACCTTTGCCTGAAGGGGCCCTTGCCTAATGACACCAGTTTGGGTGATATGAATTAGCAAGGCTTGTGATCCTACCTCACATGTAACTTTCACAACAAACTGTTGACTACACACGTGCATACACACACACACACACACACACACACACACACACACACACAGGATTTAGATCTGGCTTCATGCCCACTTTCCATTCCGTTATTACATGATGTGGGAACAGTATTTACTAATGGTCCTTCCAGATTACACTTCAATTCTTCCTTCCCTGGCTATTCTGGACCAACTTCTATGGCCCACAAATCTCTGTAAAGCGTTGTAAGAAAAGAGCAAAACCCCCCACCCCGCCCAAAGCAGTTTCTCAGCCACTGACTGAAATGTTCTACATGATTTCATAACGGAATAGATAACTGTTGGAATGAGGGTTGCCAGGGTCACTACTGTACACCCTGGAGGATGTCCTGTCACCTGAATGACTTGGTTCTACCCCCACCCTGGGCCACACCCCCATGTAGGGCTTGGTGACCTTTCTGTCTATTTGCATAATCTTCCTTCCTTAGATTTTTTCTCTGTGCCTGGGTCAGAAAACGGGGCTCATTAATAAACATTTATTGAGCACCAACAGGGTATTATGTTCCAGACATATTCCCTTCCCTGTAGGGTTGGAATCCACAATTTTGGCTCCCAGCAGTCACCTCTGCCCCGTTTTTGAGAAGGGCAAGTTATGCAAGCAATTGAAAAAGGACATTCAAATATTTGTGTACTTCAAAGGGAGATAGTCCTTCATCTAAAACGTCCTTCTAGATGGTCAGAACTTCTAAATATTCCACTTGCCTCCCAAAGCAGAGTGAACTCTGAGTCTCTCCATTCAGATAAAGCCAGGATATGGTTAAAATATTAACACTCTCCAATAATAATTAGATTCTCAGGTTAAGCATCTGTGCAGTTAGGTACGAGCACTGGAGAGAAGAGGGGGGACCTCATAAAAGAGGAGAATGGTTTCAAGGTCATTGGCATATAATTTTTAAAGTCACTGGGCTAGGTAGCCATTGTGCTAAAAATTCGATCAGTAGGCAAAGTTGAAGCTGACACGATGTTGGGATGTGTGAAGCTTTTACTGAAGCATGGTAAATAATTGAAAATGCCTTCAGCAAATTCCTGCCTTAATGGGAAAATACTTTGTCATGCAGCTTTTCAATTAGTACCCACTAATTCAAATTGGTTTATCATTTAGCCAACTGCACATTAGATTTTTAGTGATGCATCTTTCTCATCTTCGTTTTTTTTGTTGTTGTTGTTGTTTGTTTATGGGCTTTCCAGTTGGTAGTAAAACTTGGAAGTTTCCTCTAGCATATCTCCTGGAAGTTCTTGGTATTTTTTTTTTTTTAAAACGAATCAATAAATACCCAGAAGACTACAAAAGCTAAGCATGAACAGGAGCCCCACTGACCCTGGCTTTGGAGAAGCTGGACCAGTCAGAATCTGTGAGTCTGGACAGGGAAGCGGCGATCTTCCCATGTGACTCAGCTTCCCTTCAGACCCAAAGCAGCCCACACGTGTAGGCTTCGGAAGGCACACCATATCACAGATGTAAAATCCTGTTTTGCAGATTTCTATGAAAGACCTAATAGTTAAAAATGAGGCTCCAAAAACATCAGCCAGTCAATCAATTAGGTATTTATTAAGCGCTGAAGGTGAACTCTTTGTTGAATCAGATCAATTGTTGCAGTAGGTAGAAAATAAAAACGATTTATCTCTGTATGTCCCCCACACACACATCCCCTCCCCCAACCACGTTGATGAAGGGAAAAGCCAGCCCCAAAATAAAATAACCCCGACACCAGGAGGAGACTCTCAGCCCTTCTCCGTTCGGTACTAGTAAGCATCTCCACATCTAGGTCACTTAGAGGACAATTTTCCTTTAATTTTTACTGCCTTCCCCCACCACTTAAATATAACTTCTTTGATAGTACTAATGATATGTCTGTGCCATATTTTCATAGCACAGCATAACAACTGGCACTCAGTAGACAGAAAATGAAGGGATGTGTGTAGGTATGAATGACAAAGTAATGTTCTTCAGATTTTCCAAACAAGGTGACAGAGTGTCTGGAACTTGGAGGCCCAGCAGGAACAAGTTCAGGAAGGAGGAGGAGTGCAAGCAAAGAGAAAACTCCTGCTGGATACAGTAAGGAAGTCCAGACATGTATATCAGCATGCCCTAAGGTGGAATATATAGGCCTCTGACAAAACAGAGGCAAAATCTTTATGAGCAAAACTACGCAATGCAGGAAAGAGATCAGTGAACTAAATAAACAGATCAGTATTCCATATTGATGGGTAGGCGTTCTCAGTATCAACAGGATGTCAGCTCTTCCAACCCTCATCCAAAGACTCGATGCATCATCTGTCAAAACCTCAGAAAGCTACTCTGTGGTATTGACACACCCATTTGTAAATGTCCATAGAGCAGCAAAAGACTTAGGCTAGCCGATGCACCGTTGAAGGAGAGCAGAGTTGGAGGACTGACAGTGAGTGGACTGAACTAGAAGTGCATAGTAGTCATGGCAATATCGGGCAAAGATAGATTTAAAGAATGATACGGTGGCGTGAGAGCCCAGAAATACAGTATAAGGTCAATTGATCTCTGAAAAGAGAAACAACAGTAATATAAAGGGGAGGGGGGAAGGGCATGTTCCTAAACTAGGTTGGGAGAGCAGGCTTCCACATGCAGCAGCCAGATCCTACTCAGATCTTATGTTCTTCACAAATATGAGCTCAAAGTGTTTCATGCCACTACATATGAGAGACACAAGTCTGAAATCCCCAGAAGACACTGTGAGATGCCATTGACCGACCTCTAATGTGAACTTGGGGTGACACCAATGAACAATTAGTACACACAAAAAATGTGTGTGATAGCATCAACAAAATTTAAAAAGATACTTTGTGTAAGATGCTGTCCTGCAAAAGAAAATGGGAAGGCAGCTCACACACCACGAGAAAAGATTTGCCAGCAATGTGTCCAATGGACCGTTAATCAAAAGATACAAAACGTTAACCAGTAATCCAATTCAAAAATGTACAAAAGATCTGAACAGACACCAACAAAGTAGGTTGACAGATGGCAGATGAGCATATGAAAAGATACCCCACATTCCACATCGTTAGAGAGCTTCAGATGAAAGCGACAGTGGTCAGAATGAAATAAGCGATCTTGCTCAGGAAAATTCATGGAGCCTTGTTGAGAAGGGTAGGACACAGGAGTGCTGAGGTCTGTGACCTGAATAACAAGTAGGGCTAGACAGAAGGTAATCAGCCTACGGGCTGAGAGTTTTATCCTTCTATCTTTAGAATACACAGCGCTTGTTCTTACAAAGGCAACCATGCTGTATGGGGCCGATTGGTTTGGCAACCAATGGCTGTTTTTTTAATGTTCTACAGTTTGATGGTCTTTACAACAGGCAATTTTAGAGAAAAAGATGGGTCTAGCATTACTCTCAGCAGAAGTGAAATGAGGCTTCCTTGATTCTGCAGGTGGAGAATGTAGGGAAGTAACCATGTGAGAGAAGAGTCCCGCAGGACTGTACTCTCCAAGTCACGGATGAGCCTATATCTTTTAGGGCTTCCACCTTCCATGGCAGGATTCTGCTGTTAAAGGTGACTCTTGGGGATGAAGTAGGACTTGAGTGTGAAGAAGTGAAGTGATGAGTGTGTCTATAAAAGAAACCAGAACCAAACCTAGGGTGTGGGAGAAGCCCGGGGCACTCTTGGAGGCAGAATGAGTAAATGCAACAAACCTTTGTCAGAACTTTGTCCTCCAACCAAATTCTTTCCTTGTCAACTATGACTCATGACATTACAACATTGCCTCAAACGTGGGCTATACACCACAGTGTCCACATGCTCTGGAGCTCCAGGGAAATGCAGACTTCTTCCAGTCTCTACCCTAGATTGATTAAATCTGTATTGTAACAGGGTCTTTAACATCTTAGCACAGTAAACTTTGAGAAGAATGATCTGGGTGGTCAGTCTCTAATTTAGAACTCATGGATTGGAATGAAGCCTTAGGCTATAGCTTCAGAACAAGAGCCATCCCAGCACCTGCCAGCATCCCAGGGTGCTGTGCGCACACCTACACATTTATATCATTTAAGAGTGGCTGCCTTTAGGACTCGAAGTGCATCCAATTGAGCAATCAGTCACCAAGAGGATGAATTCAGGCCATGGGAAAGCTTACTACAAGTAGGGAATTGGGGTTCCAAAAGTACATAGACAACTTAGAAGTGAGATGTAACCCAAGATAAGCACACACCCTGGCCCAGTGACTGTCTTCTACACAGAAATACAGCTGTAGGCTTGACAGCTAAGATGCAGGGTATAGGTTAACATCCCTTCTTATCCTGTTAGGTGAATGTGTCTCTTTTGTGTGAGATTATTCTGGCAATGATAGTCAAACTAGAGTTTCTCCAACCAAGGGAGTGATGAGAAGATGGAAATTTTGAATTCAAAGTTCATCTATAGAGATTGAAAAGCCTGAATCTGCTGGCAAGCAGCCAGGGTCATAGAACACCTTGGGGGCTGACAGCTCAAACGGAGGTCTCAATTTTGTGACATTTGAATTGTTTAGAGAAAAGATGTTCCCCGGGGATGTTAGGGGATTAACCCTTGGCACAGGGAAGCTATAGATGAGGGAGAGACGCCAGCCATGCCAGTGCACTTTAGGTTACATACTGCTCGACATGTCTATAAGACATTTGGCTGACATCTCTGTGGTTAATCAAAAGCTAGCTCTCCGAAGATATTTTGCACCTTCTTTCAAAATCTGACTCTCCATCAAATGGAATTTCTTAGAGAAAAAAAAAAGTAATGAAATGTGATTAGTGCAAATGTCTCTGAAATTTATTGTACTATTAAAATCCTATTGGGCCTTTGTTTATGAAATGTATTTTTCTGTATTTGAGGTTTAGGAAGGCGTGATAATGAGGCTGTGCAGATTCATGGCCTCTCTTCTATGGCTTAATTTAGGCTCTATATCAAATATGTAAAATAACATTATATCTTCCCACCACCTCTGTGCATCATACATTTTATTTTTATTTCCCTGCCGGAGATTTTTTTCCCCTTCTTTTCTCATTTTATAAATACAGAACTACTAACATTTTTAATATAGACAGCTATTATCTGGAATTGAATGAAGAGCAAGTTTGGATGATGAATTTTTCCTCCAGGCCTGCCTCTAGGGTCAAGTAAACACTGGGGTACACTCAGTACCCGCCACTACCCTCCTTCTCTGCCAATGTCCTCCTTAAGTGAATACTCCACTCTGTACTGCCATTTTCTAAACCTCTCATTGTCTGTGAGCATCTCAGCAGAGTTGCCCATGAGGTACAGACAGACATAAGCAGGCTAGACATATACTTGGAAGGGGAAGTAATGGGATCTGAAACATGCCTGTGACAGCAGAAGGCGATATTCTTTGATGGGTCCGTCCAGGTAAGGCATCCTGTATCTTTCTGCTTGTAATTCTCAGGCTCGATTCAAGGTTCGTTTGCCTCTTGCCTGTAGTATGCTAATGGTTTCACATGGTTCTAGAAGATAAAAACCAAAGCCCTACAGACTGCCAAGAAGCTTTGTCTGACCCTCGCTGTGTCTCATAGCTTTTCTCTCGCTGGTGCCTTCTGCCCAGTAAGGTTGCCCTGTTGTTTTCTCTTAGATCCTTGGGATCACCTGGAGCCACGTGACTATGCTAGTATCTCTTTGGACTAACCAAGACTTGTTTTGTTTAGTTTGTATGTCTTTCTCTTTAAAATAACACCCTTCTCCTCTCATCCTCTGATAGCCCTGCCTGCCTTTCCTGTCTCATTCAGGGTCTTTGAGCACTCCTCTCAGATCCCTTATTTTTGTTGAATAATGCCCTTCTTCCCCATGGGACAGATTCCCTAAGGTGGAGACAGTTTCCTCCGGTGGCAGAGCCCTGCACAAAGAAAAACATACACACACACCCTGTGAGGAATCAGTGGACACATTTCTGTCTTCTGTCCTCCAAGACTCTCTAGGGGCAGCCTGCATAGTTAATATTTGCTGTGATGTCATTAAAAGGCTTTTATAGGTCAGACCCTCATTTTTAAAAACTTTATTTAGAGCTAATGAAAGGAGAGAGACAGGTCCTTCTTCAAGTTTTGTAGGTGGGAGCCAACTAGTGCTGTGGTGGGCAATAGGATGATGCTTTCAAGTCCTTGGAGACCCCAAGAAAGATGGCGTAAGTGAGCGTGTGGGAATGGAGCTGACTAATGAGCCCACTTACCCCAAGCAGAATTCTGAGAGGCAACATGGCTATTCCTCTCTCTTCCCTTCCATTTCAAGCAAGATTAGTTCTCTAAAGCAATGATGGTTTGTAGCCTCAGAAGGCAACTCTGCCACCTCTCTTGCCATCTGCACTATGGACACTTCCTGCTGCCTAGTGCATGTCACTCTCATTGACGTTTCACAAACCCCCATTGTCTTCTGTATAGACAAACCACACTTACCTCGTGGCTTACGGCGTACAAAGGGTTTTAAGTTCAGCAAGCTCATTAAGTTTTCCAGCAAGTCAATGAGTTGAATTTCATTTTCTCTCCTTTCATGAAACAACCACGAGCAATTATGGAAAGTGCCAAGGGCCTTGTGGCTCATTCATGGCAAAGTAGGTCTTGAACCCAGGCGTTTGGTTTTGCAAGCTGCAGCATCAGAAGCTACTGTACTCCTGCAGGAAGAAGGATCTGTAGACACAGGTCCTCCCTTGCTTATCACCCACCATGCCATGCTCATTGTTATGTAATTTTTTGGTTGTTATTTTTCACGCCTTCGTTCTTTTGCCCTGTTCTTATCTAAGCCGTCATTCTTCCAGGCAACACTGGTGATGTAGCCCTGAAATAGGACAGCTTTTCCGAAAGCTTCAGAACAATTAGATGTTGATGATCTCCACTGCGCTCCACTATACACTCGGCTGTGTCTCTGGCTTTGTGTGCTCAGTGATGGGATTTGTTAGACTAACAGCAGCTTTTGGAATTTAGCACCCCAAACCTTCGTGGCTTGTGGGAACCTGCTCTCCGAAGGGTGAGACAACAAGACTTTTCAAACTAAATTTGTAGTCTGTGATGTTCATTAGTGCTCCTTTCTGTAGCATGCTCTCGGACGGGAACACAGTTCCATATGTCCACAGATAAGGTCATTTTAGGCTCTTAGCTCTAGTAAACCTCATTCTCTGAATGAGACAGAGTAGAAACTACAGAAGCTTAAAGGCTCCCAGTGTTCGCAGATGGGAAGAAATAGTTGGGTGACCAGTCCTGAGTGATAATCGACATCAGGGCTCCCACTGAAGTTCCCAGTTGCCAGCACGCTGCCTGTCTGAAGGAAAACAACAGATGTTTCTCCGAGTACCTTCTTTCATTGTATTACTTCAAGATTAATGACTTTCTTTTCTTTTCTCTTCCTTCCTTCCTTTCTTCCTTCCTTCTTTCCTTTTTGGCAAGATATCAAGTAACCCAGACTGGCCTCAAATTCACCATGTAGCTGAGGTTAAACCTTGAGTTTCTCTTTCTCTTACCTGCACGTATCAAGAGCTGGGTTACAAGCATGTACCACCATGCAGAATTTATGCGGTGTTGGCCATTGAACTCAGGAGTGCATGTGTACTTGGCAAGAACTCGGCCTACCAAACTGCCTCATTAGCCTTGTGTTAGTATCACTGGTACTAAATACAACACAGAGACATCTTAAGGGAGTAAGAGTTTATTTCAGCTCAGAGTTAAGGGATACAGTTCTTTGTGGTAGAGGCAGTGTGGCACAATAGCTAGTTCTGCAGTGGTGGCAGCTCCCAGTAGTGGCTTCTCATATAATACCAACCAAGAAGCAAAAAGGGAACCAGAAGCAGGCTGGGATAGAACACTCTAAATACTATCCTTAGAGATCTCTTTGCCCTAGCCATTTCTTCCTCCTCAAAGGTTCCAGAACCTTCTAAAACAGTATTGGCAGTGCCAAATGAAATGTCTACACACACAAGCCTATCAAAGGTATTTTCTAGCAAAACTGTAGCAAGTTCTTTCTAGTCCTTTGTGCGAGAATTAGAATAAAGCTTCAAAACTTACTCTTTCTGTTCAGGGGCGAGAGAAAGGGGGAAGGCATTCTGTCTGGAGTATATAAATCATCCAGCTATTGTTTAAGAATCATAATCAAAAATTTTCCTAGGCAAGAGAATTGAAATAGTGATCTTATCATGAGAATGCTACTAGGTAATTCTTTTAAAGTGAATAATCTGTAGTAAAGATTATGCCACAATTTATTTTGTGTGCTTGTGTGTGTGTGTGTTGTGTGTGTGTGTTTTTCTCTTTCAGCCGAATGGTTTTCAATAGCAATTACTGAAGTGTCAATGACCTTCTCCTTCAATGGAATTAAAAAACTTAAATGAAGTTTTACTAGTATCAGTCTTTGCTGTCATACAGGCAATTGAGAACAGAATGTGTGCTACAACAATGCCACCTATGGTTAGTTGCTTTTCTTTGAAGCAAGGTAGAATTTCATGTGGGCTTCAACAAAGAACAGTCTAAAAGAAGTGTGTTAAGTGTGTGAGCATCTCCTAGTTGGGCAAGGAACCAAACAAAGGAAGGTCGAGGCACTCCCCTTGTAACTAGTTGGGGAAAGTCAAGACCCTACTTTAAAAAGAAATTCCTCATGGGAGATATAGATACATTCCATGTTTTCTAAGAGTTTACAGTTTCCTCTCCTCTGTTTTCTGTGTTGTGTCCTTTGATGATTTTTTTTCTTTTGCTTAGATTGAATTTTCAGTCTTTTCCTTTATAGCTTACTTTTTAGTTATTGTAAAAATAATATTCTTTTGATGACTGGATAGTCATAAAAATATTCATTAGTATTGTCTGCAAGGTTTAGAAGTTTGCTCTTTACAGCTTCCCAGGAGGCTTTAGTGTGTTGTTGTGCAGAAAGCGGGAAGGCAGTCCTTTAAGATTATTCAACTGTCCAGGAACCATTTACTGAAGAGTTCAGCTTTTCCTCTCCACTGCAGGGTTTCCTTTTGTAGCTGTAGTTTCCATTTGGTATGGTCCTGGTGTTAGAGCCCTCCATGATTCTATTGATCCATCAGTCTCCAATTGGATACATAACATGCTGTCAAACAATTGCTTTATGATATATTTTGTGTGTCTGGTGTCAGCAGGAAGATGAACAAATGAAAGCAATGCATTTATACAGAGAAGTTCATGAGAGCTGTGACAGTCGTGATGATGGCTGCTGGGGACTCAAAGGTCAGCAATATAGTGAGGATATAAGAGTCAGCAGAGAGGGGTCTTGACAGGGTTGTCTAAAGGAACAGGAGTGACTCTGTGTGTGTGTCTGTGTGTGTGTGTCTCTGTGTGTCTCTGTGTATGTATGTGTGTGACTGTGTGTGTATATGTATGTGTATGTGTGTATGTATATGTCTCTGTGTGTATGTATGTATGTGTGTATGTGTGTAACTGTGTGTATGTGTGTGTATGTATGTGTAGGTATGTATGTGTGTCTGTGTGTGTATGTACGTATGTATGTATATATGTGCATGTGTGTGTATGTATGTGTGTCTATGTGCTTGTGTGTGTGTTTGTGTATGTGTCTGTGTGTGTATGTATGTATGTGACTGTGTGTCTGTGTGTGTATGTATGTGTAGGTATGTATGTGTGTCTGTGTGTGGATGTTTGTGTATGTATGTATATATGTATGTATGTGTGTCTATGTGCTTGTGTGTGTTTGTATATGTGTCTGTGTGTGTATGTATGTGTGTGAGTATGTATATATATATATATATATATATATATGTGTGTGTGTGTGTGTCTGTATGTCTCTGTGTATATATATGTATGTGTGTCTGTGTGTTTGTGTGTGCCTGTGTGTATATGTATGTATATGTGTGTATGTGTGTGTCTGTGTATATATGTATGTGTGTGTATGTATATGAGTATATGTGTGTATGCATATGTATGTGTATTTATGTGTGTGTATATGTATATATGTTTGTCTCTATGTGTATATGTATGTATTTGTGTGTATGTATCTATATGTGTGTCTGTGTGCCTGGCGTCTATGTGTGGGTATGTATATGTATGTATGTATGTATGTATGTATGTATATATATATATATATTCATGTGTATTATGTGTATTAAAAGGAGATTTGTTAGTGTGGCTTACAGACTGTGTTCTAAGAAGTCTAACAATGCTGTTACCGAAAGGAAAGACCAAGAGTCTGGTAGTTGTTCAGGTCATGAGATTGGATGTCTCAGCAGTCCCAGGCTGGTGCTGGAGTCCTGGAAATCCCTAGAGAGGTACTGTATTTAGTGCATGTTAGAATCTTAAAGAAGTAGGTTCTAATACCAGTGAAGAAATAAATGCCTCAGCAGCAGGCTAGATCAACTTGCCTGCCAGAGTGAGGGCACTTAGGTAAAAAGCTTTCTTCATCTAAGTCCTTCTAAGTGGGCACAGAAGGAGTGACCAGTTTTAGGGTGGTTCTTCCCAACTCAAATGACCTAATCCAGAAAATCCCTCAGTGCCCAGCCGCTGGGGTTTTAGTTGATCACAGATGCAGTATAGCCATTACAACTGTAGAGTGCTATCTTGCAGGAATAAAAACAAGACTATTTTAAGAGTGCAATTGTATGATAAAACTACTAAGGAAATCAAAGAAAAGTATTTGCATATTAAAGGTGGTATTTATACTTCAGAGGAGTGGGGCGGGGTATGAGTCTGGCTGCTTTACAGATGGCTTTGTGCTTGGGCAGTAAGCCTTGCTTACATCAGGAACTAGGTACAAGGAGCTCCTTGGACTTCTGCATGTCATACAGTACTTATGTGATATATAGTTACTCTTCAGTTTTACTATGAAAAAAAAATCTATTATCCATATATATGCATTATAATAATTTTATGAAAGCAATGCAAGGTCCTAGAATGTTTTCTTTTCTATGTACTGTGTACTTCTTAATGTTCTATTTCTAATTTAAATTAAGTTTACACATATCCCCACATATGTGCCTATGTAATATTAAGGCGAACTGATAAAATACAATAAGGCTGAAATCCTGACTGTAGGAGAGACTTCTGGTAAGGATTTGACAACTTACTTAAATATCCTTCGCTTCAACTTAATCTGCAAAGTAGGAAAGTCCCTCGGGGATATTTTGTAAGGATTGATGTGTGTCAGGGACTTAATAAAGGTCACATTGCCCATTTTATTATTACTTCACTTAGCAGGACCTTTATGTCTGTGTATACTCAGGTGCATAAACACAGTTATAGATATTCATTACTTTCGCCATTGCTGTGACCAAGTATCTGATAAGAAGCAACCTAACAGAGTGTTTTCTTTGTCTAAGGCTGTGACGGTGAATGGTCTATAACAGACTGGAAGGCATGATGTTGCTGGCTACATTGTGTTGGATTGTTTTCTTTGTCTAAGGTTGTGGAGGTGCATAATCAAGGCAAGGCATGGTGCTGCTGATTCCATTGTGTCTGTACTCAGGGAGCAGAGAGATGACTGAAAGTGGGGCCAGACCACACAACTTCCAGCTGGTCTCCTGTGACCCATATCCTCCAGCAAGGTTCCATCTCCTAAAAAATGTCCAAAATAGTGCCATCATCTGGGCACTAGTTCAGAGATGTAAACCTATGGGGACATATTTCTCATCCTAACCAACGGTCTGGATGTGTATATAATTTTTAAATTTTGTTCTTGAAAGTGTTTGGCTCACATGTGTCCTAGTTAGCTTGCACCAGCCACTTGACACAGCCTAAGGTCATCAGAGAAACAAATTGTCTAGATTGGTCTGTGGACATGGTGAGGGAGAAACCAGCAGATACCATCCCCAGGTAGGTGGTCCTGGGCTGTAAGAAAGCTAACTGAGCTTGACAGTCTGAGAGAGCCAGGGAGCCTGCAGCAGCCTCCACAGTCCTCTGTACTCCCTGGTCTGTCAAGAGAGTTCCCTGGTGAGAGGCCATGCTGTGTACATTTGCAAGCAGGCTTCCAGACCACTCAAATGTTTGCCCTTACTTCCTTAATGACGGACTGTAATATAAGGCTAAGCCAAGGAAATCCTCTCCTCCACAAAGTGGCTTTTAAAAAAGGATGAAACCAGGAAAAAAAATATTTACTCAAACTCTTTTTAAATCTCACAGATTTTTTAAATGGCTACTTGAAAGAAACAGTTGTCAGATTATAATTTAAGTAGGCAACTTTGCAGCTTAGACTCAAGTAACAATTTGTTTATTTAAGTCGATAAATATTCCAGATATATGCATTCAGAGGTTTTAGTTTTGTTGAGTATAGAGAACCAGGGATGAGCAGAGTAGCTATAGAGTGAACAGGGAACATTCTTGCTCTCCTTGTTTGTATTTTGGTGTGGGAAGAAAAAGGAAAGAGGTAAGAGAGGGAGAATAAGAAAGAAAGATGGGGGCAAATAAGTTTTAGTTTCATCTTAATGGTTCTTTGAAGAAGATAAAATTGGAATTGGGTATAGAGAAAACTGAGGACGTGGTTGCTACTTTATGTAGAATATTCTAGGAAGACCAAGAAGAAATGAGAATGTAAGTGGGTGTCTGGGATAGGAAAGTTCCTGGAAGTTCTCCAGGTGTGATGTGTGCTGCCTCAGGTGTGATATATGCTGCTCCAGGTGTGGTGTGTGCTGCTCCAGGTGTGGTGTGTGCTGCTCCAGGTGTGATGTGTGCTGCCCCAGGTATGGTATGGTGTGTGTTGCCCCAGGTGTGATGTGTGCTGCCCCAGGTGTGATGTGTGCTGCCCCAGGTGTGATGTGTGCTGCCCCAAGTGTGATGTGTGCTGCTCCAGGTGTGATGTGTGCTGCTCCAGGTGAGATGTGTGCTGCCCCAGGTGTGATGTGTGCTGCTCCAGGTGTGATGTGTGCTGCTCAAGGTGAGATGTGTGCTGCCCCAGGTGTGATGTGTGGTGCTCTTGGGCTGAGGCATTGGCAATAGACTAAGCAGCCCCGTGAGAATTAATTCTCAAAGTGGAGTGTCCAGATGATTGTTCTGTGGATATGTCAGGGCTGGAACCTTTACTAGGAGATCCAAATGCTATTGGACTGCTTTGAGCAGAGAAATGATGCTAGTTGACATATTGTTTTAAAGTCACTCTTAAAAAATGGATTTGAACAGACATATTACACAAGGAGATATAGAAATGACCAATAAGTGTATGAAAGCATGTCAAAATCATTGGCTATCAAGGAGAGTTAAAACTCCAGTAAAGGAGCATTTCATACTTGACAGAATTACCAAAATGGAAAGAAACATTCACAATAAAATTCCAACTGACAGTAACCAAATGTGTAATAATCAAACAGGATCTAGGCTTAAATCTAGTGTGTGAGTGTGTGTGTGTGTGTTGTGTGTGTGTGTGTGTGTGTGTGAGAGAGAGAGAGAGAGAGAGAGAGAGAGATCACAAATATTTGAAAAACAGGTAGTTTATATGAAATCAAAATTTCTACCGTATGTTGTAAAAAAAAAAAAAAAAAGAAAAAAAAGAAACCAGATATTATATCCACCCCCAAGTCCCCTGTATTTTTGTTCTTGTAAATTCCTGAATGTAGCAAAGTAAGCTTTGCCAATTGAAACGATGCCATAACTTCCTGTCAGGTGACTAACTAGACCATATAAGAAGAGGTCTTCTAGAGTGACAATGTCTTCTACTCAACTGTGATGGTTTTGAGAATGTACACATTTGTAAAAGTTTATCAAAATGTACACCGTATTTGTGTATGTACATGGATGTGTGCAGTGCATGTGTGTATGTGGAGGAATATGGGTGCACACGAACGTGACAGCCAGAGGTCATTGTTGGTTGTTTTTCTCAGTTGCTCTCCACTTTGATTTCTGAGACAGGGTCTCCCACTGAACCCAGAATATTCTGATTTGGATTTGGGTAGGTTGGCCATCTAGAAAGCCCCAGAGATCTGCCTGTCTAAGCCTCCTTGGTACAGGGATTACAGCCACAGCCTAGCTGTTATGTGGGCATTGTAGATTTGAACTCAAGACCTCTTGTTGGCAAGACAGGTAGTTTACCAAGACTAAGCCATCTTCCTGGCCCTAAATTTTGTACTTTAAAATGCATTCTATTGTAAGCATTGGTTAGTATATTTACTAATAACAGAGTGTTTTCATTTTCAAAGAACAGTCAGGAGAGGGCAAACATGGAAACAAAGATGCCGTTATATCATAGTGTTCTGGGAGAGTGATGATGGAGATGTGGATAATAAGATGAGTCTTGGCTAAACCTGAGTATTTTGAAAGAAGACACAACTGAATTACACAAGAAGCATTAGAGAGTGCAGATAATATCTCCAAAGGTTTTTTTTTTTGGTCCGAGGCACCAAGAAATGCAGAATATTAGAAGATTGGAAAATGGGGTAGACTTGACTGAAGGATATAAACTGGAGTCATCTTTATAAATATTTGAGATTCGTATTAGATATCCAAGTAAATGTTCTAAGTAGGAAGATGAGTAAATGAATTCAGAGAAGACGTGTCAGCGTCAGCTAAAGTTAATCTTTTGGAGGGTTGTTAGGTATTCATATTTTACAAAGAATATCTGTGACTATGTAGACAGGAGTTTTGAAACATAAAAGGGGAGGCTAAGGGTTTAGCGTTTTACTACTTAGGCCATAATGATGGTGAGGAAACAGTCAACACTGAAGATACAATACACAATTCAGCAAGATTCACCAGAAGCTGAACAGGACTCTCCACACCTACAGACACCTTTGCTTACAGTAATCCGCTGCTCCTGGAGCCCGTGTATAAGCTTGAGTGCTTCATAGGATTAATATATATATATATTCAAGATTTACAGAATTCTAAAGCTTCCTTTATTTATTTATTTATTTATTTATTAAGATCATTCCTTGACTGAAAGCCCATGGCAGATCTAGGATAACCACCCCATTGACACAGGCATTGCTCACAACTGCTTTTATTGTTTAGTTTTATGATGTCTTATGGAAGACTTGGCTGTCTTCTGTTATTTGTGACCAAGTGCTAGAAATGCCACAGGCTAGCTCCTTCTGGTCCTTAAGTCAATGAATAGCAAAGGTGAGACAGGGAGGAGCCATCATGGCTTACCGTTCAAGGGTTTGTGCCCATCATGCTGAGGAAGGTGTGGCAGTCCAGTGAGAGGCTGCTGGTCCTCCTGCAACCACTCAGCAAGTACAAAATGAGCGGGAAGTTAGGATGAGCAGTAAAGCTTCGAGTCCCACCCCAGTGTACCACTTCCTCCAGCAAGGCTCTGTCTCCTGGAGATTTCACAATCCTCTCAGATGGCACAGTCAACTGAGGATGGAATAGCCAAGCATCTGAGCCTATGGGAAACACCACACTTCCAAAACACAATATGCAATGACTTTATTTTCAGCATAGCATCATAGGGCAATCATTTTTGAAGGTATTTCAAGGGATTAAAATTTCAGTTCCGCCCAGCCCCAGGTGCTATTGACAGTGGGATCAGATGATTCCGAGTTCCCACATGCTCACCTCTGAGATGGGACACCTTCCTCCTTTGCCTGCCAGCTGGCAAGCATCTTAATCGAGGAAGTATACAGCAGGGGTCATACTCAGGTGTACATAATAGCCTTGATGATCCAAGGCATGCATCTTTTCCCGTTAGAGCCTAATTACGCTACCAGAATATGGCTCAGTGCACAGATTGCTCAAGCCATGATATTTGACAAATTTTATATAAAATCTTTTTGTTTACACTTGATTAGATACAGTCACGAGGAGCTTTTGAGTGTTTTCTGTTGAAAATAACATAATTCACCCTGCCCTTGTTTTTCTTGAAAATGCCGAGCTTCGTCATACTAAATTAGGCATCAAGAATTAGGAATAGGACTGAGGAATGGCTCAGTGGTTAAAAGCACTGGCTGCTCTTGCAAAGGACCTGGCTTCCATTCTCAGCACTTGTATGGAAGCTCTCAGGAGCTGTAACTCCAATTACAGGGCATCTGACGCCCTCTTTTGGCCCTCTGTGGGTATTGCATGCATGTGGAACACATATCCAGGCAGACAAAATACTCATACATAGAATAACAATGACTAAATCATTTTTTAAAAGAACCCTGAATAAAGGTAGTATTTCTAGGGTACACAGTGAAGTGGGCCAAACTTGGTTTTGCTCGATCTAGTTCAGGGATAGTTGAGTGTCTTTACGGAACATTCTGGAAAATGATCATCAAAAATGTGTGAATGCATCTGTAGTAGAATGGAGCTTTGTAATAGTTTAAAATGCATTTCATTATGCCAAGATAGTACTTCAACATAAAAAACCATGCAGCTTTGCATTTAAAATACCAATAAAACTCACATATACTTTATCTCAGAAGTTCTTAAAGATTTGTATGTGTTTATTATCCTATTTATTATGGGTATGGGTATGGATGTTCCTGCTACATCACAGGTATGGAAGGTAGAGAACAAACCTTGGAAGTGAATTCTGTCTTTTCACCCTGTGGGTTCTGGGGATGAAACTTAGGTCATCCAGCTTGCAATACAAGGTCCTTATGAAGTGAGGCATCTCACCAGCCCTTGTCTCATAGTTTTAAAACATGGAGAAATGAGATGTTATGGTGCATTATGTCTTATAAACTAAGGAACAGAGGTGACTATGAACTGATATCCTGATATCCAGAGACAAACCCCTACCCTCTTACCAACTGAGAAACTGGAAAGAGAGTGGGGTCCATAGGAAATCCGAAGAAATGTTAGTATAATATAGCATCTGGGTTTTTTTTTTTTTTCCATTTTGTGTAAGCTATTTAATGACTTTCATTTTCTTCCAAATGAATAAATAGTGAGCGTTATGTGTGTGCATGTGCATGTACCTTCAGAGACTAGAAGAGGGTAGCGGATCCGGATCCCCTGCAACTGGACTTATAGGTGGTCGCAAGTTACCTGAGATGAGTGTGCTAAAACCTGAGCTCATGTCTGGAGGACTCAGCATCTTTAACTGCTGAGTCATGTCTCTGACCTGAAAACGTGCTGGGTATTTTAAAACAATGCATGAGGATGTTTGAGCTAACTTTTACATGATTTTAAGGTCTCTTTACATCCTGGTAAGTGGCATGTTGCCTGTACAGAAGTTCTGTGATTTATGATGGATGGCATCATGGCCTTTCAGAGATAACGTCACTGAATCCGAAGTGGTGAAATCAAAAAGGCACCTGAATAATTATGGGTCTAGACGATCTTGCTTTAGTTCAAGGGGAAGTGCATAGAGTCGAGAGGGACAGTTGTGTCCAGTCACAGGAGTCAGGAAAGAAGAAAGGGAAGCAACTCTTCCTAGCAGTATGGTCATCAGCACAAGCAGAAATCTTACCCTCAGCATTTCCTACTATGTTCTGGGGAAAAATATAATGAAAGAGTGGGAAAAAAAAAGCCAGCAAGTCGTTGAAACCTTGCAATATTGGAAAACTGGGGGTGGGGAGGGGATGTCATATAAATGGCAGCAGCTGCAGCCATGCAGAGGCAACTGCTCAGCATATGTAAGTGCGGTTGGAAAATCATTGTCTTGCAGAGAATGCTCGAAATTGGTCCCTAATGGCCTTGGTTTTTGTCATATGGTCTTGATTATAAGGCTAAAATTGCATTGCCATGCCTTTAGTGTGAATGAGATGGATGGATAATTACTACGTGCTCTGAATACCTTTCTGCTTAGGGGAGCTAGGACATCCTCTGGCCACTGTAGCTACCATTTCCACTATCTGTCAGAAAAGCTTTGAGAGGCCAATTCATCACCATCCTGGTGGGGAGAAATGGAATTGGGCCTTCTTTAGTTGGATGTTCCAACATCCCATCAACATGCATGTGCAAATTGTGGACATACCTAAGTGGCCAATGGGAGTGCAGTGAGGAAGTGTATAAAGTAGGGGGTGTGTGTGGCGGGGTGGGGATAGGGTTACTGGGTATGAGAGGAAGGCAAGAGAAAAGCTAGTTCTCTAGAAAGTGTCTGGTTTTGGTCTTATCTGTGGACTTGTATTGCAACTGAAGCAACGAGGGAGACCTTGGGGTTCACTTTGAGATGGTGTAGGAAGTTTAAAATTACCAACAGAGCTGTCAAATAAGAAACACTCGTGGAAGACCTGCGATTTCAGATATGCTGAGAACGAAGCAGGGGTTGGGGAGATGGGTCAGTAGTTAGAAACACTTAGCAACCTTGGAGAAGGCCCTGTATTGTTTTCCAGCACCACTTGGTGGTTCACGGCTGCCTATAGCCTGTAATTCCAGTTCCAGGGGATCCAACACCTTCTTCTGGCCTCCACAGGCACCAGGCATTGTACATACATGTAGGCATTCACACGTGTACATAAAATAAAAGTAAGTAAATCATAAAAAGAGAGATGAAAAACCAGCAGATTTTCTGTTTGTGAATATTTCCCTTAACAGACTTTGCTCCTTGAATAGCCTCTAGGAACCTCCTAAAGGTAACATCACGATGCTAACAAGTGCCAGCTGCTGTTGCTGCTGAGGCTAAATTTCATGGCCAATTAGAGGGGAAAACAGATCCTACTTTTCTGAAGTCTAATCTGAGAATGGACATGGATTTGATAGAGGGTCAGCATCCCAAATCAGCCTATGAAAGCTGTGTGATTGTGATACATAATTCACCACCCAAAGAAGAGTGTGGGTTTTGGAAATGCAGTCCTGCACATTGATTGGTCAGGTTTGGCCAATTACATAGCTGTTATACTAGTCTTACTTGGATTGTTTTTGCTGCAATGCTGTATGAGAGAGAAGGAGAGAGAGAGAGAGAGAGAGAGACAGAGAGAGAGAGAGCAAAACATTAAACGATGGGGCCAGCAAGATGGCACAGATGCCTCAGAAGCTAACAGACACCAAGAAGCCTGGCAACTTGAGTTTGAGCTACAGGACCACCTACATGATAGGAGAAACTTGGTTGTCCTGTGACATCTACACATGTGGAATGATGTGCACCCCCACATTAAATAAAAACTAGAATAATAAAATTAACAATGAAAAAAGATCTAAGAATGAATGTTTCTTTGTACATTAAAGAGAGGAAGTATAAAAAGCACAGCACTATCTGAGAATATGTGTACACATGTGCATGCATAATATATGTGTGTGTGCATATATATGTGCACATGTCTGTGTGTAGGCACCATATGTGTGTATATATATGTATGTGTGTCCTATATGTCCACATACATATGAGAATGTATATGTATGTATACATGTGTATATGCACATATATATGCCTGTATTCATATACACATATATTCATGTGTATGCACATAGTATATATGTGTGTACATGTACATATATGTGTATATATACATCTGTATATATATACATGTATATGCATATATATGCATGTGTATATTAATGCATGTATATTTGAATGCATGTATATGTGTGTGTATGCCAGCATATATACAAATATGTATCCTTATGCAAAATAGTTTAGTGAGGATCAGACACCAGTAATAGTTGATCTGGCATTCTTAATACAAGCCTTTATTTTATCATATCTGCACAGTGATACAGTTTGGTAGCACCCATTATTATGCTCCATAGTAGTTAAATCCGGGATTCTGGGGCAATAAAACATAAGGGTTGTACTATCTTGGTGCTGTTTTTAGCTTTCATTTCTATCAAAAGCTGCCAAATTAGTAGCATTTTGTGATTCCCGATTTAGCTCTTAATAAGAAGCAGAGCTAAAAGCAGCCGACCAAGCAGCTGAAGTCTCATCACGAGCCAGAAAGATCAATAAGCTAAAAGAAAAGTACGAAAAGTTTTTGAGTGACAGCTTAAAAATGGAAATTTTAAATATATACCACTGCCTTCTGCTCCATTGTGTAAGGCATAAAGCCCATCTTGGCGGTGCGTTTCTAAGCAGTCAGGAGATTTATTCCAATCACCAGACTTGTGTTTATGTTCCGTGCTGTAAACTATGCTCAGAGCTAGA
The DNA here is from genome assembly GCA_021653895.1 of Mastomys natalensis. Classification (NCBI taxonomy): domain Eukaryota; kingdom Metazoa; phylum Chordata; class Mammalia; order Rodentia; family Muridae; genus Mastomys; species Mastomys natalensis. The sequence goes on from JAJTUV010000067.1 coordinate 1,438,131, forward strand.
TATCTGTCGGCAGGTAATATCAGGAATGGCACCCGGGCCTAGCATTGCTAGTATTGTTCAAAGTGTAGTTTATTGGGCTATCAATAAGAATGTCACTATTGACACTTGCTGCGTTATCTAAGTCCCTGAATAACTTGTGTGCACTGCATTTGAGCTTCAGAGTTGGAAGTGCTCTGTGTGCACAGGCCCAGGCACAGTGCCTGTTCAAGGGGTACAGTTAGAGGAATTCGTGTCTCAGTTTTAAACATTCTCATTTCCTGTGACTTCTAACTTTAAACTTCATTCCATGGTCAGCATCAGAGAAAGTCTATCTCTGATCTTTCACTATGTGAAGGTTCCATACATTAAAAACACATATATCAGAGGCTGGAGAGATGGCTCAGCAATTAAGAGCACAGACCATTCTTCCAGAGGACCTGGGTTCGATTTTCAGCATCCACATAGAGCCTCACAACGTGATCTGTAACTCTAGTTCCGAAGGATCCGATGAGCTTTTCTGACTTCTATAAACATGGCATGCATGTGGTATACAGACATATATACAGGCCAAACTTCCATACAGATAAAAGAAAAATAAATCTCTAAGAAATACATATGTGAGAGAAATAGATTCTATACCTTAAAAAAATATGATAGAAACACAAAGCCAAGATAAATAATGGAATACCTGTTTCTATTTCCTGTAATCGGAAACTCTTAATGTCTTTCTGTTTAGCTTTAAACAGATATTCATTTTGTAGGCTTGGGTTGCACTTTTCTTGGATATATTCCCATCTAATTTATGTAACATGATGAATATCTTCAATAATTGTAAAATAGCCTGTTTCTCAAATAATAATCATTGCCTGGAATAGTGGGGAATAGTTTTTGCGTAAAAACTGAGCATGTGTTCTGTTTTCTGTGGTCAAATCCCGGCTTCACGTTGGCAGGAAGTTTGGTGTTATTCTCTGGTTCATCAAGCACTTTTATGTGTGGATTGGTTCCTGCACAGGGGATGGTGCTGCCGTACACAAGTAAACCTAATTTCTTCTGTTGAAGATCAAGACAGTATTTCAAGACTGTTTGCATTTCACCAGACACACTCTACTTTATTAAAGGCAATAAACAATGAGAAGACTCTTTCGTAAATTTTTCTTTGGAAATCAGAGTAAACAGACATATAAATCATGAGTATGGTAATTTACTTAGGTGTTCCTAATGTGGTGCTGTATAGATGTTTTTACCTAAGTTCTTAGATCATGAAAATTGGAAGCGAATGGTCACGTCTGCTAGGTTGTTTCTTCATTTCTTCAGCATGCTTCCATTGTGTTCCAGCTTCACAGCCGTGTGCTGTCCTCTGGGTAACACTAGTTGTCCTTTGATGTTCATGGAGATTGAGAGCCCTACAGATATCCAAACTCCAAGATCCTCAAATGCTTTATAAAATGGCATGCTATTGTCATTAGATTATTTACATATTAAATATTAGATGAATATTGCAGGAAAACTTGTACTGAACTTGTTAGGGAAAATGACAAGGAGTCTGTGCATGTCAGGTCAGATTGTTTTTCTGAGATCCTTTGGTATGGAATGAGTTGGATCCACAGCCGTAAAACCCAAGGAGCAAAGGGACTGATAGTCATGGTAAGCACAGTACATCTTTATCCTAAAGACACTGTCAGGCTGTATTGAATTTGTGGAGATAATCCTACAATTATAAAAAAAAATGTGAACTTCCTCTGGAATGAATACAAGACAAATCAAATACATCTTGTGGTGACCAAATGTATTCCCATGGCCTGTCTCTTCTTTCTGTTTGTTATAGAATGTGGTACAGAGCTCATTGGCATGCTGACATATCTATGGAACTTCTTTGCATATTTCACTCAAATATCTTAGTCTTGGGAGTTCGTTGGCTGGCGATGAGCGAGAGATAAATTCAGGTGACATGAAAGGATAGACTGTGTCATAGGTTTTTGTTTTTGTTTTTTGGTCAAATATAAATCTAGACACACCTAGGAGGAAGAAATCTCAAACAGGGACTTGTCTCCATCAGATTGGTCTATGGGCATTGCCTTCATTGCTAACTGATGGAAGAGGGCCCAGCCTTCTGTGACCAGTGCCATCCCAGGGCATGCAAGCCTGGGCTGGATAAGAAAGGTAGGTGAGCCAACCAGTGAGAGAGCACACTAGTGAGCAGAGACCTCTGTAGTCTCTGCTTCAGTTCCTGCCTTGAGTTCCTGCCTCTGCTTCCCTCCATAAGGAACTAAGACCTATAGGTTGAAATAATCTCTTTCCTTCTCCAAGTTGCTTTGATCGGGGTCTTTCTCATAAAGACAGAAGACTGCCTAGGACAGACAGCTTATGAGCCACAGACACCAGGCACTCCCACCATGCTGAGCCTTATTAAAGTGTTGAAGATGATGATGTGCAAGCGATGGGCGTCTTCGTTTCATCTGAGAGGTGCTGTTTCACTAGAATGTCCAGGGGATAAGCAAAAGTGATTTCTTACCTAGAAAACAAGAAATATACAAACAGCAAGGAAATGTTGAAGCTTATGCCTTGCTAACACCCTTTCTGCTCCTCTAGGGTTTCTGCTGTGTATTCTCAGATTTCACTTTAAGCAACCCAAGGCTTTCCCGAGTTTGCAGGCAGGGTCTCATGGCTGTGAGAAGAATCAAGGATGAGAACCCGTAATGTCTTCTTTCTTTTGTTTCATCTTCTCCTAGAAGGACTGAGATGAGGTGAGTGTAGCTTCTCAAATCAACTCCGTACAGGAAGCCAGAAGCTGTGGTGAGCACTTCATTCTCAGGCTGAGCGCACAGTTAGCGATATCGCTGGGAAGACAGGATGTATTCTTTTCCGGTGGTCCACAGATGGCACTGGGAACAATGTTGAAGTAAACATGATGGACAAACACCTAGTCCGTCCCAAAGTATGACAGTTTCCTAAGGAACCCAGAGTATACTGCTTTATCCTCACACACTTCCCTGTAAAAGTTGGTGACAGGGTGGCAGAGGAGAGGCAGGGAGCCAGGGACCCGTGAAATCTAGGACTTTTTTTTTTTCTTTTCATTATTCTTTATAGCCTCTTTTCTGAGCTAAAATACTCAGCTTTGGTCTGAAAAGAAGCTAAAATCCTTATGCAAAGAGCTTGTAAACAAACGCCCACTTGAACCATCTGGTTTTCTAACACATACAAGTGATTAAGCCTCAGAGCTATGATTGTTAAAATTTTAAAAACACAACAATCCCAAACACCTCCAAATAGATGCCTTATGCAAGCTTTTAAGAGGGGAAAACATATGATGTCTTATATAGTAAATAATGTGGAAAGGTTGAGACAAGCTCCTTAATGTCCTTCCCTCCCTCCTTCCCTCCCTCCCTCCCTCCCTTCCTCCCTCCCTTCCTCTCTTCCTCCTTTCCTTCTCTCCCCCTCTCTCCCTTCTCTCCTTCTCTCTCCATCCCTGTTTCCCTCTTCTCCCTCTCTCTTTTCCTATCTCCCTCTCTCCTTCCCTACCACTTTCCTCCTTCCTTGTTTCATGTGCCCTCTTTTCTTCTTTTCCTTTCCCCTCTCTCCCCCCTCTCCCTTCCTCTCTCTCTTTCTCCTCATCTCCTTCCGTTATAAGTGTTATGGAAAGATATGATTTATGCCACTTAAAATATGCTACAGAGTCTACAGTTTCAACAACCTGGAATGAGCCCTCATCTCTACATTCATAATTATTTTTGCCCTTGATAAAGAAACACGTATGCTCAAATGTATGTGTGTGCCTGCTCATACACGCGGGTGTCTTAGTTCCTCCTGGAATATATTAAAAGACCAAGGGCTATTTGCGAATTATGAATTCATACTTTTTGTCCGTTATGACTGAGGAAAGTCAGGTCAGGGGGAAATTAAATATGTTAAGAGCTCTCATTTTAATTGTATAATATCTATACTGTCTTTATAGTTAATTTCCTTGACAAGCTGTAGAGCATATGGTTGGATCCCTCATCCATTTCTTACGTGGAAATGATTCTAAACTGGGACATCTCACTTAGGTGACGTAGCTTGAGGGGAAAAATTAAAAGCATCATCCTGGACTGCAGGGCTGTAGAGGTAACTCAGTGTCCTAGTTGGCCACAGTTAGAGTGGACACCACACAGAGAGAACTTAAGACGAAATAAAGTCTATGTGAGAGAGCAATCAGGCTCAGACCTGCTATCTCTACCTTCCCAATGGTAGCAGGCACTCATCCCTAGATACATTGTATCTACTGAAGCGAGAAAACCCTTAGGAAGAGTGTTTAGTCATGGGGCTTGCAATTCAGGCATCCAAGAGCTATCCGTGTGATAATCTATACCCCTCAAGATGAGCAGTTTTGATGAGCTCTGTCAGTCCATACGATTCATACCATGTGCTTATAGTTGATCCACATGACCCATGAGGTCCCTTGGGGCACTGAACTTCAGTCACATTGCCTTTGCTGTGCATGGATTGTTTCCATAAATCCTGGGACAACCCCCGCATGCATGTTTAATGTGTGCTCAGCCACTGGACTGCCCCTGGGGTCCCAAGTGTGTTTACCATATCTCTCAAATTCAACGAAACTCTCAGCAATCAGTTGACTAATTGAACAATAGTGTAGACCCCGATCTCCACTGTCAAGGTCTAGGGGCTTTTGTAGGAGATCCATACTGCTTTGTGTTCTATGGAGACAGTTCTCTTGATGCCCTGGAGATTCTGTTCTGTGCGTTTGCAACAGAAAGAGCCCTAAGGATGATACAAACCTGTGATTTACTAATTCTATTTGATTTCAAGTTCATGTTAGGCAATGTGTTATATCTCTGGAGTATATTAAAACTGGGAACAACAGGCTCAAGTGGTGAGGTCTCTTGGAGAGTGACTTCAACTAGTTAGGTAAATGGTAATGAGTGGTCCTAGGATGAAGGTCTCTGGATTTTCTCATGATGGTTGAGAGTCCCATGGGGACTAGTCTTCCTTAGGTCAGTTTGTTTACTTTTTCTTAACTGCTTTCCACCCCTCACCCCCAAATATCAGAGTTAGGGCTTGGCAAACTGGTTCTGGATCAGACGTGCAGTCAGAATCATAGCTCCCTGAGTTCACTAATTGAATTTCATCCATCCATTGGCTGAAATGGAGCAGCCACAGAGGTCTCAGAACACTGGCTGCTTTCTTTTTCTCTTTTTCTTTTTCTTTTTTTCTTCCTTTAGGTCTTGAGTCTAAAGTCATTTTTTAAATGTGAGCGATGCAATTTCTTGTATCTTTCATTTAAAATGCTACTTGGTAAACAGCAGTGCAGATTAGTGTATTTGTAATTTAAATGAAGACCATACATCAAGCCAGAGTCTGCAAAGAAAGGAGAAGTTTGGGGAATGATTCATATGACCCCCCTCTCTGTGATCTACTGTGGAAAATAACAAACAGGCAAGGAAAAGAGAGGAAGAAAAGGCCTGTGGATTTGGGGAGACAGAAGCTGAACTCTTTCTAGAAGTCACTCCTGATAGCTAAATCTTTGTTTTCTTCAAGCACACTAATAAATTCCTCCTAATTCATTTTTTATTTTCTCTCTGGGGTCTGCTAGCTGATTTGCTTCAACAAAGGAAGCATCATGTTACACCTTTTAAATAATTGATGGCTCTCAATCCGAGCCAGCTTGAAGGAAATTCTGAAAATAGGAACCAATGGAGCAGCTGCCTCCTTCCTCCCCACAATTCCTCCTTAGCACTCTCTGCTCTTAATGTTGGTTAAAAAAATAAAAAAAAGAAAGAAAGAAAGAGAAGAAAACCTCATTCCCCACCCCTTTTTACCTCCTTGACGGAGCAGATGATACCATCTACCACAAGCGTTTGGGAATTACTTGATACTCAGTGTCTCTCAATTTTTTTCCACATCATTCTGCTTTGTTAGAGATTACAAGGAGCTGTTTGTTTTAAGTGGATGTAATAATAAAAAAAAACTCTTAATTAATCAGCAGAAATAATTAGCAAAAAATGCTATGTCATCTTCTGCAACCAGAGATGTTTGTTGAGATTTTATATATATATATATAATATATATATATATTAAAGTGGGTTTAAAAATTGTTCCTAGAATCTGCAGTATGATTTTCCACAAGCATCACATTGCTCTGAAAGTGGGATCAGTGTAGCCTTGCCCATCTCCAGATGTTCTGGAAGGTTCCAAGGAATGAGGTGATCTGTGGTTTCCCCCAAGAGGGGGAAGTGGCTTCCACCTTATCTCCCTTGTGGTTGTTCAAGGTTTGGAAAAGCTATGGGGGCTTTTATGCCACCATGGTTGGTAGGACATTAGACTGGCCCACAGTTGATCTCTCTCTGCCTCTGTCTCTGTCTATCTCTGTCTCTGTTTCTGTCTGTCTCTGTTTCTCTGTCTTTCTGTGTCTGTCATTCTCTCTCTCTCTCTCTCTCTCTCTCTCTCTCTCTCTCTCTCTCTCTCTTTCTCTCTCTCTCAAACACACACACACACACACACACACACACACATACACAAAACCACACACTCAGTAGCCTTCTACTTCCTAGGACATGAGAAGACAGAAGACATGCTCTATTTCACTTAGGCTCTTCCAAAGGTCTTTATCTGCTGTGAATAGAAGATAAATTTTCCATTCTGTTCCTTCCCATGTTTTTTTTTAGTCAGTTGGGTTTTTCCTCTCTTGATGTTTTGCCTTCTTCCTTTCAGACTTCTACAACTCAGAGATAAAGTGGAAGAGGAATAGTGTTAGACCCGAGAATTTTGGCAGAGTTATTGAAGAAATCACATACTTTGAAAATTCTGTTTTCATTCACAAGAGCGCTTTCTCTATTAGAAACTGCAGCAAAGTTACTTATTTACATGGTTGAATTTGGGAGGGAGCTGACTCCAGAATACTGAGTTTGAACTTACTTATGCTGAGGGGAATAGTCTAGTTCTTCTTTCGTGGGGTAAAGAGATATATTATTAGCCACCCTAAAATGAGCTTGGTTGCTGACCATGTAGATTATCACAGTCTATTTTCCCTTATTAGAGATAGTTTTCTGGGTCAACACTGAAGTCCTTTAAGCTGTCTATTTTACCAACTAACAATAGCTGCTGTAGACACTCTGCATTTGCCAATATTAATCCTTCTAATGGTGGTTGTAGATGTGCCCCAACCCCATCAAATTCTCAATTAACCAAATAGTTCATACCCACATGAACGATACCTGATGGGAAGTTCAGGAAGCTAAGACACTGCTGCTGGCCCCTGCTGGCCTTACTCTATACTCGGTCTCTGTGCAGAGGGAGCAGGGGAGCAACAGGAACTTCCTCTTTCAGAGCATCTTTGATTGTGCTGTTCATCTGCTGGCCTTGACAGGATATGAACTGATAGCTCAAACCTGAGTGGAAGTAAGTTCCAAGGTTACTTAGTGTAGTGAGATGGATCTAACGTGGGTTTTCCCCAAGGATAAGTATGTTGTCTTTGACTGTGCTGTTAATGATGTCAGGACTATGATGTACTCTTTTTTCTGAATGTCCATTCTTAGCACCGACTAGGAATTTAGCACCAACTTTTGCCCTCTGGAGGCAAATTAGTACTTCTCTGTCAAAGGAAGTGACTAGAAAACGCAGAGGCTCCTGCAATGGGTAGTATAAGGTAAAGGCAGAGATGGTATAAGAAATTCTATTGCCCTGGAGTCAGTAGCTTTGTGGCAATTTATATCTCTATATAATATAAAAATATTCTATGGGATGGGGTGCAATCATGATGCTTGATTCCCAACCTTCACAGGTCACAGCCAGATTGGAGTACTGTTATTTGTACTAGGAAGATGTGAAAATCGTCCCCTGTACAATATATACCCAATATCTACTAGTGCTGGTACCCAGAATTATTTCTTTGTTATCAGCTCATACTTCCAATCTCAGTAGTTTACAGTTTATAAAGCTGGTGTGTTCCAGTCTATGTTTTCTTGTTGTTTGAGATTCAGGAAACCAACTGAGATGAGTGATCATGAGTTTTCTAGGTTACCCACAGAATGAGTAGTCATGAGCTTTCTAGGTTACTTGCGGAGTGAATGGTAGTGAGTGTTCTAGGTTACCCATAAAATGAATAGTCATGAGCATTCTAGGTTACTCACAGAGTGAATGGTAGTGAGTGTTCTAGGTTACTCATAAAATGAATAGTCATGAGCATTCTAGGTTACTCACAGAGTGAATGGTAGTGAGTGTTCTAGTTTACTCATAAAATGAATAGTCATGAGCATTATAGATTACTCACAGAGCGAATGGTAGTGAGTGTTCTAGGTTACTTACAGAATGAGTGGTTGTGAGTGTTCTAGGTTACCCACAGAAATCTCTTCCCTCACCGAGTTTCTTACTCAATTTTCCTCATAGTTTTTGAGGCATGGTAACATGTAGCTCAGGCTGGCCTTGAATTTGCTGTCTAGCTGATCTTGGAAGTTGGAGCCCCTTGCATCCACCTTCTGAGTACTGGGATTGCAGCCATGTGCCACCATGACCAGTTTCTGTGGTAATGAGACTGGAACCCAGATCTCTGCGTATGTTAGGTAAACACTCTACTCATTGACCTATACCCCTAGCCTTTGTAACTAAAATGCTAAAAATTGTTTTTTTACTATTCTTCAATATATTATTCATATTTTTTATTAAGAAATTTTTCATCTTGGTTAATTATTACCCCTAAATTCAGGATTTAGTTGTTGGAATTAGAGTTCATATTATTAAGTATCATAGAAAGAATAGAAATTGATATCATATCTTTCTATTTGTCATCTTTTCTCACTTAGAGATCTTGGGTACATAGAATCCAAGAATTAATTCCAAGGTCATCATTATAATATAATTGTTTTGAATTTTTACCAATCTCAAATATGGGGCTTGACAAATAAGTCACTTTGTTATATTTAATACCTTCTAATTCACATCAACATAATGATGTTTTCATATATATGCACCATATATACATACATATATATGTACCATATATACATGTATATCTATATACCTTATTAACCCATGTTGTTCTTCATACTCTTTCCTTCCTCCCAATAAATAGTCCCTGTTCTAGACAAATAATGCATTTTATTTAAAAATTAAAATATTGTTTCTATTATTATTATCATTATATTATTATGTGTGTGTGTATGTGTATGTGTATGTGAGAAACAGGGAAGGGAATGAAGGAGGGAGGGAGGGAGAGAGATAACTATTTACTGTTTGTGTGTGGGCATGATGCAGCTTTGTCTAGTCACTTCTTTCTTTTCACCTTCATGTACATTCTGGTCACCAGGCTTGCATGACAAGAATCTGTACCCCTGAGCCATCTCACTGGTCCAGGTAGCACATTTTCAATGTTATCTTGACCTCAGCAGTCATGTTGGTCACAGCCATGGTCAACATGTTCAGACGGCACCATAACTGCTCAGATCAGTGCCTGTCCCATGTTCCCTGTATCCCTTAGCTTTCTTTAAATGCACGAATCCAAATGAGCTTCCCTAGGCTTCCAACTCTGCCATGCTATTTGGATAGGATCCTTCTTAATGTTTCTTTACACTCACACAAATTACAGCTTTTCAACAGGCCTCCTGTGCTCACAATCTTGGAAAATAAATAGGGTTGGATCTTCACAGCCGTGTTTTCCTGCATCCTGTCTCATTCATGAATATACGCAAACACTCTAGTTTTCTCTGCCAAGCAACCTCCTTTATTGACTCTATTCCCTGTCAAATTCCAACTTACAGCAGACCCCCTTCCTCTTCTCTGGTCCTAGTCTATCTTCGGCTTTCATTCTACTAAAAAAATTCTTTCAAAACCACACCGTTGATTTCCAACACCCCCGTATTTCTCAAAGCAAATAAAGTATACTTCGAACTGGGTATTTTACAACCTCTGGGTATTAGGAGACTGTGAGGTGGAAGCTTCAATCTTGATGCTGTCATGAGCTGTAATTTTAACTCCATCATTACCAAGGGTGCCTGAAGAAGCAGGGCTGTGCAGGGTAGGGTGGGTGGAGGACCATGAGCCTAAAGGTGTCCGAGTGAACAGACTTATACCAGTTTTCTGAAGGCAATGCAGACATTGCCTTGAAATGTTCCCTCCTAAGGCCTAATAGAGTTAGCACAGTCATGCCCCATGCTGTCATGGAAAACAGTCCAGTGACATCTGGCTACTTAATTGTCCTATACCTTTTACATAGATCATTGTACCAGGCCAGACACCCAACCAGTTACTTGTTGGTTATGAGCTGTTCCATGTCCCTTCCATAAAGTGTAAGTCTACATCACTGTTGCTCAGGACAGCTCTTGTACGTAACAGTAATGATACAAAAAATGTCAAGTCCTACACAATGGTCTCCTTTATATTTCAAAATTGAAGAATACAAGCAGTTTAGTGGGATTTGACCTACTAGCTTCCTTTGATGGACACATATACTTGGAGAAACAGCTTTTGTTCACATTCAGTTAAAATCAACTGAGACATTACTTTAAAAACTTGTGCCTTTCTGTCCATTCCCAAATAAGAAGCAAAGTGTAGAGAGACGTGTGCAATTTTCAGGCTGATGTCTAGTGAGTCCATTTGTCTTGAAAAAACATTTTTGTTTTGTTTTGTTTTTTTCTTTCAAAAGCTACAGTGGGTATTATAATGAGAAATGCTTTGAAACCTTTGCTGGTATAATCACCATACATAAGAGAGGAATAGAAGATTAATAAATCCAAGAAAACTGAAAAGAAAGAAAAGTAAAATAAGATGGAGGACTAGTCCTTTGTTGGAGTGTTAATACAGTCCTGATGGTATATAAAAGGAAAATCAAAGACTTGCTAAGACTCACATACTATTACAGGTATTAATGTGTGCTTAACTCTATTGCCTGGGGGATTTTATTAAATACAGTGGCCAAGAAAGTGACCTCACTTTTTTCTGTTTTTTTTTCTTCCTCTTTTGGGTTGGACCCTTGCTTCTATCACATTAGAGCTCCTTGCTGGTTCATCAATGAAGCAACCTGAAGTGATGAAGATGTAAGGAAAGCATCCTATGCTAACACTGTTGCAGTTGGAAAGGTAAGGTCTTCCCCATGAGACTCTTGTGACGCTATGTCCCGCGCTACACACCTGGGGGTAAAGCAGCCCATTGACATCTTCGTCTATTGTGTTGTGTCTGTGAGAGTTTGGTTTGTAACCAACAATACAGTCAACAGAAAGGTCTGAGGTTTTCCTTGTTTTGTCTTTTAAAATGTAAAAGTGCTGTAAATGCAGTATTTATTTATTTATTATTATTTATTTATAAAAAAATAGGGTTTTACTATGTAGCATTGTCTCACTATGTAGTCTTGGCTAGCTTGGAACTCTCTATGTAGATCAGGCTGGTCTCAAAACCACAGAGATCTGTCCTGCCTGTCAGCAAAGTGCCGAGATCACAGGTGTGCATCACCATGGTACCTGACTCCAAAGCAGCATCTGAATGCTCTCTGAATGCTTCTTTTGTGCCATGTGGTGATGGGTAGGTGTCACTGCTTGTGAGTGGCAGTGACCATAAGGCTCTTTAGTGAGGCTCTGTCCTCATTGCACTGGTGAGGTATGCTGACCTGTAAACTGTGGTTGGCAAGGTCAGGCTGTTTCTGAATTCTGTATTTTGGTAGAGTACAGAGTATTACCTTTCTGTGCATCTTGTCCTGTGTTTATGGTAGGCAAAGCTCTTTGACTATAAACTTATTTATGGACTCATTATCTATTGCATGCTCTGCTATTTCCATAAATAAAGGTCGAGTTTATTTCACTTTGTTTTTTGAAGGAAAACCATAGATATTGCGGGTCCCATCTATTACTCTGCTGGTGTTCTGAGCACAGTGCCTTCACTTGATCCTGTGAACCACATGGTAATGATTGTCATTGGAGGCTCACATTGATGGCTTGGGGATCTGTTTCTTTCAGAGTCTTCCCAGATAGGTAGACCTGAGGCAGGGTGAACACCTACTGCCCCCTCCAGGTAGAAGCAACAACAGATTCCCTGCTGCTGTGTCCCTGCTGAGCACCTCAGTAAGGCCTCATAAAGAAGTGCTTCTGCAGAAATGAGTGCCCACTCTGTCCCTGTTCTCTAGAAGTGCTCCCTAGCCTGCAGAGCGTGGCAGACTTCAGAAGATAATCAACAGGTTTTGGCTTCAGTGTAAAAACAGTACTTCCAAACTGAAATTCCTTTCACAGAGGACCTGAGTTTGTTTCATTCACAAATTGGCAATGTTTCAGGGGCGGGAAAATAGGTTTCAGTTCTTAGAAGCAGAAAGGAATGAAGGTGGCCCTAGCTTTGTTCTTTCAGGTCGATTTCCTAAAAGGATGTTCTGACAACAGACCCTTGGGTCCCATGAGTCTGAGGTATGATATGTTGCTTGTTGTAGTATCCTTTTTTATTTCTTTTTTTTTTTTTTTTTGCACTTAAATTATAGGTATTGTTTAGAAAGCTCAAGTGTGCTTCAAATTCATGTTTGCTGCCTTCCTACAATAGGACTGTTTATTTGCCCATTAAAAGTAGACTGGCTTTTATAACGTGTTTACCACAAGATTGCTTTAAATCGCAATTCTCTTAGAGATTTTCAAATCTGACAAATTGAGGAAATATCAGTGGTCCCTCAGCAGACTTTGGACAACACATCTATTTAACGTAAGGCAAGTAAGAGGGAAGAAAGCATTGAAAGAGGTCTTCAGTTAACTGCACAGACATAAATGTTGCGTGTGCATGTTTGTATATGTGTGCATATGTGTAGGTATGTGTGTGTACATGTGTGCATGCATGCATGAGAGTATCTGTATGTGTGTGTGTATGTACTAATGGATTTACCACACTTGGTGTCTATGTAGAGGCCAGAGGTAACTGTTGGCAATCTTATTCAGTCTCCTTCTGCCATATTTTAAAGACAGGGGAACCTCTTGCTTAAGGTTACATGCACCTGACGTTTTATACCCGTGCTGGTGACTCAAACTCAAGTCCTCCTGCTTGGACAGCTATCATTTTCCTACACTGAACCATCTTCCCCATCCAGGAATTAAATTTAGAAAATCATTTACTTTTGTGAAGTTTTCCAGAGAAAGACACCTTTATCGTTGCCAGAGTACATCAGAGAAAAAGAAGAAAGGGGGGAAAAAAAGAAATCAGGCCAGCTTGAGTTTGGAAAAGATAAATAAATCTATTTGTTTGGTGGGTAGCATCCTGCATTATGCATGTACGTAAAAGCGAGGTTTGCTTTGATCCTGTCTATTAAAAGTTTATTTTTAAACTCAGACTGGGCAGGAATCCAGCAATGCTCTTTGTCCTGAAACACATCCTGGGCTTTGGGTCCCCAGCCCGGCAGAACTGTGGGGAAGCAGGAGGAAGAAGGGAACCGTTGTGGATTGTTGATGGGTACTCAGGGGTTTTTCCCTCCCTCCCTCCCCTCCAGTTTTGAAATTCAAATTGAATGCAATTTTCAGCTCATTTGAGCCAGAATATAGTGTTGCTGGGCTTCAGTGGCTCTTAAATTCAAAACTCATGGGAGGAAACAGATATCATCCGTCACTGGGGTGGGAGAGAGGAGGCTACACATTTTATTCAGAGGAGGCAGACCCTTAGTCACTAATTCCGACTTTCCGAGGAGGACTAATCATTCACCAACCAACTGATCAAGTAATCAATGAGACCTTCAAGCCACCCAGCTCGTGAAGTCTGGGGGTGGCTGCTCTCCTCTCCCGACTCTTAAGAATAATTGCTGGTCTATTTTTGTATCATTGGTATTTTAATACCTTTCGTGGCGAGCTGAGACAGAATATCTTGGCAGTCTTTTTTTTTTTTTTCCTGCCCTTCCTGGCTCTTTTTATTGTTTCCATCTTTAGTGACTTCGTCAATGTTGTTTACTTATGACTGAGAATTAGCAGAAGGCTTGAGGCTGACTCTGCAGGGACAAAATTTGAGCTATGTTTTACCAAATAGACGGTTGGGTAAAAATAGGCGTCTTTCTCAGGGTAAGCTTAAGTGTCAATTAAAACGGGAAGACCCACTCACAGGGTACTGGAGCCTGAGAGTGTGGCTTATCTGCAGTGTGGATGTTTCAGGAACGCTTGAGAATGGCTCTCTGTGAATTTCTGACACACTGGATATCTGCCCTGGGAATACAAATGGATTTCAGCAGTGATGATTTGACGTCCGTCCTCTGATTTCAGCAATGATGTGGGATGGCAGTCCTGATCCTGATGTGTCTGTTACAAGCTTTGCCCCTAGTGCTTAGCTTTGCACATTTAGTGTGAGCCAAAATTTTCAGGGGACAGTGGAAGCCATTAATTAGTTCTTCTTAGGCAAAATTTCCCCCAAAACTCCATGAACATTTTTATGATAAATTAGTTCTCAGTATATAGCCATAACACTCAGAAATGCAAAAATGTTTGTAAGTAAGAATATGATACTGACATGCATATATATATATTGTGTGTGTGTGTGTGGTGTGTGTCCATGTGTGTGTATGTGAGTGTGCGTTTGTGTGTGTACTCTCAAGGCCTCTAACTATGTGCCAGCAAGGATCTCCAAATACTTACTTTCATATTAATAAAGTGATCTTTATTGGCAATGCCCTATGAACCCCTAGAGCAGGCCTTTACAACATCTCCTAAGAAATTGTGCCCCAGCACATCAACCTATAGGCTATGAGGCAATCTTCAGGGTTGTGTGTGTGTATGTGTGTGTGTATTCGGTAGATAAGGTATGTGTGTTTGGGTGTGTGTATGGTAGATGTGTTTTCTGTGTGTGATGGGTATGGTAGTGATGGGTGTAGTATATATGGTGTATGAATAATGTGTGTGTTTTTCATACTGTGTCAGTGTTGCATTAAATTGTGTGGCGTCAATTGTTGACACTGAAGAACTGATATTGCATGTGGGGATACTGAACATATGGGAAGATGGAAATGTTAAATGTTGAGTGTAGGTAAAGCAAAGGGTTTGAGTATCCTTCCCACTCTACCTACTTTGCAAGAAATCTATATTTTAAGCTAGTTCTTAAATTAGTTAAAAGAGCTTTGATTTTCTATTCAGAAATATCTCTTCCATTAACATGTAGGCTGTGCTTGCCATGTGAAAGACATTTGTTGTGCTGATTTGTAGTGGATGAAATATTTTTTCTTTAACCTAAGGGAGATAGCAGATAGAGTTGAAATATCAATCTGTCTCAGATATGCACCATACACTAACAGTTTCCTCCAATTGATCTCTCAGTAGAGCAAATGTATTCTAATCTGGAGCTGGGAGATACGATGGTACAGAAGGCAGTCAGAGGTGAGGATATTAAACTGTTAAATGAATTGATTCTCCACAGATGCTGGAAAGACTTAGCCAGGAAAAGAGATACCCATGTTTCCCTGGAAGAAGGTATAAGGCAGGCACACTGGGTTCAAGTGGACAGGCAAAGAGACACATGTCTAAGGCAGAGGCACAGTAGTGCCCAAGAGACACTGAACTGTGTGGGATAAGGGGATAATGAGGAGTTCACAAAACTGCCATTGCATGTTGGTCTAAAGGAAGAGTTTAGCCCCAGTTAAGATAAAGCCCTTGGCAGATCAGGCTAGACATCCCAGCGACAGAGCTAGCAAAGACAGTTTTATGGAAACTATACTTCAGAAAAAAAAATATGAAACCAGTAAGAAAATGGACATGGAGAAGAAGGATGAGAGATATAGACAGAGCAATATCATGAATAGTTTGTGGCAAAGAGTTGAGTGGTGGACATTTTGCAGCTTGTTTTCCAAATAGAATCAGTCTGTAGGTAGGGGCTACTATTAATCATTATAGCAGAGGTACTTAAGAGATGGCCCAGTGGGTTCCAGTGGACCTAGGTTAGATTCACAGCACTGATGCCTCACAACCACTATTACTCCAGTCCCAGGGCATCTAACAGATGCTGCTGGCCTCCACAGGGAGTTTCCTTGTAAGTTGACTGATATAATTTGATTATTCTCTTATAGAATGTTAACTTACTTAACTCCTTCAAAATTTATTTTCATTGTTCTACTATTCTGCTAGATAAATATTTTCATTAGTATGATATTATAGGAAAAGAATAGATATCAAAACAAGATTTCTGAGTAAAAGATGAGTCTATATTCTCACTTCTATAAACAATTGTCAGTGAACTTTAGGAAATCATACAAAATAGATTTCCATCATCATTTCTAGCAATCCATACTTTAAAACACATTTTGCTGGTTTATTATTTGGAGGTGGTATCTTCATCTATTTGCACTTTCACCTTAAACTTTTTAATTAAGCAGAATATGTTTTATAATTTTTATTGGTTGTTTGAATCCTTTTTGTTAATTTACATGTTGATATCGCCTGGCCAACTTATTTCTATTAAACTAGTTATAATTTCTCTTAAATTTTTGAAACATTCTTATATACTAAGATACTAACTCCTTTTAAAAACAATATATTATTGGGTGATGGGGTGGTCCCCAGGGTAAAGGCTTTTGATGTCAATTGGATGACCTGAGTTTGAACTTGCATCAAAAAGGCAGAGAACTGACTCCTAAAAAATTGTCCTCTGACCCTTATTCATGTGCCATGGAAGACTGCCTTGACACACACAAATAAATAATTAACTTTAATGTGTTATATAAATGTCCTCTTGCCTTCGGTTTGCCCATTAATTTTGCTTTGCATGTCTTTTCACTGTAGGATAGTAGTTAACTATGGTTTCATGTTGAGGTGGGTGTTTGTAATTTCAACCCCTCCCTTTTTTTTATTAGAGTAGTTTTTTCCTGAAAGAAAAGTGATGTCAATTTTCAATCTTTTATATACATTTTTCCAATATGATCCTTGATTCCTGTAGGTTGTAGACTAGTTGTAGATGTGAGTTTTATAGTGTAAAAATATCTGCATTGTGTAGTCAGGGCCTGCGTGATGTTTTCAGTGGGTTAGAAATCCCGAGATGGTCCTCTGGCACGGTGGGGCTTAGCTGGGGCTCTTGAGAACCAAGGACTCTGATAATTCCAGCTCAGGGAAATGGCTAGCTTGGCCAACGTGAGCACTTCAGAGTTAGTAAGCTTTCCAGAGCAGGGAAGATTCTCCTTAGGTGAATTTGGTTCTGTGTTATAGTCTTTGCCCACAGTATAGAAGATGCTAGATCCCAGCACCACCAAAATAAACTTAAAAAATGGATCAATGGAAAATATGTGTAGCTCTTTTTTTTTTTTTTTTTCAGATTTGCCACAAAAATGATTGTTGTCTCTGTGGCTCAGAAAAGCTCATAAGAAAAGAGAATGCTGAGAGTGGAATTTGTAAAGCTAAACAATAAGGGAAAAGAGACACTTGCCCCCGATAGGAGGAGGCAATGGGAACAGGATTAATTTGAGAAGTGTGTACATCATCCAGGACATCCAGCTCTCCAGAAGGGAAGTCCTCACATACCCGAGGAAATGATAGGGAACTGGAGATTTCAGTTAGCAGGATTTGATCTTTAAACCTCATGATGGTCAGTGTTGAATGTTCAACTTGGCTGCATGGCCTCTAGATGCGCCTATGGGAGATCGCGTTGCTAAGACCCACCTGTGGGCAGCTCCATTCCTTGACAGGGATCTCAGACTGTATGAGCAGCCCAGGGGACTGTCGTTCTCTGCTTCCTGATTATGACATGATCTAACCAGCTGCCTTAAGCTCCAGCCATCTTGACTTCACCTCCAGGATGGCCCGTGCCCTTGAATTGTGAGTTATAGTAAACTCTTTCTCCTTTAAGTTTGAGTTCTCAGGATATTTCATCCTAGCAAAGGGAAAAGACGCTAAGATGAATCTTATACAGTTTTTTTGAATGAACACATTACACTCCTTAAATATGTACAATAAATTACATTCCCTTGCCTTCCTTTAGTTTCTTTAGACCAGCTGATAGCCTGTTCATCCCAACTCCGGCTTCTGCCTTTTAGCAGTCAGTCCTCCATGCTGGCCCCAAACAGAATGGCATACCCTTCATGATTCAATATTCCTACAGAAGTCATACGGATTCTTCATCTCTCCCTGCCCCCCCCCAAAAAAAAAAACCACATTGTATTATTGCGCCATATTCTTTTGGTTGATAGTCTTTGGCTTAGAAAGCAATTCCTACGGGACCTTGCGTGTTTCCTTTCTCACTCCTGCTTTGTGACTTCCAGCTCTTCAACAGCTCACAGGCCCCCTTTCAGGCTTTGTAAAACTTGATCCAACTTCTCCAAGGCTTGCCTTACATGTCTCCTTCCTGCAGCTCTTCCTGTCCAGTTTTGCTAGAAGGAATTTGACTGCTGATAGGCACTTGAGTATGGTTTTATACCTAGTTGGAGACAACCCAGCCTGTTGTGATCTATCCCTTTATGTTAGCTAGTTTAAACATTTCTGGAAAGATAAGAACTGTGTTTTGCTGCGCTTGGTAGTCTTTTCTTCTTTACCACAATGTAGTCCCTTATTTTTCCTAACAAAGTCTGCATAGGGGGTGTTTCTGTAGATAGGGTACATGTACAGAGAAGGCAGAGACAGAGAGGACATGGTCCATAGACCATGGAATCAGAACGTAAAGTTCTTCTCTGACGTCAGAGGTGGGGACTTGAGCAGATAGGGATTCCAATGAAAACTCAGAAGGACAGGTGACAAATGCTCATCGGATAGATAATGGATCACGTGGTGAGCAGCAAAGTTGGAGGTAGACAGAATGAAGTGGAAGAGAATCATGTTGAAGGCTGTCTCCAGGGAAACAGATTAGAAGGGGGTTAAAGATGAAAGGGAAAGGGTGAGTGTGGACAGGGATAAGTGAGTCAGCGGAAGGTTCCTCAGAGGGGATGTGAGTCAGAAAGGAAGATTACATAATGAAATTGGCAGCATCTCAGAAGTGTGTGTTTGTGTGTGTGTGTTGGGGAGGGGCGGTGGGTGGCAAGGGGCTGCTGTGGACTAGGAGAGGGAAGGTCTCTCTCATGAGCTGCATAGTAGCTAAGGATGCGGATGAGGTCAGGAAGATATGCGGGCATGAGTAGGGTTGTGGGTGGCGTTCAGGGAGGGTGAGGACAGTGGGTGATGACATTATTGGCAAGCTGCTGTGCTTGGACAGGGCTCCCAGACTGAACATCTTCGTAATTGAATGCATCGGTGAAGAGGAAGATGGGGGATGGAGTCCAACATTCTCATTCAGCTTTTATGGAAAATTGTCTAATAGGCTTAATGTCGTTTCTCAGTGCCCCTCCACCCCCATGAGCTACTGTGCCCCCTTTTTAGGCTGATGCATGTTTCTTGGCTCTTTGAAGCTTCAGTCAAGCCAAACCACCTCTGATATGTTTTCATTCATTTTTGTTATATATTGGGAATGTTGTCTACATATTCTTTAGTTTTGACCCCACTCCTAGTAGAAGCCAACATCCCAACTTAAAAACCTTCCCTTCCAAGCCCTGTGTCCTCCACCCACTCCCACCTTGGCACCCCACCCATGCTCACACGTACCAGTCTTTCATTATCTTCTATGCATTCAGTCAATACTTTTCAACTTTATGGGATGTTCTGTTACTTCTGACCTGTTTCCTGTCCCTTCTAGATAATGAGTTCTAGTGTGTCCTATCTTCTGGTACTCTCCATGACACAGAGTAGAACGAACATCGGATATTTAGAAAGAAGGAAGGCCAGAGGACAGTCTTGGTGTCATTACTCAGAAATATCATCTGCTTTGTTTGGGAGATAGGATCTTTTAATTGCCCAAAGCATGCCCGTTAGGTTAGGTTAGCTCACTAGTGAGCCCAACGAACCCTCCCAGCTCCATCATTCCACTGCTTGGATTATAAGCATGTCATAATGTTCCTCATTATTTTTTGAGTGTTCTGGGGGTTATTTTCAGGCCCTCAGACTTGCAAGGCATACCATTTAGCAATGAACCATTTTCTCATCCCGGTATTTCCCCTTTACAGATAAAAGCTATGTAGTTCTGTGGCACTGAATCCATTCGCATGGGGTGTGATATGAACACCCATCTGTAAAGCTGTGTTGTCACCTCAGCTGAAAACTCTGAGCAACACCTCTGAGTTTCTCTCTAGCCCTTGGTATGCAACATGCTACTTCCTGTCTCTACAATGAGTACTTGAGGCGCCTCAAGTAACTGCACCTGGATAGTATTTGCTGGTCTCTGTCAGCTTCATTTCACTAAATGAATCTTCCATGTTTTTCTATTTTTGTCATAGGTATCAGAGTCTCCTTTTTTCAAGTGGAACGATATTCTATCATGATTTGTTTCCCCACTCATTTATTGATGGACATTTGAGTTGTTTCCCCAGGGGGCCTTTGTTCTGAGTGCTAAAACACCCCATTCATCATGAATGTAGTCTCCAAGGGCATAGTTAGGGCTGGTAGCTCCAGAAGAGAAGGACAGAGTAGATGGAGGAATCGTCTCCGTGCCTGGCAACGTCATCAGATGTGTCCAGGAGGGCAAGAAAAGCCATTCCAGTCAGATCATGATGGACTTAATGTGAAGAGGCAGGGCACGACGTTCAGGTGATGGTAAATGCAAAGAGTTGGCACCAAAGGGGCGCTCCATCCACTTGCTCCGCCCTGTTCTAAAAGTGGAAGAGCAAGATGGATGCTGAGGGGTGAGGAAAAGTGAATCAGCTGAGGAGAGACACTGTGGGAAGGAGGTGTGGAAGAGGGGCGTGGTTACAGTCTAACAGGGATTCCATGGGTGCAGGGCTTCCACCAGTACAAGGGAAAACTGTCATGAGAAGGCCAGACAGCCTACACACAATGCCTTTCAACAAGCTGCTTACAGAAAGAGCTTGCACTACAAGATCTGCCACCTTATAGCTAATGGCAATATATAAAATCAGATCCCACAGGGAATTCTGGGTACCAGTCACTTACACTGAACATTTTTTTTTTTTCAAATGGACAAGTTTTGGCTCCTTTCTTCTCTTGACTTCTCTGCACCTAGAAAGGGATTCTTGAGCACATCCCATGAAACTTCCCCAGAGTATTAGTGTTAGTAGTAGGAACTGAATGTGTGTGTGTGTGTGTGTGTGTGTGTGTGTGTGTGTGTGTGTGTGATCTGATATGTTTGGATATCCACAGAGGCCAAAATAGGGGTTTAGGTTCCCCCGAAGCTAGAGTAACAGGCATTCATGTGAGTTACTTTGACATGGGTGTTGAGAACTTCCTCTAGGAGAGCAAGAAGTATTCTTAATGGCAGAGCCTCCTCTAGCTCCATCCTTGGCAGCTTCCTAGCTGTGTCCTAAGCTTTTAACACCCTTTGGATTGTTCAGCAGAATTTCTCTTGGTTTAAAGGGTGGGAGAGCTAGATTTTATTGGATGCTCTTAGAAGCCACTTCCTTCACCCCCTCCTTGCCCATCTCACAATCCCAATGTGGGATTCACAGCCACTCCCTAGATTGAAAAGGCACCCTAAACAGGAGCCTATTGCATGCCAAGGCCACAAAGCTCGTGGCCTCTCTGTCTAACAGCAAGCACGTGTAACTTTAACTTCCCAAGGTATTTCCTCCCCAAGACTGGACTGGCTGCCTTTTTGGAAGGTTTTTTTTCTTTTTTTCTCTTTCTTTTCTTTTCCACTTCAGACATTTGGTGCTTTGGCCCATTTCAAGCAGCCTCTGATCCTCTGCCTCTGCTTCCCACCAGCCCCTCCAATCTACCCTTGGGGAGTCTCACTGGTCACTTTGCAGAGGCCCCCTCAGGCCAAGAAAGCTTCTCTCACTTTGTTTCTGCTTAACCCCTGCCCTTCAGGGTGCTGAGGGGTGGGCTCTGGGCTGCTTCCCTTGTAGTCTGTTCTTGCTTGCAGGTGATTAGCAGGTGGCTTCTAAGCAGAAAGGAACTTTGCCCCAGGCTCCACTCTCCCATAGGCTCTTGCCGTTTTGCTACAAAAGAGAAAAATGGAGCCTTTGAAGACTGTATATACACTATTCATGTACTTTTCAGAAAGAGAGAAGTGTCTATAAATTTCCAGGATTGGTATTAGATTTTTACTTTGTTACGGGAGAGCAGAACTAGCAGGTTATGGCTCTGGTGGCTTTTGGAATGAAAAGGAGCCAGTTGCCATTTCTAAGCACCTAGTCGTTCAGCAAAGCTTATTTGAAAATTCCTCTCTTGACACTAATTCCCAACAAGTTGTAATCCAGTGGGACGCTGTGGCTGGTTAGTACAGTGAGTGGGGCTGGTGTCTTTCTGAGCTCGGCTCCTCTGGGGGTGCTAGCTTTCCCACCCACAGTGTTGAGCACTGTGTCTGACCATCTGCTGCTCACTGACCAGAGGACAGCTGTCTTCTTGCTGTCTTCTCTGCCTCAGTCCTTCAGGCTGTTTGTCACCTATGCTACTGCCTGCAGGTTCCCCCAAGGGAAATATTATACACTTCTTTCAACAACTTGAGCCACTGTCCTAAGTACTAAACAAAACTCTTCTCATACCCCCAAATCTCTGAACTATTGGGGAGAGTGTGATATATTCTCAGACCTCCAAAGTTAAATAAAATAAAGGAAACTACACTTTCCTAAGCTTTTTAATTTAAAGTTTGAATTACATTTATTGGTCTGTGACATGTGAGGATGTGTGGACAACTTGCAGGGATTTATTCTCTTCTTCTACCAGGGATCCAACTCAGAGGCTCACCACAGAGGCAGGCTCCTTTCCTCAGTGGTTCTCAGCCTTCCTAACTCTGAGACCCTTTAGTACAATTCCTCGAGCTGCGGCGACCCCCAACCATAAAATTACTTTTGTTGCTGCTTCATAGCCATAATTTTGCTATTGTTATGAATCGTAATGTAATAATCTCATATGTAGGATATCTGATAAGCAACCCCTGGTGTGACCCACAGGCTGGGAACTTCAGCTTTACATATTGAGTCATCTTGCAGGTCCCTTTCCCAAATTTTAAACTGCCAGTTTCTCTTCTGTTGTTTTTAGTTGAAAAAGTAAAATTAAAAAAGTTCTCTTGAATCTGTCTCCTTCCTCTGCCACATCAACATTTCTAGACTCATTGGCATTTGGATCCAAGGTGTGGGCATGGAGCCTCCCTCCCTCCCTCCCTCCCTCCCTCCCTCCCTCCCTCCCTCCCTCCTCCCTCCTCCCTCCCTCCCTCCCTCCCTCCCCTTCCTTCCCTCCCTCTCTCCCTCCCTCCCTCCCTCCCCTTCCTTCCCTCCCTCTCTCCCTCCCTCCCTCCCCTTCCTTCCCTCCCTCTCTCCCTCCCTCCCTCCCCTTCCTTCCCTCCCTCTCTCCCTCCCTCCCTCTCTCCTTCTCTCTCCCCTTCCTTCCCTCCTCTCCCTCCTTCCCTCCTTCCTCCCTCCTCCTCCCTCCCTCCCTTCCTTCCTTCCTTCCTTCCTTCCTTCCTTCCTTCCTTCCTTCCTTCCTTCCTTTCTTCTTTGTTTCCCTGTGGTGGTGCCAAGGGTAGCTGTTTTAAGTAGCTGGTTAAGGGACAGGCAATCCAGAGAAGAATCCCTCGGCCAACTTAGGGTCTTTGCTTCTGGAAAGATCTCTATATTCACTGAGATTTGAACACGTGGTGTCCACCTGAGCATCTGTGCCTGTATTTTGCCAATGAGCACTGAGCTGTGGGGCAGAGCCTCCAGAGGCCCGGCGAGCACTCTGTGTCAGAGGAGGAGCACTTTCAGATCTGTGAGTCTGGGAAACACAGATCCAATCATTCTGGCTTTTATCTAGCTTAAGTGTGTTGGATTTTGGGGTGTCTATAGAAAGGCAGGTAGACGATTGCCCATGTGGTCCTTATCTCTAGCTTGACTTAGATTATCTTGTCCTCTCGGAATCTTGAACATGAGATAGCATGCTCATTTTATGAAAACTAGGAAAAGTGGGAGCTTCTCTCTCTCTCTCTCTCTCTCTCTCTCTCTCTCTCTCTCTCTCTCTCTCCCACACACACACACACACACACACACACACACAAGAGAGAGAGAGAGAGAGAGAGAGAGAGAGAGAGAGAGAGAGAGAGGGAGATTGACTTACAAAACCTCAGACTGTGTTCTGTGTTTGAGAATAGCCTTACAAAGTAGAACAGTGGTGTGTCCTGAGGGTGACTGCTGAGTTCTGGTCTCAACATGTTTATATGACAACAATCATAAAGGCTGTTTGGCCATCTCCTTGTAGGCACAGAATCAAGACTGTCTTTGTTTCCCAGAGGGAGTGAGAGTGACAAACAGTGCCCTAATGTGCAATAAGATGGCTCAGAAAATGGCCTTGTTTCTGTGACCTGGGGTAGATCATAAAGAGGAAAGCATCAGGGTCAGCCCCAGAGCTGCTGGGTGGAGCCTACATGGGAAGACAGTGGTTCTCATTAGCTACTGAACATGGCAGGCTGGGAACTGCCTAACGGACAACCAGAAGCAGGACCTTGGGCACATTGCTTTTGACCAAGTCACATACCTGCC